>JAWNLB010000123.1:4732500-5932500 GCA_035041595.1 Drosophila basisetae | reverse complement strand
AAGGCTGAGTTGAGTTAAGGCAAACGTTGGAATTGCTTTTGGGCCAACGCGAACTTTGTGTGTGGCAGCAGTCAGCAGTCAGCGCGATTCGAAGCTAATTGCCAATCGACAAACAGTTTGCAGACAGTTTGACGACGCCTCAGCAAGACAGAGAGAGAGAGAGAGAGAGACAGAGAGAACGAGAGAGAGAGAGAGAGAGAGAGAGATAGGGGGGAAGCGAAAAAAAGAGGGCGGCAGCAGTTACTCATTCTTATTAGCTATGCAGAGCGATAGGCGATAGTGCCTGGTCTGGCCCGGTCTGGGGTTCTGTTCTGCTGGATACTCGAAACTGACCTCGGCGTAACCCAGTTCAAGACTCTCATGCAATTCCAATTGCAATCGAAAAAAAAGAAGAAAAAAACGAACAAAAAGGGGGTGGGTGGAGGGGGAGTGAGATGCGAAGCGAGAGGCTGACACACATGCGAGTCCAATGCCACCAGAGCACAGTCACTTACAGTGAAGACTAGTCTACAGTCTGCAGTCTGCAGTCCTGAGTCTACCGTCCACAGTCTACACTCAGAAAAAAAAGCTCACTGAATTTTAGAATCTAACTCAGCTTATTATTCATAAAGTATTTTTCGAAAACCAGCTTTTTTCTTTTCTTAATTTGAGCGTACAGTTTTCTAATAACTCGAAAAACGATGTCATATTTTTGAGGAGTTTTTCAATATAAGAGTAGAAGCAACTCTAAAATTTGATTTTTTCTTGCCTATAACTAACATTAATACACAATTTCGTAACATTATTCAGTATTTTAATAATAAATATTGGTGTTTTAAGATTTTACAAATGCAAACATTTAAGATAGTTATTAAATACATATAATTTAAATTAAATAAAAAAAGCCAGCTGAATGCTAATATAAAAACCGAGCCAGTAAATTGAATTTTAGATAGGATAATTTCTAAAAATAAAGGATTTTTTCTGAGTGTACCGTCTACAGTCTACGAGTCTCTCTCTCTCTCTCTCTCTCTCTCTCTCTCTCTCTCTCTCGTCTCTCTCTCTCTCCAGTCTTAAGTCTTTGGGGCCTGTGGCGCGCCCCCGTTGCGCTTGGGCGCTTTTGACTTGACTTTGAGTTTGAGTTTGCTTTTGGGTTTCCTGCCGCCAACCGCTAACCGCGTGGGCGTTTGACTAAGTTCCATTATACCCTGTAACCCCAGCGTAGACAGGGAGTATATTGGGGTTTTTGTGCAACAGACAAAATTCCCTACGAAGCAATAGAAGCAATTCCAGACTTGGAATGGCTATTTGTTGTCAGTTCATTTATGCTTTTCAACTTGTTTAATTTAACAATATTTATAATATTTATTTGATTAATTTTAAGGCACTTTACCACTTGTTTTCAGTTGGAATCAGAGTAGTGCGCAGTCGCAGGGCTCCCACTGCATAGTTTCTACTTTACTATTTGTTGGGGCTTGGTTGCAGTTGCCGTCGTGCACTCTAACTGTTTTTTTTTGCTCGTGCCAAAGACAAAAAAAAGGCAGAAACAACTCGTAGACAATTATAATTTGACGTTCTGATTTGGCAGCGCACATGTGGCCCAAACAGACAGCTACAGATTTGGCTTTGGCTTTGACTATGGCTTTGACTATGGCTTGTGGCTCAAATGTTGTTGTTGTTGCAGTTGTTGCAGTTGCTGCTAGTAGTAGTTGGTGATGGTGGTTAGCAATTCATGTCATTGACAGCTGGGGCAACCAAGTCGGCAGTCGTCTAACTGAGTGTTTAACCATTGTTTGCCTTTTCCAAATTGCCACACGTGAAATAATGCTTCAAGGTTTTTTTTTCCAGAAAAATCAAACGAAGAAAAAATAAGGAAAGAAACCATTCATTCTAGCGAGTGGTAATAAAAAATTAAGGAATGTGCAAGAGAATTGAGAATTGAGTTCGATCTGGACGGAATGTGAATTTGATATTAAATTTTAAACAGTTTGTAAGGTATATGGTTCACCTTTAGACCTACTTTTCGAGTGCTCATCATCGCAGAGCAATACAATAGAATTGATATAAGCAATTAAAATTCCTGTATTTATATCATTAGGAAGTCAGTATTAAATATTATTACAAGTGAATAACATTTCCGCAAGCATTTGTGGTTGGGCATCGTAACTAATTCATACCAACTATTTATTTTATTCTTATATTTGCTGTGACGGCTGATATTAGTTGACATGAAATACATAAATTTCCCATAATGACTAAGCTGAAGGTTAACTTTGAGTATTGCCAAAAAAAAAAAAAAACTGGGCAACATTAATGCTCAAAGTTTAGTCAGCAATTTGTAAATATGCCGCTTATAATTAGATTTATTTCAAGCTAATGCAAAAATTAATAAAAGGAATCTTTAATTCAACGGCTGTTTCTGTTTTTGCTGTTTCTGCTGTTGTTGTTGCAAACAGCCATCATCATTATTGGCCCTAGTCCAAATTGGCAACAAGATTGTGGCAACTGTGGCAACAGAATTGCTGTTGTCGCGTTGACAGTTGCAAATGTTGCAAGAGATTCTCTGAATGCGTCTCAAACAAACAAAAAACAAAAACTACACATCAGTTCACACATACACACATACACACACACACAAATAGACACACTCCATACTCCGAACTTTCTCTGTGTTTAGTTTTTGTTTGAAACTTCCGCATTTTGGGGGGCACAGTTGGTTGCAGCAGCAGCAGCAGCAGAAGAAGCAGTCAGAGCTGTTGCCATTTATGTTGCCTGCTTGGCTGGCCACAAAGATTTTTGCAAATGATATAACTTGAGCCAATATTTACATATTTACACACACACACACACACATCTAGAAAGTTGAACAACGGCGAAGATGTTCTAATGTTTGTGCTACAATTCCGCAACACAACAGGGAGTGGGGGCAGCAAGCAACTTGTGTTGCAAATAGGCAAAAAAAGAAAAAAAGAAAAGCCATTTCCAAGAAATGAAAAATTACGCTGGGGAGTTAATTTTTGCCACGAAATTAGCTGCCAGCTATTGGCCAGAACTCGAGATGCTCGACTGATGCAGATCTGAATGTGAATATGATTATGAATGTGAATGTGAATGTGAGTGTGAATGTGAGTGGATGACGCGTACAAATGTGTGATTTAAATGAAGAACTGCATGCAAGAAAAAGAAGAAGCAGTACAAAATATACTGAAAAACACATGCAGACTACATCAGAAAATTTCAAATCTTAATTCATAAAATATTCAATTTAAAAATATGTAGAAATAAGTTAATAAGTTAAGATTTCAATTTCAATTTAAGGTTCTTCATTGCGAAATATAGAACTTGAGAATATTTTTCAATTTGAGAACATTTTTCTCTCAGTGTAGTGGACGGAAGCAGTGTGGTAAGGAGCATCCTTACGTGTTGTGGCCGTAATCAACGCTGGTGGCAGCTGCAGCAATTAGACAACTACTTGCAACTTGCCAACTGCTGCTGCAACTTGGCAAGCATCTTTAGTGGCAGTTAAATAGTGGTGACTTTAGCCTCCAGCTGCCACGCCCATATACACACACACACACACAGACACAAGGCAAATCATCAGCTTAGCCAGCGAGAACAAAAGTCGGTCAACTTCAAAGACCAAAATAATCGCGCTGCACTTGTCTTGACCACATTCAAATGCGGGCACAAAAACTTATTAATAATTATGACAATGCAGCCAGCGAGCTGTGCCAAGTATACCCTGTAATCAGTACACTACATGGGTTGCATGAAACTTGCAAATATATATATTATTAAGGTATATATAAGTAGCTATATATAAGTACAATAAGAGATGTTATTATTGGTTAGCTACAACTCAAATTTTAAAATTATACATCACCTAAAGCAATATACATCGAAAGGAATGTGAATCACAACAGTTTTAAATTAGCCATTAGCTATGTGCACAGGGTATCTGCTAGTCGAATAACTTATACTTTTTTCCACTTAATATTATTATTATTATTTATTTCTTTGCTCAGCTGTTTTCAGTGGCTTTTTGTATATAAGAGAAGCTATTCATTAATCATAAGTATCTTCAGGCATTTATTTACAGGGTATTTAAGAGTCTATCGCCGTCATTTGAATGACTTCTAGTTATATATTGTATTGCGTTAGAGTCTTAGGAATGTCACAGCAGCCACAATGGCGACGTGGATTCTAAATGTTGTCTGTTCTGAGTGCTGCCCACGATCCGGAGCGTTGTGCGGCTCTACGGATTGCGGCACGTTGCGAGTGTCACACGACAATGCGCCACCGTTAGTTGTTGTTGTTGCTGCAAGTTGCTGTTGCCAGTTGTCGTTGGGTTGACCGCTTTTGATCGTGACCACCATTGTGGTTACCGCCTCGTAAACACGCCAAAAACATTATTTTGAGCCAAGTTTATGCGATGGCGCACTTATAAAGTTTTCAACGCTTATTTACGATCATTTTGGCCCGGCCAACTGCCAACTGCCAACCAATATTCGTGTTTTGCCTTGTTTGCGCCCCCGCCAACTTAAGCTGTTATCTCAATATCCGCAGATATCTCTTTCTCTCTCTGGGTTAGATCTGTTGGATCACTCAACCACATCGATGATCAGCAGCAGTGCTAAAAGCGCAGCCAAGCGCTGCGCTCTGAACCCCTGTCAACCTCCCCCCCTCAGCTGACACATCAGCTGTCAAAATCGGGATGCACACAACTGATTGAAAATCGCATTAAGCCAAATTAACATCCGAGGCAAAGTCGAGTAAAATGTACAAGATACAAAATACAATTTGCAGATATGATGCATGTTTAAAGAACTGGAACTAATTTGCTTTAATTTTAATTATATACGAATTTTTATAGTTCAACAACTATTCGGACAATCAATTTAACTATTCAACTCATTTCATAATAAGTCAGCATTAAATTGGTATATTTTTATCTAAATTTGTAAATATTCTATACATATTATTAGGTATATTTACAAAAATATGTATATGTTTAGATACAGATTAGCAAGAATCCGTAGGTTGAACTTAATCTTAAGAACAAAAATGCAAATTTAGTTTCCATATATTTCATGCATCAAGATGGATTTGCAAAATGAAAGATAATTTGTAATTAGTTGTATTTTTCCCAGTAAAAGTCACTGACAAATCTATATACATATATTAAACACATTTCCACAAAATCCTGTTTCTTAATAGAGTAGCTAAGTGATTTTTTTGATATATATACTACTGATAATTATATAAAATATATAATAAAATTCAGCAGGCATAGAAACTCTTAACCCAAAAAAGATACTCGCATTCGTGCAGGAATTGGGTTTGATAATTAATAATATTAATTAATATTAATAATAAAGAATAATATTAATAATAAACGCATAATAGATAGTAGAGGAGAAAGGAGTCGATATCAAGTAATTTTTCAAGTGCTTGAGCTTTACATAAATCATTAAAGTAATTGGTTCATTGAAAATCTCAATATAATCATAACACAAGTCTTGTAGAGAGTGAACAATATGAAGTGATTTCTCAAGTGCTTCAGCTTTATATAAATCATCAGTATGATAATAAAACAAGATAGGATAGATAATAGAGTAGAAAGTAATCAATATCAAGTGATTTTTCAAGGGTTTCAGCTTTGCATAACTCATTTAAGTAGTTGGCACAATAAAAAGCGCCTTTTTCCGATGGACAGGCAAAATGCATTTACTGTAAAAACTCCTTAGAGCCAGGTTATTACGAGTGCACTTGGACAACGCCCATTGACCGACCAGTTGCTGGCATTGCCATTGCCATTGTTGTTGTTGTTGCCGGTTAAGCGGATTAAAGCCGCCCCTCCTTAGGACAGGGCCAAGCCCATTTACCAATAACAACAACAATTAGCTTAGAATACGGAGACCAGCCATAAATGCCTAATTAAAATGTGCTACAGCCGTTGAGTTGTAAAGCTGTGTAGTTGTGGTGGGCGGTATTGGGGCGTGGCCCGCGTGCCAACTGAACAACTTAATTCATGTTATTTATCGATGCGGAATATCTGCACTTGCCACTTGCCGCTTGCCACTTGCTGCTTGCCACTTTGCCGCTCTCCACTCTAAAAACGGACCCTGCGGAAATGCTAATTAAAGTAAATAATAAAAGAGGCAGCAGGGGCAGAAGCAGCATCAATATATATATATACTCGTATATATATATCTGTATATATCTATGTGTAAATATATATGTGTGTGTGTGCATCTCATCAGCCACAGTTTGCTGCATCTTCATTATCGTTTCTCTTTTCGGCGGCGTCTGTGATTAGGCGCCTTCTACGCCAATTTGACGCTGCTGCTGCTGCTGCCACTGCAACCGTAGGCAACGCAGTTCACCTGCCGCCATACACCAGTTATCATTATGTACACAGAGAGAAAAATTTCTCACTCGCCGTATATATATAGAAGCTTTAGATACGAAAGGCTATTTATATTGATATCACATTAAAATCACCTTTGAGTTTATATATTGATAATTTCCTGTTTTGATTGTTATCGATAATCGATTTTAATCTATAGTTGATAAAAGAAATATACTTGATCTGATTATGGTATCAATAACCTTGTGTTCCAAAGTTCAACTCCTGTAATCTCTAAGATAGCAAACATTCACAAAACTTTCCACAGGACGAACATGCAGGTCGACCTGACTAATTCAAATCGGCTGCTGATTAGGAATATATCTAATTTTAGATTTTAGATCGGAGATGCTTCCTTCAGCCTCTTCATCAATAAAACATTTTTAAGCATTTTTAATGTGCTCATCAAAAGCACTTAATATGCAATCTTGTTTTTAGAGTGTAAATGGCTCAATGTCTGCGCCCCTGAATATGGGGCGTGTCACAGCAGGCAGCCCAGCAGCGATCGGTGCGAATTTGCAGCGATTTAATGAACGGCGTCGTGAACTCTGCGCCGGCAGCAGAAGCCCCAGCTGAGACAACTGTGGCAGCTTCCTCCTGCTGTGCCACAAATTTGAGTGGTTTTGTGGCGCCAGCAGCGCTGCCGGCGCATGATATTACTGCTGCTTAGTTTAGACAGCTAGCTGGCGCCAAACTCAGATTCAGACTCAGAGTCAGAGTCAGACTCAGAGTCAGAGTCCAAGTTGGAAAACGGAAATCGCCTGTCAATGGGCCAAGTTAGGGTAAAAAGGAATTGTCGCTCGGCCTGGACAGGAAATAGCAGCTGTCTCACTTTTCTCGATACTCCATCTCACTCGCATCTCGTTGAACGATCGCGAAATTCTTTTGGTTTATCGCATTGGCTGTGTTTACATTTTAATTGGCAGCTCCACTTGACACTTGGCCAGTTGGAAGCGTGTGAAAAAAGCCAATTGGTAAATCGACTAATTAAAATAATTAGTGTTTTGGCAGCGCACAACAATTGTGCAACCAATCAAGTGCAAGATTCTGCCACGAGGCACGCGAACAACTGTCCGAGTCCAGTGATTTTCATTTTGTTGCCTGCTGCCTGTTTGCCTGCCACAAGTTGCTGCTAAATGCCTGGCACAAGTTGCTTCCCTAGTTGTGTTTGTTGTTGTTGTCGATGTTGTTGTTGGCACTTGGACCACTTGGTAGCTTGGACAGTGTTATCATTATGCCAGATTATTATCAGTCCAACAAATAGAGTGAAGAACAACAAAACAAAATAGAAGACTTTAAGTTGCCGAAGCTAGAATGCCCTTACTTAATTGATCAGGGTTTGGAGTCTACATTAATCATAATCATAATCATAGTTTCATAACTTACTGAATAGAGTTGCACACCTCGTTCAACTCAGCTTTATTAACTCCTTCTATTGATTGCAAGCTGCACAACATATTTGGCAAACCCAATGCAAAGTGTATTAAGAAAATGGGGAAAACAACAGGCGCGTTGCACAAATTAGCCCTTGCAGGCAACAAGGAGGCGCTGATGTTGCAAACAGTGCAATAGTTTGTGCCACAGTTGCTGCTAATCCGCGCCAAAGCACCTTGCAGAACAAGGAAGTAAAACGTTAAGTTGAATTCGCTTTGCGGCTGCTGCTGCTGCTGCTCTCAATGCTGCCCATTTAATACTTGGCAATTTAGTATGAAATTGTTGGCCAACTTTGGCTGCCACTGCAACTGCTGTTGCCACTGCTTTTGATAGTCTTGTCTAAGTGCTGGCATCAGTGGGCCAGGCCAAAGCGAAACCAGGTTGGCCATTTGGTGGCTCTGACTGCCGCTGCTGCTGCTGTCGATGATGTTGTTGACGGTGCGACTGAAACTGCAACTGCAACTGTTGCTACTTCAGTCTACTGTTGCCTATTTAAGCTCCTAGATAATTTCAATCATTAATTTTGATTATGAACAAGCGTGGAGCAGCCGCATGCCACGCAGGCTAGGTGGAGGCATCGACTCTGCATGGTTCAGGCCACGCACGAGCTTTACTCTGGGTTGCTCTCTGGTGTTGTCCGTTTTTTTTTTTTTGTGGTGCTCGTGCTCTGCCTGCTAGTTGCTACGGCTACTGCTGATGCGCAACACAGTGGTGCAAGGATAATGTGTTAAACCATTTAATTTTCAATTTTAATTAAGAGCTTTCCCGAAAATTTAATGTTGAGAAAAATCAAGTAATAAATCTTTATTTATTTGATCATTAGACTGTATCCCACATAAATCTCATTTCAATTATCGAGTATTTCTATTATATTTGTGATATGTGTTAATTATCTTTCACAAATTATCTCAAATTCTCAAATAGTTTGCTACAAATGCTTAATTAAAAAAACTCATTTTTTAAAGTATTTTTTTCAGAGTTAATTATCATTTATTTACTATCTCAAAGCTGTCATTTCTCAAGTTTAATTATTGTCATAAGACTTTTTTTTAATATATATATATATATATATATATCTATATTTATATTTTATTATACATCTATATGCATTAATTATCTTTTACCAATAATCTCATTTTGTATGTCATCATTTTTTTATTTTTTTATTGCCAATTTCTGTAATTTGGAATCTAATCGTTGATTGATGTGTGCTCAGCCCACTGTGCCGTGGCCCGAAATGAGTTCATAAGACGGCTGAGCACAGCAGGAGGCAATAGTGGCCAATAGACGATGTCGATGCCAGCTTGCCAGCCAAGCCAATTTATAGGGAGTGCTTTGGATAGGCTAAGGATTGGGCACGGAGGGTGGAGCGTGGCTTGGTTGATTAGAGTCATGAGAGATGCTGTTGATAGCTTAGCCGGTTGTTGGCTAACCAGCAATGAACAGGTGCCACAAAATGTCTGCACCTTCCCCCCTGTACCTCCACCCCTCCCCTCTATCTTTCGCCCTTCTCGTGTGTCTCCTACAGCAAACTTTGCGACACACACTAAAATTATGTGCCTGCTGGATTGGGGTGGAGAGTCTAATGGCCCTCTCTTCTCCGCTCTCTCCGTCTCTCTCTCTCTCTCTCTCTCTATCTCTTTCTCTCTCTCTCTCTTTCGATCTGTCTGTCTGTCTTTCTCTAGACAATCAAAGGTCGTTCGATTGTTGTTGCTTATCAGCAAGCTTTGATTGTTGTTGTTTACAAACGGACCACGCAATTTGCTTTACTTTTTTTTCGCAAACTGACTTTCGTGATAAGGCGGCACCGCACCGTGATAGCGTACCCCCCCCCCCCCCCCCCCTTCCCCTTTGTACTTTATCACTTTTTATGAGAGACATAGTTGAACGTCAAACGTTTTTTTTATTGATTACCGCAAACGTATTTTGTTCTCTGCTTTATTCCATAAACGCAACAATTGATTGCGCCAAGAATTGCCATGGTGAAATCAAGTGGATGCAACAGGAACAACAACAACAGCAACTGAAACAACTGCAACAACAGCAACTGCTACAACAATATTGTTATCTTTAGTCTTGGCCATGATCTTCATCCAAACTGATGGTTTTTTTTTTGGTTTTTTTGTTTTTGAATTTTGTTTTTTTTTTTGCTTTTACTCGTTTGTGGGACAAGCCTGCTGGCCATTTGGTAAGATTTTTGTCTGCTTTATTATAGAAATTTGTCGTAATTCACGATGGTGGCCACTTAAGATAAATCAAGGTAGCTAGCCAGCCAGAGAGTGGGCGTGGCCAGGAATCTGGGCGAGGCTGCAGAGGCTACTGAAGTAGCCGCGATTGCTGCTCGCTGCTCCGAGTAAGGAGGGAGGGGAAGGACAGGCAGTTTGGTATAACAGTTAAATTGATGGCACAAAGTTGCTTGCCCCTCTACAGTCAACCCCCGTAGCCACCCTTTCTTTGCTGGCCACATAATGAATTTGCGTTTGGGGAATCAAGTAAAGCCGCAGTTAGAAATTAAAAGCAGGCGGAAAGGATTCTCAGTGGGGAATGAATAGAGCAGGGGAAGGACAACAAAAGAAGATGCCTCCCCCCGAAAGCGGAGCAGTGAAAACAGTAAAAGCAGTGCTGATTACCCAAAGGTAATGTGCACAAGGGCGGATTTGCAATGACAACGATAATAACAACAAGATTCTTTCGAAATAAATGAACGACGCTTCAAATAACCTCTATAATACTGCAATTATTACTGGCTATGCCAGAAATAAAGAATAAACGTAAATAAAATATAAAAAAAATAAAAAATCGTTTTATTATTCATAATAGATGATACTTAAAAATAAAAAAGAATTTTATTATGTACATATTACTTATTAATACATCTATTAAGATTCTAAACAGTATAATAATTCCATATGTTTTCATTCATAAGTACATCTATTATGTATATGTATATCTATTGTGTATAACAATGCGATAAAACTCTTTGATATTTCTTATATTATTTTGAATGATATAACTGAAATATTCCAATTCTTAATATTCCTAAATTAAACACTTAACACTGAAAAACTAAAATCTAGAATGAAAGCTGCAAATGTTACGCAAGTTGGTAGCTGGGTTAACTGACAACTGACACTTAAATGCCTTGCATAATAACTGGCAACAGGGTATCAAACGCAAAGCAAACAACTGGGCAGCAATACGAGAAAAAGGAGACGACGACGAGAAATGGCAGCAGACAAATAAAAATTCCACTCAAGTAGATGAAAATAGAACGGAAGTGGGTGGCACTGTAGAGGGGAAAGGGGGGAGAGGAGGCTGAGGCAGGCAGGCTGAGCTGTGGCAGGCTGAGCTATGCAAAAAAGAGAGGAGCTGAGTGGAGGAGTGGAGTGGAAGGAAGCGTTAGCTGTGAAATGGGAACACGAGCATGAAAATGTAAAGTTACCAGGCGGAATAATACGTATACAGCGACGTGGAAGAGGCAGAAGAAGAGAAGCAGCAGGCAGCAAAAAACGAAAAATAACAAAAAAACAAAAAGCGAAAAAACGAACAAAAAAAAAGCAAGCAGAACAAACTGAAAAGAAGCAGGCAAATAAAGCGGCCAAATAGACAGACAACAGACAAGCAGACAGACAGACAGACAGACAGCCAAACAGTTAGAAACGAGAGAGGCAAGGGGCGATGGGGCGTGGCGGGCAGCAAAAGCCAAAGCAGAAGCAGCAGAAGAAGAACACGGCAGACATTGACGCAGACGTGGATATATTGCGCATAGAACCCAGACCTCGGAAAAGCAACCAACACCAACCCCAACCCCAACTCAGAGCAAGCTCGGTGACTGACTGACTGACTGACAGGCAGACAGACAGGCAGACAGACAGATGACTCTTGGACAGACAGCGGGAGCGGTTGGAGGTCGTGGCAGACTTACTTTGGCATTGCAAGTCAGCTTCTTTTCCAAGTATTTGAGCTACTCCCCACGCGCCCCACAAACCAGCTTATAAAACCATAGAAAATGCCAATGAATTGTGTGGAGTGGATTGTGAGGAGTGGAAGTCGGGGGGTGGGAATGAAATTTGAAAAGAGCCGAAGCCGCATGAAAAACTTTTTGCGCTTTTCGGTTTCAAGTTGCCAGCACACAGAGAGAGAGAGAGAGACAGAGAGAGAGAGACTCTCAGTCCAGGCGCCCTTTGTATATAACTTTTGTAGGGGGGTGCTGCGAATGCTGGGGAGGCTCCTCCAAACTTTAATGGGGCAAGAGCAAAAAGCAGAATCAAAAACAAAACACAAAATATACAAAATATACGAAATATAAAATACGAAATGGGGCTCCGCTCTCACGCAGCATGGGGTAGCCTAAAGAGATTTGCTTATATGCTGCTATTGTTGAAACATTTTGTTGTTGTTGTTGTTGTTGCTGTTGTTGTTGTTATTGTTGTTGTTGTGTGACATTTGCCATGAAGTGAAGTCGTTTCGAGGGTCTGTCGCCCCTATTCACACTATACATATACAAAGCTACTAAATGCATGTGTATATAAAATATATATATTTTTTTTTTGTATTTTTTTTATGGAGCACTCATCCTACTCTTTGATATGTGCAAAGAGTTACGCAAAGTTTTCTAATTAATATCATTTCCATTTTCGGTAAAAGTTAAGTAAGGTTCCCTAATTAACTATATATAGCTGAGAGGCAATTGTCTGATTAAAGTTTCGTTAACTTGCAAAGTATATAAAAAGTTGCCAATATTTATGCGTTTTTTTTTATAAACTTTCGTATAAATTATTAATTAATGTAATTAATAGCTTTCAGAAACATTAAACTAAACTGTCAATACTCACCAGACTTTTGTATCTATTAAATGATAATTTTATACTTTTAACTATTATTAGTAATTTAAACACAAAAAATCAACAAATATCCTCTATTGTTATTTTTTTAACTTTCGTATAGATTATTAATTCATGCAATTAAATGCTTTCAGAAAAATTAAACTACTCCTTGTAGCATATGTAAATAGTCATGAGACTTTTATGTGTCCAGCTTTAAAATATCTTAGCTAATTTAAACACAAAAAAAAAAAAAATCATAAATACGAGTATCCTTTATTATTATCGATTATATTCTGACGCATATGTCCTACATAATTTATAGACTACCAGGCATAGTAAAACGCTTCTGAGAAAATCATTCAATGTAAAGTGACTCAAAGCTATCAATAAGATGACCAATAAAGAATTTGCTTACTTAGTATGTGCGGCTTGCTTCTAATAAGGATTGTAAGGGAAAAGTCTGGCGAGGCAGAAACTGTTGTTGTGTATCCTGTGTGTGGCAGGAGCAACCCATTTAAAGCCGCACTAAAGCAGCGCAGCAGTAAAGCGACAGCTCAGCGAGCTGTGTGCAAAAAAGAAAGTAAAAAAAAGAAAGGAAAAAAACAACAAACAAGAAGCAGGACGCAGTCTATTTGTTGAAATTACTTTCATTGCACGGCATTTTCAAGTGGGTCTGTGAAAGGGCGCAGTGCGACAGAGAGAGAGAGAGAGAGAGAGAGAGAGAGAGAAGAGGGGAGAACGAAAGGCAGCTGACTGGCAAACTACAGAGTCCTTGAGCGTCTGATTTTGTGTATAGACGCGGACGCTATTTGTTTTTTTGCACCGAGTGTGCCGAGTGGGGTTCTCCGTGTATCTGTGTGTGTAGCTTAACTGTGGGCGTGCCCCAAGTGCGGACGCAGCTGCACGTGTTTATGTATGTGTGTATGCGTGTGTGCAATCCAAATAAATTACGCAAAAAAGTAACAGGACGAGAAGACAGCCACAGAAAAAAAACAAGCAAAAAAAAACGCATAAAAAGAAGAAAATGAAAATGTGCTGCATGTTTGCGCTTGTCAAAAGTCTTCGTCTCCCTCTCCCTGTCACATTCACTATCTGCCTGTCTCTCTCTCTCTCTCTCGCTCTGCTTGTCAGTTTAAACAAAAGCGTGAAAAGCATGCAGTAACTAAAGCAACAAATGCTGCCAACCAAGGTGGCAAATGCAACCTGGGGAAAATCAGAGTGAAAACTTTTATCTGCAGCCTGACGAAAATTTAATGCTCCTGCCCCTTGTAGCTAAAGATTGTGGTTTTTTTTTATAAAAACAGAAGTATCGTTTTTCTATATTATATATATATATAAGTTCATAACTATTAATTATTTGATTAACGTTTCCCTCGTAATAAAAAATGTCAATCAAGAACTGCAATCTTTCAACTAGCAGCTTTATATATAGTCTAACATATATGCGAAGTTTTATTCACTGAGAGATAACTTGGCGAACATTATGCTGTCTGTCATATATTGTTCGTGGATTCGGGCGATTTTTGCATCCTTAATCTAAGACAGCTCCGGGCAAGGGTATAATAAAGTGATAGACAGCCCGCATGTAGCTCGGCAATCCTTGTCAGGATCGAGCAACAGCAGCGTCGCCTAATGAGCGCCGTGCCAGGAGCAAAAATTAAAAACTGGGTTGTGGTTGTGCTTAGCCTACAGCAGCAACGGACAGTTGATTAATGCAGTCACATGACTGAGAAGAGTGCCTGCCTGCCTGCCTGAAAGTGACAACAACTGAAGTGGAAGTCCGAGCAGCAGGACGAGTGGGATGTGTTGGATGAATTGGAGTGAGACAATCAGATTGAGAATAAAGCTGAGAGCCCGAATTCCGAGCTGAGCTGAGTTTGAGTTGGAGTCAACAACAGTTGCTCGTCTTCATTTCCATGTCACTGTCATAACACAGCAACAACAACAACAACAACAACAGCAGCAGCAACAACATCAAAAACGACTTTGCCGCCACTCAAAATCAGATTTTGTTGCCCGAGCAGCAGCAGCATCAGCAGCTAAATAATGATGTTTGTGCTGATTATGATTATGATTATGATGCTGAGGCAACAGTGACATTCATTATTATCCATTGCCACGCTGAGATTGCCATTGTTACTGTTGTTCTTGTTATTCTTGTTGTTGCTGTTGTTGCTTTTAGCTCCTGTGGGGCAGTTACTATGCCTCCTATGCCTCCTTTGCCTCTGATGCCTTTTTTGTTTTTGTGTAGCGACGAAATGAAATGTGAAAAACGTGCTTAGACCTTTAGCTTTGGCTGTGGCTGTGGCTGTGGCATTTTCCCATTTGCCCATTTCCCCCCAGCACTTTGGGTTTCCTTTTTATTTCTCAACTTGGCTACAATCAAAGTTTTAATACCCTTCTCTCTGATTGGCAGGAAGTGTATATGAACATGAAACAAACTAAGTACACGCAGAGAAAAAACGAAGCGAATTTTAGAATTTTTTTTCTCTAAAATAGCAAAAATATTTCAATTTTTGTTGCTTACAGAATATATAAATAGACATACATAAATATTTCAGATAGCTTATTAATTCATATAATATAATTTGAAAAAACACTAAGGCAGACGATAGCTAAATGCAAATAGCTAATTTCATTATTTGTATCTAAATTTTAGAAAGGATTAATAATATAAAATAGTTGTAAAAAAACACAAATTGTTGAGTTAGAGTAAGCGTTTCTAATTCTTAGAATTTGTCTTCTTATTTTTATATTCTTATATTTATAAACTAAAATTCAGTTCGCTTATTTTTCGGAGTGTACAGCTATGTTTATAAATTGCAGATATTCCATTACAAACATAAGACATCAACAAGCAGCTAAAGTGCCAAGCAGATGGATGCTATCTAAGCTAATCAAACACTTTTGAAACTTTTTTCTGTGTGGTATCTGCTAGTCAATCAACGCAACAGCTTGCGTTTTTTATTTTTTTTTCTTGTCAACGTCGAATTGGAAAGCAGAGTTGGGTAGAAATGTGGCTGTTTTGCCGTTTTTTCCAGCAGGTGCTTTTGATGCTGACGCAGCAGTGGATTAGCTGAAAGAAGTTGATGCTCATGTTGTCAAGTAGGCACAGGATTTGTGCTTAAGTAGTTGCCAACTCACACACACTCACACACGACTTAAAGTTGCTGTGAGAAATATTACACATTCGCCGCGTTGAACATTTGTCTGCTGTCTGGCTGGCTATAATTCGAAGGCATTAAAACAAACACAACACGGAAGACAGACACACAAAAACACACACACATAAACACATACACACACATAAGCACATACACACACACACAAATACAACACACACCCACGCGTAGTAACAAACGACCTTGAAGCACACGCGACGTATGCGTAATGCGTATAATTTAAGCGAACAAATCAAACAGACAAGCAGACAGAGAAACAGACAGGCAAACAGACAGCCAAGCAGACAGACAGGCAGAGAGACAGAGAGAGAACAGGCTGCCAGTTAGTCAGTTGCTTAAAGCTTTAAAGCGCCCCATAAACGCCAGACAATTATAAATAAAATGAAAGCATGCGTAAACAAAGACAGCAACAGAGCACACAACAGTGTGCCAAAGCGAGACAAATTAATCAATAATATACAATACATACGTATGGATATATACATAAATATGCACACACACACGCACACACACACATGGCTAACAACCTGCAGGCACAGGACGAGTCCAAATGCGGCGCCTAGGCAAACAAATTTCATTTACTGACGACCGAAACAAATTTTGCCACGTGCAATGCGCTACGCAAACAAACCCAAAAATCAGAGAGCGAGAGTGAGAGAAAGAGAAAGAAAGAGAGAAAGTAAGATAGAGAGTAAGAGAGAGGAAGAACAAGTGCGGAAGGAGGGTGCTACAGCACAGCAGACACACTGCTAAAGTTATGTAACACGTGCGTGTGGCAATGTCTGAGCCATGTCCTGCCCCCTGCCCCTGCCCCTGTCTCTGTCCACCTCCCTCAGCCCCGCAGTGTACATCCTCGAGTCAACTAAAGGCAACACACAATATCACACCGAAGACTCATTGAATATGCAAATTGTGCCGAAATAATCCTCAAGGGGAGGCACTTGCTAAACTTAACTGAGCACGTTGCGAGTGTAGAAGGGTTGAGTGGGGAGGGGGGCAAGGGGGTATAGACGTGTGTGTGTATGCACAGTGGTCTTAGATGGTAGCAAGAATGCTAAAATATAAACAACTAAAGCAACAGACAAATATTTGATACGTAATATTTGACAAATTAAAAAATGAATTAAACTCAAAATAAAATATAATATTTATTCAATTATTCAATATGTCTAAGCTAAAACTCAACTGAGCAATTAATTGAAATTGGTTTTTTGCCACCACTGTGCAATGTGTTAACAAGAAAGCCGACTGACAGACTGGCAGACAGACAGGGAGACAGAGAGACTGGGAGACAGACTGAGAGACAGGGGGTCCAAATGTCAGAGAGTCAACGCAAGACAAGGCTATGGCGGCATCGTTGATGATTAGTGCCAGAGATCAGCAGAGGCGGTGGCAGAGGCAGAGCGGAGAGGGGCGGTGTGGCACGACGACGCAACGGAAACGACGGCTGTCAAGTGAAGAGGAAATTCACAAGACACAAGCCGGAGACGGAGTCAAGCGATAGACGCGACACAGTGGCGAATGACGCAAGCATCAAAGGGGACCCCAAAAAAGCGAAAGGGATACACATTAATGCGATGAAGCGAGGGAGGGAGGGGAAAGAGAAGGTAGCGCCATAATCAACAAAGCAATTGCCTGCAGTAGTTGTGTGTGTGTGTGTATGTGTGTGTGTGTGTGTATGTGTGTGTGTGTGTATGTGTGTGTGTGTGTGTACGCGCATGTGGTTAGTTAACGAGTGAAGGTAGTGCAGAAGTGGTGCGAGTGGTTTTACTGTTCGTGGCACTCGAGAGAGCGCGTGCGAAAGTTAAGGCAAACTTTTGACACTTTGGTCGCGTCGACGTTCTCATTTTATGTATGCTTTCTTTTTTAGTTGGGGTTAGCTTTTCGCCGCAGGAACAATCCCAACTACCCAGTTATACACTATCTACCCCATGCCAACCCTTGCCTTCACTCAAAGAAACTGCTAAAGTAGGGCAGGCAACGCCCATAAGTAGGCAATATGATATGCTAGATAGTAATATTCCATTACGCTGACACCTCAAATGAAAATACACACATTCATATGCACATTATATATAAATATATATGTGTATTTATGTTCATATGTATGTATGGGTAAATAGAGCAGGAAATGTGTGTTGGACATGCAGTCAAAATGTGTCACATTATTCCAAACGAAAAGTGCTCAAGTTGTACTATATTGTTGCTGCTTTGCTGTTGCGAATTTGTTGCCGATAAGCAAATGTGTTAATAGATAAACAAAATGATAGCTATGTACATATATATTTGTATAGCTAATAACAGCTGCAGGACAGCGTTGGGAGTGATAAACATTAAGTAAAAAATAATTAAATATGTTGCTTTAAAAATATATTTCTTATATATGTATTTAGTAGCATAATGAGCTTATCATAAATGGCAATAATGATGCCAAAATGCCCATTATAAATTTCAATTTCCAAACAACCCAAACTGACCAAATTATGCACAAAAATAACTCATCATCAAAATAACATGTAAACAAAATAACGCATACGCACTGTTTGACGACATAACTTACAACTTTCTAAATATAACAAAAGTCACTGTTATTTCTTCATTAAATTATCTAAATTTAGCGTTAAACCGCTTGAATGTGCTTACAAAAGGCCAAACTTTACACATTTTTCAATATTGTTGAAATTCAAGCCAGAGATAGCAAGCAAACAAAAAAAAAAAAGAAGAAAAGAAATGAAAAGTTGTTTAGCAAAAATGTGTGTGTGTGTGCACTGAAAAGGGAGCCAAAAGCAGCAGCTTAGTCCACATAGTAACGTAAAAATATGAAACGCACATGGCACATAAATTTCCAGCTTAGACAACGTCCTCGTTCTCTTCGTGCCAAAAATGGAAGCAAAAATCTGCAACACACAAAAACCAGCCAGTGGAAAGAAAGTCCGGACTGAAGTGGCGCTGTATGGTGTGTGAGTGTGGCAGGAATAAAAACCAAGAGCAGACAAAAGCAACAAAAGTTTTTCGGCCAAAATGAGCGCACGAGCCAAACACCAACAGCTGAATACTGAAACATGGCCAGCAGCAGCAGGGAAACCTGGCAAAAGGGCACCGCGTAAGGATGTGTCAGAAGGTGCTGGACGGGGTAAAGCAGTGGCGGGTGTTGCCAAGGCGAGGCACAATGCGGGCAACGTTGCGCGACCAACGCCTGACTGCGCCTCCCAGCTGCCTGACGGAAAAACTTTATGCGCCAACCAACACAAAAAAAAAAAAAAAATGGAAACAAAACACACAAACAGTGTGTGCAGACGAGACTGACCGACGAGGAGATGACCTGTAGACAGTGGCTTCATATCGATATTTATCAATTACAAATATCCACAAGTCATAAGTAATATATTATAAATTAAACTTAAAGATTTACATGAGCCATAAAATATTTATAAATTTTAATAAAAATATCTAGAAAACATGTATCGATAGATCAGCTTTTTTTGTATGCGTAGCTGTTGCAAGCTTATCGATATTTATCAATTTTTATTATTATCTATAAGATTTAGCTGTTATTAGCTTAAAATTCTACATGTGATTACATATCGACATTTATCGATAAGGAATTTATTATATTATAGATATAAACGACAACCTTGATAAGTTTGGTGGCTCTTAACTAAACGCCTCTTTTACACGTTCTGAATGCAGACAGGGTATTAAAAGAGGACGAAGGAAAAAACCAAAATCCGGCAAACAATTCACGAACCGAAAATCCACAAAGGCAACGCAGACGGCTGTCTGCTGCTGTTGCTCCTGCTGCTGCTGCTGCTGCTCTCGACAGTAACGACAAATAAAACGAAATGAATGCCAAAAGTCCTATATACACATAGCATACAAACAAACACACACACACAGACACACACTTACACACAAACATTATATGTATATGAAATAAATGTATATGCACATTATGTAGAAGTATTGCGTGGTATATAGAAACGAAAGAACATTTTTGGATGAATGCCGCACAAAATAAGAGCAGCAAGCTCCATCTGGCGGCAGCAAGCAGCACAAGATAGCAAGTTCGGAAGCGACAGAGAGAGAGAGAGAGAGAGAGAGAGACGGAGTGAGAGAGAGAGAGAGAGCGGCTAAATGCGAATGTGGGCAAAGAATAAAACAAATAAAAATAAAATAAAAATGGCATCAAAACTGGTTCATGTCTATCCGAATTGTGGAACAGTCAAGGAGAGAAGTGGGTGAAATGGAGTTGGATGGGATAGGGTGTTTCTATTTTTTTGGGTAGGGTGACTGTTAGTTGTACCAAGCTTTACGGTGCTTTATCGGTTTGGCTGCGGCGACGCCTGAAACTGTTCTTGCTTTTGTTGTTGTTGTTGTAGCTATTCTTAACGAGTGCCGACGATGATGATGATGATGACGATGTTGTTGTTGCTGTTGTTTTGTCTGCCTGTCTGCCAGTTTGTTGAGTGAGTGAGTGTGTGTGTGTGTGTGTGTATGTGTGTGTGTGTGTGATGAGTTAACGATGAGCCCCAGCCAGTCGAGCCGTAAACGTTTGTCGTTCTGTCTCTGACGCCAGCGACCTAAAAATCAGTTAGTCCTCGTCTAACTGCGCACGTTTATGTATGTTTAGATATGCGTATATAAACACATCTAGATGTGTCTGTGCGAAAAGGAGTGTCTGCTCTAGAGACGAGACAACACTAATAACAACAAAAATCAGCAGTAACAATAACAAACAGCAGCAGCAGCTGCTGCCTCACAAAATAAACCATAGCATACATTTTGGGGCTCTAATGCGTATACAATACGGGCTCGTAAATTGAAACGCTTTTGTTCTGGGGCATCATTGTATATATCTATGTATGAACAATGTATGAAAAATATGTGTCGTACAAACAACAATCACAAGATTTGTAACAAAACAAACAAACAAACGAAATACGAAATACGAAATATGAATTATATGCAAGAGATAAAATTCAGTTTTAAATTCGGCATAAATTGTTTGACGATTGATTTATAAATTGAACCAACATTGTAAGCAGTTATGTCGGTTATGTGTGTGTGTGTGTTTAATGCATTTTCGACAGCCAGCCAAGTTAGCTGTTGAGATATAAATGCGCACAGACTGCAAACTGCAGCAGAAACAATTGTGTAAAAATCCCAAGAGCAGTTCTTTAAGTACCCAGCTATGCAGTAGTCATTAACTGACACGCCCACAAGCCTGTGCCTGTGCCTCACGCACCCCATTGCAACTATCAAGAGCCTCAGCCGCAACTGCAACAACTTTGACTTGCAACAATATAAAAAAGCATTGCCCACTTTTGAGCGCAGCAAAAAGAAAAGTAAAAGCTGCAAGCAGAAAAGTACAGTATTTATATGCACAAATATATACATATATATATATATATATGATTGTATGTATATATAGGTTATATAAGTGGAGCAGCGGCAACAGTTATTCGGGTGACCCTGTTAATTGGGCGTGGATGTGGACCGCAGCATGCGGATAAAAGGCAGACATTTTGGCAGCAGCCAATCAGCCTCAATACAGTTCCCGTACCGTACCGTACCCTACCCCACCCCACCCCCACTCCCTTGCTGCTCTGTAGTTGGATGCGTCGTCTGATCGATGGTACTATGGTGGTCACGCGAAACGGCAACCGCAGCAACCGACAACAACTAAGGGCAACCTGGGAGGGCGGAAACGGGGAAACGACCTACATTCAATTTGCTGGCAACCGCAGAAAACGCGTCTGACAGATGACGATTAACATTCGTGATAAACACAATGATGTTCCCGATGACGTTCGAGATGATGATGATGATGATGTTGATGATGTGTCTGATGCCCCACAGTGTGCAGCAACGAATCATCAGCAAGTGGGTAAAAATGCATTGGGCGACAAAAACGGAAATATGATTTGACAGTTGAATGTGGTGGGGCAGGTCGGGTCTACTACTGATTACTAGCAGGCATGCAGTGTCAGTGGGTCAGGTGGATTGTCGTCGTTGTCGTTCTCATTGTTGTTGTTGTTGTTGTGTGTGCATTTACTTTTTTTCTTTAGTGTACTTCTCGCCCGCTCAGCATTTGCAGATAAAATTGAATGAGTCAAAAACAGACGGAAATAAATTTAATTAAACCACTTTTTGCTTTAACTTTTGCAAACTTTTGACAAATAATTTAAAAAAAAAACTGAAAATATATATAAACCGCATTTTAATCTTTTAGAGTGTTTTTCTTTCGTTGTGTTAAGCTAATACAAACTTTTCGCATATTTGCATAATTTTTAATCAGTTCAGTTTGCAGCTGTCAGCTATCACAACAGACATTTCCCTATATATATACATATTCATTACAGACATCATATATATCGTAAATTAAGCAGCAACTTTTTCTATATATATATTCTAATTATTTAATATGCTCAACTTTTTAGCTGCTAATGCACACAAACAAAATTAAATCATTTCGCTTAATATATTTATTCATACGCATACGCCATGTAGTACTATTTTTGTTGAATGTTGCCAGCAGTTAAAAATAGTAGAACTTTTGACGGCTCGACTTTGATCTATGGACAACATTTTAGCCACAACAGAAAAAAAATCAAACAAGAAAAGAAAGTAAAAATCCTTTTAGTGTTTGTCATTTGTCTGTCGCCTCGACGGATTCGACAGCTGCTCGTCGTGGCGAACTCAAACGGAGACCAGTTCTCAATTTAACCACTTGCATGTGGTTGTGCCGAGTGGTTGTGTGTAAGTGTGTGTGTGTTTAGTGCTAAATGTATTTGCACTGGTTGTAAATGCCAAAGCGAGACACACAAACACAACTCACTTCCTCGACCATGCAAAAGTTGTTAGTTACAATTCTGGTTTTTACTGCCGCTGCTGCTGCCACGCCCCCTTTTTTCACAACCAACGCCCGCATGACCTGATTCTGCACTTCTTTTCGGTGGTGGAAGGGCGGGCGTAGAGCTGAAGGTCGTTGCTTGTAATGAGAAACCAGGCAAAAAGCAACTGTGCCTGGGCCTGTACCCCCAAAAAGAGTCCTACTACGCCTAGCACTTTGTACCACTTTGCCCAACCACACATACACACCCAAACACAACCACACCCACTTCTATATATACACACAAACACACACAAGCACACACACTCTTAGCGAACACATTTAAGGGTCTTCTTTGCCGGTGGCTAAATGGAGACGCAAGCACCACATTCTCGTCGAGCACCACATAATGGAGAGCACTGCGAATACAAATACAAATACAAACTATATACGTATATATATATATATATATATATATAATATATATATATACCGACTATTTACAATGGAATTGCAGTTGCTTTTTGTTGTTGCAGCAGCTGCAGCAAACCCTACTTGCAACCCTGCCGTGACCCTTTTCATCTTTATCATCGATGGCAGCACAATGATTGCCAGAGCACAGTTATTGTTACAGCTTCCATTTTATTCTTTTTCTCTTTTTTTCGTGTACAATTTTCAAAATGGCGTCGCCCCCCAAAATCCCAAATTCCGACGTCCCTATTGCCTGGCAATCTTCGTCAATTTTTATTTTTTTTTTTGCAACTTTATTTGCGAGCCACCCGCTGGTCTGCTGGTCTGACTGGCTCATGGCTCACGGCTCATGGCTCGCTGGACCCGTAATTCAAGCGGAACGCGTCGCCAACAACCATAAAAGCCAAGTGCAGAGCACGAAACAAAACAAAAATCAACACGGAGAAAGATGCAAACAGGAACAAACAAGAAAAAAAAGGGAAAGCAAAAATGGACCCAAACAGCGTCCGAACAGGGACAAAAAAATAACAAGGGCGCAAATGGCAGTCCAACAGTTTGCTGAAAGTATGTGTATGTATGTGTGTGTGTAAAGATACCCTGTGTGTCCATAAAAGACCATAAGTCTAAGATTAGTACCTTAAATAATAAGCTTAAGCTTTTGGGACTGGCTAAGAAAAAAAGTAGCTATGCATAAATCAATATTATTATAAATAAACAAAAAAAAATAATACAAAATTAATAATAAGCAGATAAGTAAATAAATAATATACAATAATATGCAATATATATGTAAATAGTTAATAATCAAATAATAATAAATAATTAAATAAAAAAGAAAAAATAATAAACAGACAAAAAAATATATAGTGCATAACAAGAAGTCAGTAATAAAAAGCAAATAATAATTAAATAATATGAAACCAATACATACAAATAAGAAATGTCATAAATAACTAACACAAATAATAAAAAAGATTAAATTGAATACAATGATTAAAATCTTAAAAATAAATAATATACGATTTTTCAATTCCATATTGAATCGGACAAGACCGATGAATAATACTATATACTATAATAAATACTAAATAATCACAAAAGATCTTAGCTCTTATCGATTTTATATCATTATCCAGTTCAGTTTCATTATTTATTTATGCACTTTCTGCCCTTGGCTACAGGGCATATTTTCGCCTGGCATTTTCCATCAGTGTTTGTTGTTATATTCGCTGTTGTTGTGTGTGTGTGTGTTTGCTGTGTGTCCTTTCTGTCCCGCCATGTCATAAAAAATGAAAACCATGTCCAATACACACAAGTCCCCCTTCCCCGACCAGAAACCCCGCCCACAATTGATGGCAACTGCGTCGCGTCTGAGTTTTCATTTATTTTTTGCCGTCATCTTTTTTTTTTTGCTTGCTGTTTCGCTTTTGGCCGACATAATTTGCTAACTGAAATGGAAAACATTTTCGACAGGCGCTCTGCCGGGCACCAGGCGGTTGCAGACACGCGCACCAATACTAAGACACACACACACACACAGACACAGTGACTCACACAGACAGACTGCGGACAAATGTTCAGAAACAACAACAGGAGCAAACAGGCTTGGGGCACAGACAGGAAAAAGGATGTCGTCGCCGACGCTGTGTGTGTTTGTACGTATATATGTGTGTGGGTGTGTATGTATGCATTGGAGTCCTGTTGCTGGGTCAGCTCATTCTCCATTGTGCCTGTCGTCCTGTTTCCATTTCTTATCGATGTTGGCTGTTGTTATTCTTGTTGTTGTTGTGGTTGTTGTTTGTTGTTGTCTGCCCAGTCATAGTTATGAACTTACGGCCTAGTCCGCAACTCATTCTTTTGTCCTTTGCCTTTTTGTTTGTTTCTTTCATTCCTTCTATGCTATTAAAAGCAAATGCCTTTCTCCTTGTTGTTGTTGCTCATTGCTCTGTCCTTCAGAGCTTTTCATAGAAGCGTGCGATGCCAACCAACAACAACAACTATAACAAAACAGAAAGTTAAGCAAGCGATTTATTTGTCTGCGACTACGAAGCCAAAATACTCTTTAAAATTTTATTTTTGTATTCAACAGAGCATAAATATAATGTGCTTAGCGCCAACAGCGTTTATTTTCAAATAATAACACAATTTTATTTCCACAATGTTATCATCATTATTTACAGTATGTGCTAAGGCGTCAAGCAATCGCTTTGCCTCTGATCAACAACAGAAACAATCGACACGATCGAAAAAACGAAGGTGACACGAATGAATTTTTTTTTTTTTTTGAACGCAGCAACCTGCAGATCAGCGAGAGAGACAGAGAGAGAGAGCTGCACGAAGAGAGCACTGTTTACGTTGGCGTCTGCAACTGAAATACACTTAACAGCCTGCAAATGTAATTACAATTCAATCAACTAACATTATGTTAATTATATTATGTTAATTATATTTGAGTGCCATATTCAAAAATACGAAATGGAAAATTATTGATCTGTTGCTTCTGCTTATGAAAATATGAGGAAATAAATGAATTAGATCATTATAAACAGCATTCCATGCCCCAGATAAGATTAAAGTCTTGTATATATATATATATAAAATATAGGCCCAATGTTACCATTTCTACGCCTTAGTTAACAATACTTGTATTTAATACCCTATATTATTATAATAGCTAGCAAAAATGGCTGCATGCGTAAATGGTTGGGGTTCTGTCGCTGAGTCTGATCCATAGTCAGGGTCTGTGTCTGGGATTGGCCATGGGACATTCGGGAGCCTGTCTGGGACGTCGCGTGGAGGCCACCCACTGGGGCAACTCATATTCCATTTCGCTGTGAATAACGTGCTTCAAATGAAGGCGCTCTCCAGCTTTCCAGCTGTCTACTCAATATATAATATATATGTAAAATGTTGCTATACATCTAAGGACAGCTGGACACAAGGACATAAGGACAAATACGCATTTACCCAGCAAGTGGAAGAATCAGAAAAAACGTTTGCCCTTTGTATAATTACATATATATATATTATATATATATATATATATATGCAAGAAATGCACGACTATTTTAGGCACGCCGAAAATAACATACCCTTGCAGACCGTGCTCTAAATTTAACTACACATTTAAGAAACCGATCGATAGTTAAGCTATATAAAGCTATATAATACAATAGTCTACTGTTTAGAATTTTGTGTAATAATTCTAATTAAAATAGCTTTTACACAAATAAGTTACTCATATTTCGACAGATTGTTCCCATGTGAGCTATATGATATAGTAGTCTGATCTTAAAGATTTTTAAGCCATATGCGAAGAGCATATTAAAAGACGTAACTATTAAATTTAATTAGAATATTTTGTTAAGCAAAATAGGTTTTCATCGACTTGACTAGTGATACTGATAAAAAAAAATATATATACCCGTATATATACCTCGTAGGTTCAGAGACTTTTTCAATGTATTACAAGCTTCAAGACAAAATTATAGTACCTTCTACAAGGGAATGGAAAAGCTGGCAAGTGTCTAGCCAGGGATAGGCGTCCACTTTGCTTTCTAATTTTTTTCCGAGAAATCTCATTACCAGCTTAAAAGGACATTACGTAAGCACAAATCCTTAGCAAGATTGCTACGCGTGTGACCCAAAAAAAAAAACAAACAAAAAGAAAATTAAATTAAACAAAATGTGCCAAATTCATTTGATGGCAAATAATTCGCATGAAATTAACGCCAAAGCGCTAATAGCCGACAAATCGGCGCGGGATCTTGACAAACAAAACGAAACAAAATAATAATAATAAAAAAAGAAGGACAAACGCTAATCGGGCGGCAGCAACTAACTAATAAAAAATAAAGTTGGCCTGCTAATGAGGCGGCAATGAAAAACACAGCTCATGTGAACAGATAACCGATGATATATAATATATATATATATACATATATAGATGAATATATTTTTTGCAGATTTAAACATAGTTTATTTATAGCTTGTCTAGGTTGCTCATATGTTAATAGCTGCGAATTAAATGTGTTCTTAGTCATTTAAGCTAATGAATTTCCACGTTTTTATTTAGCTTTGCAGCAATAATTGACAAATCAGAATAGTTTTGATATTATATTGATTTCTAATAGTTGTGAATTGAATGTGTTTTCAATCATTACAATAAATCATTATTAAGTTGTCTTGTCTGCTATAAAGTTATATATATGTATATATAGACAAGTACTTCTTCAAGTCACATATGGCACTGACTGACAAGCGCCCATAACTCTAATAAAAAATGAGATTTTCATGGCCGGCAGGCTTGTTAG
This sequence comes from Drosophila basisetae, assembly GCA_035041595.1. NCBI lineage: Eukaryota > Metazoa > Arthropoda > Insecta > Diptera > Drosophilidae > Drosophila > Drosophila basisetae. Next base: position 5,905,054 of record JAWNLB010000123.1, on the reverse strand, counting down.
ATGCGTCGTCGTTGCCGACGGCGGGGCCAAAAGCCTCGATAGATGGCATCTGAAGAACTGCAACCGCAACTGCAACTGCAACTGCAACACACACAGTCTGTCAGTGTTGGAGACGAAAAACAAGGTCTACTGTGTTGCTGTATTGCTGGCGACCCAAAGGAAGTCGAGGTCTTTACTATCAGCTCTTGTGGCACAAGGTTTGCAGTCTGCAGTTGTAGTTGTTGTTGCCGTTGTTGTTGCAGTTGTTGCCAGCTAGTTGGGTGTTTTGGGGCTGTTCAACTGTCGACGTTAGCCAGGTGATGAATGGTAATGAAAATGTTGCTGTGGCAGTTGTTGCAATGCCGCTTTGTCTGCCACGCCGCGTCAGCCTCAGCCAACTGCCTTAATAAAAACTAATGCAGTGGCAGTTGATGTTGCTGCTGCTGCTGCTAGTTGCAGTTGTTGTTGCAATTGTTGTTGTTTGCCCGTACGATAATCATCTCTCTCTCTCTGTCTTTCTGCGCTGCGGTTGTGGCCATGGCTGTTAGCTGTTAGCTGTTACTGTTGGCTTGGCCCACTTGTTGCCACCGTCAAGTAGCAGAAAAACATAAAATTTTATGCATTCGTATTTCTTGTGAAGCGCAGCAAGCAACTGCCCCTTTACCCACACACACACCGCCTCTCCCCACCCCTGCCACTGAGTGCCTCTCTGCCTCTCAACGCCAAACAATTGTCGGTTTTCTCTAACGTTTTTTGTTTTTTTTTTTTGGTATACCCTGTACGTGGTACGATTGTTTAAAGAGGGTATCTTGAAGTTGTGCAAAATGTTTAATTCGCCAAGTGTAACTCATCTTATTATTAAGAAGATATCTTTCTAAATTTCCAGCATATTTAGGGTTTGTTGATTTAGGACCTTTCTAATTTTAAGAAATTTATTTTCTGCTATTTAGTTTGTCTTTTTATGTCATTTTTCTAAAATGCATGTTTTTTTCTGAGTGCAGTAGAAGACATCTGCGATATCTTTATAAGGTATATATATATATATAATAGATAAGGTCAGAAATTAGAATTATTGAGCTTAGAAAAACTGCACCAAACATTTTGAAACAATCATCAACTTTAGATACTAGTTAGGCAAACAACTAAATTATAATAATGGGAGCAGTAGCCTGAAGCAATGTACAGGATATAACCCAGTCAAGCACTGTTTGCTTAATTTATAGTTGTTATTATTATTGTTGCTGCTGCTGGTGCTCTGCTGGCTCGTTTTGATTAATCTGACATTGCAATGCTAAAATCCATTTGGCAGTTCAACAACTGCCACAGCAGCGTCGGCAAAGAGGTAAAGTAAATGGCCAACAAAAACAAGTTATTACCCAAGCTTGGCTGTTTTACAACAAGGCTCGTGTTCAACCCAGTTAAACAAAAACAAAACAAAAAAACGCCAAACTTGACCTAGCCATGGAATTTAGACATCGCAAATGCAGCTGAAAATCACATAGCAAAAAAAAAAAATCAAAAGAGTTATGGGCAAGAAAGAGACGCCTTCGCAGGCAATCCGAATTTTGATGCACCCTTTTGGCACGAGCTGGAGTTGGCCAACAGCCGTGGCAATAAAATTGCGGAAATCATTTCAAACAAATTGATTGGCATCGCCAGCCAAACTCTGGTCAAGTGGGCAACAAACCAGTTCAGTTCTGGTGGCTACCACCACCAAGCAAGTAGGTAAGTAAGTAATTGCTGGGCGCGTCTGCGGAAACGTGCCTTTTGGCCACGAAAAACGCACAGGAATCTCTTCACCAGCTAGCTAGCGAATGGCGAATAGCGACTAGCTGTGTGCGTGACCTGGCCAAGGACAAAAGGCGGCAACAACGTCCTTCTTGGCTGGCACCACCCCAGTACGAGTGTCAAAATAAAAGCAGAAGAAGTGCTGTCAATAATTTATGATTATGGCCACGAGAAACTAACTGTAGTGACATTTTTGGCCCCCAGAAATTATATTTGCTGCCTGTCGAACGTGTTCATTGTGGCGCGCTATGGGAATTTCCAAATAATTTGCTGATGCCGCACAAGTTTCGTTGGTAAAGGGGCAACATATTCCCAAGTTAGAGCAAAGGAACCAAGAAGAAAATCATAAAAAGTTAACAATAACGTCAAGTTACGAGGAAAACACTTTGGGGGTGAAAAACATTATTTAGAGCGATCTAATCTGATTAACAAACTGAGATTTTAAGAATTTTCTTTAATAAAATGCTGTGGAGTTGTTGGGAAACAACAAAGATAAAAAGTTTAGCTAAAGCTCAAAATAAAAATTGAATACTCACAGAGCTACATTTTGAGTCACTAAGAGAATATGTAACAAGTTTCTCAAATGACGAAATATATGAATAATATATATAAATTTAAATACATCAAAAATAAGGCTCTGAAAGTTGCTAAATATGGAGACAAAAACAAAGAGATAGAGAGCAAGCTATAGATTTAATAGATCTTGTAATGACTGAGCAAAAAATAATAATTAACAAATAATAAATAGAGAAATAATTATCAAACTATTCCAGAAATTATTGCTCACAGAAAAATGACGAAATTTATACTGAATTAGACTACGAAATAATGATTACTATAACAAATTACAAACCCCATTATTAAACTATTAAAAACATAAATGAATGAATTTTTGGAATACTAATTACGTAATTATTACTTTATGCTGACTGACAAATGGGTCAAAAATAAGGCTAGATATCACGGGTTAAAAATTACAGAAAGCAGGAAAACTAATTTACATCACGCACTTCGACATTAGATTTCCACGCACAAAACTACTACTACTTCTACCTAGACCCAAAGAAACGGTCTAAAAACAAAATAAACAAAAATAAAACAGGCTCTTATCTAAATTATGTACTTAAACTCATGAAATTTTGCGTGATGTGCTTTAAGCGAAGCTTTAATGTGTTCCACACACAAACACACAGAGAGAGAGAGAGAAGCATACAAAAAAAATAAAAAGAAATGAAGGAAGGCAAATGCATAAGGAGAAGGCAAGCGACAAGCAGAAAATTGAGGATGTCTCATGGAATGGAACGTAAAGCATGTCTGCCAACGCCCACTGAGCCACGCCCAAAAGCAACGGCTACTGCCGACAACAACAACAACTTCAAGAAGAAGAAGAAGAAGAAGAAGAGGGACAGCGACTACGACATAAACTTGGAATGTTGAATGTTCCTCAAACTTTTGCTGACATGACTGTCACTAATGCCAAACACGCGCCAAAGTTTCAGACACAGACGCACACACACACATACACACACACACACACACGCACACACACACACACGCACATACAGACACACACACACACGCACATATAGACACATAGACACGCAACGACCGACATTTGGCACAGAAAAGCACACAACAAAGTTTTAAACGAACACGCACTAACACACACACACACAAAGCTACATATATAAAACTGTGTCGCAGCACAGACGATGTTGAAAAAGCCAGGCAAAACAAGCAGCGAGAGCGAGAAAGTAGAAGCAACGCAGAAGTGAGAGCGAACATAACGTGAGCTTGGGCGAGGCGCCGGGCGTCGGGCGTCGCGTCTAGCAATGCAGGCAGGCACGCAGGCAAAGGCAGACAGCGTCAGACACACAAAAATACACATAAACACGCACACTGTAACAGCAGGCGCCGCCTATATACAAGCAACCGACCGACCGACCGACCGACCGCCCGACCGACACACATACGAAGCTCAGCCGAGCGCTCAGCTTACGAGTAAGTCCGACAAGCACAAAATAAAATGGAAAAAAAACATTTTCCCTTTGGCTGCGTCGATGTCTCGGCAGACGCTGCCCAGCCACCCAATTAAGTCATGTGTTGACCCAGCCCCTCGCCATCACCCCATCTAAATGTGTAACGAAGCAAGCTCCAAAAGCAAAGTGACGTACACGCACACAGACACATACACACCGCAACCTACAGCAACAAAATGTGTCTGAGGGCGCGACGACGCTTTTGATTGTTGCTATCTCTATTCTGTGCACACACAAGTGCAAAAAAGCTCTCACCCTCTTTAGCTCAAAATAAAAGTCAGACGCCTGGGCAGACAAAATAATAAGGAAAAACCGTTGAAAGTTTTGCGTTGCTGTGTTGGTGCCTGTGTGTGTGTGTGCTCGATTGCGCCCGCTCTCTCTCTCGGAGAGAATCAAAATAGAGAGTGTGAGTGTGTGTGTGTGTATGTTCTGTGTAAAAGTTTTTGACTGCTTTTGCTTCATGCGATGTTATTTTTGTTTTTGTTGTTCTTACGACATTTTCGTTGTCATATTTATCAGCATCCGTGCGGCGTCTATATTTTGAATATGTGTATGTATGTGTGTGGGTGTGTGGGTGTGTGTGTGTGTATTCTTGTCTCAAGGGTGTTTATTTTTGTAGACGCTGCTGTTTGCTGTTGTTGCTACTGCTTTTTCTTCCAAACATTTCTTCTGTTTGCTGTTTTTTTTTTTTTGCAGCCCTGAATCAAGGCTTCATTCTGCTTCCTCTTCTTCAGTTTTTTATTTTTGTTTTCGTTTTCTATGATTCCCTTAAACAGCGGAGGGAGGGGGGAGGCGGTGATAGAGCTTTGCATATTAGACTGCTGACTGGCCGGCGGCGCATTTCCGATCTTTTTCTTGCCCCTGTCCGTTTCAAGTTTCGCACAACTGGAAACGGTGTCAATTTATTTCTTCTCTTTTTTCTGCCACCTTTTCAATTTCAGTACATAATAAATTAAAAGACTTCAAGTTGAAAAGCCCACGTGCATTTTTCGCTTGCTGTAGTTGTCATAGTTGCTGTAACTGTGGCAGTTACAATTGTTGTTGTAATCATTGTTGTTGTAATTGTTGTCTGTTGCTTTTAAGTCTACAGTAGACAACGACACGTGTTGCTGTCAATTCATTTTTTTTTTGTCGACTTTATATGATTTACGGTTACCCACACACACACACACGCACGCACCGAGATAAAGCTTGTAAACAGGTGCCAAAACAGAAAGCAATAACAGCAACAAAAACTAGTTTCAGCAACAGACGACAAAAAAAGCGATGTCAGCAAAAAAACTCAATTCAATTGAAACTTTTCACGCCGAAAAATGAGCAGAAAACAAAAAATAAACAAAAAGTGTTCAACTACGCATAAGTTGCTCTAATTGTTTGTAATATGACGAAGGAGATGAAAGAGATCGCAAACAAAACATCAACGACAGAAAATCAACTAACAGTTTGGCGTTCCGGCTTGTTATATTACTTATTAATTTTGTTATTGTTGCTACTCAAAGAGTTTTACCTTAAGTTTGATTGCGCAACAGAGCTTAGAAAATAATCGTGTTAAAACTGAACTAAAATTAATTTTGTTCAAATGAGAACAATCGCATTGGGAGATGTGTAAAGAAATGCACAGCAAGTTGTGAAATTGAATTAAAAGAAACTTAGCAAAAAATATACAATTAAGTGGAGTAAAAGCTTTAAGCTTAATTGCCCTTGAAATAATAACAATATAACAAGAATATAGGATTAAATAGTATTTATTTAAAGTTTTCACTAAAATCATACATTTTCAATAGAAAAATCCAAGACCTAATCAAAAACTTTAGCAAATCAAAGTTATTCAAAGTTTAAAAAAAAATTGCAAATTATTTTGCTCTTGCAAAAATAGAAGTCACTTTTGAAGCGCAACTCATAGTCGTTCATTAATATTAAACTCACTCTGAAATAAAGTAGTTATCGTTTTCATTGTTGTAGTTTTTATTTTTTTGTGGTTGTTGTTAACGGCCATAAGAAAGCGGCAATTCATTGACAAATCGACAGTTAAGCAGCATTTGAAACTCACCTGTAACAAAAGAGATCGAAAAAGAAGATAAAATTAAGTAGAAATCAGAGACATATTGATATATTTGTGGTCTATATACCCTCGCAGTGTCGCGTAATTTGTAACGCGACGTCTCTGTAAGGTATATATATATATATATGGCTCCAAAAGATCTCAATTCATCTGTTTTCTAAATTCGATCTACGAGGGTATGTAATTTTCGGCATACCTTAGCCAAAGATAGACGGTCTTTCTTGTTTTTAGTGCATAATCGCTTTTCAATTTAAAGCAAAGGAGGCATGTGTGTGTGTGTGTTATTTGTGTGTTTACATTTGCTGTTGTTGTGCGTTGTCTTATATTGCGCCAGTTGCAATTTTAATTGCTGCATTGCCTGCAATTAATTTGTCAATAAAATTCATTTGGCTTTCAATGCAAGTGAAGCCAAAAACACGCATAAAAATTGCATTAGACAGCGCCCCAAAATGCCCCACTTGGAGTGGGACACAAATCTTGCGAAAATCTGTGCGGCAACAAGAGAAGGGGTGAAGGGGAGGGGGCAGGCAAAGGGACTGCATGGCTTGCACTTTGGTCGACGGCAATCTGTGTGTGTGAGTGTGTGTGTGCCAAGATTTATGTTGTGCCGCATGCCAGCAACGCCAGCCAAAATATCTCTTGCCCCTTGCAACAACTAAGCAAAGCAATCCCCCACCACGCCCTCCAAACCCATCTCACCCCACACAACACAACAGATTGTTTGACTCGTGGCCTGCCAAATCATTTTTAATTTTTCATTTGCAGTTTGCTGTTTTTGGTTTGCCAGCCGCCGAGTCTTCGACGTTGGGCGTTGATTTCCTTTTTAATTTTTTCTTATTTTTTCTCCGTCGACTTTTAAGCGGCATCTCACTCGCACCGCTTTCTCTTTCGTTGTGCAAATTAATGCATTTCTCAAAAGTATGCATATTAAAAATAGATGAGTTGCATTCAAATACTTTATAGAGCATACTTTCATGTCAGAACAATTGCTGCAAGCGCAAATAAAAATTTTGCATTTAAGTGAAATGCCAAGCAGCGGTTTTTTCCTGGCTGGCATATAGAGAAATATAAATACCCTTACAAAAGCACTATTTTATTTTATTTAATTTAATTGTTGTTGATTTAAAGTCAACTAATATCAGTCGACATAGTGAAATACAAAAAACAAATAATAGTTTTAATGAAAAAAAAAAAAGAAATATTTATATAGTATAATTTTAGTGGGTTTATAAATGCAAAAATGGTTCAATATTTGTTCAATGTAGTCAATGTCAAAATAGTTGATTAAAATGGCGAACCACAAATTCAAGCAAAAATGTTATTCACGAGACAAGACGCTTAAAATTGAGTTCTTAATGATAGAAATAGAGGAATCCGACTTGATTACATGATTATGTCTAAAGCAATTATTAAAGAGTAATCGAAAAGGAATTATTAAAAAGTGGGCAGCGGTTAGGTCTACACGGAATAAAAAAAAATTTTTAAAAAAGCCAGCTTCAACAATTTTAGCATTTAGCATAAATTGTATATAAATTGTGGAAATACTTGCAATAACATGCAAATGGCGTTTACACAATAAATTAACGCAATAAATTTAATGCAGAAAATATAGAAAGAAAAAAAGACAACAGCAGGGCAAGTGGAGAGCGAGTAGGAAAGGGCAGGGCGGGGTGACAAGCTGTTAAAGGGATTGGGGCTTAGGTGGCGCTGATATGGAAAACAGTAGAGAAATTGGCGTCAGTATTGTTTGTGTCGCCACTCGTTGTCTTTATTATTGTTGCTGCTGTTGTTGCTCCTGCTGCTGTTGTTGTTGTTGCTGCTGTTGATTGTCCTTTGCGTGCGACAGCGACAGCGTCAAAATGGCGTCGCCAATATGTCGCCCCGGCGTTTGGAGTATGGCGACAGCGTCTATATTACAAACTCCAGACAAAACTATTTTTCCGCGCCTGCCGCTGCTGGTGTTGCTGCTGCTGTTGCTGCTTCTTCTTCTTGTTGATGTTGTTGTTTTTGCTGCTGCCTCGTCGACTGGGCGCGTTAATTGCCCCCTTTGAGTCTGACTGACAGCAAACGATAAACGAGCAAACACTTGGGCTTGTGGCATGGGGCGCGTCCCTTATGATGGTCCCCCATTCCCCTCCCCAGCACACTATTTGTATATGCCACATGTAGCCTAATGCGTCTCTAATGTTGCTAAAATGTTTCTATGTATGTTGTTTTTGCTGCCTCTATACGCTTTTTTTCTTTGCCACTTTTAATTTAGCAAATGTTGTAAATTTACGCTAATTTATTGCGTGTCGCCAGTGGCGCGAGTCGTGGCATCCACACACACACACGCAGCTTGGGGGCATTAGTCACTGGATTGGTGGCCAAGCTAATTGCCAAGTCGCAGTGCTGACACAAAAAAAAAAGAATTACTGCAGCAATAGCAGAAAGGACAGTTTCAACAGTTCAAAACACTCTTTGGGAAAGTGCCTGATTTTTTTTTTTGGTTGACTGCAATTTAAATATACAGCATAAAAACACTCAGCACTATTGAGTTTTGGTCAGATAACTTTGCTATCGATAACATCTTTTGGCTGTTAGGTTAGGTTAGGTTATATCGGCTGTCAGCCCGATGGGCTGACACACTTAGGCCATATTTGACCCGTTGTGATACCGAATGGGATCCATGGATTTTCTCCTGCAGTCGTGCCTCCAAAGCATTCTAACATGTCAAACATTAGCCCAGCCAGATGCGTTAATGAATTTCGCTATCTTGGCCGGTCTCTTATGTCGGAGCTCCGATAAACCAGTTAGGGAGTAGTTTCACAGGATTGCCAGCCTTTTCCTGGCAAGTGCTGGGCAGAGGCAGATAAGTCAGACAGACAGACAGACAGTCAGGCAGACGGAAAGTCAGGCAGCCAGTCAGGCCATTGGGCAGTTGGGCACGCAGCCAGGATAACTAAATTTCGCATCTAGCAAAAGTAAAACAAGTAAGAATGGGCTTGTCGAGAGAGGTCGACGAGGAGATACCCTAAACACAAATCTTTACCTATTTAAAAATCAGACCCATATTCAAGCTAATGAAAATATGATTTTGTGTACATTTATACAGCAAATACGTACACTTTCTGTAGTCTCATTTAATTAATTAATATTTAGTTAAATAAAATGTTTGAGTAAATATGAAAGTACGATTTTCTACGGGTTTTTTCAATCAACATTGAATTAATTTTTACAGACGACCAAGATCATTATCAAGGTGTACACTTCTTGCTCAACCAATAAAATGAAATCAAACTTATCCTATGATTTACGCTAAATTATTTTCGCTCAGATCGAAATAAAATTGAGCTGCGTGTGGAATACAAAAATTTGTATTCCAAATTTTAAGTCTCTAGCTCTTATATTCTCTGAGATTGATGTCTTTATACAGACAGTAATATCGAATAATAACAATAATAATAATAATAATTGTAATAATATATATAAATAATAAATATATACTAAAATACTTGTCTGCCACACATAAAACTTTATTCTACCAACTAAAACCATTTTCAAAAAATGCAAATCTAAAATGCAGTTTTGATTTACAATACGGCAGCAAAAGATGAAGAAGAAGAAGGAGAAACAGCTGCAGCAGCAGAAGCAGCAGAAGCGGCAGCAAGTGAGCCAGGAAGTGTGAACATAATTTAAGAGCACTCCGTAAATTATGTGCTAAAACTCACGACTTAACAACTATGGCTCGGATTACGCCTAACGAGACTCGGCCGAGATAGATGTGGAGTAATAGAAGCTGCAGGGAGAATGCCACAATAAATCACGAGAGCAACAACAACAAAAGTATTAAGCCTGAAAACCAAGCTGCAGGTGCAATCTTTTTTCTGTCTCTCCCTCTTCCTATGCCTCTGCCTCCGCCTCCCACTCCCGATCCATCTCACATTGATTATGCTTAGCATTCTATATGCTAATTATGAGCGTTATGCAGTGACAACAACATTTATGCCACAGGCAGCGAGATGACGCGTGTTGAGATACATATGTATCTGGACACATAGATAGATGCATAGCAAGATAACAAGTCATATGGATGGATGGATGGATGGGTAGATTGAAGGTTGCATTTGGTGTTGCAACACTGACACGTTGCCACATCAAAGCAACTCTCTAGCTAGAAAATTACTTCTAATTACAAAAGTGTTTTAATTGCTGTTCGTTGCTTGCTGATTTTGCATAATTTACTGTAATGAGTTTGCGTTGCAAGGCAGCCAAGAGAGAAAGAGACAAAGAGAAAGAGCGAGAAAGAGCGAGAAAGGGAGATAGATGGAGAAAGAGATAGAGATAGAGTTGGAGTGAAATAGTGGTGTGTACAACAACCACACTGGATTTATGTTGAAGGGTATTATAATCAGGCATCAGTTCAAGCTTGGTCAAAACTAAACCAATTCTTACAAGCCATTTATACACTCAGAAAAATAAACGAACTGAGTTTTTGGAATTCACATTGGAAAGTAGAAGAGTAAATCGACAATTCCAAAAATATGTTTTTTATTTTTATTTTTTTGAAATATTTTCTATAATGAAATCAATCTAAAACAGTAGAAATACAAACTCTAATTATATCCAAAATTCAGAAACAAGTAATGAAATTTAGTGGATCGGCTTTTATATTAGAGTTTAGCTGTAGTTTTTTCATAAGTTTTAGAAATATATAATATTAATTAGTAATGAAAATCCCTGGCTTTTAAAAATATTCTATTCCAATATTCTACATAAATTAGGGTTTTTTAACCTTTAACTTTGAAATCATAATTTACACGAAAGGTGTAAATAAAATGTCCCCGTTGCAAGGCAGTTCTTGATGTGCTCCGATAATCTTCTGCGCTGCTTCGTTTATTACGCCACAAAGTTGACAGCGTCTACAACAATTATAAATTAAAATTTTCTTGATGATTTCACAACACCCACTCCAGACAAGAACCCTACACTTCTCCGCCCACCCGTTGTCGTAAGACTTTTCCGCTCATTTGCAGTTTTTCCATAGGCATGATTGTAATTTATGATTGCGTACCGTTTTAATGTCTTGCCGCAAAGTGCCGTTAAGCTGACGCCGAGTGATTAATTTAAATTATTGCGTCTCGTCGTCAAAACCAAAAAAATAAAAGCAGCAAAACCCTTTTAATGTTACAGAAAAAATAAAATAAAAGTCGCAACAAATATTTCATCAAGGGGCAAACTTGTGAAAAACCCAAGTATAGAACAAAAGCGAGCAGCGGAAAATAACAAACAAACAAAACGTCAAATGAAAAATGCCAACCAAAAAATATGAAAAATAAACAACAAACACACACATACAGATGAACAATTTGCAACGGAAAATGTTTTCAATTAAAGTGCGCCGCGAATGCAATTGAAAAGCTCGCAAGGAAAAATTCTTCGCCACGCAAAACAAACATCAAATATGGCAAATGCCAGAGCACTCAGTGCTAAAGATGAGCGCATGATGGATGTATTAACTAAGCACAATCCAAATTTATATATATACACAGAGAGAAAAAAACATTGTATTAAAAGCCAAAATGCGAAATGCACACGAAGAACAATCTAACAATCACGAATACAGAACAACAATCTCAATCTCAAATTGGGCATCAAAATGAGCAGAATGAAGGCACAGTTTCAGACTTCATTCAAGGTTATGCAATCTAAGTTATTATAGACTCAATCTAGAGTGTTCTTTTGCTAAATATGAGACGATTAAGACTTAACAGACTTAATTCTAAGTTATTTGCTTAAGAAAATTCACTTTTATACTTGATATACTTCTATGAAGAACATAATCTTCTCAGTTTATATTAATATAATTTTCTTTTAATTCCCATTTCATTTTTCGTGCTGTTAAGTTCGTGTCACGAATCACTGCCATCTCCTCGGTATGATCAACCCCACTTCACCACGCCTCTGTAAGCGCCGCTATACCCCACAGATTGTTTTGTTTGTTCAGCAAGTGCAGTGAAATATTAATTAGCGCCCCAGTCAAATAAAATCGCGGCGCACTAAAAATAGGCAATTGAAAAATGCTGCAAAGCATAAAAAACTAAATGAGTTTAACGCAAAAAGGCGGGGGGAAGTGAAAAGGGGTGCGGCGATTACAGAGAAAATGCAATCAGCCCAAAGTCGCGAAAAACGTGGACATGTTAATCTAAACAGCAGCCACGGCAGCTGAAGCAATAACAGCAACAACAAAAACAAGAACATTGAGGCCCGCAGCAATACAGGACATCGGTAGGCGAACGGGGGGCGAACGGCAAAAAAGATAAATGCAATGCAACCCCGGACAACATTGCTGGAAAATCTGTGAAAATCTGTGCCATACTTCTACAGCAGCAGCAGCAACAATGAAGTGGGCAAAACTTGCCCAGAAGAGTTCAGTACATGTCCTGGGCAAAAAACCGAACGTCGTTGACTTGCTGCAAACTGGGTCAAAATTATAAACACGTTATCATGCAAATGGCACAGGGACATGCAAACCAAAACTAGGCCAAAACAGACAGAGAGAGAGAGAGAGAGAGAGGGAGTGAGACAGAGAGGCCGAGTGTTGATGATGTGCACAGACAGACAGCCAGCGGGCTGGGCATAGAAATTATCCTGGCCGGCAGTCGATGCTAACAACAACAACAACAAGTAGAACAGTTAAAGGAGCTGCACCCATGTCGGTGGCACTGAGTTATGTGTTTTGTTTGCTATTGCTCCTGTTGCTGTTGCTACTGCTGTTGGTGTTCATGTTAGCCAGACCGCAGGACATGCCATACTGTGGCATGTTGTCCCCAGTAAGAATGCCCCATTCGTCTCGCCAAACTATCCCATTGCGGCAAAGCTTTGAAACTATTGAAACTATTGATTTCAGATTTTAGAGAAATATTCCGAAAGGTTTTCAATGAATTAAATAAAGTTTGGTGAGCAGAAAATTATTGTAATGAATATCAAATTATACACTGCACCCATTACAAACGGGTGAGATGGTTATAACAGTTTTGTGCAAAAGTATGTAACAGGCAGAAGGAAACATCTCCGAGCACATAAAGCATATATTAGCCGAGTCAATACAGCCAGGTGCTTTTCTCTATCTGTATGACTAAGCCAATCTCACTCACTCTAAGAGCTTAAGACTTCAAGTTTTGAACAATAGTTTCCCATACGCATATCAATTTCATTTCAATTTAGCAATAGTTCTTCGGTAATATCGATATAAATCTATATCCGATAGCAATTAAGAATTGAATTTTAAATATATATATATTTCTAATCAAGAACGTATGCACCTTGAAATAACGTTAATCATTCGTAAAAGTGTCATATTTATCGAAAGCACAACAGAGTATCTTCCAGTCAAGGTCTATCGCTCAATCTGGTTTTTATTTATATATGTAGATAGATTTATGGCATGCCGAAAATGGAGTTTTGTTGTAAGTTATTCGTAATTATTATAAGAATAAAATTACAAGAAAGATGCCAAAGATGCAGATAGACCTTGAAGTAAACCTAAACGCCCAGGCAGACTTCCAAAATCAGCAGTCAGGCAAGTGGGCGTGGTCGTGCCAAAGCGCATCGCTGACCATCAGCAAAAACAACAACAACAATAAAAACAAAAATAACAATTTGAGTAACAAGTAGGCAACTAAGAAGAGAAAAAGGAAAAAACAACAATTTGATTGATGTAAATGGCCAAACACAATTCGCACAACAAAACAAGTTGTAATTGCATAGAGCACAGATGCATTTGGCAGACACACATCTATCTCGATTTGTATCTGAATATAACAGCATTTCTCATTGCGTGTGTGAAGTCCAAGTGCAAGTGCAAATAGTTTATACTACTACCAGTCTACCAGCCTCGTCTGTAAATTGCAGAAAATTTACAAATTGCGTGATTGAGTTTTCTTCTTTTTTTTTTGTTTCTTTTCTTTTGCATTTTTTTCTTTTCCTTATTTTTTTTTTTTTTTGGTTTTTGTTAGAATACAACAATTATTTCCATCGAATCCATTAAAAATTCAAACGATTTAATTAAATGATTAACATCGTTGTCTAAAACCAAATTGAGACTCGAAGCCGCCGTCATTATTCATTCACGCAGTCACTCATTCAAGTAGCCAGGCAATCAGTCAGTCAGCCAGCCAGCCAGTCAGTCAGTCAGTCAATCAGTCATTCATTTATGCACTGAGGCAGTCGTTGTTGAGTTCTTGGAAAGATTCTCACACAATTTTTGCGCGCTTTTCACGTCATTTTGGACCCCGTTTGCACCCAAAACGGAAATGGTAATGGAAATTGGCCACAGTCTGCACATTGAGGCAACAACAACAACAACTTGGCTTTGTGGCAACCAGGCTATTGATGCACATTCGTCACACAGTTGTCCAAGCTTGTGGCACATTCTCATCAGCATATGGGGAGAATAAAAAATAAGAAAATAGAAAGAAAAAAATACAAAAACAAAAACAAACTGGAAAACTAATCAGTTGGCCAAGTAGCCACAAAGTGAATTCTCTCTCTCTCCCTCTCTCTCTCTCTCTCTCTCTCTCTGCTCTCTCTCTCTCTCTCTCTCTCACACACTCTCTCTAACTGTATCTGTCTTTGTCTCCCTGCATACATTTCACATATAAGGAAATGGTAAAATTCAAATAGTGTAGATATATAGATATATATTGCGACATGTCTGATTGGCCTGATTGGGACCGAATTAAATCTCCAGCCTTTTTAATTGCCAGCTCACGTTTTGGCTTTGGCTTTTGACTTGATTTCTGTTTTGTGCCTTTGTCGCATTGACATTTTACGCTCTGCATTCTGCAGACAAATCGCTCCAACAACAACGATGACAACAACAATTGCCACAATGGCATTGAGTCACTAGATAATCAACTACGTCGGCCAACTTCAAATTTAATGCCAATGTAAATGCCAATGCAACTAACTAACACACACATGCCACGGACTATGTGGCACCAAAACCATAAGGAGACACGTGAGCAATGAGTTACATGAATGCCATCAGTGTCGTGAAAAACTAGTAAGAATAAATAATATTCTGCTCATAATAATAATTATATATATATATATATATATATATATATATATATATATATATATATATATATATATATATATATATATCTACATATATCATATATTGTCTTATTTATAATCAATGATTTATACTTCATTTTAGCTGTAGACTTTTGTAATAAGTCCTTCTTGTATTTCTTTTGAGAATAAATACTTAAGCATAGATTTATAAAAGTAAACTATAAATTCGACTTCTTTAAATGTTATGGTTGGCAATAAAATATTTATTCTCAATAAAAACTTTTAATGTTGATAAAATATTTTTTAAAAGGTTTTAAGCAGACAACTAATAATAAGAATCACTGATCCAAAATTAAACAAGTTACTTAAATGACTTCTTTATTTATGTATATCTGAGTTGGGAAAATACCACAAGAATTACAATCTAATTTTAGTAGATGACTTCGTTTCAATAACCCAATTCATGGCCATTCTTCCTACACCGATCAATTAATATTAGTCGTTAAGCAATATATCTACCAAAGTTTACAACCTGTGCAAGATTTAAGTGTTTTTATTGATATGCACTATCAGAAAGGACAATTTGGGGAATAATGTGGGCGAAATTGGTGATTCGCTTTTCATCAGCACAAGAGATTAAAGCAAAGCTCAGGCAACGTAAGCCGAAGTCACTTTATATATATAATCATTAAAAAATAAATAAAATAGTTTAAATATAGTTGAACATTTTTGAAAATTGTATTTTAACGCATGCAATCCATACAACAGATGAGTAACATTGAAAGATTGAATAGCTATAAAATTAGTAAAATAAAAATAAATAAAGTGTTTAAATTTAACGTAAAATAAGTTGCTTAAAATGATAGTAGCAATAAATAATAGTAAATAAAGGCAATAAATAATAGTCGCTGGAAAGAGACTACAAAATGATGTTGTGGATGTATCATACTACGTCAAGTATAAGTGTCACATAGCGATGTTGCATATTCGTATACATAATACTGGATGGTTGTCACGTGCACATCTCTAGAGAAGCAGTCGAGACTCTGGCTTGGCTTTGGCTGTGTTTGATGGCATCTTTGGCCGTGTTTATGTGTGTGCCACAGCCGCAGCACGTGTTGTTGGCCTTGGCTTGCCTTGCCTAGCTTTGGCTTGACTCTGCTTGGCTTTGGCTTGACTCTGCTTGGCTTGCTTGGCTGTCTGCTGATGCAACTGCAACTGCTATAACATACTATGGACTATCGATAATCGACTATCGACGCCCGCAGCATTGTGGGTGGGCCAAAGTCAGCGTTTACCAAAACGTGTTTAGTTTTTAATTGTAAATGCAGCTAATGCAGCAAGTGCCACAGATAAAGAGCGAGACAAGGCCGCGGGGGGTTGAGAGGTGGGTGCACAGTCAACTCCGAGTTGTGTGTGGCATAACAGCACAGAGACCGCAACACGTTGCGCTTTGCAACATTGAAAACAAAGTTCAAACAAAGCGAGGCAGAATTTTCTTTCAACCCCGCCCCACCTTCACACACCCACTTCATGCCACACAAGCACACACACACACACACACCTCCTTTGAGTGACTGACAGACGAGGCATGGCACATCAATTCCACATGAGTTGAGGCCGCGCTGTCCATGCTGCATGCCTCTGTATGCCAGGCCACACGTTCGCTGGCTGCGTTTGCCACAAATTTTTATGACCGTCGTTGTGTTTTTTTCAACATTTTTACACTTTTAAATTGTTGCAGTTCTTCATACCCTATAAAGCGATTGTCGTGGCATTTAGGTCGAGGCAACTTGTTAAAAATTCAAATATGAATGTGAATAATTGAATATATTTTTGAATAAATATTTATTCGACTCTCTTCATTTTTTATACAGTATTTTTTTGTATTTTTTTAAATAACTAACAATTTGTGCAGGGTATTCTCATAGTCTTTTTTAAATTGTTGCATTTGTTGATGCCCTGTAACATGGCCTGAATAATTATTAATATTTATTAATTATTTCTCTCTTTGTATGCAGTTTGTTCTTTAATATATATTAATCTAAACAGAGTATTCTGCTAGTCTTGTACACCCAACGGCAGCAGTCTTATCTCTTGTTTTGGTTGCAGTTGCAGTTGCAGTTGCATTTTGCCGTTTGCCGCTTTAAATGTAGCGTGCAAAACTTCAGTTTTAATAGCCAACGCATGCATTGGACCGCCACCTGGTTGAGCTGGTGCTGCTGTTGCTTGTTGCAGCTTCTAGTTATGGCAAGTTGTTGTTGTTTCTGCAAGTAGTTGCTGCTGCTGTTATTTTCATAAATTTTGTCAAACACATACACACACACACATTTAAAGAGGCTCTTTGTCAGAAATCGCAGTTGATGTTGTTTTTGGTGCTAACTTTTTTCTTTGCCTGCCACATAGTTCATTCTGTGCCACCTATCTATCAACTAGAATCCGCTTTTGTCAGCTCTGTCTCTATGGGTAAAAATACATATGTATATATTTCATATTTTCACATCTAAAACATACATCAATTTAAGTATTCACTGCGTATGCTTAATGGAAAACAAATTTTACTGAATATGAACAGAAAAATAACACCTCAATGTGAACAGTAATAAATAACTAAATATGAACAGAACTAAATAGCATGATATAAATATGATCAGTAATAATATAAATAATAACAGCATTTGAAGATATAATATATTTAATTTTTTTATAAACTAAACTAAACTAAACTAAAGCTGCTGGCAACTGATAAAGAGTGTGGAAAACAAGTGTCTTAAGCATAAAGCTTAATATCTTAATATCTATATATATGTATGTATGTATGATAAATATATAAATGAATATTCAAAAGCTAAACCCAATAATATCATAGTTTTTTTATAGCGGATAGCAATAGATTAATTTACAGATTTAACACAGCTGATCACTCTGATGACTGCACAAAGTGACTGACTGATTGATTGATTGATTGACTGATTGACTGAGTGAGTGAATGAGTGACAGTCTGTCAAAGCATATGCACAACTCTTTAAATATTATTCTCTTTGTGTTTGGCATTGTTTGATTTGATTCGCTTTGCTTTTGCTTTTAGCTTATTGCGGTTGTTTGGTTTGTTGGCCCGGTTTGTTGGCTGTTGTTGGCCTGTTGGCATGTTGGCCTGTTGCTTTGACTTTACACGTGTATGCACAGCCAATGGCGGCAGTTGACGCATTGCCGCACTCGGCTGACTGCTGCTTGCCTTTGCTTTGCGGACCAAATTTGTTTGCTTGGCTGACACCTTTGAAAGTCATTAAAGCCTTTTGCAAACCACAAACTTTATCCTGGCCAAAAAGGCCTCAAAGCAAGTGGCTGCCTTTTGCTTTTAAAATTATTTGTTCTATCGCTTAACCCCAACAACATCCAACTGATTGTAATTTATTATTTGCGGCTCATCATGTGGCGACTGCCAGAAGCGAAACTTGCAACATTGTGCAGCATAGTGCAACATAAATAAATAAAAATATATCAAATCAATGTGCCGATTGTGAATTGAAAGATTACAAATTGTTTAAAATAAACTTGCTTTTACACCAATAATAATATTTACTCCAATTATAAATTATTGTAGATGCAGCTTGCATTTTATTTGTCTTTATTTCTTTTATTTTATTGTTTGATATTTTAATTTAATTATTTTAATTTTCACTTCGAATTATTTAGTTAGTTTTTGGACACTATTTTAATCTCAACCACGAAACTTGAGCAACTGCAAAGCGCATCTCGGTCCTAAAGTCTAGACTCTATAATTCTATTTTGCATTGCTTACTGCTCTTACTCAATACAAGTGCCTTGTGATGCGCTGACTCAACCGGCAGCAGCAGCAACAGCAACGGCAGCAACAGCAGCAGTAACAGCAGCAACAAAAACAAATAGCAATAGCAGCTGGGTAAAAGTTCGTTGTCAAACATTTGCATTTCGCTTGAATTTCCGATTGCAGCAAGAGCCAAAGACTTGTGACAAACAGGGGGGAAGAGCGGGGAGCAGCAGGGTCTGGCCAATGCAGGCAAAATTGCAGACGGCAAATTAATGCCAGCGCATTTATTTTTGTCACAAATGCAAACAACGACAACAACAGCAACAACAACAACATTGGCGTCTGGCGCTGCCAAAAGCGAAAGCAACGCCAAGAAATAAATAACGCAAATAAATAAGAAGAGTGCCCCAGGGTACAAAGCATACACAGAGAGACGCGCAGACAGACAGACAGACAGGCAGCGAGAGTGTGAAAGAGCGATAGAGCAGCAGCAACATCAACAGCAACAGCAGCCATGCAAATGATAAATAATGTTTACAAAACGGATTTTGGGTCTGCCACGCCCATGCTGCCCCTAATGACAACGAAGCTGCCATGTTGCCAGCACATTTGCCAATTAATTTGAAGCTATGCCCCAAAGCAGCAACTGCATCAGCAACAACAGCAGCAGCAGCAGCACAGTTACTGCTGTCAGTTAATGCTCTTCAGTTTGTTGCTGCCGTTGTTGTTGTGCATAACAAAATACATGAAATGCTGCACAAATAAATAAAGCGACCCACAGCAGCAGCAACAATAACAATTATGCATGCACAGCGGCGAAGGGGTCGCGGGGGCGGTGGATGAGGCACAAAGATTTGACAAGCCAATGCCATGTGACAAAAAAACGCCCCAGGCAATGCTAAAAGCTCAACACTAAGCGATGATTCACCGTAAGAAATTTCCATTTTCTATTCAATTTAACCATTTTATTAAAAAAAAAATCATAATAAAAGAAGAAATTTCCATTTTCAATTCAATTTAATAAAAACAAAGCAACAAAAAAATTTAAGAAAATAATTTTAAGATAATCTCGAAAATAAGTTTAAAAGTATTTCAAAAAGAAAAAATTAAGGTGAATTAAGATATTTTATATTTAATTCAGCTATTTTATTATAAAAACCAAAAAAATTCTAAATAAAGAAAAACTTCAATTTGTAATCCAAAATGTAACAAGCTAAAATAAAATTGAAAAAATTATTATTAAGTTTCATTTTCATTAAGTTTCAATATGATTTTTAATTTCACTTTGCCATATGCACAGTACAAATTTCTGTCAGTGGACTCGCCCCAACAAATCGCTTGACACCATCTGTCCCTGTCTCTCTCCCCCTCTCTCTCTCTTTCTTCTCTCTCTCTCCCTCTCTCTCTCTCTCTCTCTCTCTCTCTCTCCCTCTCTCTCTCTCTCTCTCTCTCTCTCTCTCTCTCTCTCTCTCTCTCTCTCTCTCCCTCTCCCTCTCCCTCTCCCTCTCCCTTTCCCTTTCCCTTTCCCTCTTTCTCTCTCTTGCATGAAGCCACAATCTGTAAATTGCAAAAGTTGCACGCGTTTCCCTTCATTTTGCATACGTTTCATATTCATGTCGAGGAGCCACAGCCAGCAACTGAGTTCGTTGCCCGCCCCCGACATGCCACGCCCCCCTCTCTCTTGCACACTCTGGGGGGCGTGTGTGTGTGTGTATGTTCACAGCTAGACCAGACATTACGACGCTGCTGCTGACGACGACGACGAGTCGTGTTTACAGTTAGAACGGCGCTGCAAATTGAATGTGCGTGAGTTGCAAAAAGGGGAGGAAAGCTGCAATTGCAATAACAACAACAACAACAAACTGTGGCGATGGCCATTGCAATTTTCAAATTAGACAAACACCCAGAAAGAACAACAACAACAGCAGCAACCACATTGTAAAATGGTTGCAAAAAAAAAACAATGAAATCAAGGAAAATCAATTAGCATAGCGCAAGCTTAAAAGGCAAAACAATGTCTAGACAAAGGCGTTAGCGCCACACGCAAGCTTGACCTAGCCACCACCCTCAGCTGCTACACATATGCGCCACTTAATGACGTCATCGATCACTTGTTATTGTCGCCTGTCGATTGATTATCGCACTTTGTTAGCAAGATAACAAAACAATGTGCCAGTGTGCACAGTGTGGCAAGTGTTGTTGTAAAAAGTTGTTGCAATAAGCAATAAATTTAAGTTTAATACAAAAGAGAAACTCCAGAAAATATAATTTGAATGTGAAACTGAATTGATTCTTTAATTTTACAAGGCTCCAATTATTTTCGAGTCTTTTCCATAGTTGAGTAGCTTTTACTACAAATCAAAACCCAAAAAAAAAATTCAATTAGCAACATATATTCAAAATTTTTATATATATTTACAACATTTCAAATAGATTTTGGCAAATATGTTTTTAGAGAACTCTATGGCAACGTATTTAAAATAAGCATTTAATTTGGGTTTACTTAAAAAAATACCCTTTTAAAAACTAACATTTTAAAGTGACTTTGACTAAGCTGAGTTTATTTTATGATTTTTAATGACTTCATTTAATACAAGTATTTCCGTACATAAGAGAAACTATAAACAAAACACAAAAAAAATTATCTAACTAAATATATACACAAAATTTATACTATAAACGGATATTTACAACATACAACAAGCCTGAAAAAATGTATCTAACATAAATATATTCAAAATTTATGGTTGCGATATACATCTACAAAATTTCGAGCATTAATTTAAATATATTCAAAATGTATGCAAGAAATATATATTTACAACAACATTTCTAGCTTTAATTTAAATATATGAATATATATTGTGTGTGTTGATTTCATCTTCTTCTGTTGAAAGCGTATTTTAACATAACTTTCTTCTTATTGTAAAAGAAAAGAGCCACAAAAATTTCATTTCTAAAAATTGTTTTCATTACATCAGTCAAACAAAAATGTCAACAGCGTGTCAATCAAATAGATCTTTCGTAATTATTGACAATTTCGATTGCCAAAAATGTTCATTTTGCACGCTTCCCTTCCGCCCTGCCATAATTTCCATAATTTCATGTATTGGTTTTTGGGGGCCACGAGCTTGTTGCATGTTGTCTGCAGCGGGGCAAATTGAAGTTGACACGTTTGCAAACGTGTCATTCATTAGCGCCATTGTTAGTTAGCACCTGGACCACGGGTTCACAATATTACGATTAGTATTTGGTGTTCGTGTTGTGAATGGCGGAAAAGTACCCGAAAAAAACACACGCAAGAACAATGGGTTATTTATATGAGTGGATTTAGCCAAAAAAAAATACATATAAAAAAAACTAGACTGCGGCTCAATAATTGACCTTGAGTATCTACTGTTGTTCATCGAACTCGGGTTATCAGTCAATGCACGTTTCTAATCGCTGTTAAAAGTGCAAGGAGGAGAAGCTTGTTATCTTCCTCCCTCTCCCCCTATCTCTCTCTCTCTCTCTCACACACACTATCTGGCTCTTTCTCCCTCTTACTCACTCTCTCTCTCTCTCTCTCTCTTTTTGTCTGTGGTTTTAAATGTTTCTTGTCGCTGTCATTGTTTTTTGGTTTTGTGTTGTTGTTATTATTGTTGTTGCCCGTTGTTTATTTTAAAAAGCTCTACATCATATTCGAAAATAAATTAGCTAAGCAAACAAGCAAAAAAATAAACTAAAGCCTTACCGACTGCGGAATACTCTATTAGCAGTAACATCAATACACCTTTTAAGTTTGGAGAGTCTATCTTACAAATTACAGAAGAAGTCGCAAGATATTAGTTTCCCTTTTCTTTTTGGGAGAGGTTTCTGGTTATCAAATTTCGAGATTGTTGCAGGCGGGTTCTTTCAGTAATATATTTTTAATAAGGGCTGACTCTAGCTTCGAAATTGTGGTTTTATGTGGTTGTATCGATTTTCGACTATCGACTAGATTAGATATTCATATCCTTCCAAAATTTAAACACATTGCCGACTATATATTCAAATTTTGTCTAACTAATATACGCCCAACCTTATAATTTTGTAAGATATGAGAGATTATCTATTTGCGATATCGATCTTATCAATTATCGTAGCTCAATCTTAACGCATAGACGAGTACATATTCCAAGTTTCGATTCTCTAGCTTCAAGGCTGTCGAAAAATTCAACTTTTCATACAGACGAGCCGACAGACAAACACCAACCAATATACCCTTATACCATCGACCTCAGAGTATACAAAGAATAATTAGAAAAGGCCACAGCTCATTGTTTTGGAATACTTCTCTTTAGGTATCGCTATCGCTATCGCTATCGCTATTGCTGTCTCTGTCTCCCTGTCTGTGACTGTACCTCTCTCGATTTGTGTTTATTTTTGCACTTTGATGAAAAACTGCGTGAAAAAAGAGAAAAATTTGCGTCGATCTATGGATCTGTCTATCAATATTTTTTCTTCTTTTTTTTGCGTTTTGATCAGACATGGAGGCCCCAGACATTAGTACATCGCTGGCTTTGATGTTTACACAGACCGATCGTCTGTTTGTTCAACTGTCTAACTAACTAGAAGTAGCTGCATATACAATATGTATATAAATATATATATGTATATTCAGTTATGAACATTGCGATAGTTTAGCAAACATTTCTAGGCAAGTCTGGTCAGCAATTTTTGCTCAATGGCAACAATTTATGGGCTAGACGTGCTGTTAAATTAGCTGATTGTTTGACTAAATGAATGACTGACTGACTGATTGACTGTTTAACTGAGTGACTGTCTGCACCTCTGGCTCTTTGCACGCGCTCGCGGATTTAAATCATCGGACTATATTACCTATAATAAGCGGTTTGTTACATTATAATAATTATATTAAACACTTGATTAGCAGCTTTTTACTTTGTATTTTATTTAATCAGATTAAATTCCCATCTTCTTCAACACACTTGTATTTTAAGCCACGTATATCTTTCTATGGGATATTATTGTCGTCTAATGATGAGATAAGCATGCGAATTATGTCTATATATGGCACACAACATTTATGATCCGGCTAAGACTTTGGTATTATACCATAAACATTTGGTTAATTTGCCTAATTTGTTGGTCTAATTAGCAGGCAACGTTTTCAACAATATTAGTGTAATAATGAAACCATCATAGTCATACACAAATTGGTAGACATAGAATATTTTGGAATTTAAGTGACGTCAATAGGTATATGTGAGTTATAAAATGAATGAGAGAAAATATGCGCAAAAGTTCAATTGCAATATTTTATATGAGCAGATGCTTAATAAAATAATGGCGATGAAAATTCAAATTGACTAAATTGTATTAAGATCATCTTTGTATGCCTTTTAAATTAGAACAGAGTAGAGCATAGTTCAAGTCGTTGAGTCTCATTTCTTAAATGTATATAGTATATAGTTATATATATAAATATATATATATATCACTGCCACTTGTCACATGGCTGATTGATGATGAACTTGAAACTGTTGTTGCAAAAATCAATGCATGCTTTGATTTTCGTAAGCAAACAAGACAAGACGAGAATTCAAGTCCAGTCAAGTCAGATTGAATCGAGTCTGCTTGAGTTGAGTTCGAGTCGCGTTAAGTTAAGTTGAGTTCGTATCTTTAGATCAGTTGGCGCGATTAGATAGAAAAACGTATGCTTATTGGTTGAATGCTGTGCACATTGTTGCCACACTGCGAAGGCCACATTCAACAAGCCCAAAGTTGCCGCCAGAAATAAAACTGATCAACTGCGAGTTTGACTGACAGCTGGTGCGACTGTTAATTGTAACGCTAATTTCCAGCGCACTCTGACTGATGTTGATTGTATCTCTGTATCAATGTATCTTTGTATCTATGTGTCTATATATCTATGTATCTGCATATTTGAATGTATATCTATATTCTTTGATTTGTTAATTGCATTCTAGGCGACTTGTTTTGTTGTTTTTGTTTTTCAAATGCAGTTTGTGATTGACACGCTGAATTGCTGTTATTCTTGTTGTGCATTTGAATTAACCAAATGCCATTTTGCATGTGCGGAAACTCAAATCAATGTCAAATTGCACAAAAACTTTGAACCTTTTGCATTTGATATGGCCTCTTTTTCTATCTATCTCTTTCTCTCTCTCTCTCTCTCTCTCTCTCTCTCTCTCTGTCTCTCTCTCTCTCTCTTTTTTCTATCTAATTGAACCTTTGAAACTTTGAACCTTTTGCATTTGATATGGCCTCTTTTTCTATCTATCTCTTTCTCTTTCTCTCTCTCTCTCTCTCTCTCTGTCTCTCTCTCTCTCTCTTTTTTCTATCTAATTTTTTATGGCTCGTGACTAAAATTTGCACTTGCCACAATATGCGGCATGAGGCATAATAAATTTAAAGACAAACGCTTGGCCATAATTCATCGATCGTGTTGCGAGTCCAACTTCAACTTCAGCTTGCCGTCCGTCCGTCCGTCCATCTGTCTGTCCGTTCGTCCGTCAGTCACCTTCTTTTGATGTGTGCAAAACTTTTGTCGCTTTTTAGCGACTCGTCGCGGCCAATGACCAGACAATGACCCAACAAACGAACGCCATTAGCATTATCATCGGCCCGGGCCAGTCGACTACAGCAACAGCAAGAGCAACAACAACAACAACAGCAGCAGCAACAGCAGCAACAGCAGCGACAGCAGCGACAGCAATAACAACAACAATCACAAAACAAACAGCAGTACCGGCGACAATGTCGGCAACAACGAAGCGGCAATAAAAATTATTAACATTTAAACGCTGCTTTGAGAAAGCCACACGCAGCGACCGCCAAATGCCGACGTCAATTGACAGAGCACCACGGTACGCACAGTGGTTAACAGTCTATATAGCATGTGTAATAAAATACTAGATATACTTCTATATTGCTCTACAAGATGAGCTGCCAGATAATTGCCCAAACTTACAGCGGAACTAGGAATCCAAAGAATATTCTGTTTGACATGCTGCTCTCTCTTCTTTGTTTTTTGTACTAAGAAGAAAGCTTCATTAATTGCTATCAAGTTTTAAACTTAACTTAAGATTTAGCTTGCCACACTGTGGCGCATAATAATCATGATGATATTTATGATCATCAGCAGTCACTATCAACGCTTTGGTACTTTAAGACACATGCGGCTAGCCGCGGGCAAAGCTCCGTCAACACTGTAAAGTACACCAAAAACAACAGCAACAACAACAACAACATTAACAACAAGGAGAAATAACATTTGGGTTACTAAAACAGCAAAACCGACGAAATGTGGTCGTAAAAGAGCCGAAACTGAAAACCGAAATACGAAGCCAAAAAGCGGAACTTGTAATTTCATTTCGTGTATTTCACGTTTTAAGCGAGGTGTTGCTGCAAATTGTTGTTGTTATTATTTGTTGACGCTGTTGCTGTTGTTGTTATAGTTTACGTTGTTGTTAAAGTTGTTGTTATCGTTGTTGTTGTTGTTGTTGTGGTTGCTTTTTGATGTTTGCTGGCTTGGTGTGTGGCTTAATGAGCTGGCGGCTTTTGCATTAGTCTCACGGCCCAATTGCAAACTAATTGCAAACGCGCTTCGCTCGCTACATATACACATGGAGAAAGAGAATGAGCTGAGAGAGTGAGAGGGAGAGAAAGAGAGAGAGAGAGAGAGAGAGGTGGAGTCCTGAGCTGACAGCCAAGTTGCACTTGAGCGCAAATAATGCCACACGACATGTCGAGAAATGTATGTTATTTTTTTATTTTTTGTTTGCTTTGCTTGCTGTTTGCCCAAAAGATTTGCAGCACAACTCAGGTGTTCAGTTTGCAACTGGGATGTTTATTGATCACTTGGTCAAGGAATTAAACATATATATATATATATATATATATATATATGTAAATATTTTAAGCCAGCTGTGGCGTGGCAGCTAAGCTACAACAATGTTGCAACGAATAATAACACAAGATTAAATGAATGTAATTGAGTTGTTAGACGCTTGCAAAATTGATTCAAGTTGCTTCAGTTATTTTACTTCAAGATTTTTGAGTTATCTTTTGATTTGTTGTTGGTCAAGGTATTAAATATGTAATTGCAAAGAATTTTCAATGCCAGAAAAAATAAAATAAAAATAATAAATTCTAGACTCAAAAAAGTGATCTAAACCCATACCAATAAATTTCTTCAAAACTTTTGAGTCATCTTTTGAAATGATGTTTAGGTTTAGTTTTTGTACGCCGTATGCTTTTATCTTGTCTGTCGTTTATTTTTTAATGTCAACATAACAATTTCTGCTTATCTAATTGCAACAGTTGCACGCAGCAAGCAAGAGGCAGGAAGGTAGATGAGCAGGTGTTTTGCACTAAGTGCCAGGCATGTCACAGAGCCACAAAGACAGACAGACAGGCAGACAGACAGGCAGACAGACAGGCAGATAGTCGAACAGACAGACAGAGAAAGAGAGACAGTTGGACAGTTGGAGATGGATGCTGCATAGATGTTGTTTGGCTAAGCTTGAAAGAAAATAAAAAGAAAAAAGATTTCGCGGACATTTATCTTGCGCTGTGGCTCAACAAGCACAACAAAGTTTTGCCTTAATTTGACTAGACTTACGCATTTAGAACCGGAAATGTGCGAGGTCCAACTGTCATTTTGTGCAAATGACACAAAAGACGACAGCCAAGCTGAACAAGAAGACAACGATGGCCAAAAGCAGTTGCAGTTGCAGTTGCTGTTGCTGTTGCTGTTTTGCAAATCGAGCCAGCCAGCAAACAACTACCAAGAACAACCATTGGCATAGATGAATGACACACTGGACTCTTGGTGAATTGTCTCCACAGTGGAGTGTAATTTATATCTACTTAAGTAGTCTAAGTGCCCTGCACGAAGTGCATCGTTTGCGTCTTGGTTTGTCCCTTAAGAGTTGCAATTGTCTCTACATACCTGCAATTGAAAGAATGAGCGGAAATTAGTTGCTGATCTTCAGTATTGAATTATATAAGACTAGTTAATAATAAGTTGATAAAGCAGACTTACAACAAGACTTACAACAAGACCTTATAAAAAGACTTAGACTTATAAAAAGAAAACAATTTGATAATGATCAGCCTTGAACACACAATTTTTGAACGGAATCTAAATTTGTACATTGTTTGCTAAATCCAAAAAAAAAGTAAACAAAAGGCAAACATTGCCACCAAATAAATAGGAGCTTTGGCAACAACCCACTTGAAATGTTAGACATTAAAAAAATATATTAAAAAAAAAATTAATCAACGCGGGTGCTATTAATATATAGACACAGTTTAATCAAACCAAATTTCAAAGTTCACCGATAAGAAACTATGAAATATCCGATGGTCATTTTATGAAACCATTGAAAATGCCAACATGTGCAAGCTACTGGAAATTCCCATATTGATAAGAACTGGTCCCCATAAACATAATCGAATGATGTTCCAAGTGTTTTTGTTTTTTCTTCTCCATTTCTGGTTAATCTGCCCATTGGTCTTAAGCGCCCACACAACACAGTTCAGTGAGTTTTGGCCCACAATGCCACAATGCTCCTTGACACGCATAATTAGTGTGACAAAGATTCCAGCAGATGATGATTTTGATGTTGATACTATTGATGCTGATGATGCTGATGATGCTTATGATGATGCGGCCCATTTAGCAGCTTGATGACATCTTGTGCTGACCTTCCAGCTGGGTGGAGGGTGCGTTGGCTTTTGTCAATGAAATGAGTGTGTGGTCGGCCGCAGGGATCGTCAAGAACTCAAAAAATAATAATAAAAAAGAAACAATCACAACTACTACAAAAAGTGCTAGTTTTGTTATCAACCAAAAAAAAACACGCAAAAAACAAAACCTAATAATGAGAGTAAAAAAAAAAAATAGAAATAATAGAAAGAAAGAAAAAAAATCGGAGGCGAAGTCGCGTCGACCATAATAAACAAAAATAAAACTCTGCGATAAGCAAAAAGCAAATAAAAAACAGCCGCAAAAAAAAACAAGAACGACGACAAAAAAATATGTGTGAAAACGCAAATATAATAACAATAACTAGAGCCCAGACCCCAGCGATACAAATAGATACAATTATGAAGTCAAGTAGTGTAAAGACTAGAAAAATACGCTGTAAGCCAAAAAATAGTTTTGGCAAAGGAAAAGTTAATCTTTTTTCATTTCTTTTGCAAAAAACTGTACTTAATTATTCTATTCTATTATTTTGTGGAGCTCTTAAAAATAGTTTAAAAATATTAACAAAATTCATTAAATTCGGCCATTTTGAAATATTAACCATTCTTTGAGCTGTTAAGAAAGTGTTTTGACAAACGTTTTTTATGATTTGGCAATTCCCTTTTTGAATCGATCTCGTTAAAAGTTAGCGTTTTTTTTTGTGTTGTCTTCGTCTCTGACCTTGGCAACTATTTTCTGTTCAAATTTTTCCAGGCAAGATCATTTTTGCATAAGAAACAAGTATTGATATGAAAAATAACAGCATTTGAAGTACCCATTAGAAATTCATATTTTTTTATTTATCAAAACAATTTGTTGACATTATATATACGTATCGAAAAGACACAATTATACTGCAAATATTTATTAAATATTGTTAAGATTGTTAAGAAATTTATTAGACATTTACAACATTGTATGCAGCTAGAGTGTACCAACAAATATGTAGATATAATATAAAAAGTAAATATTAAATGAAAAACACACCAAAAATATAATAAAAGAAAAAATACATAATAAAAGTGCTGCACGTTGCGAGCACAAAACCAGCAAAAGCCAATGACAGTAGAAAAATGTATTAAAATCATTGGCGCTTGGCCAATTGTCAGCAGGCAGCAAAAGCAACAGCAACTGGCGACAGCCAAGTGGGTGAAAAGAAAAAAAAATAAATATATCAATGTGTATGATATGCATAAATACATACACACATAAATATATATGTACATAAATATATATATGTATATATGTAGCTATCAGCAAGTACGTGCAAGACAAGCGCAAAAGGCAAATTTTCAAAACAAAAAAAAGAGCAAGCAAAGCTAATGGAAGACCAGACAGAAAAGAGAGACCCGCTTTATCCCTCTCTCTCTCTCTCTCTCACTCTCCTTCTATATGGGGTGGTAAATATGAAAACCAGACGAAAGAGAGAAGCGCCTTCTCCCTCTCCGTTAAATATGAAAAACCCAGCGAAATGCTTTAATTAAAATTGTCTTAAATTATAATTTATGTTGGCGGCATTAATTCAGAGGCAACGGCGTCGGCACTAATTCACAGCTGGCCAAAGTATCTAACAGATACACAACACACAAAGCCACAATAAACAGCAACAATAAACAACAACAACAACAACATCGTCTAAAAGTCGCTAGCATTATTTACGCAGCAATTTATGCTTTTGGCTTTTGGCACAACACATAAATCACATTTCTATCGATTTTTATGCATATCTGCCAAATAAAATTGTTTATTTGTTAACAAATCAACTAAGGATATTAAAGTTCATCAGCAGCAGCAGCAGCACATCATCAAAAATCGAAGTAAACAAGGATCATTAAAAAAAAAACACAAAAATTTGAAAATAAGAATTAGTCACTGCATAGCATCAATTTAAATGACTCTTTGATTAAGAATGTGATTCATAGGCACTAATAATAAAAGGGGGTAAAAATAAATGTTGTGGAAAATTAAATCGGCAAAACGATAAGAATTTGGCTTAATCCAAATTTGTAATGATATAGCGAAGAGCACATCGCGTTTCTTGAGGTCATATATGCTATATCTGAACCTAGCAGTCATAAATCATATTAAATGATTTCTACACTTTTCATTTGTTTTCTATACCTAATTGAACTTTAATTGAAGCCACATTTGACTTGAGTTTAAGCTGAAAATTAAGATTAAGCATCCGATTTGACTGTCAATTAAATCCCGTGATAAATTGTGTGCAAAACTACCTTTGTGGAAGACAAAAAAGATGACTTTTGTCACGTGCCCATGTCTATAATGACAGCTAGCAATAGCTAACTGCAGTTGCATGTTGCAAGCCGCAACTGCAAGTTGAAGCTGGTGGAATGGAAAGTGCAACCCCAACGCGTGACTGCCACATAAACTCACACATACAAAAAAACAAATAGGATTTGGTGCGTCCCTAATGAAAGCCAAGTCAGCAGAAGTGAGCACTAACAACAACGAGCAGGGAACAGGAGCTGGAGCTGGAGCTGAAGTAGAAGCAGAAGCAGCAACGTTTGATGAGTACAACGCACCGAGGAACGAAATAACCAAAGAGGGCAACAACGGTGTATGTGGCAAGCGATGACGATGACGACAAGTTGCCCCAACAATTGGCACGCAGAAGCAGCAACAGCAACGGCAAACGAACGCATTGTCATTGAAAGGAACTTGAGCGCCACAGCAGTGGCAAGAAGAACAAGAAGAAAACAACAATGGCTTGGCATGGATCGCTCTCCTGGCTCAACAGCAACAGCAACACCAGAAGAAGCAGCAGCAGCAGTGTTGCCAATGCCATCACATCTAGCTTTTGTTAATGTCTGAATATACGATTAATCAAAAATCAGCCAGAAGCGTTAATTTAGATTTTGTTTAACTAAGTTATTTTGGTAATGTATTTTGTTAATTAAAAAAAAAGCAAGCAACAATAATAAGCTTAATTTAGCTATGATGGTAATTCTGCTTCAACTAATAAATTGATAATAAATTAAAAATATTATTGCTCTCCACTAGATTGTTGTAGACTAAACTCTCTTCAGAGAAAGAAAACTAAAGTCTGCTCTCATTTCGTTTCCTTAAAATAAAATAGATTTTCTTGCAAAATGTTGGCAACACTGAGCAGAACCAAAAGCAGCAGCAGCAGTCGTCGTCTAACAAAAGGAAGCAAAAGGGCAGCGACTGAAGGCGGCCAGGGGCAGCGACCGCAGCAGCAGGTTCGACTAAACGAGTTCAGCGACGACGACAACGACGACGATGGCAAAGACGATGACGATGACGACGTCATCATGTCCTGCATGGATAAGTCTTTAACCTTTCAAGGATTTTGTAGACATTGCCAAGTCGCATTTATTGAACATTAGTCTCTCTAGCACAACTGGCAACGCTGCCTTGTTAGGGCTTTAACACGCATCGTGAATGAGCACAGTAATGTTGGCAAAGAGGGGCGGCGGGATGGCAGTGAAGGGGCGGCAGCGAAGGGTAACAGCGGTTAGGGTTCGCCTGGCAACAAGCAACTGTGTGTGTCTCTGCAGATCTCATGTGAGGATAAAATGCTAAAGCGAGTGCAAAAATCTAATAAATTCGACATGCTCAACGCACGCAAAAAGCGGCGGGGGAAAGGGAAAAGTTGATGAACTTTAAGCTAAGGAGCACAATGGAAGTAGAAGAAGTTGAAGTTGAAGTAGAAGTAGAGGTAGAGGTAGAAGAAAAGGAAGCACAAGTCGAGGGCAACAGCGAGGGTTTCAACTGCGTTACGCACTTCGTTGGACTACCTGAAGAACAAAAAGAAAACAACTCCCACCCCAACAATAATAATAATAACAGCAGCAGCGGAATGCCTTAAGCTATGCACTTTATAAGGAAATTATATAAGTGACAGACCATCCGGCACGAGGTTCATTCTTGAAGTTAGAAGAGAGCATGCAGAAAAGTTGAGAACTTCGAAAAATATAAACGTAATAAAGTATAAACTTATTGAAATCAGAGATTGGGGTAAAAACATCAATTTGGTTATTTATGGCTTAAATCCCCTATTTAAAACAATTCTGCGAGTGAATAAAAACAACAAAAATATGGAAACGTTAACTAATTCAAACCCGACTGATATATTCTAAAAATCTGCTCAATTATAGACATGTTTTATAGCTGTTGAAGTACATTCCATTAGATGAAGTGGAGTTCTTTCTTACAGTTACAAAAGAACATAAAGAAAAAGTTGACAACTTAGATAAATAAATACGTGACAATATAATAAGTAAAAATTGCGATAAAATTGATTATTTATGGTTTAGGTTAATGGGGAAAAAATGTTGCTTGTAACAAAAAAAACCTTGCAGCTTAAATTCAAACTAATTTAAAATGTGATAGGGGCATTAATTTCTAGGCAAGTTCTTAGTATATTACAAGCCTACAATATACTTTGAATATATATTAGAACTCTTCCCAATTAAATAAAATTTGCTACTTTGATGGTTACATTTTATAAGATAATGTCAAATCGCTGAGATCTCAACTTGTCCCAGCGTATTTTGTTAGGTTAGGTTAGGTCAAATACCTTAAAACTCAAATCTAAAAATCATGGAGATTTTCAAAAGTATGAGAATATTACATAAAAAAAAAACGACCCTCCAAGCGAGCTAACGACGCACATATAAATTTATATATATATATAAATATATATGTATTTATGTGTATAATAGATTCTAAGCAACCCCTCCGTTCAAGGTGTTGCTTTGTCTCTGGCTCTACGCATTTCTATTATTTTTTTCTTGCCTCAACTGAAAGCAACGCAATTTACTTTTGTCTTTTGGGGTTGGCTTTTAGTGGCTTTTATGTGTGTGTATGCGTTATGTGTATGTGTGTGTGTGTGTGTGTGTCTGTAAAGAGTAGTGAAAGAAGATGTTTGCCTAGGGGTTGTCCTCATTGTTGTCATGCCAGCACTTCGCATGATTCTTTATTCCAGTTGTCTGAGGTCGTGGGGCCAAAGGGGTGGTTAAGAGTGTCACGCACTTTTGTCAATATTTGATATGCGTTGCAATTAAAAATTAAAGGCTGCTGCTGCAAAAACGCATCATTAAAAATTAGCAAAGCAAAAAGGGGTCTGCCAAATGCATTGCGGCAATCATGGGTTAATTGCCTTTTTTACCAACGATTAATATTCAACGATAGAGCCCAACAAATTGCCGTAGATAAAGCGTAAAACGCATAAAGCATGCAAAGATAAACATCAAATGCAAAAAGAAAACTGAAGCGTATCTTCTACTAAAAAAAAAGCTGGGCACACATAACGTATACGTAATGTGTGTGCATAGTTTAGACGGATAGATTGAATGGGGCTAAGAATAACGGTACTTGTTTCTAGCACGAGCTGTCTTAGCTATGATTTTTGTTTTATTTCGTTATTTTTTTTGTTGCCTATTTTGCCAGTTCACACATAAACTTGATTTATTTGCTGCCTATTTTCAAGGAAAAGCCACAAAACGATGCCAGAGACGACAGCTAATTGTTGCTGACAAGCCAACAAAAATGAAAATCGAAAGGGGGCGCAACGGAAAAATGTCAAAATTCTGGACGGTACTACACATATATGTATCTAAAGATCTCAGATTCGCCTCTCTTTTCGATCTCTCTTATGTCTCAATTTTGATATGTGTTTTTTTCTGGGTTTTCCCAATCCTTTCAAAACATATTGAGCCATTTTACATTTGAATGCCCGCAAATATATGTATTTATTATATTTTCTATTTTATCAATTATTAATTGAATTCATGACTTTAAATTTAATCTCTCTCTTTTAAATATATAATAATTATATAAATTGCAATAAATATTGGATCATTTTACATTTTAATACATCCCGATGTAATTATTTATTATATCCTTAAAGAAAGTTAAAAAAATAAATATCAATTTTTTGGCATATTAAATAGCTGCTAAAATCTATTAATTTTTTCACCTATGTACCTTCTTAAGCACCCAGCTAATATGCCCTGTTTGAGAGGTAGCTACAAGTGAAATTCCCATAAATTACAAATATTTGGCTTCTTTGCACTTTCGGCATATTTTGTCGAAAAAATGTATGTATATATAATTTTTGTTGTTGTTGTTGGCATTTTGGTTGTTGGCAGTCAAAATTGTTTGTCGCTTGCTGTCGTCAACGTTGTTGGCTTCGCCTTTTTTGGCCACGCCCACATCTATTATATGTCGTTGAGTTTTCATTGCAATTTCTGCTAGCAACTTTTTTACCATTTTTTTTTTTTTAAAGAAAATTTTTGTGTGTGCGTCGTCGACGGGGGCGGCAGCAAAATAAATAAGGCAACAAAAAAATGAGTTTTTCAAACGAAATTGGTTTTTTTTTTTGAGAATTTTGCATGAGTTGTTGGTAGTTGTTTGGTATGCAGTTGTTATTGGTTGCTGTGGCTTGGCTATAACCAACAAACAAACAAGCCGGCTAAGAGATTTTGGCAAGGTTGTCGGAATTGTGAGTCACAAAAACGACGCCGAAATGACAACAATGTGCACTGTAATTAACTTGAAAATGCGCGACTGCGGAAAATGGAAAATTGCTGCTGCTGCTGCCTGGCTGAGTGGGTCAACAAATGCGTTTGGCTTTTCATGCGCATTGGCAACCTTCTTAGCCATTTTGTCTAAAACCACTTAAAATATTTAACCAACAAAGCAACAACAAAAAAACTAAAAAACCAATTGCATAACTCGAGACGCCGTTGAGAGACGCACATCAAACAGCTGCAGGCGCAGGCAGCAATCGGTGGCAAGTGGCGCAGACAGACAGACAGACAGACAGTCAGACAGACAGAGAGGCAGACATTTCCATGTTGCCTTTTTAAGGTCATGGCGCACAAAACCAAAACAGCAATTGGCATAATTGAGGCGCAACTGGGCGGCATTGGGCGGCAACAA
The DNA here is from genome assembly GCA_035041595.1 of Drosophila basisetae. NCBI lineage: Eukaryota > Metazoa > Arthropoda > Insecta > Diptera > Drosophilidae > Drosophila > Drosophila basisetae. Next base: position 5,869,649 of record JAWNLB010000123.1, on the reverse strand, counting down.
ATGCAACAGCAACAACAGCAGCAGCGTAATCGGTTGCAAAGCCAATCGGCAACAGGTTGCTGCCACATTCAGTGGCCAGTGCCGCTTGGCAAACGGCATAAACATGTTTAACTACACTCATAAAAAAATGGTAAAATTCTAATAAAAAAACCGAGCCTATCAACATTATCTGAATTTTAGAATTAAAAATTACGGTATTTCTTAATAGTAGATAATATTTCTAAAAAATATAAATAATCGTTATATTTTTGGCGATTTTTATTCTAAGTGTACTTTAACACAGCTGCATGCAATATTATTCATTACTCGCAATAATTAGTTAGTTGCTGCAAGCAAATGATTTTCTGTAGTCAAACTGAAATTAAGTAATGACAAACATAAATTAATAAATAAATGCTCAAAGTTCTAGGCTAAAAAACCCTGTAAATGTAGTGCTTAGCCAGGCGCAACAATTACCAAAAATTTTGCCAACAACATTTTATGGCCAAAACGTTTTTGCTGCTGCTGCTGTTGTTGCCAACTTGCAACCGGTTTGTGCGGCCCCAAAAAAACAACACAAAAGAAAAATAAAAAAATTACCGACAACGTTTTGCAAATCAAGTTCAAAACTGCAATTTGATTAGTGCAAAGCTTATTTTTGACTGATGATAATACAAATAATGAAAATAATGATGGTGATGATGATGATGACGATGGATAGCTGGCAACAGTTGATGATCGGTTATATAAACAAGGGCAGGCAGACAGCCGGACAGACAGACAGACTGATGGTCTGCCTGGCAATTAGACAACAAGCCAGACAACAACTTGTGAGCTTGCCTGTCACGTGTAAAAAAAAATGTAAGAAAAGTAAAGAAAAAAAAGTCAATACATTGCACAATGTGGCGTCAAGTGCGCCAAAGCGTAAGCTTGGGAAAGGGGGTGGGGTAGTGGTGGCAGGGGGCAGAGCGAAAAGGGGGGTGGCAATAAAGAGGTCGCTAGCTTTTGCATTGCTTCGCTTTGCTGTGCTGCGTCAATATTTCCGTAAACAAGCAACAGCAGCAGCAGTATTTAATGTTAAAGAGTGCGAAAGAGACAAGCAGAGAAAGAGAGACAGAGACATAGAGTGGGCGATGGGCGAAGAGGGGTAGTGGTAGTGGTAGAGGGAGACAGCGCGTGTGTGTGTGGGCGAGATAGCTGAGAGCCACTCAAACATTTCATTTATTACAAAAACAAAGCAGCAGCGGCAACAACAAAAACAACCAAATCTATAATTATATCAAGTACACTGCTAAAATAATAAGCTACTGTAAATAGAAATAATCTTAAGCCTAATGTGCTGGGCTTAAGATTATTCCTAATCTGCTGGACTTAAGATTATCCTTATTAATTTTAATTTTTAGCTGATTATGTTTTGCATCTTTTTTTATTATAATTTTAGAAATCCATTCATTTTATAGCTGTGTAGCACAGGGTATAATTTTGCTTGAAGGAAACGTGACCGACCACATAAAGTATATACAATCTTGATTAGCATCACCAGCCAGATCAGATCACTATATTATACAACTGTCATCAAAACAGCCAAAAAATATCGATATCGGACTACTACATCATATATATATATATATATATATATATATATACTCGTATATATATATCATAGCTGCAGTCAGTCGACAAACTAAACTCATCAGTTAAGCGTCTTATAATGCTCCTAAAATTTGTGTAACAGAACTATCAGCATCAGACTACTATAGCCCATAGCTAGCAGTGCAAAAATAGCTTGATTTTATTTTAAATTTAGATGACGGCATGTAAATTAGTTACATAAAACTGTACTAAGACCAAGTATTATTTTCTGCTGTGCACAACAGAACACCCCCTCTCCCACCCCACCTGAGCCCCCCTTTCGGCCAACCTCCCTCAGTGGGGATCTTGTGACGCCTTGTCAGTTTGCTTCTAATATTTCATTAGCCGAGTCGCGATTCGTGAGTCGCGTGCCCTGTTTCCCGACATTGACTGCAAGCCGCATTTTGTTTTGTTGTTGTTGTCGACGTCATCATCATCATCAACGTCATCAGACGGGGTTAGGTGGGTAAGGTGGTAAGGTTGGGTGTTGGGTGTGGGCTGGGCAGACAGACACTTGGAGGTTATGTGCGCAATTTGCGTACGCCAATTAAAAAAGCCAAGCTGTGAGATGAGGATGGGTCGGCAAGGGGCTGAAAGGGGGGATTGAGGTTGAAGAAGGGTTTGCTTTGGCTATGGCAGAAAGAACAACAGCAACAACAACAATCTAAGCGGCCACGATGCGCGTTCTTTTTATAATTCAGTGAATGCAACAAAAGCAGCTAGTTGAGGTAAGGCAAAACGTTGACTAACTGGTGTGGGAATCGAAACGAGCACGAACTGCAGATACCCTATACAAATGACTTTGAACAGATTAAGTATGCGGAGACGGTGTACGGTCTATGAAAATGAAAACTTAACTTAAAGATAATTAAGCTTGAATAAAGGAATGAAGTAAATATGTAAAAGTTAAACATCTATGAAATATCCCAAACAGAAAAAATTATTAGCATTAACTTTTACATTAAATTTACCTCAGATTAAATAATATTATTTAGCTTTAATGGTCAACATTTTTCTTTTAAGCAATTTTTCAAAGTGGAACCTGAATAGGAACCGCAACTTCACCGATTGAAATTCAGAACTGCAACCAAAATTCAATATTGTCTTTAAGCAGCACTTACAGAAACTGATAATATTAATACATATAGTACAATAACGGAACCGAACACCCAAAAAAAATCTTTGCACTTTAACTAAAATTATCTAAGATCGGTTTATGCAAAAATTAGCTTTACCATTGACATTTAAATTATGAATTTGAAGACTGGAAAAAAAATAAGCAATGGATGATGGCTCAATCAGAATGCCCCAATTTGTGAGCTAAGCTTTAACCAAAAGCGCAACTAATGCAAACGTCAGTTAATCAACTATTGGCAGCATCATTGATGATTTTGTTGTTGTTGTTTTTGGCTTGGTGCACTACATTTTGTGGCATGCACAGCGTCACCAACAACAGCATAACTGACAGCGGCACACTATCAGCGCGCAGAGCTGTTTGTGTGTGTGTGTGTGTGTGTGTGTTACAACAATATCATTTACAACCAACAATTTCAGAGAGGGAGCGTTGCACGGTTAGGCCATAGGGGGCATGGTTAGCTGTTGTTGCTGTTGCTGTTGCCGTTGCGCTTTGGGGCGCTGATGTTGCATTTGCCGCCATGTCGCGTGAAAATTTACAATTGACGCCGTTGTCAATGTTGTTGCTGTTGTTGCAGTTGCAGTTAATGTTGCTGTTCTTGTTGCACAGCAAGACGGTTAGCTTCGTATAATGTTCACTCATGCGCAGTGAGTACAACAACAACAACGACGACAACAACAACAACAATCACCACATTTGACGTGTAAAACGGCTAGAATTTCTCTTGACGGCTTTTGGCTCGATGCTCAACACGAGTAGCCGTTGAAACTCAAAACACCCACACACACACAGACAGACAAATGCAACACAACTTGGTTGCTTTGTTGTCAACTGCACAGCAAAAACAACAACAAGAAAAGCAGCAACAATAATTATTGTTGTCGCGTGTGAAAGTGCAGATACACCTCAGATATCGAGATAGTCGAAACTTGACAAGATTTATCCACTTGGACAGATAATAGCAGGGCGTTGCTCGTTGCTTGTTGCTTTTTGGGGTTGGGGTTGGCTTGTTGTGGGTTACAAGGATGGCGTCATTAGTAAAATTGCCGACCCACCCTCGCATACACTCAGCAATAAAATCACAAATTATCCTTAAAAATTCGCCATTAATTAGGGCGCTGTGGTTAACTCACCTTATTATTCAGCAAGTATATTTCTAAAAACCAAGGTTTTTTTCTTCTTAAGTTAAGTTAAGAGTACATTAAATGGCATTTCTAATAATTTAATAAGAAAATCTATTTTTAAAAAGTATAAAAATTACCATATATTTAATATTATCAATTTAGAGCTTTTATATTTCCATGAAAAATGTTTTCTTACGTCTAGAAATTATTAATAAAAACAGAAAAAGATTTCTAATTTGCAAGGCGATAAATATCCGGCTAATTTTTTTGCGACTGTAACAGAAAATTTTCAACAAGTTTCGCATTACCAACTGACTGTCAATCATTTTATATATTTGAATTGACAAGTGCACACAAAGTTCGCATATGTTGCAAAAAGCAGAAATCGAAAAACCGCATGGCAACTGTTGGTTCGGCTGTTTGACAAGACTAAAAACGAGTCCACAGACGAGACGAGGTCTCAATAATGATTGATAATACTCTCTTAATTAAAAATTAAAGCTAAAAAATATTAAACTATTAAGTATTAAACATCATGGCAAACTTAAGTGCATTATCATTCTAGTTGCTCAATTTATTTGTATTAACAAGTTTCACTAATTGAGTAGCTTAATAGGCTTCTAGCAAATACAATTTAGCAATTTATATTCTATTGAGCGACTATTCATAGTTCAAAAATGAATAATTCTTATTTTGAAAGATCAATCAAAACAGTAACATGAAATCCCAAATACTTTTCTAAACCTCAAGGCACAAAAAAGAGAAAACAAAAAACTACGATAAAATTTGCTGCCACGCCACATCAAAATAGATTGAAACACATTTGTAATGATATTTTGGGCGACAAGAAATTCATAGCATTAATTAATTAATTGCAATGCAATACAATACTATATATGCTATATAATATATACTATGGTTTTATTTGTGGATGTTGTGATTTTCTTCTGAATGAACTTTTTCAATTGGTTGGCCAATTAGTGAACCAATTTTTAAAAAGATCTCAAGCTGTGCACAGCTAGAAACTTGACTGGAGACTGAGATGCTGATGAAGTTGCGAGACAGACAGACAGACAGACAAATTAGACAGACAGATAGACAGACAGACGTGGAGAGATGAGATTTCCGCCTAGACACAGGCGACTGAGGCACTCCAAATGACGACCGTTAAGCAAATAATATAGGAAGGAAACAGAACATGCTCCAAAAGCAGACAGAACCAGAACAAGAACCTGAACAAGAACAAGAACCAGAATCAGAATCAGAACCAGTGAAGCAAGTCAAAGGAGAACCCGTCACCTGTGTGCCAGGTGTAAACTGTCAGATGTCGAGTTGGGTGTGGAGAGGGTGGATAGAGAAGGGGGAACATAGAAAGAGAGAGAGAGGGGGTAACGAAATGGCAAACAGACGGAAATGTTTGGCCAGCTTTGGCGAGCATGGGAAATGACACTAGGAAATCGCTTGTAAATAACAACTCGCTCAGAGTGTGCTTGTGTGTGTGCGTGTGTGGAATGGCCATCATCATCATCATAATCATCATCATTTCATTGCGCTATCAAAGTGAATTGTTGGCCAGCTTGAAGATTTGTGATAGCGTTCCACACATGCAAATTCAGTCACGTCTGTCGTGGAAGACGACGTTTTAGACGTGTTGCCAAAGTTGCTGCCCCCCAACGACTCTCACCTCCCTGTGGCAACTGATAAGCCACTGATAAGTGACCGAGAGAGCGACTCTCCCTCTCTCTCTCTCTCTCTCTCTGAAGGTAGACAGAGATAAGCAAAAATACAAATGCGCAAGGCATGTATTGTATATTTATATTTATATACTATATAAATGATGTATTTGTTATCAATTGCACAGCTTCATATTCAATTATGGATTACAGAAAACACTACATGCTGAATCTACATAAATATATATGCATACGTATTTAGTTGCTGCATTTGAAACACATTTTAAGTCGCAACTAATACAACAACGAGAAAAGAAACGAGGTCATTGTCTATTAGCAAAGTAACTGAAAATATATATGTACAAAATTCCAAAGTGCAATGTCAAATATAACAACGATCATTAGATGCACTGTAAAAATGATGTAATATTTAGTTTAATTTATTTTTTTTTTTTTGATTACGATTACGTAATTATTATTATTAAAGAGAGTCAATAATCAAAGATCAGAATTTCTCTTATAAAGCAAATCACACAAATGTTGTTTTGTCAACGTATTCTACATGTCGGCTACTCAATTTAAAACATAAACAAATAAGATAATGCATAAATTCCTGCACTACAAGTCGGCTACTTAATATAATTTTAAATAATCTTTAAGAGAGTCGTCATTTGCTATACTGAATTTGCCAACAGTCGGTGGATTATTTTGAAAAATATAAAAAAAATTAAATAATGCACAACTATCTACACTACATGTCGGCTACTTAATAAAATTTTGCTAAGGTCCACAACATATTACGAGAAGCTAATTTTAACTAAAATTCAAACAAATTAAATATATGCACTCTATTTTATGTATTATATCTTATATTTTATTTATTTGTAATTGTAGTTAATTTTATATTTCAATTTGATTTACCCCTTCTAAATTTATATAATTATTTCATAACATTAATTTTAAACTTGTGTTCATTAAAATGTTTTATAAAAACTGTTGACTGTTTTTAGTCCACATTAAATAAATAAATTAAAAAATAAAAAAGAAAGCTGACATTAGTTTAGCTTCTCCAAATCCCACATCAATTCAATCCCTTAATCAATTCCTATATCCAAAACCCTTATACGGCTTTTCGTAATAATCAACGTGTTTATCTGTTGTAAATCTGCACAAATCTCGAGAGTATAACGATACCAATAATCAGTCCAATAACATCGCCAATCATTGACAAAATATTTACATAATAATTTCGCACATGTGAAGAGGCGCAAAAAATATAAAAATGCAATTAACTAAGCACGAGAATCAACAAAAATGTTAAAACACGTTGCGGTTATTTAAATATTTTCCCTAATTTGTGTGTGTGCTAAAAAAAAAAAGTAATAAAAATAAACACAAATTTCTCAAATCAGCTGAAAAACGATAGGTGACAACAAAAACAACAACAGCAACAAATACAGCATGCCAATATCATTAGCAACTACAAAACGAACATTCGAATTTAATCGTTTGGGCTTAATTAAAGTAAACATGAGAATGATTTTTAAACATTTGCTAAGTGGAGAGGAGTTAAGAGAGGTTAAGAGAATTCAGTTTAAGACGCTGTCTGAGTCTGCGACGGGGTCTGGGTCTAGTCTGTCCAGAGGTGGAAAAGTGCAACAAAAACAACAACAACCACAACAAGTAGAAACTATTTAGAGTTAAGATCAGCGATAAGCGACGCATAAAACGTTTGCCGGGAGACAAGAGCAACAAGACGCTCAGCCACGAGGCACATTTTCACAAAACACACACACCTGTCCAGCAACAACATAAAAAACAACAACAACAACGGCGCCGACGTGTGCAAAAAAAATAAAAAATAACGATAATAATAAGCAGCAAGCACATAGAGAAAAAACTGCATTCTAAAAATAAGATAAGCATCATTTATTTAAGACTTTTTCCATAATATATAACGATTACGTTATATAAAAACGAGTTAAAAATGTCTGCCTAAAAATGAGAATGCAAATCTAACTTCTTATTTTAATTGTTCAAAAAAAGAATGCAAATTTAACTTCTTACTTGAAGTATTAAAAATATGAATGAATATTTAGATTTTTACTTTACATTTTCATTTTTAAATTCTTTAAATTATCACTTTAAATTTGCATTCTTTGCAAGTGAAAAGAATTCGAGTTAGAAATGTATTCTTAAAAAAAAAGAATAAAAAATAATTGCAACCTTTGACAATAAATTTGTATTATAATTAATAGGAATCCATTTTTCACCCGAATATAATTCACTAAAGGTTCTTTATTCTAGAAAATGCTGACTTTGGCACTTTATTTTAAAATATATGTTTGATTTGAGTTTTCTGACTTTATAACAAAATATTGTACATTCAGGTTTAGTATTCTGTTTAAAATAATATATTCTTCATTTTAGCAAGCTATTTTTTCGTAGTGTACCAAGTACTTAGAACTGATAGTTGTACTTCAAGCCCAAGCCTAGAAACGGCCGCACCTCACTGAGTGAAACTGCGACTGCGACTGGCGACTGCGAATGCGACTTTGCCTTTTAGACGATGCCGTCTGTCTCAGCTTTTAAGTTTTATCATAAACAAACTAAAAAACGAACATCACATGACATGATGATGATCATGTTGATGATGATGATGCAAGGAGGTCTCGAGACTAGCCAGCGGTCTTTAGACTAGATCGGCGAGTGAGTGAGTAAAAAAAAACAAGAAAGAAATAAAGAACCATTCGCTCTCTTTTCTCTTTTTCTCATTCATGCTGTGGCTTATCGCGCTTATCACATCGCCAACTGTCAGCTCTGCCAACACAACAAGCTCAGCGAAGCAAATCCCTGGGGTTAATAATCATATGCATACAACACATACTCGTATATGCATATATTATATAGTATATAGTTATAAATATGTAGAACAGTAGTCTTTGGACCGAGCACTAATAAATGTGCAACAGCTCTTTAGAGAGCGCAATTTTTGAACTTAGAAGAAGCATCTTTACTACTTCAATCAGTAAATTTGCTTTAAAAACCCAATATAGAAATCATTGATTATTATTATTTAGTCACATGAGCTCTTTTGAAAAATTTCGTTTAATCTCAAGAAATATAATTTCTTAAAGTCCATGACAATTCAATTAGCTGATCACAAAATCTGAACAACTAATCAAATCAAATACCAAATAAATTACTAGATAATGCCAGTGAAAATCAGCAGGAGACAAACAGAGGGAGAGAGGGAGAGGGAGAGTGAGAGAGAATCACGTGTCTGTCTGAAAAACTCTTTTTCATGAAGATTTCTAAGCTTTTTAGTGAAGCGTTTTTTGATTAGACGTAACCCTGACTAAATACGTTTCAATTTTTCGCTCTTCATTGTTTTCATAGTATTAGTATTGTTATTAAAACTGTTTTGTTATTATTTTAATCAACATTATTTTCTTATTATTTTTTTTTTGGCAATACGAAACGTGGTCACTGCAAAACTTCGCGCTAAGTTATCAGCCTTTAACAAGAGGGAGATAAGATAAATGCGAATAAATGTCCAAATGGATTACAACAACCAAGTTTTGGTCTTTATTTTATTGTATGTATATATTGGACGTGCTATGCGTTAAGTTTCTGATTTGTAATTTCATGCATACAACCAGAAATACATGATGATGATCACTAACTGAATAACTGACTGACTGACAAACAAAAAGCAAGCAAAATCAACTACAACAACAAAAACAAAAAACATACATTTAAAGCATCCGTAAAGATTAAAGCTTTTGTGTAGACTTTTTTTTTATTTTTTTTAATTTTACGAGCGATAAGCAAAAAAACCAGTTGATACAGTTTTTCTTTTGCGTTTTTCGATGTCATGTTTCAAAAACCAAAACATGAAATTCCCTAAGCAAAATTTTCGCTTTTGCGACTTATTGCGAGATTCTTAACGGAAAACAAAATGCGAAAAAATTGCTTTGGTTTTGAGTTATGTAAGCTGTCAGCGGAGAGAGCGAGATAGATGCAGCAAAAGTGAAAAAAACAGAAAGTCAACAGGCGATTACGAGGGCTGCCAACTTGATTAGTCACACATAGGCGCCGACACAGCACAAAATACTACAGCAAAAAACAAAAAAAAAATGACAAGCGACAAGTCTTCGAAGGGCAAAGGCACCAAAAGAAAATAAAACAACAACAAAGTATATAGACAAAAGGTCTGCCGACTGCTCAGCCAAAGTCGGCGCGCCTCGTGACAACGTCAGCAGGCATCGTTATTCTTATATGTGATACCCATTTAAAAATTGTGTAAAAGGGGAGCACACGAGAGGAAGTCAACTGCGCACACATAAAATACCATTAGAAAATTTCAAATTTTAATGTTCATTTTAATATATATCTACAATAAATTTTAATATATATATTTAATTTAAACTTTGCTACAGGGTATGCTTTCATAGCATATCTGACTAGAGCGGACTACACTTATTGTTTTTGTTGCTGCTGCCTTCGTCTATCACGTTCATTGGCATTACAAAGCAAGTTTGTTTGCATGCTGCGCCCGTGTGGGGCGCTCTCTTTAGCTTCTCGGCCCTCTCTCGCAAGCTTGCTGTCTGCTAACTGCCGCTGCCGCCGTCGCTGCTGCTGCTGCTGTTTCTGCTTGTTATTGTTTTATACACACATACATACAATAATCTTTGTGTGTTCCTTTTTTGCTCAACGAGCGCCGCTGGCAGTTGATTTTGCGACTGCGCAGCGGCGGCCCAAGTGAAAGACGCAGAGAAAGAGGTAGAGAGACGAAGACAATGAGGAGAGGCAGCAAGAGAGAGGAGCCATGACCAAAGTACACAACAAGCAGGCAGACAGACATTAACCGGTTTGCGATTTATTTTTGCCCTTGCTCCCCGTTAAGCCCACCTATCCCTTCCTCCTTCAATTCCCAATTCCCCCACCCCCTGCCCTTTTGTCTTGTTATTATTACATATTTGTTGAATATTTTAACATTGAAGCTGGTGCGGAGTTTTTTTTGCAGCAACATTGAAAGGCTGATGCTGCCACAGGCGCAATCGAACACCACGCAGCAGCACAATGACAAGCACAAAAAGCACAACAAAAGCGTCGAGTAGAGTGAGTAAAATAAAAAAAAATTGGCACGCACTAAGTTTATGAGGGGGGAATGCGTGTCGCAATTTAAATAATTAACAATTTGTAATTTTTTGATGTAAATAGATAAACGACAATTAATAAAATCGATAATAATAATTTATTCTTAATTAAGTTTATACTATATTTAATCCTTTCTATTTCTTTTTTTTTTGTCGGCTGTCCTTGTTGTAATATTGCACTTATCGATAAATCTTGTACAAATTCCTTTTTTTAATTTAATATTAAAGTTCATTCTTTTATTGCAAAAGCGCCAAAGAAAGCCTATTCTATTGATCGGAACACGAAGTAACTATTAAGCACCTATCGATATATCAAATTACTGTAGCAATTAGTTAATAATTACTTGGGTTTATATGCTACGGCTTGTATCGATACTTTGATCGAATTAGTGAATGAATGTGGCTCACACAAATTGGCAGCTTCGCAATTGTCACGCATCGACTAAAAATAATCAACGCTCGTTCGTCATTGTGCTCGTTCTTCTTCTTGTTGTTGTCTTGCTGTATGCCAGCAAACAGACGTCAGCAGAGACAAGTTGTCGTCGCAGCGCAGTCCGCTGCTCGCCGTTCACCGTTGCAGTCGTCGTTGGCCATGGCCACGGCAGACGCGCTGGCAGCGCACAAAGCTCACAAAAAAAAAATTGCTTTAGGCCCAATCCAAAAAAAACACCTCTGGTATTTATTTAAAAAAAAATCGAGTTTGCTGTTTAAGCACAAAAGTTAAGTAGTTTAAATAAATAAACACACACAAAAAACGAATGCAGCCGGATCAACGGTAAAATTCGTTCTTGTTGCTGTTTTTTTTTTGGACACACCAAGTTGCGGAATGAGATAGCAAGCTGCACACAAGCATTCAAATGAAAAAATACATATAGAAAAAAAAAAAAATATATATATACATATATTTAAAATAAAATAAATATTTTTAAATACTAACACACATATTATGATTTTTCATTTTGTTTGTCTGCTGCTGCGCATTTTTTATGACTGCGCCAATATTACACATATATCTCTATCTCTGTCTGCCTTGTTGGCCACTTGCCTTGTTGTATGTATTTATGGAGCTCGCAAGCGACGAGCAACGAAATGTCGTTAAAGAAGATCGAATTGAATGCGAATGCGAAATGTGAATGAGAATACAACAACAATAAAAATAGCAAGAACAATAACAACAACAGCATCGATAACCAAATATGGCGCCGCCTCAAACGCCGCCAGTGGGCGCTGCAGTAGCCAAAGGTGTGAGAAGATGCCGACGGCGCTTTTAAATCCGATTCCAATTCCGATTCCCATTCCGATTGGCAGTAGCCAGTTGAAGTTTGAGGGCATAATTAGGAGAAAAAAAAACATCTGGTTGCCAACCGGAACCAGAAAGCTTAACAGAATCCAAAACCGAAAAGCTTAATTACAAAATTGTAAAATATTTCTGAATTTATTTATGGATATGCTTAATAAGCGTAACGAACTTATTTTAAACTTGTTAATACAACTCTAATCACAACTAGCACAAAATAAGTTAAAATGCGCATTATATTCATTAATATTTATGATGTGTTGCACAAATTATGAACATGCCGAACTTAATGTTCTCAAAATTGCATGTCTTTAGGTTAATGGCAGAAAACTAGCTAGCATGTAAAAAGAAACAAACAGCATTTGCTCAACTATAAAATATTTTTCTAGTATTGCATTTAAAATTCATTTTTATTTGATTTTATCTATTTTAATCAATTGCAATATTCTTGTGTCGACCGAATATTTCTAATTATAATCTTATAAATATTTCTTATTGGTTTTGAATCAAAAATTAATATTAAATTCTATTTTTTATACAATTTAAACTATATTTTATACCTTTCTAGTTCTAATATTGCACTTATCGATAAATTTTATAAATATTTCTTATAAATAAATTAAATCAATTTGTCGCTCACCTTTCGCTTCTTGTGATCAAGTTCGCATTGTGCCTTGTGCATCTCCTTGAGTTCGACCTCCTTGAGCTGATCCAAGATGCGTTGATATTTCTCCCGATTCTCCACGTCGAGCGCCACATGAAGATAATCGTGCCAATTGCGCGAATCGAAGCCCCAATGACAGGTGCGATTCTCGAACTTGCGATGCACATGCCCCACAAATTTCTGTGGCGAGAACCAGCCATCGCACTCCAGACACTGAATACACGTCGGTTTCTGATACGAATACATGTCCGGCGTACAGATGCCCTCACATTTGCCAAAGCATTTGTGATACACCTGAAAACTGAGTGCACCCTTTGCCAGACTCTCCACAGGCACATAACTGTTCCGATCGGAGCGATGCAACAATGCGGCACACAAGCGTTCCGCATCGGTACGTGTTATCAGACCGCTCGCCTTCACATCCGATGGCAATATTTTGGCGGCCTTGAACTCGACCAGCTGATCGGGCGTACACTGCGAACAATAAATGCCCAGATCATCAAAGATGCGATTGATTTGTTCCAGTGTAAAATCATTTAGCACATTATTCAAAAATTGTGGCAAACACAAACGCATCTCGCCCCCCAGCGAGAAGCAGCCAATTGTTTTGCCCTCCAGCCGTGTCTCGTAGAGGTCCCCGCAACCCGAATCCGGTGGCGATAGTATCGGTTGCGATAGTTCCGGTGGCAGGGGTGCGCCGTATTGTGTGGGCGAACGGTCACCGTTAGTGGCAGTTGCGGCAGTGGCAGCTGCCGTTGCTGCTGCTGTGGCTGCATCATGTGAGTGGTGGTGTTGGTGCAGGTGATGATGATGGTGAAGATGATGATGCAGCTCGTGGGGTTCCGGTGAGCTGGGTATTTCCTTTTTGATTAGGGCCACGGCGGGTCCTTGTAGACTTTTTGTGGCACTCGTTTGGTATTTTTTCAGCACGCTGCTGATTAACGGCGGCACGTAATCGGTCATTATAGTTTATCGATAACACGCGCTCCACTTGTTTGTTGCTGTTCGATTTGTCTGTTGCTACTACTCGCTCATTGTTACGTTATCGATTTTCGTGACCTATCGATAACACGCTTTGCTCTCTCATCATTACTGACTGTCACTTATCTTTATATCCAGTTAGCTGAAAAGCACGCTACATTTATTTATCGATAACAGTTGAAAATTACATTTATATTAATTACGTTTGTATTATTATTTATTTTATGATTTTCCTTTTTTCTTTTTGGCACTTTTGTATGTTACTCGCATTATTTATTTATATATATATGTATATATATATATATATATATATTATATTATATATTTCAGCTAACATTCATTTCATATTCCCATTATTTTTATTTCATTTAATTTTTTGCCGACGGCAGCGTTGAGATGCGCTCTCGTTCTCTTTCTCTCTTTCTCACTCAATCTTTATCTCAGCTGCGGAGAGCTTTTTATCTTTTGTTGTCGTTGTTGCTGTGTGTGTTTTGGTGGCGCGCGTGTTGCGCGCTCTCTGCTGGCGTCGCAGTTGACGCCGTTGCAGGCACCAAGCAATATTTAAATTTGTCTCTTTCTTCTAAATTTAACAGCTTTTGAAAAACTTGTGCGCACTTTGACTTTGTTATTGCTGCTGTTGTTGTTGTGGTTGTTGCTCTGCACTCACTTATTAAATTTGCTGGGCCAATAAATTAATTTTTGCACTTATTTCGTATTCTTAACTTTTAACAGACGCGACGGATACGCGACGCGACGCATGCAAAGGAGAGATAGAGATAGAAACAGCGACAGAGACGCTGACGTCGACGCTGACGTTAACGGCGGATCAGGCAGACGAAGGCCGCCGGCAGACACACATACACAGACAGAGCGCCGGCCTGCACACACACACACGAGGCACAAAACACTAACTCGCACACGCACACAAACACACAGCTAAGCTCACACACACACACACAGATACGCACACAGACAACGCCGCCGCCGCCGCCGCCGCCTGACAATTCTTCAAAAAATGCGACTCTGCCTTGTTGTTTGTGCACTATTTATAAACTATGTATTTATTTGCTACTTTTTTTATTTTGTGTGTTGCCTTTTAATATGCTGCTACTGCTGCTGCTTGTTGTTGTTGTGCTTGCAAATAATTTTGCATTCTTAACGATTTGGCTTTTTCTGTTGTTGTCGTTGTTTATTTAGAACTTTTTTTTGCTCTCCTCTTCGACACACAGATACGCACTCGCACTCGCACTCACACACACACGCACACACTTAGACGCACTCGCGGAATGCCTGCACTCAAATATACACGGCTTTTTCTTCTTGGCTTTTTCGTTTTGGTTTCTTATTCTTTAGTTGCCTTTTTTATTTGTATTTCTTTTTGTTTCGGGTCGCTTCTTCTTTTGTTTGAGGCGAAGTTGCCGTTACGCGTTCGCACGTGCGAGCTTTCTGACAGCCGCCACAAAACTGTTTCAACGCAGACGTCTATGCGAGGCGGCAATTGGAAAGAGAATGAAAACGTTTGCATATTTTCTCTTTTCAAAACTTACAGATACAAAGGCGAACGGGTCCTCTCTCTCTCTCACTCTGGCGGTAGCCGCAGCCAACCACCAAAGCTCTCTTATTCTCTCTCGCTCTGTGCTCTCATTGTGTGCCTTTTGGCGGCGTGCAAGAAAGCAAATAATAATGCAAAAATTAATGAAAGAGAGAGAGAGAGAGATACGAAAACGCAGATCAGCGCGCTAAAATATAATATATATATATATACTTTACTTAATTTATTTAATTACATTTAATAAAATTAAATTATTGCTAGTAAACTTGTATATATGGAAGAACTCGGTTTTTTAATTCGATATTTGAATCTTGGTAACTTTTAAAGCGCATTACTACGAGTAAAATTCGGAGTATTAAAGAAATTTGTATATTAATTCGATATATCAAAATTAAAGCTCAAACTTTAAAAGCGCACCTCGCTGCGAGCTTTGTGTGTTGCTTGGCAACATTTGCATGTTGCCATAATGCGGCACATGTTTCTATGTTCCTGCAGCATGTGTCTTGCGACGTATCGAAATCGGTTACAATCGGCCAGCAAAATCGACTATCGAGCGCACAACGTGAAGTTGGTTGCGCGCGAATTTAAGACTGAGCAGGCTGCCAACTCGCGCCAAAATTCGAACTTATTTGCAAGCCAATCAGCTGTTTGATTTTGGGTAAAAATTTAGTTTTTCAACATTAAATAGCATTTATTGAAATGTAATTATAAACAGCGCAATTGTTATTAATTTCAACGTTGTTTCAGTACGTAGCGAAGCTATAAATATGCCCGAGCCACGCAGTCCAATGGCCAGTTTTGCACAATCCGTGCAAAATGCAATCGATGGTCCGATTACCTGGTTCCGTGGTAAGTTTAAATAAGTAATAGAATTCTAAATAATATAAAATTGCAGCAGTTGAAGCGAGCAGTCAAGAAAGCAATGTTTATTGTTTTTGTTTGTGCAGCAGTCGAAACTCAGTTTGTAATTACATAATGACATAACCTCAAATTTGATTGCGGCTTTGTTTTTGTTTACATGGTCTTCTTTTCTTCTTCCATTTGTTATACTCTGTTGCCGAAGTTACAAAGAGTATATTGGCTTTACGCCATGTCCCTTATGATGTCATGCGTCCAACAAAGTGTCCAGATTGGACTGCTACGTTCACTAGGAGTGTAAACAATCGACAAGATCGATACGAATCGATTAATTAGCCTGCATTCATGTTTGCCGATATAAATCGATAATCGATAAAATAGCATATCTCCGCCAAATTTTACAAATAGTCACCTGGCAAGCTCTTCCAAAGATTGGCATATACATTTTACGTGTTGGTAACAGATAACGCAGTCGTTCACTTGGTTTTCTTACGTTTTGCAGAGACGATTGTGGAGCCGAATCAACAGAAATCGAACTGGTATCATCAGCGCTTCCGTCGCGTGCCAACCATCGACGAGTGCTACACGGACGACGCCGTCTGCCGCTTCGAGGCGGATCAGCAATTTCGACGCGATCGCATGGTGGACAACGAGATTGTCAACATTTTGAGGCAACGCTTCGAGGATTGCACTTTGTACGAGGCACCCGATCACATCATCAAGTGCAAGCCACTTCTGGAGCAGTACGAGAAGGCCACCGAGAATTGGTTCATCAAGTGTATGTGTGCTGCTCGCATCTGCAGCGTGTGGCATGTTGCAACTATTTGTATAGCCTTGCAAGCAAGTGATTTTTAATGTGATATATACGAGTATATATATATTATAGGAGCGTCTAATATTAAAAGTTTCCTGTATTCCTATAAATCTATAGAGATTAAGTTTGTGATCCTGATCAGGTTTATATACATTAATTGCAATTAATTCTGTGAGAAGTTACTTCAAATCCTTACACATTTTTACCACCCGCAAGGCTATACAAATTTGAGCATATCTAAGCAGTTTACAACTGTATTATTTATTTATAATTTGTTTAATTGAGTATCGAATTTTGCAGATGGTGATTTGGGCGGCTATGCGAATGCGAAGACAGCGTTTATGAAGCAGAAGCATCGCCTGATCTGGGAACGTCGTCATGGACCCGTTGGCAGCGGCATGAAGGAGGAGCAGTTGGGTCATTAAAACTGTTGTGATTGTTGTTTTCGTTGTTGTCAATGCCAATGTTCAAACACAAACACAATGTTGAATGTCTCCGCGACGAGGATTTACATAATATACATAAACTGTAGAAAAATTAACAACTAAAAGCTGTTTTTTATTGAGTAGTTATTTTCTAGCTTCTCTCAGTGGATATACTATATACGAGTATATTCTCAATCTTGAAATTGTTATTACAAGAATCTTGATATAAGTCATAAGTCTTGAAGAGGCTATATGCATAAGGGAGCAGAGCATAGAATATTACGATCTTCTATAAGCAAATTCTAGTTTTCCAAAATGAAACTTTGTTGGCATCGCAATTGCTGCTACTAATTCCGATTCGTATATATAAATCATGTTTTATTAGGCACAAGAATAGTTAAGAATGTGAGTAGATGTGTCTTGGGTGAAAATAAAAACAGCATCAAAAGAAAAAGCCTTGTCTTGAAGCAAGCATTTAGTCAAATTACAATTATATATTATATTCTCATTTGTATAAATATTAGATTTTAATAGGACACCAAAAAATTGGATTGTTCTACGGCTAAAAGCTAAGAATGTGAACTGATTTGATTTAGTTTTAAATGACTTCAGATAAGGACTGTGTTTTCGACTTTAAAGCACCATGTTGGCAGCCTCAAAACAAGAAGCAATTCAACATTAAACATAAGTACATTAAATTAAAGGTAGTAAGTAATTAAGTCTTTAGTGAAGCATAAATTGCAATTATACTCTGTGATTGTGCTACATGCTCATTAGTAAATACATATTATATTTTATTAGGACTCAAAAAAACTTGGATTGTGAAGAACGTGAATAGATTTAATTTAGCTTAAAATGACTTTAAACCAAGATAGCGTTCTAGATTAAAGAGACTTTTAGCTAAAAATAAAGCTAGTTGGATAGATTAACTAACTAATCGAGACGAGCGGTTTGTTCAACAGGCTCTTTTTGAGCTTGGCCAAGGCGCTGCTGGCGACATCCGCCGGCTTCTTATTGTCCTTATTCTTGGGTCCCAGCGGAATCATGGTGGTGTCGATGAGACGCCGCCGGAAATTCTTATAGAACTGCAGCACCTGAGGATTGGCCCACACCTGCTTGGCATCAAAGTCCAGAATGCGAATCGATTGCAGGGATTTGGCGCGCGACAAGGCGACATAAGCCTGGCCAGCTTCAAAGACCTTGGACAGCGACATCTCCACACAGTCGAGCGTCAATCCCTGACTTTTGTGGATGGAGAATGCCCAGGCCAGTTTGAGCGGCACCTGACGACGTGTGAGAACACCACCCGTTGCCGTCTTAATGATCCACTTCTCGTGGCGACAAACGTACTCCTGATTGTTCTTGAAACGCACCACGGGCAGACCCTTCTCGATGCGCACCACCACGCCCCGAGCACCATTGACGAGTCCACTGGCTATGTTGATGTTCTTGAGCAGCATCACCTGGGCATTGATCTTCAGATAGAGTTGGGCCGGTACTTGCACCTGCTGATCCAGCTGCTTGCTCATGCCTGCATCCGAATCCTCAGCACGAAAAAGCACCTTATCCCCGCCCAGATTCTCCAGCTTGGATTCATTAATCGAATTGGCATCGTTGCTGTGCGAACAGAGTTGTGTGGCCAAAATGCCATTTCCTTCGATTTTTTGCTTCGATGTGGACATCAATCGGGTGGAGATACTCTCGTTGACATGACCAATCCTCAGATGATTGAGTATCTTTACAAACTCCGGATCGGATTGACGATGCACCTGTTTCAGTTCGTAGACACATTGGATGCACTGCTCCCAGACGCCCGACTGGAAGCAGAAACGCTGCTGGGCGCCCGTCTCCCCTCTGACAACTGGCGGCAGCTGCAGAAAGTCGCCGCAGAGTATCAGTTGAATGCCACCAAAGGGACGATCATTCCTCCGTATGTGTCGTGCCACAGACTCTATTTTCTGTTGGAAATTAAATATAGATTTTATTAATTATTTATTTAATACCAGCAGAAAAAATACAAAACTTACAACTTAAATTAAAGATAAAATTCGAGATCTATTTATTTATTTAAAAAGCGGAAAATCAAATAAATTCGAAAATATTTCTGCGAGTTAAATTCAAAAAACAAATCTAATAACTTAAATTTAAGTTTAAGAAAAGAAATATTTACACGATTGCTGAGCGTAGTTTTAGATGCAACATTTGTGGCATGAAATGCTGAAAGGCCTAGCATCTCTACCACATAAATAAAGATGCGAGACTTACCTCAAAATACTGCCCATCCACCATGGAGATCTCATCGATGATCAGCCGCTTGCACTTGCGCCACGTCTGCGCGGACATTGGCCTCGCCGCCAGCTGCAGGCAACGTTGCATGGTGGCATCGCCGCCACCAATACCAGCAAACGCATGCAAGGTGGTGCCGCCAATGAGGCAAGCAGCAACGCCCGTCGATGCGGTGGACACAGTGCCATCCGGCGGCAACGCCGAGATAATTTTACGCAGCAAAAAACTTTTGCCGGTGCCAGCAGATCCCGTAAAGAAAACATTTTTGCCGGCGGTGCAGGCGCGGAGCACCTCCAACTGCTCCTGGCTGAGACGCACCGAATCCTCCGATTGTGCGAGTGGTGATGACTGATACAATTTCTTGGCCGCAGGCACATTGGCTTTGTCATCCTCGGTGAGGCGTCTTTTTTTGGCCGCCTGTGGCGAGGGAGTGGTGGTGGTGGCACGCGGAATTAAACCGGCTTTTTTGCGCGCCAAAACCATTTCGGCTGTTGTCACCGGTGAGATCTCCTCAAAGGTGCTGGGTCGCGACGAAATCAGCTGTTCGCGCACCCGCTTCTTCATGGCCAGCTCATCCAAAGGAGAGGATTCAGTTGCATCTTTACCCCCATTCATCTTGATGAAAATGGTGCGCAGAAAGAGCATTAAAATGCTGGGCGGCGCATTGGATAAATACACTTCGCAGTGTTCGGATTTAAAGTTGAAGGTCGCCTTGCCCTCCGACATGAATTTCTTGTGCACCATTATGTCTTTTAGTCGAAATTTGAGGGGTTTTAACTTTTCGGGCGTCACTTCTACAAACATTTCACGCAAATCGTTGCGCACCAGTCGCAATGTTGCTGTTTTGTAGCATAGTTTGCGCCCGGTTATGCCCAGCGTGTTCGTCCAGTGTATGTTCACCGCGCACGTTAGCACAGCATCGTTAAGATCCATTATATTATTTAGTTTTCTTTGACTCCTTGCTCTTTTAAAATTGTTTCCAGTCCCTGGGCTGGTAGATCAAGTGTGTACACACCTCCCGCCAAAAATAAATTCTGGTCGATTGTCTGCGATCGATGAGCGTTCATTGTCATGCTGTGCATATCGATAGTTGCATGGGTTTGCTCGCGTGTAACGCGAGATGGCGCTAATTTGCGCGCGCTTGTCTCATTTCAAATATCAGCATTTCAGTTATCAGTTGTTTCCTTATCATTTTACAATTACAATTCACTATCTGATTGATTAGGTTAAGTAATCAAGTCTTGCTGATAGCCATGCTCAAAATACTACGACGTAATTAATAAATAAATTGAAGAATTATAGAATAGCTGTGATTATTTCTTAAGGGTTTGTTTGGGATAGACTTTTTATGTTTTTCAAAACAATATAACTGTATAAATGAATTATAAAACAGCGGCGACTTTTTTTCTTTTGTAAGATTCTAAAGTGTTTGCTTGGGAGGGTTTTAATTTATATCGGTTTATTCCAGAAATTAAAAGAAAGGAGTTTAAAATGTATCTTTTACTTTTACATATCATTGCCTCAAGAAGAGTTCGGCAATAAGAAGCTTTAACAATAGAGAAACCGGAACAACTATATATTCAAGACATCGTCATCGACTGTGAGTATTATTCTCGGTGGATCAATAAAACTTGCTAGCCTGATGGAAAGTTCATGGAACTCTCATGTTCTGAAAGTGAGAAAAGTTCATTGATCGTCGCGAAGGTTTTCAAGTTCAATACAAAAACAACAAATAAGAAAAACAAACAAAAAACAACAAAAATCATTTCCATAGTTTCTTTTTGCTCTGCTTTCTCCAGAAATGCATTATTGATATATGGATATGGAAATCCGCCAAAACAAAGAGAAAGAGAGAGAGAGAGAGAGAAAAGACAAATGCTAATTTTGTGAAATATTTTCGAAAGCACGCTTAATAAATAAAAAACAACAACTTATCAGCTTTGCACAATCCGTGGCTATTGAACTTTGTTTTGAACTATGAATTTCATTTCGGCGAATTGCAACTGAATTAGACAAAAAAAAAAGAAAAATCCACGCGCCATGCAGTCTGAGAAACTAAGCTTAGATTCGTAGAATTTACTTTACAGATTAAATTGGAAATTGCAGCAGTCCAAAATTTCAAAGTTGCATTCTATTTTTTGATGTTTTGATTTATGGGTTCATTAAATTTGGCACCTTTGTTTACAATATTTCTATTGTGCTGATTATTTTCGGCTTGGCAAAGTGATTGTTTTTCATCTTTCGAATAAACAAAGTCAACTGATTCGAATTTTGTTTATTTTTGTTTTTTGGTTTTAGCAGCACTTTGTATTTCGGGGCCGGCGTCATTTGAAATCACATACATATGTTTTCAGGTTTCTACGAATATACGCCTAATATATGTATATATACATTTATATATATGTATGTGGGTCATCGACATCGACGCAGAATCAAGCAAGTTGTCTAATATACCCCTATTAATTGAAGGTATTTAAATATTTCAAATACTCTGAAGTACCAAAACTTATTATTTTTTATTTTACCTGCAAGATAATTATCAAAAAAAAGTACATTCGCTCCGGCATCTAATCAGAATTTTCAATAAATGTAAAGTTTTTGTTTTAAATAGAGACATGATTAATATTTAAAAATTTTGCCTATTTGACAAAGATTATTTTTCAAGAAAAAAAACAGTATCTCTTTAGAATAGAGGTGCAATTGTGCATATAGAGCTTATCAATTTATTGTCAATTAAATATAAGAAGTGTGACAAATGAGTATAATATAAATAGGCTAAGCAAATTATCAACCGAATTGATAAGTTCGAGTGCCATTCACTGAATATGGGAATTTTTGAAATAAACAAGAAATTGCGGTTCATTGAAACAAATGCGTATCAAAAACATAAATAAAGAAATACTTGGAAAGTGAATATCTTTGATATTCTGGAAAAAAATAATAATAATAATTTAAAGTGTATAAAAAGTTCGTTGTGCGCGGCTCAGTTACAAAAAATGGGTGTTGCCATCAAGAGATGTAGCATTTTTATTTATCTATCGATATTTAATGAGCGCTTCATTCTTAAAACCCAACTAACTACGCACTGAATTCAAAATAGCTAAATTAAGATGCCAAAATATTTCAAAATACAAAAACAACAGCAAATATGATTATATACCCTAAAAAGAGCTGCCGCAATCGAATTGTGCAATTTCATCAGCCGTGCCGAAAAATAAAATAAAACACATTTTAAATTGTCTAGCCGCAGATGATGATGATGGTGTTTTGGGGAGGGTAGACAGGGGACTGGGGACTGGGAACACCCGCCACCTGTGGCCCATTTTCGACTATTTTCCCCAAGACGCATTTTCTCAGTTTTACAGCTACTGCACAGGTACAAACAAAAAGAAGAAAAAACGAAGCGAAAACTGGTTTCCTGCTCAATCCAAGGGGTTGTCTGATAACAGACGGATATGTAGAAAGAAAGAGACGGAGCACAAATCTGGTTTTTTCTTACAGCCGCACGTAGATCACTCAATGTACTATTTACAATGTTCTGTGCTACGTGCTGGATGACACGGCAATTATGCTGCGTATTCTATTCTCTCTCTGCCCCCCACAAACTCTCTCACTCTCTTTTTCTCTCTTACATATATATGTGTGTTTGTATGTGTGTCATGCGTCTATTGCTGCTTATGTTTGTCACCTTAGTTTCGACGTCAGCGCTTAACGGGGCATAGATACTGAAATAAAAAAATTACAGTGAGAAAAATTAAAATTGAGGGAGAATGTGCTTCGATTTGATCTTTTTATTTTATTGAACATATGTTTGATAAACATATTTATCACTTCTTATAATTAAGCAAAATGTATCTCGCTTTTGTTTATTCTATTTATTTAAATATAGACAGTGATCGATATGTGAAATTAATACTGGCAGAAAATAAAATTGACTGAGAAGTTGCTTCGATTAGAATTTTTTATTTTGGAGCATCTATTTTTCAAGTGTTTACTTCATTATTATTAAATTATTTATTAAATAAAATGTATCTCTTTTTATTTATTCTAATTTCAATACTCAACAGTTGCTTGCGAATTTTGAATTCATAATTTTAGATAACACATTTAATTTATTATTCTCTAGAAATCATCACATTTCACATATAGTAATTGATTCATCTATTTTTGGAGAAAACTGTCACAATCTGAAGAGACCACTGTACAAGTGCAATTCTGAGTGATTCACAAAAAAAACACACACAGAAATGAACTTTTCCACGGTATCTGCTTTGCTTAGGCGCTATTTATGTTTAGACATTTGAGGCCAGCAGCAGTAGCAGCAGCGAAGAAAGTGCGCACAGATCCAACCGGATTTGATCGAGCACGTGGCTTTCGTATGATTGACCTTGTGCTATTGATATATATATATATATACTTATTCTGTTTTGAGTGGGTGACAATATGTCCCACTTAAAGCTACTACACGTGGCACCCTAGCAAGCGCACCAAAAGATCAGGCAATGGCCAATGGCCAAAATGGGAAACTACGTCGAATCGTTTTTCCCACGAAAATCCAAATTCTTTGTATTTACATGCGTTGATCATCAAGTGGCGTCAACAGCGCCCCCGTCGGTGGCTCGTGCTTTTCAATTTAATTGAAATGCTCGCCTCATACGTCAGCCAATTAGTCGTGCAACGTGTCTTTATGCTAATTACGTAAGAATGAAACAAATTTCGTTGAGCAGCGACGTTGAGTGTGAATCATCCATCAATGCAATGAAATTATGCAGCAATCGATGTCATTGCGTTTTCGATACTCCCAATCTTGTTCTTCCGCTTCTTGTTTTGCGGGTTGTGCCTCCTTCCACATAAGGCTTGTTTACCAAGCGGTAAAGCCGATTAGAACCGGTCAACAAAACAGCCGCCAAGCGATCAAGGTTGCTTTACTCGCACCGTCTGGGCCGCAATGGCAAGATATAGAAGAAAAATTCACAAATATGTATTTACAATATGCATAACAACAATAACACCAACAACACTCAGTCTGCTTGTACTACGCAGAAATTTTTGTAGAAAACAAAACAAAGCAAAAACAAAAGACATCAGCAGACGGCTAAATCGTGTGTGAGTGTGAGAGAGAGAGCGAGAGCGAGAGCGGTGCCAAGGAGAGAGCACAGGGCGGCATGGGTGTGAGTGTGTTTGTATGTTTTGATTGCACGCTAAACCGAAGCAAGAGGAAGAGCAGCCACTATAAATACTGCTCCCCATTTCGGTTGTGTGTCAATTGGACTCGCAAAGCGACCAGCTAACAATCGTAGCAGCAGCCACAGCAGCAGCAGCTGATAAGCGAACAACGCAATTCCGCTCAAGCAAAACAACAAACAAAAGTCGTTCGATTACGATTTTACAAAAGTGTGCAATTCCTACAAATAACGGAAAACTTCATAATCAAGATGTCTGCATCGCCCACCGCTCGTCAAGCAATCTCGCATGTTCTGCCCTTGGCCATGTGCAAAACGAAGAAGGTTGTCGTCACTGATCCCATTCAAATGCCCGATGTCTACTCATCGACACCCGGTGGCACCATCTACTCCACGACACCTGGCGGTAAGTTGATGAAATATTGCGCTTATTGTAAATCAGCCGAGAAAACTTTTTCTGATAAGAGTCTGAGACAACACAGCGCACATGTTTTTCTGATTCATTGAAATTTAAATAGATACTCGTGCACAGCTGTCTTATCACCTGTTGTACTCTGAGTTCTGATGCAACATTTATAGACTAATGAACTGAATTTTTGATCTTTATTGCAGGCACCAAGTTGATCTATGAGCGCAACTTCATGAAGAACCTGCGTGGTTCCCCATTGAGCCAGACGCCTCCCAACAATATTCCCAGTTGTCTGATGCGTGGCACTCCCCGCACCCCATTCCGCAAGTGTGTGCCAGTGCCCACAGAGCTGGTGAAGAAGACGCCAGCATCACTTAAAATTGAGGATCAGGAGCAGTTCCAACTGGAGCTCTAGTCAAACCCAAGAAAACAAGAAGAAAATGAAGCTTCCCAATTCCGAGCAGCAACTGCCAAAACTCATCATTATCATTAGCCATATCATCATATGATAGTTGTATTATCACCAGACACTAAATAACTGATCTTAAATTGCTGGTGCACATATTTATGCCATATAGTTATTAAGTGTGTTCAGTTTTGAGTCATATTGACTGATTTTGTTCTTATCATATATATATTTGATATATTTAGTACTGAATATATATTTGATATATTTATGTGTAGTTCCTAAGCAAATCCTCCTCATGCAATAAATCGTAATTAATACTTTAACTATTGAAATTAATCAACGAGTTTGTTTATTTTATCAGCTGATTGATCAACCTTGAATCGCTGACTAACCGAATTATCAAATAAAACTTCGACTTTACCTTGACGGGAATATTCCATTTGTATAAATATACACATCTATATATATATATATACATATTTATTTAGGGGTTTGTTGAACTTCTTGGCACACCGGCCGGCATTTGTTGTCCGAAGAGAAATAGAGAAATGCGTTTTCAAAAAATAATGCGCAGTTTAGATATTCTCTCTGAAATCATCCCATAAGCGAAGATGACCACATTCGAAGGAAGCCACAACTGCAGATTTGCTGCTTAATATATACAATCTTAATATTTGTGCCAAGAATTGCACATGCCAGCATTTTATGATCTCACTCTTCTAGTATCTTAGATTAAAATTAGTCATTAAGTATTATTATTTCCAGCAATTAAAATCGATCAGATTATGCAGAGAAATGCATTGGACATGGATTAGCTCTTTATTATCTGAGAATAAAATTGGTCTATGAGAACACTTATTTCCAATAATTAAAGCTTAACAGCATCTATTGAAAAAAAATCCGTATGAAATCAGTGCTTAAGTATTGGAATATTTCTACTATTTGTTTTCTAAATACAATATTCAATGCCCAAATAAATAGCTATTCTTATTTGTAATTTTTTATCGAACCCATTTATATATCAATACCTAATTATTTTTGTATAGAAATATATCTTCAAAGATCCGTGGCCTAGATTTTCCAGTTCTTGTGAGGATTATGGACTTATTGCATAACTAATTGTTTATTATATTGTTTCTTTGTTTTGTAAACACCTTTTTATCTAAAAAAAAAAAAAAAAACAACCAACGTCATTTATGTGCACAATAACAATAACACAAGACCAAAATAAAATATGCTCTTTTGATTTGTATGCAAGAATTCAACAACAGAAAACTACAAATAAGACAAAAACAGCAATAAATGGCGACAATAACAAAAACAAAAACACATTCCATTCATGAAAAAGAAAAGACGTCAACAACATTTATTATAAGAACAGTTAGTCAAAGTATTCAAGATATTAACCTATAAACTGATCACTAGAATTTTACTACTTAGTCGAAATTGAGTAGTTTAATGTCGTAAAAAAAAAAAAAAAAAACAAGAGAAAACAAAAATAAGCGCAACAAATAAATACACGCGCGACCACCACGTGTGAAAGACAGAGAGAGAGAGTGAACGTACTCACTGACGTACCCTGTCAGTGAGAGTACGGCGAGAGAGCGAACAAAGAAAGGGAGAGAGAGCGAACGCTCTGCAATGACACTGCTGCTACTGGCACGAGGACGTGTTTGAGTTTGTGTGTGTGTGTGTAGCTTTGTTTTGTTTTCGTGCGCTACGATTGAAAGAAGCAGAACAGGCAGTATAAATACTGCCGGCCATTGCCTTTGAATGTCACTTGAACTTCGCCAAACAGTCGAAGAACGTGTTGAACAAACGGAGCAACAGCTGTTGATAAGCCACACACGAAACAAGCAATAATCAAAAACGCAATTTACTACGCCCAAACAATAATCAAAAGTCGTTCGATTACGATATTACAACTGTTGTGTTACAAATTAACCGAAAATTCCACAACCAAGATGTCTGCATCGCCCACCGCTCGTCAAGCAATCTCGCATGCTCTGCCCTTGGCCATGTGCAAAACGAAGAAGGTTGTCATCACTGATCCCATTCAAATGCCCGAAGTCTACTCATCCACACCCGGTGGCACCATCTACTCCACGACACCTGGAGGTAAGTTCAACTAATTTAGTTATTGTGAATCAGGCAAGAAAATTGTTTGTTTTTATTTTTTTTTGTTTTTGTTTTGATAACAGACTCAGACTGAGTCTAGACTCAGCCACCTGTGAATGACTCATTAACATTTTTGTATGACTCGTGCACAGCTGTCTGTCTTATCGTCTGTTGGACTCTGAATTCTGAAGCAACAACCTGTAGACTAATAACTCAATTTATAATCTTAATTGCAGGCACCAAGTTAATCTATGAGCGCAACTTCATGAAGAACCTGCGTGGTTCCCCATTGAGCCAGACGCCTCCCAACAATATTCCCAGTTGTCTGATGCGTGGCACTCCCCGCACCCCCTTCCGCAAGTGTGTGCCAGTGCCCGCAGAGCTGGTCAAGAAGACGCCAGCATCCCTTAAAATTGAAGATCACGAGCAGTTCCAACTGGAGCTCTAAAAAAAAAGAAGCTTTTCCCAATTCCGAGCAGCAACTGCCAAAACTCATTTTATCAATTTACCCATATCAATCTAGTTGGAGCTTTACGCAATCTAAATACTGATCTTATATAATGTTAGTTCTCTCATTACTTAATCATATTTAATTCTCGTCTGGAGACGAATGTTTAGTTTTCAGTCATATTGACTGACTTTTTACTAATTATCATTAATCATATTTAATTCATAAGAAAGTTTTGCAATAAACCTTAAATAATACTTGAAATTCCAATGGCCTTGCGTTCATTTTATCAGCTGTTGAACCTGTTGAAAATAGTTCTAATAAGAACTCTGACTAACCTTCAACAATAAATAAATTTAAAAAAATTTAAAAAAAAAATACGATAACAAATGTTTGTTTAATTCCAGCAATTCACCTTGATTGCTTGCAGTTTTTTTCTTGTGGGGGTTTCTTGAACTGCTGGAAATACCGGCCGGCAAATGTTTTAAGAGATATTCTAAAGAAAAGGTGAACAGCAACAAGAAGAAAAAGAAGAAGAGTGGCGGCTGCCTAGTGGGACTCTCAAACTATGCGCGTGGCACTCGCTCTGCTCATAACCCACATTCTGTCTATATACATACATATAAGCAAACATTCACACACACACATACATATAAGCACACAGCAGCCGGTGAAAAATAGATTTTTGAAACAACTGCGCAGTTAGCGCGATTCTCGCCCCCTCAGCAGCGGGTTCGCAGTACCCATTTGTAGCCGGCACATGGCTTGCAAGTCAAATAAAAAAAATAAATAAATAAAAAAAAGGCAGCAAAAGTGCCGCAATTGTAATGTATATGTAAAATATGTATGTTGTGTGTGTTACATTGATACCATGTAAATACACATACGTACTTACGTTAAATTCATGTTTGCTTAATTTGAATTCGCAGCCCTGGTAGCAGCTGAGCGCTATCCAACATTTATAGCATACTTTTGCGCTCGCTATTTAAATTGAATTGTGGGAATATTTGTATATCATTATTGGAATTGTAATTTCATTAAGTCATTCTTTTTATCAATTAATATTTTACTATTATTGTTGCTGTTCTAATTATTAATGTTTTCACTATTATTAATATTTTTATTATTGTTGTTATAATTATTATTATTATCATTATTATTATTTGACTATTGTTCAGGGTCGGGTATATATTTAAAACTTTGTCAAATCTAAACCGATTATCACAAATATTTTTATTTTTATCATATTTTGACCTCTAGAATACTGCTACATGTCTATTTGGTATCACGATTTTCGCTCGAAGCCCATGAAAAAATGCTGCATCAAACAAAAGATATCTTAGCTGTGAAAGCCCAACTAGAATGTACCCTGGAGACATACATACAAAAATTTGTGGTAATCATGGCATTTAAATGGTATTTCTTGGCAAAATATCAAGGCCAGACCTTGATCTTATTTGTGCAAATTTGAAGGGAATCATATTTCAAGAGCAAAGTATTTTAGCCCAATTTTGTGTGTAAAATTAATTCAGCAGAAAGTTCTAAGCAATATAATAATCATCTTTGTTCTCTGTGTATGACTTATTCGGTTTACTCACATTTATCAGTTTTTTTTTTTAAATTACTTAATACTTAAAAAAAAGAAAACAGGTTCATTATCTACTCGGATTTTATTTCGATGAATTTCTTTGCTATTGTCGCAGCAGTGACGTATTTATTATTTTTCACTTTACAGTTAAACTTTTGTGCAACTCACAACCATAAAAAATACAACAAAAAAATTACTATAAGCGTTATGACTAATTTGCTTAATAGATGTTTAAATGCATCGCGCATGCGGAGAAGAGCAGAAAGTATCAAAAAATGTGCACATTAAAGGAAGCCCATTATCTTTTTAGTTTTTAGCTGAGAAAAGCAGCAACTAATTTGTCTGCGCCCGATCCACAATAATCCCCACGAGCATAAGTATATATATATAAGATAATTTGGAATAGTTAATTTTAAATTGCATAAGTCAGCTTGAATCGAGATGACGATTCGAGGAATCGAGAAGGTTAACAGTTTACTCATTTGGTTATATTGCCAAAGGCAAGTATCTTTCACGCTCTTTACTTAGTTCCGATTGGGAGATTCTTCAGTTTTTATTTCGATTATCTTTCAGGCCAAACTACAAAAATAAGCTGTAAGCGCAATTTACATAGAGAGAGAAAGCACACGCAGCTGTTAATGTTATTTTAATGTTATCTCTGCTCTTCTCAGCTCTCTTAATGTTGTTTTCTTTTAGCTGTTTATATCAATCAGGCGATTATCGCTTGCAGCAACTCCAATTACCGTAAGAAGTTACGTCAAAAATATGCACGTAACAAAGAATATTTATTACGTGAATAATAATAATTTAGCTTGAATTCAGCCAGTATACTAAGAATTAATAAGAAAAAATAATCAAAATTACAGCTCATCAGGGTTATGCAAGTGTTACACCATTTCAAACACTTCCCATGGTTTTCCAAGCGATAAGCGATGAAAATTATTCCTTGTTTTGGACCACGTATCATGAGCTGATCTCGTGTTTTGGGACCATTCGTGTGGCAGCGCAGGGCGCGTGATTTCAGTCTTTTATATATATATTTCATATATTTCCTGCCTAACTGCCAAACTGACTGACTGACTGACGGGGTTCTCGCGTTTCAGCTAGCTCAGCAGAAGAGCGAACGATTCCATTGAAAGCAGAGACCAAAAAAAAAAATAAAAATAAAAAAAATAACTGAGAAATCCAATCCAACTCACATGTTACATTTTTTATTTTTTTACGTACATGTAGCAAATTTTTCATTTCAATTCGCCGTTCGTTTTCGATTTTTTTTTTATATACCACACACACTCAACACACGTATACATTTTCTTTTACTTATTGTTTCATTTCATTTTATTTTCATTTTTGTTATTTACGAACATTAGTTTTGTTTGTTGTTGTTGTTGTTGCTGTTTTAGACACAAAATACAAATAGATACATATATATATATATAATTTGTTTCTCTAAAATCTACTACAAAAATTTTCGTTTTTCTTGTTGTTGAACCAATTGTGGCAGGTTAGCACTTAAGAACTACAACACATAGCATATACAGATACGTTGACAATCTATATGTATATGCAGCATATAGATATTTATATATATATATATTTCATATAAAAATACAACAAATTCGCAATTCGTTATCATTTGTCGGGTTTAGCACAGCGCCAAAAAATGCAGCCCATTGGGATTTTAATATTATTTATTATTTTACCATATCGTTTCTTCAGTTTCTCCAAAACTTGTTCATCTAACATTTAAGTATGGCAAAAAAAAAATCATCATCGCACAAATTTAAAATACAATGCTTATGGTTTTTTGTTTTTATGGTTTATGTTGTTTGAAACGCATCTTTACAAACTAAATATTTAAAACTTATAAAATACTACAACGTAGGAGATCCGATGAAATCTCATAGCATTAGAAAATAAAAATAATTGTATAGAATATAAACACATGAAATTAATTGTATTACATTATTAAATTAAGAGTTACATATACAGAAATTAAACATTATACAAAGTTGTAAAAAAAAAGAAAAAAAAATTATTGGTGAGTGTTGCTGTTGTTGTCGTGTGTTGTGTGTGTGTTGGTGTATACAACAAAATATTGGCAACAGGAAGTGCATACCGAAACTGGTTGCCCTTTCCAAACATTTCTCAGAACTCGACAATATCTTTCTGAGGACATTTTTAGTATTGTTTTTCTTTTCTAGCATGAAACACAAACACAAATTGCACAATACTTATCAATTAATTAGTTAGAGTTTTGGAAAGAGCATGTAAAAAACGCATAGCAGGTGAGTTAAATATATATATACATATATATATAATTTGTAATGTATATATAAATAACTATATATTGCGAACAGAAGCTTCTTTAAGTTTTGCATATTGCAGCAGATTCCGGGCAACGGATTTCTTCTTTTTGTCTTTTTATGGGGCAATTTAATGAATTATTTTTTTTTGTATTTGTATAAATAACAAATGTAAAAAGTAAATTTTTGTTTTTGTTTACCGATTGCACTTTTTTCTCCTTTTTCTTTCGTTACTGTTGCTGTGTGTGAGTGTGTGTCTGTGTGTATACATGTGTTATATACACATGTGGTTGTATTTAAGGTAAAGTTAACTCATTATGTTTTAAAAAACAAATGAGAAAAAGAACACAAAAAAAGGTATTTATATCCTATGGATTACAAAATAAGATATATATATATATACATATATATATACCGATTATAAGTAGCAACAGACAACTGATCACTGATATATATATATATATATATATTTATGTATATATATATACTATAAACATGCGTACGTATTTTGTGGATTGTGTACTTAAGAACTATTTGAAAATCAATCAAGACTCGTGTGTAATAACAACAAATATTTTGGTAGTCGGATTGGAAGTTTGCCAGATTATCAAAATCAGCTTAACAATCGACCCATTTAAAAAAAAAATACACAATATATATATAAATACATATATATATATATATATATATACATATTGTATTTACAAGTGACATACGACAAAAGTAGATTTCTTATTTTGAATTTAGTCTTAATTATGTATTAAATATATATATATATATATATATATATATATATATATATATATATCTGTTTAATCGTTTAAATCGGGGTTTTTGACTCGTAGACGCACAGCGTGCGAGTTACACCGATTTATATGGTATATATATAGATAAATTTGACGCGTTTCTATAATATATATGTTTTGTTTTTTTTTTTTATTATATATGTGGATGGGAACCACAATTTCTTTTTTTTATATAGCAATTTGGCTTGACCTTTTATCACTTTTATATCAAGCGAAATGCATTGTTACAAAAACAAAAAAATATATATAGAAAAACAAAACGAGAATACCTACACACTTATATATATATATATATATTTACATATACACATATATATATATATGTATGTGGGTATAATAAACAACATCAACATGATCACCAAAATTACTTGTTTCTGTTTCGTTTGCAGTTCTTGCGTCGGTTTTCTTTTTAACACAGTTGAACTGTTTCTCCGAGCGAAAAAATGATTTCGTTTCTTGTTATTAAATATAAATATATAGATACATGTATATAATAGTTAAGAGAGATATCATTAGAGGGGCGGGGGGATTCCTATGAGAGATAGCTAGGCTGGGACAGACAATACAAGACAGGACATGACAGGACAGGAGTTGGTGGAACAGCAGCAGGCCTGATGGAGATGCAGATTGGATTCGTGTTCGCATCTATAGAGATGTGCTAAAATTTGATGGCGATATGGAAGCGGGTGGCGTTTCCGTTTCACTGCTGACCAACGATGATGCATCGACGGTATCGTGACCGGTATGCTCCCTTGATCTTGTTGTGGGTATTGGTGCACTTGTCGTCGTCGTCGATGATGATTTTGCTGTTGTGGATGTTGGTGCTGGTGGTGGCATCAGCGCTGCCGCCTCCTGTTCGGCACGTTCTCTTTCTTGCTCAATTTCCAGCTGCTCCAATTCCAGATCCTCCTGCATTTGCTCCAATATATGCTGTTTGTTTTGTGTCCAAAAGAGCACGGGAATCCTCATCACTGTTGTCAGCGTATCATTGTGTTCCTCCAGCGAATTGCTGGCATAATGCTCCACAAGATGCTTGAGCGTCGGATAAATGTTGTAGGGTGCAGCGAAACCCAAACCGCTCTCCGTCTGAAAGATGATGCAATGATGAATGCCACCCTTGCAGGCAATGGAGAGCGCATAGTGGCCAGCATCGCGTGCCCGGATCAGGAATGTTCCTGTGGGTGCACCCTTCAGCAACTCGGCGGCATCATGACGCTTCGCATCCTTGATGAACCAGAGCGATTCGTCACGATGCGGCTGATTGGAGGCCTTCTCGAAATTGTGCTGCCATTTATCGAAGCCCACCTCCAGTATTACGTTCAGATCGTCATCGGTGAGATTACAGCCTTTCAGGCGCCTGCAATAAGACAACACCAAAAAAAATTGATTAGTTAAAAACATTAGTGATAAATTTAATCAATCACTGCCCGGCATGATCTCATCTCCAATTTATATCTTTCCAAATCTATGTACGCTCAATGTCTCATCCGCTTTCGATGGCTACTTTTACTACAGAATATCTAGGTGTAAAATGTGTGACATCTTCCTTATATAAATATACCATCCACCTGATAACAACCACATCCGACTATTTACTATTTAACTTCCAAATCAAATAATCTGTGTAACACTGTCAACGGGCGGACTTATGAGCATTTTAATTTGTTAGCGGATTTAATTTACAAGCAGCTACGCAATCGGATATACTCGTATATATAAATGTATGTTTTTTTCCACGTCAGACTCACCGGGTGGACAGTTTTATCTGCTGCGGTGATCGCTCGCTAATGAATATTCTCATTTACCCCTTTTTTTTGTGTGATTAATGATTATTAAGGTACTCAAAAATTATATTAACCAAGTTTCTCACAATATATAGATTAAATAATAATTCGTTTGTAAATTTGAAAATATTTTTGATTCCAAGTTATTTTTCTGCAGTGCAAAAATGTTTCATATAAATAGAGCGATTCCTAAATATGTAACTATTTTATGAGCTACATAATCAAAAAACCTTGTCCAAATATTTCATAAAGTCGGTTATCTTTTGCGCAACAAGCACAGCTCTTTCCCAAATCCATAGGGGGAATCTAATTCGAAGTAGTCCTGAAAACCTTAAAACAAATGTAATAAATATATATATATATATATATATGTGTATACATATATATAAATTAATTATAGGTTTCAAGTTTATTTCAATTCCCGAAAATCTATAGGATCACTGAATAATTTAACTTTAGAATCACGTTCCGACACGTAAATTAACCGACCTCTCCAAATCTCTTATCGCTGCTGGCCTTTGGATGACGTGAATAAAATTCACCAAATCTCAAAAATAGAAAGAAAAAGAAAAGAAAGAATAACCATAATGGAACAGAGGTTGCGCACATGCCAAGGAACATGTATGCCGCCATCAGGCCGAGATGGGTGCGCTTAATCTTAATTAAAATAAAGACACACGACGAAAAAAGGTTTGCGAATATATAATATACACATACACAAAGAAAAAGAAATGTCATGAAAGAAACAAAATATAGAATTTAAGCTCTTGACAAACAATAATGCTCGACAGCCAGATAACGATAGTAGTGCCTGCCTGGTGCCCCTTATCTAGACCCCAACAAACGCACAATGCTCAACATGGAACTAGAAACCCCAACCAGCACAGAGCCAGTGAGTCTCCCAAGAAATTCGGTAACCTTCCAAATCCAAACTCTTCACACACTCATCATCGATGACAAACTCAATTATAAATTAAGGAAATTGCAACTGTTGAGTTGCTAGGGTCCCTGAAGATAGGGGCTAGTTGATAGTTGAGTCAGTTACGTACACTTAGGAAAAACATTGAACTAACTTTTGAAATTTGGCATATTTTTGGCACCAAGCTTAACCCACTGTATTATTCAGAAAGTATCTTTTTAAAAGCCAGGGTTTCTCTTTTCTCAATTCGATGTTTCATTTGTCTAAAATGTAGAAAAAATAACATTCAAATATAAAAGCCGGGAAAGGATTAGAAACGATTTATTCCAATTTTTAGTAATGCATTTCTTAGTAAATATTTATAAAAAAAAATATATAAAAAATCCCAGATTTTAGAGAACAAGAACAACTTTCTACTTTTCACGGCTATTTATATTGAAGGGCAATTTTCTTTCTCTGAATGTAGACTAAAAAAAAAGAACAAAAAAACGTGAGTTTCGCAAATAGATAAGAAGCGTAATAAAAAAGAGATAGCGAACAAGTTTTCTTTTGGTTGGTCAAAAAAATGAATGGCATTGCAAAAAAATATTATTTGTATTTGAAATGTGATTAAATTTTAAACCGAATGTTTCGAAACGAAATTAAATGTTAAATTTTTGTCAAAATGAAACTTGAGTCAAGTTATAAAATAAGAAACTTGAGTTTATCATTTAAGAAAACAAGTTTCGACCATTTGTGGAATCAATCAATCTTCTGCTTAAGCTAAACCAGCAAATGCAGCAAAACAAACACAGCAGTAATAAGTTTCATTACGAAAGCTTTAAATATATTAACTTATTCAGCAATTAAAATTATAATACCCTATATGCTTGCATATTATAGCAAGATTCCCCCAGGTAGATAAGCCAAAGATGTGAAATAAGAGTGATAAATCAACAAGCTCAGCGAATGTACGTATTCGGGATAAAAAAAGAAAATACTAAAAGATTTAAATTGAGATAAAGCTGTAGAGGCACATTCTTTTAATATGGTTCAAGGTTCGACTGATTATCGTTATCATCATCCCCATCATCACCATCCCCATCATCATAATCTGCATCGATGACGAATTCAAAGCGAATGACATCAGCTGAAATCACGAGTTAGATTAGCGCTTTGAGCTTTAGTCCACAACAAGACAAGTCGCCTTAAAGCTCTCATCGGCTTTAAGGTAGAGCGCGCACATACAAAACGGAAGACATTATAAAGACATACCGACAGACAGACAGTCTCTGAACATTATTTTATGATTTCTTAGCATAATTTATGTTTCTCAATAATTCACCCACTTGGCATACTTTTCTGAAAAGTCTTCTCGAAAAATGTGTAAAACTGTCAACGGCGACTTATGAACATTTTTCGTTTTGTTAGCGGATTTAAATTACAAGCGGCTACACGAATCTACATACAAGTATATATATATATATATATGAATACATTTCATAAATATATATTTATATGCATTGTTTTGTCGTCTGCCTCAACGGGTGGATAGTTTTATCTGCTACAGTGATCGCTAGCTAATGAAAATTCCCGTTTAAAACATATTTTTATAATTAATGATTATTTAATAGAGTTATCAAAAATTATATTATTAGAGCTGTTCTCAATATAAAGTTTAAGCAGCGTTTATAAATTTCAAAATAATATCAGATTTTAGAGATCAAAATTGACAAATGATTAATACAATTAAACCGATTTCTATATACTACAAGCAAATGCTGAAATATACGCGATTATATTAACTGAGTTGTTTAAGAAACTTAAGAAGCGTTTGTCAAAATGCCTTTGTAATTGGCTAATAGTATCAACCACTTTCATCTTTATAAAAATTATTTATGATTAATATAAATAAACCGATTTCTGTACACGTAACTATTTTATAATCTCTACTGTCAAAGATTTAAGTATTTATGATAATTTCCAATTATATTAAGTCAGTTGCTAAAAATATAAAGTTTAAAGTTTATAACAAGCCGCTCTCAAAGTTGGAATTTGCAAGGATCAAAATATGTCTCTGCTTTATAACAATAATTTATGAAAATAAAACAATTTATATATGCGTAACTACTATTTTATAATCTGAATTTCCAGAAATGCTGTAATTGAAAATCTACAAGTGATCATTGTATTATCTTCATTTTGGCTTCTGAACGTTTCGGTTTACAGGGTTTCCAGGCAAAGGCATCCACATTTTAAAACTTATACATATATATATATATATATATATATATATATATACATTACATGCGCGCAGACAACAAGCACGTAGACCAGCAGTCAGCGTAGCGAATTTGCAGCCGGAGCCAAACGTTGAGCGGCACTGCTAACAGGCAGAAAGCATTTTACTTCTATTATTCTTTTTATTTACAACGGTCAAAAACTCAGCTGAGTGTCGCACTTGAAAGAAGCAGCGAAAAGCGAGCGTTGTGTGTAAAATGAGAAGCACAACAAAAAAAAACAGCCAGCATTCAAAATTCCTTGGCTGGTACAAAAAAAAAAAAACGAGAAAGAAACAACAGAAAAAAATGCATATTGACATGAAGCGAATGACTGACTGATTGACTCGAACTCAAATCGCCCTCAAACCCCCCCCCCCCCCCCCCCCCCCCCCCCTCACCCACACACACTCACCCCTCTTCAAGCCATACTCCGACGCTAATCAGATTTTTCTGTTTGCGAAGCACTTTAAAAATGACGTCACTTACTCAATGTGTTTGTCCTTGCACAATTGCAATTGCTGCAACTCCGGCTTTGTGGCATTGATTTGACGCTCCAACAACTGTTGCTCCTCCTTCAGGGATTTAATCTCCTGATTGAGTCGGTCCATTTTCACATGCATCACATACAGATGATCGGACATGCGCTTCAAATTGTCACGCATATGTTGTTGCACCTCCAGACGCGAACATTGTGCAGCCGTGGCATTTGGTGCACCCGGCGGTGCTCCACCCGGTGGTACAACGCCCATATTTATGAACGATTCAATCAATGCGATTTGACTGCGAAACATAGTGTCCGCATTACCAAAAACACTCTGATGCAATTGCTTTTCGGCCAACTCCTCCCTAATCGCATTGAACGAGGTCTTCTTCTGATCGAGTGCCTGTTCCTGTTGCAACAATAGTTGCGAGCAGCATATAAATTCGTCGCTCCACATGGGTAGATCACCCTGTGGCAGCAAATCATCGTAGTAGGGGCATATTATCGGATTGCTCAGCGTTATGTCTAGCGTCTTATTGTAGATCTTCAGGGAGTTGCTCATATAGTAGTTGATCATATCGACTACGTTGGCAAACTGAAAGTTATCCACAAAGCCATACTTGTTATTCTTTAATCGACAGATCTTGATCAGTTTTTCGTTGCCATCCTTCATCAGGGTTAACGTGTATTCGCCCTTCTGCAAAAGTGTTAAAATTTTTATTTATTGTTTTTTTTAATTTAATTTTTTGTGTTATTTTTATTTTTTGTTTATTTATTATTGTTCCTTTTTCATTTAGTACTGTTTATATATTTTTTATTATGTATTATATTTTATTTTTTTTATTTATTATTGTTTCTATTTTTTTTTAACTTTTGTTCCTTCTTTCCTTTTCTTGTTTGTATGTTTTTTTTTTTCTTCTTTTGCTTGTGATCTTTTGCAAATTGGAAATCTTTGGGTCTTAACGTAATTTATAATATATATAATAATCAAAAAATAAATATCCCGCAAATTAAAGTGAAATATTGGAGAGGTTGTAACAAATCAAAAAAAAAAATTTTATGACATAGCTATAAATTACAACCTTCTAGTTCCTATTAAAATAAATTGCATTACAAATCCGTTAGCTATTCAAAGAAGAAAAAAAAAGAAGAACACTTTTAGGTACGTCACATATTATCTATCTTTGGATGTAAATTTGCTTCGTTAAATATTGAAATACCTAAAATGGCTCAAAGACATCGCATGCAAAGTTAATATTATTTTTATTTTTTTGCAACACATTGAAATGCCGAGAAAGACTCAAAAACATCACATTTTAATTTTATATCTTTTCTAGAAAAAGTAA
Source organism: Drosophila basisetae (assembly GCA_035041595.1). Lineage (NCBI taxonomy): Eukaryota > Metazoa > Arthropoda > Insecta > Diptera > Drosophilidae > Drosophila > Drosophila basisetae. The sequence continues at coordinate 5,830,009 of JAWNLB010000123.1, read as the reverse complement.
TATTTCGCAACTGTGTACAATTTGAATCCAATCAGAAAAGTTCCCGAAAAACAGTTAGCGAACACTGTTAACTCTGCAAGCAGCAGCTGTAATTTTAACTGTAATTGAGTGCATTATTTTCAACTTACCTTTGCCTGCGCATCGCGTACTAAAAAACTGCCATCGGACTTGCCGAATAATATGTTTTTTGCCTGCTCGCGCGTTATGCTGCCCCAATACCAAGGAGCAGTGCGCAGCTCATCCTTTTTCGGATCGTCTACCATAGACGCCGGCGCCTGTGGCCTCATCGTTGAGTAGTGAATCGGTGAGGGATACACTTCAAAAACAAAAGTAACAAATCACACATAGAATTTAGGAAGACCAAAATCGCATATTTCACACTAGTGTTGGTTAAACACAAACACACACATATATATAACCGTACATCTATATACGTATGTGTGTACACTTAACAACACATACATACATACATACATGTATGTAGCGGCTTTTGCTTGTTGCCAAGCGCCCCCGAAACGCATTTCAAATGCGAATACGAATACGGGGTTTGGACGCAAGCGGTTAGCGTTCATTTTTTGGCTTTTTTTTTGGTTTTTTTTTGTTGTATGTACTCACTTCTGATTTTTTGCTTTCGTCGCTGGCCAACAAAAACTATATTAACTGGAGATTTGCTTTAGCCAATTTTTTCGCTAAAATATATATTTCTTTTTGTGGTGTATTTATATATATTTACTTATTTTTTCACGCTTACAATTTACCGAGCACCATCTTTCTATTCTCAATTTCGCGAATCAACTGAGAAACTCGGAGGCAACACATACGCACACAATACATACACATACACACACTCAATCAAATATATACACGTGCATACATATACAACTATAGTTAAAACAATTAATAGCGTGCAGGAATCGGTATTTTAAAAGGCATTCGCTTTGCATCCAAATTCGTATTTGCAATTTGAGCGAATTAAACGCTTTCGTTTATTGGTGCTTTATTAATATTTATATATATACGATGGAAATCACAATCAGCACACCATTATATCTTTCTTTTTCTTTTTTTTTTTGTGTGGAATAAATCGTCCTCAACACTGCATGGCCACTGGCACTAAATAGCATGTTGTGAACATCTTACGCTGTTCAACACTTGCCGGCCGCTGAGCAGAAATGCACTAAAAAATATCACAAATTTGACACACGAGACTGACCAAATATTTGTTGCTTTGGTATTTTTAGACGCACACTTTTGTCTTTGAAACGGGTTCGCAGTTAGAATTTGCAACGGATCTAATGAAACAGAAACATCTTATGCATTGAAAACGTTTTAAAAAATTATTTTGATACCCATTTGTTATTTTAAAAGAATTTCAAAATAATATTTAGGTCTATATTTGTTTGACCTTGGGCAGCAATCAATTTGAAACGCATTTTTGAGATGCGTTTAGTGATTATAGTATTGACACCTGTAATAAATTGTAATAAACAGAAAAATATTATATATATATATATATATATATATATATGAAATACATTTTTAAAAGTGGAAATAAATTTCATCAAATACAAATTCGATTACCATTCTTTAAGTTTACATTTTTATTAAAGAGAGCTGTTAAATATAGTTTGAAAATAATTCTTATTTAATTTGGAACGCTACATTTTGTTGATCAAGTCTCTGCACAGTGAAATCATTTTTTAAAAGAAGGAATTAATTGTACAAATTTAATGTAAAAAAAAAATCAATTACCAATCCTTGACTTGTATTTATTGTACATCCAAAGAATTAATTATAATATAGAGCTAAGCTACAGCATATTATTTATGTATTTAGTATGAAAATAAGAACCACTGCACTGTCTATGATGAAGCATCTATCTGTGTGTAAAACTCAACTAGGCATTAGACATTATTTGTATATGGGTAATTATTATTTCATTGATTTCAATCACCAGCATTTTTTTTTTCTTGCTTTCTTTTTTATAGTTGCGGTTTTAGGGTCTAGGGCAATATTTGTAATGCTGTTGGCTCGTTGCAAATATTTTTAATGTTAGTGTCAGGGCGTATAATGTTGGGAAATTTTTTCGCAGTGAATATGTTGCTTGTTTTTCTTCCGTCTCCTGAATGTTGTTAGGCGATTGTTTTGGTTTTTATTCTTCTTCCGAATAGTCGCTAATTTCTTAATGTATCTGCATAATGCCCGATTCCAGCAACTTCAATATCTTGTCAGCAATAGCGGGATTTTGTAAATGGCTACGAGATAATAAAGAATAGTTAAATAAATACGTCGAATAAATAAATAATTACACTTACTCCTTAACTGCCTGTGGATCGTTTTGCATTTGTTCAAGAATCATGCGCATGGCGGGATCCTTGAGAATTTGCTGGATCTCCGGATCGGACATGGCATTCTTGAGCACCTCTTGTGGATTACTTTGGAAATTCATTGAGCACTGGCGATAACCATCAATGGCCTCAGCATTATTGGCATCCAGCTCGAGTGCCTTCTGATAAGCCGATGAAGCCTTTGATGTCTGTTGCATGCCCTAAAAAATAAAATAAATAATAAATAAATCCTAATAATAAGAATTAAGTGTTCATCAAAGCTTACCTGCAGAATTTTTCCCTTCCGTATGTAACCCTTGATGAATTTCTCATCCAGCCTGATGCAATTATCGCAATCCTTCAGTCCCAAATCGAAGGCGGCCAATTTGGTGTAGCATGCAGCACGATTGCTGTACAATTTGGGATCATCCGGATTACGTTTGATGGCCTCCGAATAGTGTTTGACCGCAGTGCTATAATCGCCCTTCTTGAAGTACTCATTGCCCTTCTCCTTCTCTTTTTCGGCCTTAACAGGATCAATATAAGCGCGACGTTCCTCCTCCTTTATCTTAACCTCCACCTGGCTCAATGACGTCTTTATCTCAGGCGTACGATGCTCCGACATTGCCTTCTCATAGTAGAATTTCGCCTGTTTATAGTTCTCCAGCTTGCGATAAGTATTTCCGATGCGTGCCATCGATTTGGCAATCAATTTGAAATCCGCACGATTCTCACGACCCACTTCGATGCCCCGTTCACATTGCTTGATGCACGCATCATATTCCTTGCGCTCGAAATAAACAGCCGCAATATTGTTGTGGAACGTGATATCAGTCGGATCATGTTCGATGGCAGCATTATAGTGCTTGAGAGCTGTTTCGAAATCCTTCTTCTTGTACGCCGCATTACCCAGTTCCTTTTCCTGCTTGGCATAGTATTTTTTGCGCTCCTCCTCGCTCATATCCTCCACACGGGGACCAGCTGCAGCAGCAGCAGCAGCTGCCGACTCAGCGGATTTACTCTCCGTTGACTTTGTATAAAAGCTGGGTTGTGGATCGACATCCATGGGTAGATCACCTTGCGATTGCATAAAGTTAAACATCGATGTGGTAATCTCCTGGCGACCCTGCAACAAAATATAACTTTGCGGATCGTGCTTCAAACCTAAACACATTGTCACATTAGTTGAGGTTATGTAGACAAAATAATGAGCACCAAAAAGTAAAACTTACCCTCATTGTACGCCTCAAAGGCCTTCATATAATCCCGGAGTCCAGCAGCAGCGACTCCTTTGCGGGAATACCCCTTTGGCCAGGTGGGATTCAGCGCAATGGTTTGCTCTGCATCTTCGTATGCTTCCCGATACTTCCCGGCCTTTGCATAGGCCGCCGAGCGATTGCTGAATAGCACATAATTCTTGGCGTCCAGCGCAATGGCTTCCGTGTACGCTGCAATGGCCTCATCGAATTTCTCCGCATTTAGAGCCGTATTTCCCTTTTCCTTCAATTCGTTCACCTGCAATGGAAATTTGTGCAAATGGTGTGCATAATTTTTGACTCGCCTTTGTTTCGAATTACCCCTTTTCACATTTTGTATCTTTCCACTCACCTTGTCCATTTTTCTAAGTCGTTCTGCTGCTGGGAGTGTTGCAAGTACTTATAAATTTTTTTTGTTGGTTTTGAAACACGTCTTTTTTGGAAGCTGAACTTTGCAAAAAAAAATGCCGCCGTCGTCGGACTTTTCTAGAAATGCATGAGTCGTGACTCGCTCTCGCTACAGCTACCGCTAACGTTCTCGCTCTCACACTCGCTCTCGTTGCTCTCCTGCTCAAATGTCAGACTCGCGTACAGCGTTCCAACACACACTCGTAGCACCCAGAGCGTTGCCAATAAGTTTTTGCAAAAAAAGAATATAATTATAAAAATGACAAATTCAACTTGATTGCACTGATAGCAAATGTTACATAAAAAAAAACACAAATATCTGCTGCAATTTTTGCTTTTTGTTATTGTTTTTCTATAAGTCGATTTTGACGATGTGTGTGACAGACGAGTTGGCAGCACCGCACCGCTTGCTTAAATATATTCGAGCTGGCAACGTTGTCGCAAAATACGGACAGACGCTGCTTTTTGCGTGCGCCTGGGAAAAAAAATAAATTATACAAAATATTTTTGAAAAAAAAAAAAAATCGAAAACGTTCCAAATATAAGCAGCACGATTAGATAAGCAGCGCAATGGCCGAATATTTGGCATCAATTTTTGGCACAGAAAAGGACAAGTAAGTTGGAGGCATGGCGAAAAAAAAAATTTTTTAATAACAAGAGTGCGGCATGTGCCGCAAGCAGCGCTCTTTTTAACACTCCGGCTAAACTCACGTATTGTTTTTTTTTGTCTTTGGCAGAGTCAACTGCTCGTTCTACTTTAAGATTGGTGCGTGTCGGCATGGCGATCGCTGTTCCCGCATCCACAATAAGCCAACATTTTCGCAAACAGTGCTGCTCCAAAATCTCTACGTAAATCCCCAAAATTCCGCCAAATCAGCGGACGGATCACATCTGGTGGCCAACGTTTCCGACGAGGAGATGCAAGAGCATTATGACAATTTCTTCGAAGACGTATTCGTCGAGTGCGAAGATAAATACGGCGAAATTGAAGAAATGAATGTTTGCGATAATTTGGGTGATCATCTCGTGGGGAATGTTTACATCAAATTCCGTAATGAGGCCGATGCCGAGAAGGCGGCAAATGATTTGAATAATCGTTGGTTTGGCGGGCGGCCAGTTTACTCGGAACTGTCGCCGGTGACCGATTTCCGTGAGGCATGCTGTCGACAGTACGAGATGGGGGAGTGCACACGATCCGGCTTCTGTAATTTTATGCATCTGAAACCGATATCGAGAGAGTTGCGCAGATATCTCTATTCACGCCGGCGTCGCAATCGTTCACGTTCCCGTTCCGGCGGCCCCCGGCGTCGTTCCTCACGCAGTCGTACCCGTTCGCCGCGTCGCCGACGCGAGGAACGCGGCATTGGTGGCGGCACAGATCGTGGCGGTGAACGGGGCATTGTGGGGGGCACGGATCGTGGCGGCGAGCGAGGCATTGGTGGTGGCACGGATCGAGGTGATCGCAATGATCGCAACGATGGCAACGATCGTGATCGACGTAAAGGTGGCGGTGGCGGAGGAGGAGGAGGAGGAGGCGGCGGAGGAGGTGGTGGAGGCGGTGGTCGATATTAAAAATGTGTTGGTTTTTTCTGGACACTTCGCGGACACATTGACGTGAAACGGAAACGGAAATGGAAATGGAAACGGACAAAAATGGAACGCCAACTCTTCAGTCTACTCCAGTTTTTTTTTCTGTTTTTCTTTTTGAGTTGATTTTTTATTGAATAGAGGGGGTGTTTGTTGTCCACCACACATACATTTTGTACAAAAACCACCCGTTACACGATGTGAATTATTTTTATCGAGCGCCCATTTAGAATTGTAATTACTTATACACACATTCGTAATAATAAAATTGAGTAATAATTATAACGATATATAAAGAGATCTCCAATTGTTATCGTCGACTATAATTTTCAAATTTGATGAGAAAATCAAAATTAAAACGGACAGTCCTGGTTATGTGGAATCAACTGATGCAGTCAACGAATATTTGTTATAAAGATCAGTATAAAGAATATTTATATTATATTCTTAAAGGTCTCAAAAAATGACATATGTACAGTAAATCAATTCTAAATACACAATTTTATATACAAACTCGACTAGGTAAAAACGATAACAAGCACCACAACTAAGTGTTATACAATTTGGAGTAACTGCATCTGCTTTAGCTGTTCTTCCTTCTGCTTCTTCCATTTCATTAAACTCATGCATTTGGAGTAACTGCATTTGCTGGATTTCCTTTTGATTCCTCATTCGCATCTACTTGCATCGCTGCTTTCAGCTGCTTGGTTATGTCAATCTGTTGCTGTAGAGTATAACGGTTCTCATGCTTGCGTCTTTGTTGTTGCTCGACGTCGCGCAGTACTCCCTGATGCAGCTTGAAACTGTGAAGAGTGCACACAATTAATTTCATACAAGAAATTGTAAACTTATTTAATTTTCACTCACCGGTCGTCGGACTGTTTATAGTGTACATAACCTATAATCGCACTTGAGACGCCAATCGCCAAACCCAATGTGACTTTGGATGCCAGCGACATGCTCTTGTGTTACTTATGTAAATGCAAATATTGAATTTTTATGTGAAATTTAGTTTAAAACAAAGTTGACTTTTACTCCCGTTCCTGTTACGACATTATTTTGTTAACTCCAGGGAAAGTTAAAAGTAAAACCAACGCCAATGCAGAGTTGGATATTGTTGTCTATCAACTGTCTTCCGTTTGCACCTTTGTTTATTTGTTCAAGCGGCGTTTAAATTGTGTGCTTATAAATCTATTTTGGTTTTTATTTGGCCAATATTAAGAAAGTTACTCGAATTGGCCGATAGACAAAACAAAGCACCAGGGCTGCCAAAGCTGAGATGTAGCTTAACGATAAGCAATAATCGATATATAAGCATTAAGCGCGCACATGTATCGATTTAAATGTGTCTATGCCTATGTGTAACGCAGTTTTAGTTTTATTTACTTTGACGCAGTGCCTAAAAGAAGTGTTTTGTGTGCTCTTTGATTGACAGTCTGACGTAGTGGCATAGCTGATAACATGATCATCGCATATGTTTATAACAGGTACCACTTAATTGTTGTACCTTTAGCCAAAAGCAAAGCATTGACCTGCTGCCTGCCACAACATGAATAAAAAATTCTAGACATGCGCAGCTCAGCACAGATGATTGCACGCAATGCGAAGCAACAGCACCAAATGTATTTGCCGTATGGACGAACGGCCGGACGGAAAGTGAAAGCGACGACAATTCAGCCAACGCGACGTATGAGCACCATTTATCCCGATTGCCAGTGCGACTCCAGTTTTCCACACGCCAAGTTGTGCGCGCACCACCCAAAAACAGCAAAAAAAGTACTAGTAAAAAAATATAAATATATAAAAATACATAAAGGAAACTACATAAAAAAGGCAAACAATTTACGTGCGTGCGATCCGATTTGTTTAAAAAGATGTACATTTGAAGCATTTGAAACAATCAACAATTGCGCGTCGACTGCCAATAAAAATCCATTAACATATGTAAATTATAAACAGCTACGACCCCGGCGCCCAGGCAACTTCAATTTGTGGGTTTCCAAATATTTCGTTATTCATTTTTCCTCTTGTTGTTTTTTCTTTTTTTGTCGGTTCCGCTTTTCAAATATTTATGTCAGTGGCGCAAATATTGATTTCAATCTAGACTGTGTGCGGTTCTTTGCTTATGTTTTTTTTTTCGAGTGCCTTGCTAAGAGCTTGCTAAGTCTTCAAACATTTCTCGATGACACCTTCAACGCTGAGCTTGGGGGCTGTTTGGTGTTTTTTTAATATATATTTTTTGGCTTTGCAAACGTCTTCGCATCATATTTCATTTAGCCAAATGTGCTTAGCTATGCTTTTTGGTTGCGTCTACAATTTCATGTGGGCATTTTCACGTCAAAGTCTCAAAATAAGCTAAAGTTAAAATTTGAATGCATTTATTGGAATGTTTATTGAATATTTATAATGAACATTTTAGTAGCCTATCTAATTTTAATGATGTTTGCATTGTTCATTTTATTTATTTAAAATATTCGATTAAATTAAAATAGAGCAAACACAGTTGATCAAATTTATTTACATTTATTTATTTAGAAAAATACAACAAGTAGAGATTAAAAGAAATTACAAATTAAATTTAATCTTTAAATTTATGTGTAAAAAAAGAAACATTTACTAGATTTCTGAAATTATTTAATTGCAGAATGTTTCAAAATTTGTTGCATGAATTGGAGAAAAGCCCATCACAAAAGAATTGTTAGTATGAATTAGTAGATGCCCATAAAAAAGCTAAATGAAGATTTCAAACTCTGGCAAATATAATTAATATTATGCTTAAAAAAAATATATTAAAATTAATGCGATGCAAATTTGATGACAAAATTAAATTGCCCTCTGAAATTTTATAAAATTGATTTAAAAATAATAACTCGCCTTATAAAACTCGATTGCTTTTGGCAGATTTTTCTCATTTTGAACTGAACAAAAGTACCATAATTCCTTAATGCCAGCAATCTCTTACATTTTATGTTTGCCAATATCTGAGAAGCGCACTTTCAACCAATATACCCCAATGAAAATGAAAACCCTTTCAAATTGAAGTTTTAATCGGTTTTTGTAGATCGTAGATCGTTAAAAACAAATTAAACCAAGATGACCAAAGTGGAGTTGTATAAATCGCGCATCTTTGTGACAATAATACATTTGTGTGCATTGGGTCAATTTGCATATGGCTTGTACTTTAGCAACTTTGAGGTGCAGCGGAGCTACAAACTCAAGACGAGTTTCAATCGTCGCCTGGTGCCCGAAACCTTTCCACAGAAATTGCGATTTCTCAGCTACTGGTCGCTGGTAAGTTGACAATAAATATATATAGAACTTTATTGGGTGGCTCCCATATATATCGTGGTCATTATTGCGATATGACGGAAATGCGCCCGCAATCGTTTCAAGTGTGTCCCAGATTCGAAGATATATAAAAATTATATGTATAAATGGTTATTGTTGTGTCTTCCATTTATGTCTGCCATATGTTTGTTTGTTTATTTGCCTTGTGTTGGCTTTTTTTTTATCTGGGGGTTAACAACTGTGCTGGTTACTTGACTGCCTTCCTGACTGCGCCTGGCTGCATCCGTAAATAGCACATGGTATCTTGCAGATACATTTTAAATTCCATACATTCAATTATCCATTCAGTTGTTGTCGCTACAAATTGTTACACACACTGTTGCGAAATGCTACATTTAATTTCTCGTATTTATTTTCTCTGGCAAATTTCGTTGGCTTTATTGAATTGTAAAGCCGACCACAAATCATATTGGCCCCAAAAAAAAGAAACAAATGGCGTCCAGCATCTTTGTGGCCGATTTTATTGGCGCGGATCGATGCCAGACTATCTTCTTGGCGTGAATGTAAATATGCATCCGTTTTCTGGGGTGGGTAGGTGCAACAGCAGCTGTGGCAGGGGTGGCAGAAACAATTGCTGGCAACTCGTTTACATGCCGTCAAATATTCTCGGTATTTTTCACAGGCTCTTGGCAAACAAAATACCGACAAATTAAATATACATGTCGGCAGCTAAATTAGCTATTAAATTTATTTAAAAGTAATTTGGCTTCTTAATTTATATTGCCTTTCAAATAAGTAATTGTTCTTTTGTTTGGAATTCATTTAAAATGTTTGGGATCGCTTACACACTTCGTCAAAAGTGAACCTAATTTAAAACTGCTTTTATTGTGTTTATAATTTGTGCTCTTGATTACTTCTCAACATTTTTGACATATAAATTTCGCATCCAGTTGCTTCTTGGTATATGGTATATATATTGGGATATGCACATACATATATATAGAATATGTACAAATATATATAATATATATATTTATATATTTCCCATTTCGCTACTTGAGCTCAAGTATTTTGAATGCCAAAAACCTTTTTCCAAGTTTGCTTTTTTTCCCTTATCTAGACGGTTTATCTAGCTTTAGTTAATGCTCTGTCTTTGACGACCTTGGGCGCCCTTGATTTATAATCTCCACATATTCTTTGATCTTGGCAAAAAGTGATCTTTGAAAGTGCGCAAATCATATCATCAGCATGTGGATTCAAATATAGATCCTATTTGTTGAAGATCTTGTTGGTTTTTTGTTGCTGTTAGTTTCTTGATGGTTTGTGTTTTACTTTTTTTTTAGCAAATGTCTTTCATGTGGAAGTCGGAGCAAGATGGTCGTCGGATCGTCGGTTCGTCGGGTCATGCACACGCACCATTCGCATTACCATCCGGTTGTTTCGGCATTCCTCCGACGTTTGCTTCCGTCAAGTTTTCCCCTCCTCCCTAAATTGTTTATATCGGCCAAATCACAATGAAAATAAACGCTTTTTTTTCTTCTTTTTATTTATTTTTTGGTTTTTTGCTTTTGCGTTCGCCAAACAATTGCATTGTAAAAGATTCAAACTATATAAGCTATGATCGGCCAGTCGTGGGATATTTATATAAATCTTTGTATGTGCAATACACATATGTATTTGTGTATGTCTGGAATTGGCTATATACTCGTATATATATGTATATAGATATATATGCTGCATGATAGGCACACGTTCGTTTTCATCGCGGATTTTGTGCTATTTATTACTTGAACATTTTTTAAATGAATTTATCGAGCTGAGTATTTTTCAAGAGATTCTGTTTCGTTCATGTATTTTTCAGTTACCAAAAATATTAATAAACCATCTTAGCACAGTAATTATAAAGCTTATACTGAGTTTTATATAATTGGGATTGACCAAAGTCAAAAAATGTGACAATTATCTAATATCCCAATTCAAGTAGCAAAATGGATCATCTATAGATATATGCCACATGATTTCTATATATTTTTTTTAATGTGCATGTCAAAATAATTGGGAAATAATCAGGAACTCAAATCATAATTAAAATCAAAAGGGATATTGAAATCGGTTCAGTTTTGAAGTGAATTTTGTATGACTTCCAAGCGAAAAACTATTTCAATATTAGCTGGCCATATTTATAATTAATTTGAGAAGATTTTATTAACTTTTCGAACATTTTTTTGAGTTATCTGTGTAAATGGGTTGATTAAAATAAAAGACACACATTGAGAGGCTGTCATTTAAAAATTTACGATATATACGAGGTGTGTTCAAAAAGTATCGCGAATTTTGAATTTTCGCGGGTTACGTATAATCGAACTTCGATTTTTTTGTAGCGTTATGTTGGTACTCATGTCTCTCACTTATGCCGACAAGCTCGGCCATTTTGAATGTTCACTTAATTGTTGACAGCTGCTTGGCTTGCACGTGTTTTGGATCGTCTTCGATTTTTACCTATTCAAAAAAATGGATCAAAGAACCTGTATCAAATTTTGTGTGAAAAACGAAATTAAGTGCGCGGATGCATTCCGAATGTTGATTGTGGCATACGGAGAAGCTACCTTGGACCGAAGCAACGTTTATCGGTGGTACAAAATGTTCTCAGAAGGCCGAGAAGATGTGAACAAAAATTGGCTTTTGCACCACGATAACGCCCCTGCTCACACATCGTTGCTTGTGCGCGACTTTTTGGCCAAAAACAACACACTAATGATGCCGCAGCCACCGTATTCCCCAGATCTGGCCCCCTGTGACTTTTTCTTGTTCCCTAAACTGAAGAGGCCCATGAAAGGACGACGGTTTTTTTAATAGGTAAAAATCGAAGACGATCCAAAACACGTGCAAGCCAAGCAGCTGTCAACAATTAAGTGAACATTCAAAATGGCCGAGCTTGTCGGCATAAGTGAGAGACATGAGTACCAACATAACGCTACAAAAAAATCGAAATTCGATTATACGTAACCCGCGAAAATTCAAAATTCGCGATACTTTTTGAACACACCTCGTATATTCATATAGCTTAATTTGGAATAAACTTACGATTTACGGGGACTCGAAGTAGCGTAGAGTGACTTCAGACTGAGCTACGCCAACTCTAAACCAGATAGCAGCTAAACCCTAATATACCGAGCTGTTTATTATTATTTAAAATTCAAGACGGTAAATTTCGCTGAGTGTAAATATCTGCTTGACTGACGCAACACAACGCCCCCAAATTAACCATGGCAAATGTCGCTCGTGTTTAGGCTTCAGTTCATCTACAGAGTCAACATGTTGCAGTTGCAACAAATTTTCATAGTTGTAATCGGGTTGCTTTTATATCTGTTGGAGGCGGAGACGACAACAACGATCAGATGGCACAGTGCTGGTGCCCCAATTGATAGTCCTGCCGCCTGGCTAAATGATTATTTGCCCTGTGTACGCGATTTGATTGTGTTTCCCAAATATTATCCGGCCGTGTTGCCATTGCCACCACAGCTATCCATCGGTGGTTTTGTGCTGCCGCGTGAAGGTGGCATACTCCTGGCCGAGGATGCAACTGTAGAGTTGAGAGCAGGCGTGGGACTTAACCCGGATTGTGGCAACGATAAAGGACGTGCTTATCTAAAGCCGCCCAAGACGAGCAAATGGTTTGATCCTGGCAGCTGGAGCATGCAGCCCGACAGCAGCTCCAGCGGCAGTTCCTCGCTGATGCCGGAGCTGGAACGTGTGCCCTGCGATGATGAGCATGTGGTCATCCCGAGCAATCGTGGCGCGCTCGCTTTCGATTTGGAAAATGTACAATTTTTGCGCTTGGGTCAGCTTATCTTGGCCGGCTCCTCCATTTCCAGGAGATATTTACAGGAACTGTTGCGCAGAGATCTGGGACAGCTGTTGTTTCACAATGCGGAGGCTGTCTACGTGGAGTACTATCGTGGTGAGCTGTGTGGCTGTCACAAGGATTTCGAGAAGCTCATCGAACCAGTCTGCCACAATGTGGAGCAGCAATGCCCGGTGCCACATTGTGTGGCGCCACTGCGTCCCTTTGGCTCCTGTTGCCTGGTCTGTGGTGCCACTTTGACCATACCCAGTGAACACTGCATGGAGGAGGATAGGAAATCACTGACTAGCTTTATTAGCAAGGCAATTGCTGCGGAGGATTTGGCGGATGAGTTGCAGTTCCATGTGAATTATGTGGGTTCCTCATCGCAGTATGGAAATCACTTACAGGCTATCATCTTGGAGCGGGGCAGCTACTCGGAACGAAGTGTCAAGTTTATGGAACGTTTGTCTGCGTTGCGCAATCAGAGTAACTTGCTGAAGCAGCAAGGTCAACAGTTGATGTTGCACTACGCTGGTCATCCCTATAATCCCAATGTGAGCTTTGCCTCAGTGCTGCTCATCCTTTTCTGTTTGCTGCTGGTGGGTTTTGTGGCACTGATTATTTTGGCACATTTCTTGCCCCAGCATCCGTATCTGAATCGCATACCGCAGTGGCTGCATGATCCGCGCAGATGGCGTTGGCGCCTCTTGGATCTGCGTCGTTTGCGTCGCAATTTGCTCTTCAATCGTTTCGATATTGCAGCTCAAGCGGAGCGAGGCACGGCAGGCTCGGCTGGCAGTGGAGTGGCGGATTTGGCTGTCATTGGCTATGATGCCCAGAGCGGTGTGGTGCGGGAACGTGCCTTCAATAATCCCATGTTTGAGCAGGAGCAGGAGCAGGCAGCGGCGGCTTCGTTGGCACAATCAACTGTGGCACAGCCACAAATCCAATCACATCCAATCAAAATAGAGACGGGTGATTTGGATTTGATCGACAGCGTTGAGGGACATGAGTTGACCGAAATCAATTTGGACTCCTCGGAGGCTGAAAGCGAGATAGAGGAGGAAACCAAGAAATAAATGTTATATATTTCATGTGAAGATTTATTGAAGTTGTAATTACTAAAAAGGAAATAAAATAAACAGAATCTAGATACATAAATTAAGTCTACAATTCTGATTTGATATTATCTTTTGATTTCATGCACTTGAAATACAGAGATTTTGGCAACACATTTTAATTGGTCTTTTTTTATTGCATGCAAATGTGTAGTTCTTATTTCTTAGATACAAGTTTATTGTGCCACCCATTTCAAATTTAATTATTAATAAAGGTGGTGCATATCTGGATATTATAAGTATAATAATTTTAAGCCTGGGCCTTAACCCATCTGAGCCTTTGTATTAAATGTAAAATGTTTTATATTTTATATTATCTTCTGATTTTACACACTTTGCAAATTTAGACATTGGGAAAACTCAATGAGCGACTGCACATCTTAAATTGCTGTAAGCGAATCGTTCTATATTTCAAGCATGTATTATAGCTATAGTTATTCAATTTTAAATATATATATATATATATATATATTATTATATATGAATATTTAATTATAGTTATTAAATGTTAATGCTTTAACCCCTTCTTATGCATAGGGCTGTAATTATTTAATATTTCTACCCAAATGCATAATGATGTCGGCGATAAGTCCAAAAATAAACGGATCGATTATTGTGTGACAGTCTCATAATGGATGGCGATAATGAGTGGTGTTGTAGTTGTGCGTCATATATTTGTGTATATATATGTATATTTGTAGTGCTTGTCCCTTGACCTTCTCGCGGCTTTCAGCCAACGCTTGACATTAAATCGATAGTTCGAATTAGTTGCCGCAGATGCAGTTGGAATTTATTCGTGTAACACGCAGCAGCAGAAGTGAAAGAAAAAGTGAAAAGTGTTATAAGTGAAAGTGATTATGTTCAGGTGTCAAAATCTGTCGCAGTTGCATATTCATCAAAAGTTTATATTTTTATACTGCTTGCAATTTAAGCAAACAAAAAAGAAACTCAATCTTAAGTTACTTTTAGACCCAAACGATAAGCTCTGTTATCAGCCGCACACACACACATGGAGATAATATATGTATGTGTTTAGATTGTGTCTCGCTTTGCTGAAAACCGGCAAAATCATCGTCAGTGTGCTGTGGACTTTACTGCGCTAAACATGGCAATTTCCAAGTCCAAGAGCAAGGGCTCAACGTCCGCCGGTTTTAATCGTGCTGTGCAACTGATGCTACACCTGACGGCTGTCATTCAATTCAATTATGGTGTCTATTTCTTTCACAATTTGGACATGCCACGCTCGGTTTTTAATCCCTTTGCTGGCAAATTTAAATTTTTAACATTTATTTGTGCGGTAAGCAACAAAAATAACATCAAAATTTGTAAAAGTTATTTTGCGTTCTCACGGTTGATTGGCAGCACTGTTCTGTTAAAAAAACAACAACAATGTTAACACGCTCTGTTGATCGCTGTGTATGTTACACATATGTACACATATTCATACATACAAGTTTACCTTTAAAAGATGTTTTCAATGACGTCATAAGTGTTTAAAGTCAAATTTGAAAATCCGGATTTGTCAAAGTCCATACTATCTGTAGCATTTATAATTTACCCAGCTTCCATTAGTTGTCATGCCAGTATCAGATTTGTTCATTATTAATAGCTTCTATTGGAATACGGAGCAAAAATTGAATTATTATTCAAGGACATAGCAATGGGGGAGGGGCGTGAAGTGATAAGGGTGCAGTTGCCCATAAACCTGCATTGTACATAGACAGAAGGATTAATTATTAATACCCACTTCAATTTTGCATAATTATGTTCGTTTAATTAGAAAAGTTGTAACAAGGATATGAACAAAATCTTATCAAAACTTTATTATTTCTTCCTTTGATTTATTTTTATTCATCCAATCAACAAATAGAAATTTCTCTTGAAAAATGGCGCTTAAGCTTAATGCAATGTGCCCAAACATGCATAAAATTGGACCAAGCATCGATATAAAAGTCTTTGGCACATATCGTTAATCGATAATGTGCGCATCACGGTCACACCGCAATGGCAAACTGTCTTCAGTTTCACTTTATTACTGGCCGGTTGTCGTTCGTTACAGTGAAAAAATCAATTAGTTTTTATCAATAGGAAAAAAAAAAAGATGGCCAATGGCGCTGTTGCAACACAAACGCTTTTTAAGCAATTGAATTTTGATTATCAATGTATTATTCAAGTCAAGTATGAACACGAATGCCAATAATCGGTTACGCTTCAACTGGGGTTTTTGCAGTGATAATATTCCACTTGAATAAACAGCCCTTCAACCCCCATTAAAAAAAAAAAAAATCATCCCTATTGTATATATATATATATTTTTGTTATTTTTGCAGTTAATCCAGGCACTTTATTATATAGTGTCGCTCATTAATGATTTTGTGGGCACCAATGAGCTGGTGCCAAAGCGTCCGCCAGCTATACGCAAATTCAAGGATTGGCTGATGACAACGCTCGCTTTCCCAGTTGCTCTCAATGTGGGCATTACTTTTTGGACTCTGTATGCCATCGACCGTGAATTGGTCTTTCCCAAGGTGCTGGATGCCGTATTTCCCTCGTGAGTAAATGGACAGTTTCCTTTTTCAATTATTTACTAATTAAAATTCTTGTCGCATTTTAGTTGGTTGAATCATGTGCTGCACACAAATATTGTTGTCTTCATTGTGCTGGAGATGTTTACGTCATATCGTGCGTACCCCAAGCGCAGTAAGGGTCTCACCGGCTTGAGCATCTTTATGGGCGGCTATTTGGTGTGGATACACATCATTAAGCACTATTCCAATGTTTGGGTCTATCCCGTACTAGAAGTTTTATCGCTGCCAAGTCGAATTCTATTCTTTGCAGCTGTACTCGCTTTCACCGGGGGCCTTTATATCCTCGGCGAGTTAATCAACAATGTGGTTTGGGCCAAGGAGGTGAAGCTGTCACAGCGCAAATCCAAGTAGGATGATGGATGGTGTCCATATAGTCAATAATAATAATAATAACAATAGTAGTCTGTGTGTTAATATCGCAAACTCAATGCATCAAATATATATACAAAGCTGAAGAATTCGCTTAGACTATATATATATATTTATATATATGTATACGTTTATTTTACACAACTACTTTCAATTAACAACAATTAAATTATAGCATTGCTCCTCCTAATAGTAATTGGCTTAAATAGCAAATACAAACTAAACAAAAAGAAAAGCATTTGTAGTTCTTCAAATTAGATTTGTGCACTTTGCAATTTGAAAATTCGAGTATATGATTTCTTTATTCCGATTAATTAACGTTGAAGCATTTGTTAATTGCATAATTCATATCAATACAAAAAGCACAGCAAACAACAATCTAATTACCTGCGATTAACATGTAAACTCAATTCTATAGTAATAAAAGAGAATCTAAAATTAAATCAAGGTTTTACTTAAATTTATCGCGTAGCTAATTGGCGCCACCTACTGGCAAGAAAACTAAGTCAATTACCATAGTTATCACGTAGTTTGATGCTTTGTGGGTGGGTGGTCTGCAAGCAAAGAGAGGTTCCAATGCAGCCTTTTGCACATAAATCAGCTGCTCCCTAGCTGTATTGTTATGATTGGTCAATTACAATGTAACTCCTTATATATTGGAAATGAAGACGTTATAATAGAGACCAGGTGGGCTAAATGTACCTGTTTTCACCTGCACAGCAAACGTTCAGTCTTGTGTAACTTTTCATTGTAAATGTTCATCTGTTCCTCTACTTTTCTACCTGCTATCATAATACAAAACAAAAGAACGCCCCTTTTTAGTCGCTACCTGCTGCACAATTTTAAACTCACGCAAGGCCAAAGGTCAGCATTGTAACCATGAACAGAGGCGAAAACTTCGGATGCGATGCGTGTCTCATTTAATTCTATTTTATTTATGTCTCTGACCCTAGTCAAGGGTACAAGAAGTTTGTAGTTGCGATATGAGGAAATGTTGAGGCATTAATTGTCTGTTTACAATATCCAATGATATTTTTATCACATAGCAGGGGTTACTATAAACACATAGGGACTGAGATCGGATGACGTCACATAGCACATACATATACGAGGTGTGTTCAAAAAGTATCGCGAATTTTGAGTTTTTTCAGATATTATTTATTTATTCATGAATATCTATTTTGTCCCCTTCAAAGTAATCCCCATGAGATATTATACACTTATGCCAACGGTTTTTCCAATCTTCGAAGCACTTCAAAAAATCTTTTTTTTTATCTTGTTCAGCTCCTCCTTCGATCCCGTCTTTATCTCGTCAAGCGTAGCGTAACGTCGTCCTTTCATGGGCCTCTTCAGTTTAGGGAACAAGAAAAAGTCACAGGGGGCCAGATCTGTCTGTGTGTGTGTGTGTGTGTGTGTGTGTGTGTGTGAGTGTGAGTGTGTGTGAGTGTGTGTGTGTGTGTGTGTGGCTGCGGCATCATTAGTGTGTTGTTTTTGGCCAAAAAGTCGCGCACAAGCAACGATGTGTGAGCGGTACGAATTTCGCGGCGACCCGTCTCATGCCCAAATCATTGATAAAAATCGAATGGCATGAGCCAACCGATATGTCTAGCTCCTCAGCAACTTCTCTAACGGTGATTCGACGATTGGCCAATACCATTTTCTCCACTCCATTAATTTTTTCGTCTGTTGTTGAAGGGCTCGGGCGTCCGGCACGCTCTTCGTCGTTCACATCTCGGCCTTCTGAGAACATTTTGTACCACCGATAAACGTTGCTTCGGTCCAAGGTAGCTTCTCCGTATGCCACAATCAACATTCGGAATGCATCCGCGGACTTAATTTCGTTTTTCACACAAAATTTGATACAGGTTCTTTGATCCATTTTTTTGAATAGGTAAAAATCGAAGACGATCCAAAACACGTGCAAGCAAAGCAGCTGTCAACAATTAAGTGAAGATTCAAAATGGCCGAGCTTGTCGGCATAAGTGAGAGACATGAGTACCAACATAACGCTACAAAAAAATCGAAATTCGATTATACGTAACCCGCGAAAATTCAAAATTCGCGATACTTTTTGAACACACCTCGTATATGTATATATATGTGTGTGTGTGTCTGCCAATCTTTCCAGTCGATTTATGCACATGTTTGGTTTAAATTTGTACTATAATCACAATAGTAAACTTAACTTTCCGTAGCCAATTGGTACATGTACTGAAAAATAGTGCTGTAAAATGTGTTGCACTGAAGGAAAAGATTTAAATTTTCCGTTCACTGTTATTTTTTGTTGTTTATTTAATAAATTTTAAAAGCTCATAACTAAAGATCGGATTTTGTAGCAAGGCACATATGAGATTGAAGAGTAGTTTAGTAATTCGAATATCCTCGCAAGTTTTAACAATACAATAACAAAAGATATGTTTACACTGTACTCGATTTAAGTGCAAATATATTTCTGTATTTGTTTACTCTAATTTTAGACTGAAGAAAATAGACGCTTAGAAATTCAAACTCGATTTGCGAGCGTTCAAAGTAAGCTGAATTTGATCCGAGATTTGATATGTTAACAATAAAAATTTATGAAAAATGAGGCCAGATTTAAAATCGTTTTATTAGTTACAAAATGTATAGTTGTAAAATATTTTTTTGTAAGGCACTGCTTAACACAAATTGATTTTTTAAGTTTCGGTTTCATTTCGTTGTATTTTTGAGCTGCCTCCAACAAAATGGCGACTTATTTGTACATTTAAAACAACATACATGAAATACAAACTAAGTTAAGGAAACAGTCATTATACATAGTCACATATATATATACAGAAAAACATATATATATATACATTCTAGTACTCGTAAACTTTGCGAACTTATGTGCTAATGAGTATTCGTATTCGAATTTGTAGTCATAAATTCTTATTATTGCTAATCGGTAACTGATCGAAATGGAAGATGAGTTTTAGAAACTTAACTATAAATGCATTTAATTGTTTAAATTCGTAGCTCTACTTTGAGGGCAGCAGTAACATTTTGAGCTTATCCGATTCGCTCATCAGCGTTGGCTCCTTGTGGTGTCCTCCACGTGGATGTCCGAGCAGAGATTGCATTTCGGTGGCATCCTCATTGGTCAGCTCGTTGCGTTGTCGACTTGCCGCATTTAGTAGACGCATTGCCTGTTGCAACTCCTCATTGCCATAGGTGGGCAACGTGTGCGTGGCAATCTCAAAGGGATTCGCTTGGATGCCCACATCACAGCTCGTTTTGCTGTTCCGTGAATTTGGTTTGCCCGTCGACATGCCCGAATATGAACTGTGCAGCATGCCACCCAATTGCAAATCCAACTCCACCGATGAGCAGCTCAACGAATCCCCATTCACATCCATTGCAGCGGCCAATTGTCGTGCATAATTCCGCTTAAAATCACTATTCGAATCCATATCCAGGTCCAACTCGAGTCGATGCGGTTTGCTGAGCTCCTTGCGTGATTTGCGACTGCGTTGTGAATTGCGTGAATGCCGATGGGATTCACTCGATTTTTGCATATGCTTAAAGAAATGCTCCAAGGCAGCTGCCTTATTTCCATTGCCATTGGTCAACTCTTGAATTTTGGGTGCCGCAATGTCCAAATCATCATCATCATCCACATCATCATCATCGTCATCGCTCAACTCCTGTTTAACGACCACATTGAGATCTCGTATTTTGAGCGAGGTGCGTGAATTATCCTCTTCATCCGAACTGGTTGTCATGCCCTGATTCTGCAGAAATGGCAATATAAACTGTCCATTTTTCTGTATGAAATCCGTAATGATGCTCGGATCGGCATTGCGACGTGTATGACTATTGTGCTTCTTGGTGCTCTGGGCAAACATGTTCACTTTGTGACTAGCATTCGGATACGTTGTCTTCTTCAGTGCAATCACTTGAGATTCAACGGAGGTGCTGCTCTCACGCCTGCCACGTCCAGCACTGTTGCATTTAGCACGCCCGCTACTCGCCGCATAGAAATCCCGGCGTCGTTGGGTGCGCTTATTGCTGCTGGAGGCATAGCCATGTTTGCCATGTCCGTGACGTGAACGCGAGGCGACTTTCGTCTTCATTTCGGCAATCTTGACGGACACCTGGGAATCTACAGAGTTGCGTCGCGACTCAACGGAAACGTGTCGCACACTAACACTTATTTCCGAGTCCAGGGAGTTCTTACGTCCGACAGCCGGCTGTCCCTGACTGGAGGAGTTTGTGTTGCCCGTGGTGACGCCCGTCAGAGCTGCGCGACGTATCACACATTTTGGTAGATAATGCATCCACGTAGAGCTCATCGCATTCGTCTCCGATGAATTCAAATCGTTTACATCGAAATTGAGTCCGACGGGATCGGTGTGTGTATTGTGTAGCGTTATCGACAATCTACCTTTGTCAACGAAAACTTTACGCTTGGCCCACGTTTGTGCTATGACTTTGTGCTTGGCCATTTTAACCTCCTCGACAACCTCCTTGCCGCACTTTCTAAAAACAAAATAAAATTTATTTACTAATTCAATGATTCTCTTGTAGAACTTACTTTTTTATGTAGCGTTTCCAGGTCTCAATGGACGATGGCGTCCAGCACCAAGTAGACATGAGTATGCCGGAGCTGAACAGGCATAGCAGGTGCAATTGCAGCACGCCAACACTGGGCCGATTATCAATCTTGCACACGCTGTTCTCATCATAAACGGAACTGATGCGACAACTGAAAGAGAAAGTAAACAGAATTGTGGATAAATCGAAGAACGATATGAAAATATATAAATGAGAGCAATATGAAAATAGAATGCTGGACAAATCGAAGACTGAGATGAACATTCATCACTCATTTTAAGTCGATTAGTTTCAGTATAAAATATATAACTGGAATTGAAGAATGACTTAAAGATAAAAGTAGAATTTCAAATTGATTATTATTCTTTGTACAATATACGAGTATATAACTAAAATCCATAAGAAAACAGAATGCTGCATAAATCGAAGAATGCTATCAAGACCGATTAGCTCTAGTACAAAATATGAATGCATCGACTCCATTCAACTTTCCAATACATACGAGGTGTGTTCAAAAAGTATCGCGAATTTTGAATTTTCGCGGGTTACGTATAATCGAATTTCGATTTTTTTGTAGCGTTATGTTGGTACTCATGTCTCTCACTTATGCCGACAAGCTCGGCCATTTTGAATGTTCACTTAATTGTTGACAGCTGCTTTGCTTGCATGTGTTTCGATTCGATTTTTACCTATTCAAAAAAATGGATCAAAGAACCTGTATCAAATTTTGTGTGAAAAACGAAATTAAGTGCGCGGATGCATTCCGAATGTTGATTGTGGCATACGGAGAAGCTACCTTGGACCGAAGCAACGTTTATCGGTGGTACAAAATGTTCTCAGAAGGCCGAGAAGATGTGAACGACGAAAAGCGTGCCGGACGCCCGAGCACTTCAACAACAGACGAAAAAATTAATGGAGTGGAGAAAATGGTATTGGCCAATCGTCGAATCACCGTTAGAGAAGTTGCTGAGGAGCTAGACATATCGATTGGCTCATGCCATTCGATTTTTATCAATGATTTGGGCATGAGACGGGTCGCCGCGAAATTCGTACCGCTCACACATCGTTGCTTGTGCGCGACTTTTTGGCCAAAAACAACACACTAATGATGCCGCAGCCACACACACACACACACACACTCACACACACTCACACTCACACACACACACACACACACACACACACACACACAGACAGATCTGGCCCCCTGTGACTGTTTCTTGTTCCCTAAACTGAAGAGGCCCATGAAAGGACGACGTTACGCTACGCTTGACGAGATAAAGACGGGATCGAAGGAGGAGCTGAACAAGATAAAAAAAAATGATTTTTTGAAGTGCTTCGAAGATTGGAAAAACCGTTGGCACAAGTGTATAATATCTCATGGGGATTACTTTGAAGGGAACAAAATAGATATTCATGAATAAATAAATAATATCTGAAAAAACACAAAATTCGCGACACTTTTTGAACACGCCTCGTATATAACTAAAATCCATAAGAAAACAGAATACTGCATAAATCGAAGAATGCTATCAAGACCGATTAGCTCTAGTACAAAATATGAATGCATCGACTCCATTCAACTTTCCAATACATATATTAACTTGATGGCAAGCCTACATATCTAATTCAATTATTATATTCTCACAAATATTATAAATTCAAATAATTCAAGCTCACATGATATAATTCCTGAAACTTTCGGCCCACTCTGCAGAATGGCGAAACTCTGTCACATGACATGTGATCGCAACGAGTATAAAGATGAGCGATAACAGCGCACAGACGCCCATTCGCATAATAATCAGATGGATTTTATTGCTGGCCGATGTGGATTTGATATCGTTAGCAAAGTGCTTAAGCCCAAAAAGCATAATCATGCCGCGTGTGATGAAATAGCCGCCAATGAGTATGACGCCACAGAGTGGACCGAGTAGCAAAGCGGCTCGCATGCCATGATTGATGTAGCCAACAAAACAGATGCCCACAATTCCATTGCCATCCACCTCGCTGAGCGCCATTGTCGTTATGGTCAGCACCAGTGGCAGAGACCAGGCAATCAGATGAAAATACGATCCCTTCTTATCGATGCGATCCTGAACATGACCCATGGCACGCCAGTGCCAGGCATAGGTGAGGAATACAAACCACACCATGCCGGCAGTTAGAAAATAATAGACGAGCACAAAGATCACAATGCAGGAGAGATTCTCGCCGGCTGTCGGTTCCGAGTGACGCAGCGTGCCATCCTTGCGACAGACAATATCCTCCCGAGATCCGGATGTAAATTGCACCAACCACCTGCAAATTATAAGTATTTTAATTATATAAACACTTTCAAATAATGTCACATTTTAGTTGTTAGTCATGTCACGTCTAATGAAAAAATTATTAAACAATAAAACGTATAATTTTACCAAAAAAATTGCATTAAAAGAAGTTATTCGCCTACTTTGGATACTATAATAAGCAATACAGTTGATAAACTTAATTAACATTTTTATCTATAAAAATAAAGTGCATTAAGCACGCTCGTTTGGCTACTATAACAAACCAATATTTCATAATATAATTTATGAATTTTACCAACATTTTTAACAATAAAAGTAAATTGCATTAAACAAAGATATTCGCTTATTTAGGCTACACAATAATAAATAATTATTAAATAATTCAATTTATAAAGTGCACCCAACATTTTGTACGCTCTTTTTCGCTACTCACCCAAAACAGGAGAGAAGAAAGCAGAGATTGATGTAGAAAACGATCACAGCGGGATATTTGTTGGCATTCTGCCAGTCGATGAGAAATGTGGCGACCACAAACAGATTGGAGAGTAGACAAATGCTGCCGCCATAGCCGATTAGTTTGTGTATCTGCCGATGCTCATCGTCCGTATATAAGGGGTCCTTGCACTGCACACCACAACCCTCAATGCCTGGATAATAACTGGCCGCATTATCAGCCGGCACCAAAGGCGGCATACATCGACCAGTTACATTGAATTTCATTTCACGTGCATCATTACTGCATTTCATGGGAAACAACGTTTCATTGCAGCGAAGAAATTTTGGAAAAAATGTGGTATTATAAAGCACACGGCACGGCTCAAGCGTAATCTTGCACATTTCATAGGAGGGCAGGTAGACCATATCCTGACCATCAATCTCTTCGCACTTCGGCTTGAAAACGGCGCACAAAAATGGCTGCAAAAGGGAACACATCATTATTATGGGTTGGCAATAAATGTGGGTTTCTCTAAAGCCGAGATCTTTATTTCACCTGGATGACCGCCCAGCATTTGGGCACATGTCGCAGGGCATAATAACTGCTCAGGACTTCGTCCAGTTCTCGCTCCTTGCGATAATCGGTGAGTCCCAGACTGGTGTATGCATAGGGCAGCTTGGAGCCAAAGCAAGTGTTGTGGGTGCTATTCACCTCCAGGCAGCGACCACGACGCACACACTGAATATGCCGACTGTCGAGGCCATCGAACCACGGCTTGTCGTCCTTGCCCTTTTTACCATATAGTCGATAATTTGTAGTGCCATTGATGGGCTCCAAATCCACTTGTGTGGTGGAATTGGCAGTTGCTGCAGCTGCTGATGTTGCTGATGTTGTCCTCGTTTTGTATTTTGTAGAATCGAGATTCGCATGGCTCGCCGTTGAGAATCCGGCCAGCAACAGGTAACAAAGTGTAAAAATGCTCCTACTGAATTTTTCAATTTATTCTCATGCATAGTTAGGTATTTGCATATATATTGGCAACTGCCTTCTGCATACTTACGTTGGCATTTTGCGTGGTGATTGCCTCACTAGCGATATTTGCTATAAATAATATTATAGTATTAAACGCAGCCTTTGTTGAATGTTAATTTCCAACGCAATAGGGCCTTGTTTGTTCGCCACAATAAATCGTAATCAATGCATTTTGTTGCTGTTTTGGTAGCAATGCGTTGTTTTTTAAACTACACTGATTTTTAATTCATTTAGAAAAAAATTAAAGAAATTAAGTAACAAAATGAAAATTAAAATTAAATACACCGCTAACAGTGCAGTAGAGCAACACAAATGAGCGCTGTTTGATTTGTCGCAGCAAAGACCACCCACCAGGCACACAGACTATCGAAGATGTGACTGTCGACAACTATGTATATCGAAGGTGGGTACGATAGCTATATATATCGATGGCAAATATACCGATGGCAAATATACCGATGGTAAATATATCGACGGCAAATATACAGATGATAAATAGATCGATGGCAAATATATCGATGGCAAATATATCGATTGCGAATATATCGATTGTGCGTATACCGATGGCAGATATACCGATGGTAAATATATCGATGTCAAATATACCGATGGCAAATATATCGATGGCAAATATATCGGTGTGTGGCGTTTGTTTTAACATCCCTGGCCATAGTTTGGCTTGTGCAAATTTATACACGGGCATTATAAAAACGAAGCTGGCTCGATTTAAAACACAAACTTTGTGCAATTTGTTGAAATCAAAGGGCCAATCAATTGGTAGCCATGGATGCTGCACCAGCTGTCGCGCTGCACGCTACAAACGAATCAAACAAACAATTAACTCAACCCCCGGCCCCGGCGGCCGCTGCGCCAAACGAAAATGGTGTACAAACAGCAGCAAAAAAATCTGAAACATCGACAGCGACTCCGGGCTCCGGTACGTATAAACGACGGCTTTTGATTACTAAATATTAGTGTGTGTGTGTGTGTGTGTATGTGTTCACAATATTATTATTTGGTCTAACATGGTTTGTTTATTTTCGCTTTGTTTTTTTTTGCTCTTTAGAAACGCATTCCAATATCACCGAGACTGGCAAAGTACTCGAAGCGCAAAAAACAAAATTGAAATGCGATTTGCCCACTGAAAAGGTATTAATTACAATATGCAGCGCCGATCGAAAGAACAAAAAGACATTCATGTCCTTGCCCAGCAGAAAGGATGTTATAGAAAAAGGTATGTGTTCTATGATTGCTGGGGTTTCATTTAATTCATTTTTCCGGGAAATGCTGTACGAGCTCAAAAATTTGATTTATTTTTTAAAATTTATATATTTTTACAAGCTCAAAAAGTTGAATTTTTTAAATGTATATTTCTTTTAATATATATGTATATATTTATTAGACATCTGGAAAACATTGCATTCATTACATTTGTAAAGTATTTATTTGAAATTGTATTTATTAAAATCAAAACGTTGCAAACTGTATTTTCATATTCCCAAAATCAACTAAAATGTTTATTTTCATCATCTTAGCACACAAATACGGCTTGTTGGGCAGCACCATTGTGCTCGAGAGCAATGGCTGTGAGATCTGCGAGGATGAGGTGCTCCTCTTTGCGGCCAAGGAGAAAATACTGTTAATGCTGTTAGCCGAAAGTGATGAATATATAATACTACCTCCACCATCGCCGCTAAATAGATCTGATCGCGCTGGCAGCTCCATTGATCCCAGTTTTGTGTCGAATGCCAACGATTCGACGGTGTCCAACGATGAGACGCTTTCCCTGGCCAGCATAACGCCGAGCAATTCAAAGACATCGACGGCATTGTTTAAAGAGTTCTCGATACCTTGGTCAAAGGTACCCAACGATATTATGAGACTATTGCGCAATAAAACCAGTTTAGGCAAACGACTCAATACGCTCGCCAATCTGCTAGTGGATGCATTGAGAGAACGCTCGGCTCACATACCGACCAGGGTGTTTCGTGAGGTTGCCCAGCAGGCGGCCGAAAAGTACCCGGAATCGTTGCTGGAAAAGGATCGTGAGGGACAACAGATTGCGACGACGCCCCAATCGCTCATCTCGAAGATGATCAATCGGAACAATGCACTGAATCGGCCACAGAAACGTGCCAGCTCGTCGGGCACATCGGATCTGCACATGACCACCACCAGCAGCAGCAGTAGCCTGAGCACCAAGAAACGTAAATCATCTGCTCCACATGCGGCCAATGGAAATGCCAAATCTGTTGCCCTCAATCGTGATCTGGAGCACAAGAAGGAACTGCTGATTGCCAGTTATCGTGGCAGTTCCACTGTTGACATAGCCACCATAACCGAATATATGAAGGAATGTTTTCCATTGCAACGGGAATTCTTCAATAATAGCGAAAAGATCCCAGATATTACTGCCATCAAGGACAATTGGCCGTATATCTTTAACAAGGATCTGCTCTATCAGCACTTTGAGCTGCTCATGTCCATTGATCCCCGAGTGCTCCAGAAACGCTTTGCCAGCGAACGAGATCGCATCTTTAAATTCTTCAAGACGTCCAAAAATAAGAAAATCAACGATTTGGAGGAGAACAATGCGAATGTTGTCCGCGGCCTGGCATACCATTTTAACGAGGATCCCGACTACATATTCATGAAACTCGACAATGGCGCATTGCCAAAAGATGTCCAGCAAATCAACCCAACCAATGCGCCTTGGGTGGCTCTAGTCAGTGAGTAACGAACGCCTTTCCTTTTGTTTTAGGTTGTTGTGAATTGCTTAGAAGATTAAAAAGGGAGCCATCTATGTTTCCATATAGTATAGTCTTTTTTATGAGGATTCGGTTCCCTTCTTTTTCACTATCTAAACTCTGCGTGAAGTTTGCTTGATTTAGTACTAATATTGAGCCAACTGTACACTTTTCGGAGTTGATCTCATTGGATCTCAGTAGCATATAGTGAATATCCAAACACCGGACTATAACTATATTCTATTAGTTTTTAGAAAAGTTACATGCATACATTTTAGAAATTTACTTTAAAAATATGGCGATTTATCAAAATTTTGGTCGACTATTTTAGGAGAGTATTAAAAAAACATTGTGTAGCAAGTATCAATAATTGTTAATAGAATTTAAATATAATAATTCTTTTTATATATAACTTAAAATCTTTAACTAAAATCTCTTTATTTTGCAGATACACCAACATCATCCGGCGCCATCACTGAAGCCACCCAAATTGAGGCAATGGTCTACATTGAGGGACAGATAATGAGCACGTTTGCTGCCAGCGATGTGGATTTGCCAGATATTGTTGCCCAATTGCTTTGCTACTATTATACCTTCAACATGATGTACCCCAAGGAAGCCAATCAAACACTCGAATTTATCGTCATATATTTTCTACAAAATTCACCAGAACAGGCGCGCAACTCCAAAAAGTGTGTAACCGGCAATAGTAAATACAATCAGCTCATCGCCAAACTGGCAAATGCTGCAAATGGTTGAGATACGCTGGGGATGCCTGATGGATGCGGAGATGATAGCGATGATGTCTCATGTCTCATACTGTTTAGTTTACATATTTATATTATTTTACAGATCCCCATTCACTATATACTCCCTCTATATTTAAGATGAGATTTACATAAATTGTGTGTAGTGTACTTATGTTGTGTATACATTCTGATTTGTCCAAAAAAAAAAAGAAAACAAAAATCACAATTGTTTTCTTATATATTTTTTTTACTTTTAGTTATTGCGAAATTTATTGTTCTTGTTAAGAGGTTGGATTTGATCCTTGTGCACGTTGCAAGCGTTTCTCTTCATATCCTGAATGGCTGCATTTAAGCTACCCTTTTTTTGCGTCATTACCGCTTTGGTTAATTTTCTGCGTAGATAATTGCGTTGCTTAAAGTCCATATTTTGAGGATTTTCCATAATCGATCTTTTCGTTTTGTTGGTCATGGTTTGTTTATAGTTCTTTTTGCCTGGTTTTGTCTTGGATTCGGATGTCCCAGCAGCGTTGTTGTTGTCATCGTCAAAACTTTCCCATTTCGTTTTTGTGTTGCGACTTGTTTCGATTATGTTGCGTCTGTGATTTTGTTCGCGTTGCCTGCGAAATTCCTTGGCCTGCTCGCTGTTCATATCGAAGCGTTCCGCGTTGCGTTCTTCTTGTTCGCCATCCAAAATGTCATTCTTAACATGATTCCACGGTTGCGAAGTCTCTTCGGGAACAGGCTCTGCTTCGGTGCGTCGAAATGCATTCGGTGTAAACTTCTTTTTACCCCAATTCTTGGAGCGATCAGCCACATCTCTTTTATGTCTATTATTTATCCTTTTAGCATCTGAATGAAACATTTTGTTAAATATTTCGCTGACAGCAGAGAATGTAAACAACACGCTGAGCGTTAATGTTATCGTTGTATCGATGTTAAGCGATAGGCTTATGTATCTTATACTGGATGTAATATACTTTTGGCAATGTTGTTTTTTTGGTACGTGAATATTAAAAGTAGATATGGTTTCGATAGTACGTTAGATGCAATTTGGCTACATATTTAATTCAGCTTAATTGTTTTTTAAAACATATAAACCAATCGACATATCGCATGTGCTTTTCGATTACTAATTTACTAAAGATGCTTGGTGTTAGGTATCAATAATGTCGATATTGACCTGCCAAGCATCGATACTTCTTTAACACGTGCAAGCGGTTTTGGTTTGTTCGACTTTTTTTTTGAGCTGCGACGGTTGCATACAAGAAAAGATGCAAGGCGACAGAGAAAGACGCCCCAGCGGCAATTGGCAAAATAACTCAGGCGCCAATGACTATCACTTTGGGAATAACAACAGCAATCAATCGAATGGAAACTGGGCCGGCAAACGACACAATCCGAATGATAATTTTAATCGTAATGCGCGTGCAGGACGTGGTGGACGCGGAGGAGGAGTCGGCGGCGGCGATGAGAGTTTTGAGAAATTTCGAGATCCAAATCAGCTGCAATCGTTTCCGAATCGACAGCAATTAAGTCAACGCCGATTTCAAGATAATAATCATCGAGATAATCGGAAACATGAACAAAGAGGAGGAAATAAAGGACGCAGAAATGATAAATTTGGTAGAAATGGCAAAGGCGGTGGCAATGATAAAGGTGGTCGAGTAGGCGGCGGTCGCGGTGGTCGCAACAATGGAGCAGGTGCAGCTGGACCCTGGTACAATGATGGCGCCATGCCAAATGATTTGTTTTACTTCGACAACGGGCAACTGAGCAAAGAGCAGAGCGCAACAGGTTCTGTGGAACAAACAATCGCTCCATCAGTCGCTGGAGAGCCACCCATTGAAGCCGCGTCTGCAATTGTAATGCCTGTCGTCGAGGCGACGGCGGTGGTTGAGAAACCAGCTGCTGCTGCTACTCCGCCTCCTACCTTCATCAATGCAGCCAACATAAAGAAGGAAAAGAAAGATCCGTCGCCCAAAACAAAGCCGGGAAAGCCAGCAGAGAGCAGCGCGGATAGCTCCTCGAGCAGCTCTGATGAGAGTGTCGAAGCTGGCGAGGTGGTTAGAAAAAAAGAAGCTGCCATTGTGCACAAGGCAAAGGTTAAGGGTGAGATCGCAGCTAAGCCACCTGCCTCCTCATCCTCCTCCTCCGAAGAGGAATCCGACGATGATACACCCTCACCAGTTAAGGTCAAAACGGTGGCCAAGGAATCAACTCCCAAGTCTGCGAAAACGCTGAAGAAACACGCCTCCGAAGAGGACGTCGTTTGCCTGGGCAAAGAGAGACGGAAATTCACCATACCCGACGAGGATGAGCGGGATGTAGACGATGAGGAGGACGCAAGCAGCGAGGTCGAAGAGCAAAAGTCTGTCAAAAGCAAGGAGAAGGCGCACCATCCATGTGGCATATGCGATAAAAAGGTGAGTTTTTTTAGTTAATCCTCAGCTCGCTGCTAAAAATCTTCACTTTTCTTTTACAGGGACACACTTCCTTCGAGTGCCAGATGATCTGCCGGAACTGTTCGGCATCCTACCACAGTCTCAAGAACTGCCCGAATCCTCCTAATTTAAGCATAGCTTTGCAGGCATTCATGGAGTTTACCATGCAACAATTGACCGTCTTCAATGTGGATAAGCGTTTTGCATTTCCCGGCGGAGTGGTCAGCACAACGCCAGCGATTTCTCAACCAGCTACTCCTGCCGTCAAGTCCAAAAAAGATAAACAACGTACGTTGATTAAGAAATCGAAGAAAACTCCCAAAAAGAAACTTAAAATTGATAAGCACGATAGCGATGATGATGATGAGGATGATGATGATGATGAGGATGATGACGATGATGATGATGAGGCTGATGCGGATGCAATTAGCGAGAGTGACAGCGAAAGTGAATCGAGCAGTGATCCCAAGCCTGCGTTGAGCAAAGCGAAAAGGAAGCGTTCTTCCACCAAGCAGGCGGCAAATATGGCCCCGGCAGCTGCATTTCCATTTCCACTGCTAGCAGCCGGCTCCCATTACAATCCAATGATGTATCCCTATGCAGCACCATTCAATTTTCCCAAATAAGTTTCTAGTCTGCATACAAGTTTGGTTTTGTATATATACCGCATTCAGAAATAGTGTTGTAGGTATTAAGTTTTAAGATTATTGTACGAAAGCTAAGGCGATGAAAATTTTGTGAAGATCACGATGGACTTTTTATGATGGTTTTTCATTAATGAGAATAAATGTGTAATTTTTATTTAATCGTGAACTGGGCGCCTTTTCGAATCCAACCAGGGTGGCAATGCATGCGTAGCATATAACTGTTGTGAATGAGAACCCAGTAGCCCTGGTACACAGCTGTTGCTTACCATGCTGCAGTTTGTTTACTGTTTACACAACCAAATCGGAATGGATTGCGGCATATAAACTGCATATAAAAGCAACAAGACAAAACCTGTGGATTCTATATGGCCTATGCTAAACTGGGCGAGTGATTTCTAATTGGGTGAAACACACATCTCGCAAATATTTTTAAAATCTTTTGAATTCGCGCGCATAGAATTCAAATCAGAGTGGCAATGCATGCATAAATTGTGAGTGTTTCAACCAACTATTGTGAATGAAAACCCAAAAAGACTGCTGCAGTAGCCCTGGCACACAGCTGTTGCTTGCCATGCTGCAGATAGTTTAGTGTTTATATAGCAAAATTCGGTTAGATCGCCGCATATTATTTGTATAATAAATAAAGTGCAATTCTGTAGAGCAACAACAAAAGGCATAGAAGACAAACAACAGTTCAATACATACAAGTAAGTTTAATTACTTTGCTTTTCACAAGAATTTTGTGCGCTAGACCTGTGGATTCTCTATGCGCTGTAAGCTAAACTGGGGGAATGATTTGGAATTGGGTGAAACATACAAAACTCAAAAGCTATAACAAAAACTAACTTGAGCAGAAGGCACGCTGTTCCCGTTCAACATCGCTGCCACAGCTCGTTGGATGCGTCTGCCCACGTGGCTCGACGCCTGGCTTGAGCAGCGTATTCTGCAATCCCCAAATGATCTCGTTGGACAAAACACTCACGGTCAGCATCAAGGCCGTCTCATAGTTCAACGGGTTCACAGCAAAACTCAGAATACCAATCGCAATCTGATTGTAGAGGAAATCTTTGTCCAGTTCGAGCAACTCCTCGCGTACTTCCATAAAGCGATTCTCAAAGTGACATTGAATGGCGGCAAACACCTGCTTATCCAATCTCACAAACATTTCTCGCTTGAACTTCACTAAATAGTGTTCGATGAATACGATTTCGTTGCGATTCATGTGTGGCAAATGTTGCTTCTCCTGCACCTCCTGCTCGCCCACCTGGCCGACTATGAGGGAGGCCAACGAACCCGCCGGCGTCGGTCGTCGATCTGTGCAGGTGCGCACATCGACAAACGGGTGAATCTCATAGCTGCTCATGCCAATGGTGCTAGCGACGCCACTGAATGAGACATGCGAGACCCGTGATTGATTTTTCATTGCCAGCGTGTTCTTCATCGGCGATGATGACGGCAGCTCCATGGCCTTGTTATGCCGCGCAAAGCCAATTATCTGTATGGCTTTCTGCAGGAGGATTGTTAAAGAGGAGGAAGGATTACTACATTTGTGAAGATTTATGTGACAGGCATCGATATACGATTATAAATGTTATCGATTTTCTAGCACCCCAATTTTGACACAGCCTGAATATAAATACACCATAAACCTTCTACTGTTAAATACTCACATAGTTGACATATTTCTTGGCATCGCAAATGAAGTTCATGATGCGCGAGGACAGAATGCTGATGGCGCACTCATCTTCGCTGAGATCGACGTTGAAGCCCTGTAAGATGTGATTGAGGATATACTGGGCGGCCTTGTAGATGGGATCGTTGGGCGCAAAGGTGACGGGGGTATGGCCATCCAAGGCGATGGCTGCATTCAGGGCATAGCACAGTTCGCTGTCGAGGAGACCTTCAAAGCTCTCCTGATACTCATCACAGAATGAGGGCTGCACACACCTCGGCTTCTTCTTCTTCTGCTTGTGTCGCTTGGGCTGGCGAGCGATTTTCGTCTGATGACCCCGATTCTTGATCTCGTCCTGTATGCGTTGCCATTTCTCCTGATACTTCTTGATGTGATTAGCAATGAAATGTTCCCGCTCATGTTGCACATCCACGAGGAGCACCTCAATCCTTCGCTGATGTGCAATGCGCTCATTGAGACGCTTGTGCCACGAATGAATCTGTCCCTCGGTGTGCTTCATCAATCGCTGCTTGTGCAAATTGCGCATATTCTTGTTGTAGCGATCCTTCTTGAACTGGAACAGTTTCTTCAGCTTGATCAGATGCTTGCGCTGCAGATCCTGGTGCAAACTGATGTGCGCCTTCATCCGCATATTGGTCAACATCTTGCGATGCTCGAGCAACATTTGTTGCATCGCTGTCATGCCCTCCAGTTTCTTGAAACGTTCCTCTGTGATGTTATAGATGCGCATCTTCCTATCATGACGTTCCTCCTCCAGACGTTGCTTCCGTGCCAGCACCTCCTCCTGATTGTGATGACGAGCGCCCATCTCGAGATGATCCCGTCGCGAGATGCCCTCCGCATTTGCGATCAGGAGGCGATCCTGACGTTCCGTCTCTCGTTGCCTGTAGGCTTGAAGCACATAGTACAACTGTGATTTGTGCAGATCCTCGCGATACTGATTGAAATCCTTCAGATTGCATATAACCTCATTCTCATCGGTGATCTCGCCATTCTCGCGCAGTCGCTTCAAATTGCGTTCATTCGAATAGAAGGTCTTCAAATTGGAATCGTGCAACGGATTATATTCCGGAATGTGTACGGTTACGGATGAATCAAAATCCTGCATGCTGCATTTGAACTGAAAGTTGCAGACGAGATCGCTATTAGGAATATTCCCTTACTTTTTTGAAAAATTCTCAAATAGTTACCGTATTGCCGATTTTATCCTTTGAAAATATCACCTGATTACCGGGACATTTGAGCATGGGCAGTTTACAGTTGAGCGGTATTAATTCCCAGCCGGGCAAACTGTTTATGGGCAAACCAGACTTATAACTGGCCTGGTGCTTGTTGCTCTGGCTGGTCACATTGTTGCGACGCGGCAACGATAATATATCAATCATGTTTGGCCTTTAGATATTTAGGCAATTTTGTACTTTTACAAGTTTTACAAACAAGACATTTACACGAAACGAATTACAGAATTGTACAACTATATTTTTTTTTAATTGTGTACATCTTAGTTGAAAAGTAATGTGTTTAAGTTTACGATGCTCGAACCACTGTGCATCGCCTACTGTGACAGCTTTTCTTTGCTCTCTCGCCTGCTATTGAGAGCTTTACTCTCTCGCTCTCTCTTCACTCTCTCTGTTTCTCGAAGAGTGCTTCTTAAATTGAAAGCTGGCAGCTTCCGTTTGTCCTTTTTACTTGTTGTTTTGTTTGTTTATTGTTGTTTTCGTTTTGATGTGGCTCTTTTGCTGCTTATCAAAGCTTTCCTTGTTGTCACTTTAGTAGTTGCCTCTCATCTCATTCTTTATCGGCCTTTGTTCTTGTTGTTATCGTTGTCATAGCGGGCACATTGAACCGGAACCAACAGAAAAAGCAATTTATTTCAACCATAATTCAATTGAACTTTTGGTAAAGGGAAAAAATTGGTGAATTGATAAAACTATTTAACTTAATTGTTTTTGGTGAGCTTGTAAACTTTTTGATTATTTGGATTTCTATATCTTTTATTTATTTTAAGCATAATTCAATTGAAATTTTGCTAAAGAGATATTTGCAAAATAATAAAACTGCTAAATAATGGTTTTTCCTTGATTGGAGTTTGATTTGTGTGTAAGCTTTTCAATTATTTGGGATTCTATATTAACTATCTTTAAGAAGAGCATATGAATTTATTGAATAACATTATCTAATATTTTTAGTTTTTAGTGTAGATATTTCAGCTATTTGAGACCTTTTGTATGCCCCAAACTATTTTATTAATTTTACAGCATCCACAAACATTTTACTCCCAATTGACCGCGTTTACATTTTATCTCATGGCAAATAAACAAGGTCTATTTCATATAAATTTATCGATAGAGACTTGTATGTGTGTGTGTGTGCCTGTTTTTTGATAATTTGCGTTCCAAATTTTACGACGTATTTGACCTAACAGCAAATAGGCATTCATTCTGGCCAGTCCTGGCTGCTATTAGACGCGCTTGATTTGAGATTGCCTAAGTAGCAGAATATATTTATATTTTTAGGTCTCTTATATAAGTCGGTCGCATTGACTAGCAAAGACAGAAGAATCGACAGCAGCATATAAATATTATTCAGTTTTGGCGTCGGCCTGTCTGCGGGCATATTTATCTCACGGGTGTCATGGAAAGAAAATCACATTAAGTGTTGAAGGTAGTAAGTAGTACTTGCTCTGCTGTGTGTTTCGATTGTACGTGCTCCAAATATGCTCTCGAGTGTGCTTTCCATTTCAGCTAACATAGTCTCTGTCTCTCCCCCTCTCCCCCTCTTGCACTCTCTCTCTCTCTCTCTCTGTCTCTCTCGCTTATTCACACACCATGGCTCATTGCCTGATATAAATAAAAAATGATGCCTACAAAAAGAAGACGCAAAAAAATCCATTAAAAAAAGAAAAGGGAAAGGTGCGTGCCAATCTGTGGTAATAAGTTCTTCCCTAACCTGACCCATTTACCGTTATGTAATAGTTACTTCCTGTTTGCCAGGTAAATCAGAGATGCGTACGTAATTCGTGTTCTTCTTGGGGGTACTTAAACCTTTAAGCTAAACAAACATGTTTATTTGTTGTATATACTCTGTAATTAAAAAATGTGCAAAAGTGTGGGCCTACGTTTATTATAATTTATTATAGGTACGAGGATATTATTTGAAAAGGAGAGATGTGATTAAAATGATTAATATACATCGAAAATATTATTCATTAATATAATTCATATTTATTTATATTTCTTTAAGGATATTATTAGAAAACTGATTGACAAGAATAAAATTATTAGTATTCTGCCTAGACCGTATAGACCGTTAAAATGTATGCTAAAAATCTCGTTAGGATCGCGTAAATAGCCGTTTTAAGGTATTTACTAGTCGCGTATACGCGGTGTGTTCAAAAAGTATCGCGAATTTTGAATTTTCGCGGGTTACGTATAATCGAATTTCGATTTTTTTGTAGCGTTATGTTGGTACTCATGTCTCTCACTTATGCCGACAAGCTCGGCCATAAATAAATAATATCTGAAAAAACACAAAATTCGCGATACTTTTTGAACACACCTCGTATTTCGTATTCAGCATTTTTTAATACGATTTGTGCTGAATTTATACACTGACTCAGTGGCAGTGATTTTCAACAGCTGTTTATTGTGATATGCACAAGGTTGTCATCGGATGTTGTTAATTTGTTAAGCCTTTCTATTCGGCTGTTTAAGTTTGTTTTCTTTCAATTAGCTTGTATACTTTACACATTTTTTACACATATTAACATGCTCATCTCTGAATGTGTTATGAGCAATGTTATCCACTTACTCCAGCTGTGTCCCAGCAGCGACTCCCAAATCTAACCCAAAGCAATACACACACATATTGAGATTAAATAGTTGGTCCTCATGTGTTTGATTTTCTTTGACAGCCCAGGCCGGTCTTTGAGTCCAAAAAAAAACGCTTTACCGGCAAACCAGACAGCTGTGACATGGGGCTCTCTCCAACTCACTCCACACACTCTCGCTCTCTCTCTCTCGCCACCCACTCTTTATACACTCTCTGAAACCCCGCTACATTTGGCTTGGCTTTCAATTGCTCGAAAGCTTTTCGCTTTCAACTTCGTAGTTGCCGTTGTGTGTGTGCTTTCAATTGTGCAGACATTTTGTCAGCCAGAGAGCTTTCATAAGCAGCAGCAGCTCATTTGCTCAGTTGCTTCGCGTTCGTCTGGCGAGCTGGTTCGCTAAGCCTTTCCATTTGCGTCGTCATTGCGTGGTTTTCCGTTCCATTTGACTCTCTACAAATACAATTACTGCTGCTCTCTTTGTGCGTGCGTGTGTGTATGTGTGTGTGTGTTTGTGTGTAGGAACCAAACAAATACGTAAAAAAATAACATAGAAGCAGCAGCAAAAGGGAAATCATAGAGCAAAGAGTCCTTGTTTAAATGGGGGTGGCAGCGCCAGTTGAAACGACCCCATAAAGAGCACCACCCCCAAGCCGTGTATTTTTCAAAATATTACCTATACTGATTGTTAACTACGGAAAGAGAAAACATGAAAAAAACCACAACAGACAACAAAGATAAATACAAAACAGGCAAAGGATTACATAAAACGCAACGTTAAATAGAAATAATATTAAAAAAAAACAGCTGTAATGTGCCAGCAATTGCAAACATTTCGCAACACATCAATATCATCATTATCATTATCAACATTAAACCGCTTATCAACACTAGCAATAACAACATGCGCAACGCGCCCAAAGCGACGCCAGTTGCACAACTGAAGCAACAGCAGCAGAAAGAGCAGCAACAGCAACAACAGCAGCAGCAACAACAGCAATCCTCGGATCATATAATAACAATTAGCACTGCCAGCCTAACGGACAATTCACAGGACGAGCCCATAAAGTGCTATACAACAACAACCACAACAGCAACACAGGCAGCAATTCAAGAGGGAGTAGAAGCAGGAACAGGAGCAGGACTTTCTCCCGGAACAACTCCTGTTGCAGCAAAGAAATTACGTCGATTTCAATGCTCGTTCAGTCAACTGATTAGCTATCAGAATAATATAGCCGATGTGCAACATCGACGTGGTCGTCGTTTGCACGGTTTGCAGTTACCACTGCATCCACTCCAGCTGTTTGGTTGGCTGGTCCTGGTGCTCTTTGGCATTGCCAGCTATTGGCTATTGATACCCGCCTTTCATGCGCCCATCCAGGGCCCATTGTATGGCCTAATCTCTGGCCTGTATGTGGTGCATATTGTTGCCCATTTGACGGCGCTGCTCACAGATCCGGCAGATAAGGAATTGAGGCGTGTGCATCGCAACGATCGCATCGTGCCCGAATTCGATCGCAGCAAACACGGACACGTCATCGAGAACGGAAGGTGTCATCTATGTAATATAAGGACAACAACTCCTCGAACGAAACACTGTTCGGTGTGCAACAAGTGTGTGGGTAAATTTGATCATCATTGCAAGTGGCTGAATCATTGCATCGGCTCCCGCAACTATGTCGCATTCCTGATGTGTGTCGTCAGTGCCGTTGTGGCCACTCTGGTCATTGTGGCCGCTGTAATTGGCCAAATTGTGCTGTACTACGTGCAACCGGACTGGTTGAGTTTCTATTGGTGTCAGCACGGTTCGAGTGAATTGGATGGCGCATTTGGCTCAACGGATTATATCAATCTAACCTTGAGTCTGAGCAATGGCAGCATGTTGCTCTTGGAGGAGGAGTCGGAGCTGCCTGGTCAGCTGGAGCAGGATCAGCGCGATTTGCAGCTCAATTTGACAACGTTGCCCACGCTGCTGGATAACTTTACGGCTTTGCTCGTGGAGAGCAGCACAAATGAGGCAAACACTACGACATCAACAACAACAACAACAGTGCCTCTAACAAATCACACTTTAACACCTTTAGTTGCCGGCATTGGACTCCACGAGACCATCTATTTGCTACTGCTGGGTGTGCTGGGATTACTTGCTGCCATAAGTGCAGGCCTGTTGTTACATTTGTGCTTCTTCCACATTTATATCTCGTTTTTGGGCCTGACCACCTACGAGTATATACGGAATCATCGGCAGGCGCAGGAGGCCAAAGCCAAACAGTTGCTGGAACTGGGCCATAAAACGAATGGAGTTCATTTCAATACTCAAATGCCCACGCCCACAAATCATCCGTCCAAAATTGCTGGCGGTGCACAGCTCTATTGTTGCTCCAGTGTGCCCCATCCCAATCAGCGAATGGAATTATCCTCGCCTGGTTTAGCAGCCGCAGCAGCTGCCCGGCGTAGCCATCGTCTGCATTGCTGTGCCAGCTCCCGAGAGTTTCATCAGTCACGGCAAGCGCTCTACATGTGCTCCCTCCTGCAGGAGCGTAACACAAGCGAACGCCTCCAGCTCGAACTGGAGACGGGAGAACGTGAAAATGAGGGCGCAATGCGTTCCTTTCACTGCTGCTCCAGCTACGGAGCGAGCTCCGTACAACGACGCTCGAGCACAGCGGCCAGTGCTCAGGTCAATCTGGAGCCACGACAACGAAGATTTGCTGCTGCCGGCTCATCATCGTATCTCCAGTATACAGAACAGTGCACCTTGTGCACCTTTCAACTGCGTTCTCCCTTACGAAGCAGCAGTGCTGCGGGTAGCAGCAGCACCCGTACTCTGGCAAGTCAAACGGCAACAACGATGACGCCGGCCTCCTCCTCCTCCTCCGCCTCCGCATCGAAGCAACGTTGGCGTCGCAAATGGAATTGTTGCGCCAGCGTTCCGGACAGTCCAGATGTGCCACAAGATCTGTTGGCGGCGCTCGCCTATCGCGAGCAGGGCAAGTTGAATGCCAACGAATTGCCTGTGCAATTTATACGTAGTCTGAACGGTGGCTTGGAGCTGCCACATGTGGCAGGCGCTGAGCTGCCGCTGAAGACGCCGCGCAGCTCGCGACTCCGCCACATGTTGCGCCTGCTCGGGCGCTATCGTCGACCGCGCTGTCAACGCGGCCATCTGCCGGAGCCACAGATGATCATCAAACAGAATCAAATACGGCCGCTGCAACTGCAACCGGGTCGCGGCTACGATAATCCAGCCGGAACAAGTTCAACTGGGACAACTCCGACTCCACCATTACCAGCGAGCTGCAGTTCACCGAGCAGCGGCAGCAGCGATCTGAGCAACGAACATCTCGGCAAGGAGCTAATGCTGCTGCCAACCAGCGTCATCCGGGATGATAGTGTCACCACCAGTTACTCGTTGACACTGCCGCCGGCCTTGCCGCCGCCAACACGCCGCAAAATGCCGAATGCCAGCGAACTGGCCGAGCTTGCCGAAACCTTGGGCTTCATCTCCAGCCAAACGCAAACGTCAACAACGTCAGCCGGCAGTCGGCATTTGCCTGGACTGGGCAATGTCTATAGACGCCAGCGGCGGAAGCATTTCCTGCGCACACGCTCGCCCACCTTGTCGCCCATCCACGAATCCGGCCTGTCGAATCCGACATCGCCTCAGCCGCTGCGACATGGGCTGGCGGTCAGTACGAGCTCGGTGGCCAGCAGCAGCAATTCCAACAATGCCAAGTGCTCGCCGGATGTGGCACGATCCTCCTCAGCGTCGCTGGTGCAGAATCTATGTGGCATTGCGGGCGATGCACTGCGCAAAACTGCCTCGAATAGTTCCCTGCAGAGCATCAGCTCCAATTCGAGCAGCACCTAAGATAACAGATAGAATTAGATATGGGAGGAGATGGGTAGCAAGAGAGCGGATTGTGGACAGTTCCTTGAATTGGTTTCTGCTTAGTCTATAGGTTAGTTAGTCGTAGTGTGGTCGTTTAACCCACCCAATCCAGAGTCTACATTCCAGTTTCAGTTATCGGAGAATTTGTAATTATTTTCCAAGTGAAATCCACTGTTGTTCCATTTGATTTTCTATATGTTTAGCAGATTTACTCGAGTTAGGATTCAGTCATAATTATTATTATACTTTGTAAATATGTCCAAAGACTTAACTGAAACTAATTTTTGTATTAAACTCCATTCTTGAAAACTATATCCTTAAACACTTAGTTCTTTATTAAATATGATTTAGCGGATATACTCGAGATGACTACTGTTACAGAGTTAGGATTGAGGATTTATAGATATACTCTGTAAATATGCCCACAAAACTCTTTAAACAATTTTGGTATTAAATTCCTTTATTGAGAATTATATTCAGAAACATTCATTTCTTTATTAAATATGCCAAACAATCAAAGGTGAAATCGATTTTGCTACACTTGAATTGCTCTATATATTCACCAGATATGCTCGAGATAAATTCGATTACAGAGCTAGGATCCGGGCATTATTTTCCATGTAAGTTTCAGTTTGTTTCCGAACTGATGCTTTTATTAAATATGCTGCCAAAAAAAGAAGATGAAGTCCACTTTTGTTCCATTTAATTTGCTATATATTCCAGATCTACATGAGTTAGAATTCAGGGCTTATTATTATACTTTGTAAATATGCTCATATTAAATATGCCAAAAAAAAGCTGAAACTAATTCTTTTAAGTTAATTAATTTACTTTTGAAATATATATTTTACTCTATAAATATTTGTATCTTTTGTTAAGTCTTTTATTTAGTAGCAAAGTATTTAGTTGCGAATTTCTACTTGTCTTTATTTAATATTATTTATTCTCCTGAATTGTTTGATTTTTATTGAGTGTCCCAACATTAACAACATTTATTTATTATTTTCATTCAATTTCTAGTCAAGCAGAGCAGTAGCATTAGTAACTTTGAGTATACAAAATCACTTCAATATATTCTTTTATTTTTTGGGTCTGCAAATTCAGAGTAAGTGTTTATCGAAAGAGGTGTTTATAGAAATTGCGAATGTCTTCTCCACTTCCCCACTTCTTCAATTTGTTTTTGCGCACACACTTAAATGTTTGCTTGCTATTCAATGCACATACATTTTCGTGATTTTGTGCCCCCCATCAAAAGGAAACACAATCATCGTCACAGTTGCTGGCTGCCCCCAAACACATCCAAGCCGTAACCCCAACTAGAGATATATTTGTTGTTGCTGTTGTAGTCGTATCTGTTGGATGGCTTCGTTCATTCGAGTTAAATATGCAACAGCATGACATGTACTATTGAGGGTAAGTTTGGGGGTGGGGGCAAGTGGATGTGGCTTGTCAATGCAGTTGCACTTTGGAGAGCTCTCCCATCTTCTACACGCCTCCATTCTCTATAGACCTGATATTGATTTTCATGTTCCCAAAAAACTTTTAAGCGTGGGCGTCGTTAGCAGATTGCGTATTGTAAATGTATCTGTATCTGTGTCTCCCACTGACTTTGCAACACACAAACTACACATGTAGGTGGTAGATGGGAGGGGGAGAGAGGAGGGGGCTTTGCTGCATTTGTCAAATTGTTATACAAATGTTTGTCATTCGACTTCAATTGAAAATGCAAAGCAACAAACTTGGCAAACAATAGTCAAATTGTGTGGCATAGGAGAAAAATGATGTTGCGACTGAGTGGATTGCGTAATATGCGAGATTCTGTATGTGTGCGTGTATGAGTGTGTGTGGCAAGAGAGAGAGAACGAGAGAGAAACGCCCCTTAATAGACACACTTGACAAATGTAATGGAAAAAGTTTAAAGCTCCGCTAGTTGGCAAGGGGAATGGAGAATGCTTTAACTGAATAATTGATGTTGGTAAAGTTGCTTACACTCAGAAAAACCAAATCGTATTGAATTCCAGATATTAGCCAGGGATAACTCAGC
Organism: Drosophila basisetae; assembly: GCA_035041595.1. Classification (NCBI taxonomy): domain Eukaryota; kingdom Metazoa; phylum Arthropoda; class Insecta; order Diptera; family Drosophilidae; genus Drosophila; species Drosophila basisetae. The sequence continues at coordinate 5,786,848 of JAWNLB010000123.1, read as the reverse complement.
TTATTATTCAGATTCATTATATATTCGCATAGCGTAATTTGCGAAAACTTACTTAGTGATTCTAAATGCATATTTCTAAAAAACAGAAAAAACTTACCATATTTTTGGGATTGTCGATTTAGTAAGCGATTCAATTTTAGAAGAAAAAATGTTTATATTTGAAAATGATTTGTTAAAACAAATAGAAAAACGTTATAGTTTTTAAGGTGATTTTTTTTGTAACTGTAGCACTAATGCGACAGCTGCAAATGGAAATGCGTCAAAAATTGTGATTGAGTTGGGGCTGACAGAGAGACAAGCTAGCTGCCATGAATGACTTAGTCAGATGTACACACACACACACACACACACACACACACACACATACACTCACTGACACTGACATTTAGCAAACAGCAGCGGGGAGAAAACACTTCAAAACTGCAGTAAAAGTCGACATTTCGTGTTATTGAGTCTGGCAGGTTTAATCAGTTGAGGTGTTTGCGCCAAATTCGATACCAGATTAGTTGGCATAGTTATTTTAATTTGTAGGCTTCTTTTTATTATACATATAGCCGGGAGTTTTCTTTTGTTACTTATATTTGCGATAAATGATTTCCATAAATACATATTTATTTATATATTTTTATAAGCCTTAGTCACGGAACGTTTGAACGCGTGCTAAAATTGATGAAATTTCCAAAAACATATTTTTTACATATATGTATTTAATCAGCGCATCTGACTGACATCGTTTCTAGATATAGGCATTTGTAGAATTATGTTTTATAAAAATTGAACGCATTCAATTTATGTTTTGTAAATCAGACATTGAGCTGAGTCCATTCTGCCTGGCATCACTTAACACTTGTCTTTGTTTTATCATATTTTAATCATCCGGTCAACACTTGAACTGATTGGACAATTGTATCATCAATGACAAGTTAATTAAAGTCTCAAGCTGGGCTATGTATCAGGTCACATAAACATTCTTATACCCAAAAAATGTAAACACACACAAACACACACACGCACACACACATGACTATATGGTTGCTATATATAGTTGCATTGCTGTTGTGCTTGCCACACAATGTTGTTTGTGACCTGCTCCATCTCCTGCTACTCCTATTCCCCGTCCACTTGCCCACTTGCCCACTTTTGCACAGCCCAGCCCAGCCCAGCCCAGCTCACTCTAATTCTGTCTGCCAAACTGACTGACATGCATTTCATTTCATTTCATTTAATATCATCGTCGACTTAAATAACAAAAATACTTACTGGGTTCTTTGGCTGTGTACGTTCTCAATGTCCTGGTTATCCAGCAAGTGTTGTCTATGGTGTCACATGTCGAGCACATGTTTCCCCGTGCAGCAAGCTAGCTGCTCATTTCCGCTCGATCAAGAAATGTACAAAAAGTGTTGCATACTTTTTGCAGTAAGTTAACTTCGATGTGCAGCATGTGTGCGCGTGTGTGTGTGTGTGTGTGTGTGTGTGTGTGTGTGTGTGTGCTTGTGTGTGTGTGTGTTTAATTTCATAGCTTCTGGCATTAACAATTTATAGCTACACCTGCTGCCATTTTCACACACCTGCACACACATTCCCTGGCTTCATTAAATTTTAATTGCTGTCAAGAGGTGTAAGGTTCTTAGACATTTATATTTATGTGTGTAGTGTTTGCAGAGAATTTCTTTTACTTTGTTTACTTTCGTTACCAGTTTCGTTCTTATTTATTTTTAGCCAACGTTGTCCCTCTTTTTAGTACTTTTCGGCTTTTAGTTTGACAGATTGAATGTAAAACAACCAAAATGGAAAGAGTTGTCGCCTGGGCGATTAAATAACGATGGTAAACAACATTGATAAACACAAAAAAAAATCAATAGAGTACCAAAAATAAAAAACCTTTGCAATGTATTTTTATCTTCGAACTATCTCATCAGAAAAAACAACAACAAAAAGTTGGAGTCGATAAGGAAATGATTAAACTTGTTTAGATGTCCGAAAAAGAATTTTACAGCTTTGCTTCTGGTCTTATTTCAATAGTATTTCAAGCTATCTAACTTTTCAAAAAGTTAATAAATTGATTAAAAATAATAGCCACCAATAACCACTTCTAAGTAACATCCCAAACACTATTTCAATAAGGTGGTAATTAATTAAAAATTAGTTTGCCAATACTAAGTGACATGTCCACCATTTCATCGGTTAACGTTGTAGATTTTAATTGATAAGAAATTGAATAAACTTGTTTAGGTATGAGAAAAAGTCTTTGTTTCCAGTTATTCTTGTGGTTATATTAGTATTGCAAGCTTTCTAACTTTTTCGATAAGTTCAATATTAATTGAAAAGAAGTTTGCCAATGGCCACTAAGACACATTCCCACCACTTAATCTTTTCATGTTGTAAATATTCAACTTTTCAACTTTTCCTGTGCTTAAAAACAATCTTTCTCTCTCCGCTTTGCTTTCACTGGACGCATGTGTGAAAATTGCACTGGGCAGTCTCCAGGCGAGTGTGCAGCTCGTTAAAAACCTTGGAAAATGCCAAGGTTTTTCCTGCTATTTTTGTTGATTCTTTTTGCTCAGTTGGCGGCAGCAGTTGACAGCCAACATGTTTTTCTTTTTCTGTTCTTCGTATTTTGAGAATTGTGGCTGGTAAATACAATTTTTGTTTTGAATATTATTTTATTGTATTTTTATTTTTTTTTGTAATGTTTGTTTTTAATTGCATGTCCATGTCATGTGCACGGGCATTAAACCTGGAGGCGTCCCCATTTAGGAGGAACTTTGGTTACGCCCCACTGCCTAGCAACGCCCTCAATTTCGACTGGAATTCGATTCGATGTCCTCTCGTTAAAGTTTGTTTATCAGCGCCAAGCTGCCACCCCCCTCCTCCTCCGCCCCATAGCAACCTGTAGTTCGTGTTGTTGTTGTTGTTGTCATGACCACTTGTTGTTGTTATTGTTGTTGTTGTTCTTGCAGCCGCATCAATTATAAATTCAAGAATGCGCCTTCATTCGACTCGGACACGCAACAAGCGCACAGACAACAAATTTGCATAAATCGTTTTGGTTTGGTTGGGGCGACTGGGCAGGTGAGGGGTGGAAGTGGAGCTATTACTATTAGATTTGGGAACGTGACAGATTTAGTTGAAGTTCGAGAACACGAATCTGAACTTATTTTCAACGAGGCACATTCAAATTTTGTATTACCAATAGTTAAAGAAACTTGATTACCCCATTCTAAGTACGAAATTCTTCTTCCGAAAATGAGTAGTAAACCAAGCAGAATTTTTTGTTATATCACAAAAGACTAGTTTTATAGCCGGTACATATTAAAACTGTGTAACTGTCTTTTCGTCTGTCTTTTTATATATTCTTCAACATATTCAATAGTTGCATCGATCTGTCTCTCCGTCCTTATGAACAAATGGATCGCGGACACAATCAGAGCCGGAGACTTTAAATTGGGAACATAAGTGCTCCTATGCCAGTTTGAACACACACTGAAACACCTGTTTTCGTTCCACAACAAATTTCAGTTGGTGTAAAAAAAAGATGGAATTTGTGTTCTGATTCCGCTTCTGAATTTCAATCGGTAAGCGTGTGCATTCCAAATCCTGTTTCGATTTGCCAGCCAGGTGTTGAGTCGTGCTTTTTCATATTGCAACACGCGCCCAACTCTGGCAAAACTAAATACACAATTGATTAAAAGTTTGTTTTGGCAGTTTGGGCAAAAAAGATGAACAGCTTGGCTGGCAGTCTATCTATCTTCCCGTCTGTCTGCCTGTCACTTTTTCGGAGGTGCGCCACCAACCAAATTTCCATTAACTAAAGCGAGAAGGAGAGTGGGAAAGAGAGGGAGAGTGGGAGAGAGATAGTGGGTTGCTTATGGTGCTTGAATAATGATTGATATCTGTGGAAATGGGTGCCGCTTTCAGCAGTCGCCGCCAGACAGGCAGACACACAGACAGACAGAGGACCTCATTGACTGGCCGACGCCCTCGACCATGCCCACGCACACAGTGCCTACGCCTCCTTCAATAACTGGTCGTCATTAGCAATAGCCGTTTCTTCGAGCGTTTCTAACGGTAACGGGATACGAGAGTCCTGTGCCTGTGTGCCTCATACTGTTGAATCTGTTGCTGCTGCATCTGCCCTGCTCCTGCCCCTGCTACACTAAGAAAAATAGTTGCAATCGAATTTCAATTAATTTTTTAATGAATTCTTTATTTTGGTAAAAAGAAGATGAAATATTTGTGAGATTTTATCAAATGTCATTCATAATATTTATTTGCTTATTTTCTGCTGAATATTTGTCTGTGATTAATGTTTTTAATAATTCTTTCAAGTTAGTTTGTCATTGTTGCTTTGGTATTGTTTGCGGCTCGTTTTGTTTTTTTGTGGGAGTCACCTGGTGGGAGGTTGCCACGTGGAGCTGCCTGGCAGGAAGCGTGCCACGACAATTTCTACCTGGCATTGCTTCTTTTGCTTCCTCTCTTCTTTTTTCATTTTTTTTTTCGTTGGTTCAACGAACCTGCTGCCTTTGTTCCTCTGCTCCACTGTGGAGCGCAGCCAGTTGGAACACACATCCGCACATTTACTTGCTGCTTTTTTTTACCAGGCTGCCCCTTTCAACATTTAATATGGTTTTCAATTTAGTTAATGACTTTTCAGATAGGCAGCGCATTCAAAACTGAAACTGAAACTGGAACTGGGCAATGGGGGAGGAGTATTTCGTGTTTGAATTTCAGCTTTTTTTGGGGCAGTTTTTGCTAATAAAGTATAGGGAAAAAATAAACAAACAAATAAAATAAAAAAACACCAAGTGTATGAGACTGGAAAATTGCAGAGAGTGAAGAAAATTGCGGAAAAGCGAAAAATAAAAGATGTATTTATATTAATTAAAAATTGCAGCATAATTTAATTTAATGTTTATTATACATGCACAAAGTAAATTGGAGAAAAACCAACAAAGCAAAAATATAATAACATATATTTTGATAAAATGTGCAGCAAAGTGAACAAACCACAGAATGAAAACTTAACTAAAATACTTACATACAAAATAAATGACAATTAAAATAAAGGCAACAATTTCAGTCCAAAAGCTGTGCAAAATAACGAAAATAGAATAGATACAATTTAAACTGAGGCTAATTAGAGCTCTAGCATAAGAGTATTAATTGTAAAGCTTTATATTAACAATTTATATAATTAATGTATTCAGTCTCAGTGCTAGTTTGATTTTTATTTGTTGTTTTTTTGTAATTTTGTCTGATATTTTATGCATATTAAGTGTCAAATGTCCAAAAGAAGAGAAGCAAATAAATGAAAAACAATAAAATAAAAACAATTGAACGAAAACGCTATCATTGGCCGCCAGATGGTGTCTTTGTGCAATGCACATAAGCTACAAATTATCGAATAGCAACAAAGCTCTCTTGTGTGCCGATTTCTGTGGCAATTTAAATATTTATCAGGATAGTTCAGCTATTGGCTCTGGCTCTGGCTCTGGGTCTCTACTTCTCTCTCTCTCTCTCTCTATACACAAATGTTTTGACATCAGCTCTATGGATGAGGCCCAGCAGGGAGTTCCACGAACAGTTTGTGGCTGTCATCATGGCATCAGTATAAAAGGGAATGCCCACCAGGCGGTCCTCTGGTCACAAGGGAGTTTCAGTGTGTTTGCCAAAGGATTATGGCCTCGATTACCGACTCAAACTCAAACATTTCAACTGAAATGTTGTTGTTGTTGTTGTTGTGAGACAATTGTGTTTACTATTTTATGTGCCACACACATGCATCATACCTTTTATGGTCTTTAAATTAGCTGTAACAACTTTGCTTTCAAGGGAGCGGCTTACTCACATATGCAAAGCTATATCACATTAAGTGCGTCATCTATACTTTTTTACTCTTTGTCCGATTTTTGTATGAGTTAATAGAACTACATTCGGAAACAAATTGTTCTTAATTTTAGCAGCTCGCACTATTTTTTGTGGCAAGGCTAATCATTCTTATTATTCAGAAAAAATATTTCTAAAAAGCAGGATTTTTCTTTTCAAAAAAATATGACTCATTTTTAGGTTGTTTTTTGATATGACAACATATTTTATTACTTGCTGCTGAACCTGAGGAATTTATTTCTTAATAATAGAAAATATATCCAAAACAAATAAAAGACTATTTTCTTATATTTTGAAACTATTTCTAAAAAACAGAAAAAATATATACCTTTTTTGGCGATTTTTTTCGGAGTAAGTGTACTTATTGTGCTAATAAATATGTAATTGAGCGATTATTGGCTGTAGAGGAACTGACGAACACTTAACGAAATTCAGTGCATAAATAACCTTATTCTGAACAGTAGACAAAAAAGAGTTGGAGCATTGCTACTACTTTATCTGCTAAGTGTATAATAATTAGATAATCAATAATAATAATATTAATAATGAGCGTGTCGCAAGCAAACAAATCGCTTCGGCATGGATTGTCGACGCCACTTTTATGTCGGGTAATTTCACATGAAATATTAATGCAAATATTGTGCATACGCAACGTGTTCACATCTGTTCGCCTGTGCGTAAGTATCGATACTTTTGTGGATTGATTATTGTAGTCGACAGCGTGGCTGCCTTTAACTTTATACTTATGTATTATTTATGCAAATATGCGCGTAAATTAACAAAGTAAATTGTTGTTGGCATTTTATATTTCCTGTTTGCGAGTTGTTTTTTTACTGTTTTTTTTTTTTTTTTTGGGACTGTTGCTGTTTGCCGCGACATCTTGTGTTTGTCCTGGCAAAACAAATCACACAAATGTGACAGCGCACATACCCACATTAAATGACGCACGCACACACAAACGCACACACACACATCCGCACACAGATACACACGCACACTTTAACATTTGGTACCTTAAGCCCCGCACTCGGCAATAAAATGTCGAGGATTTATGGGTACGTGTCATTTGGCTCGTTTGTCCCTCGAGCGACGCATGAACACACATAAGTATTCCACCATTCTATACAACCTGTACGCACACACGCCCACACACACTTTCACACACACTCACACACACACTCACACACACACTCACATAATTCGAAATAACAAATATACAAATAAAACAGCTAAAGTTCTCGCATTCATTCAACGTTCACTTCAACAGGCTAAACACCAAGTGAGAAACGCCTTTTTGTGTACGCAACAAATTCCACTTACTAAAGAGTAGTTGTAAGTTAAGCACATTAGCTAGTTTGTTGAACAGGTATTGATTAACCAAACGACTAAAGCAAATGAGTCTACTTTTGTAGATGAGCTGTGTAATTTGTGCACCAAATATAGACTAATAACTAAGAGACAAAACAGCAGAGAAAAACTTAGGAGATGAATACAAAATTCATTTCGAATTTGTACATAGAATTCCAATGTGAGCCAACAAAGGATTTCCTAAGTTAACTTAGTAACTTTTACATGATTGCGAATTTGAAATATAAGTTTAAGTATAATTTTATTTTGGAGGCCAAATCGAGTTGATTTAACAATTGCTTTAGTTTTGATTGAGTTCTTAAGACTTATAATACTTATCTTCCTCCTTATATAAGGAAATTGTCGACGTGTAGAAATAGTGCACATTAAAAGTTGGCGAAGAGTTGAAGTGTATTAATATTGTATACACAATTTATTTGAGCAGTTTCTAGAGAGTTGTGAAAAAGTTATAAAATCTTAAAGTTGTTGATGGTTATTTTATTTTCGTCGTTTAGCTACACATCCATTTATTGTCATAGTTTGGTTCAGTTTAGCGAAAGTTATGAAATATTACCAAATTTCCCATGACAAATTGTTGCCAATTTTTCCACATTAACACTGCAGTGTATTTTTTATTCGATTAGTCATAAATTGAAAATTGGTTCTCGTAGTTCTTCTCCATGCAATCAACTCAAGAAATGCAGTAAACAAAATGCGCATTGAGTTCTGCACCGAGGACATCCAACATCTCAGAGCACTTAGCTTGCACTTCACCAAGATTTTCTCTCAAACACATACTCACCTTCTCTCTGTCTCTCCCTCTCGCTCTCTCTCTCTCTCTCTCTCTCTCTCTCTCTCTCTCTCTCTCTGTGTTGAGATAGCTTTCTCTGTCTGTATCTGTGTTTTGGTCTGTCTGTCTATTCCGCTTTATGGCTTTGAGTCAATCAGTGGATTTCACGTTCAATTTGCTTGTTGGTCTCATCTGACACAGTTGTCTGGCGATAGCCATGCAAGTGCAAATATAATTAAGTGGCAGGATAACACGGCATTCAGACACTCATACACATACGCACACACACACACACACACACACACACACACACGCACACACACATTTATTCATATGTGTGTTTTTGTATACTCGTATGTCGATTTGATGCTGTTCCTGGCAGTTGCTTCATTAACGCCTCCTCCCATGATGAGCTCTCTCCTGCTTATCCATGCAAGTCTCAAGTTTGCGTAGGGCTTGGCTTTTTTATATATCCTAGCGACGGGTATTATCATTTTGCTGGCCGATGTGTAATGCTAAAGCGTATTTAATACAAAGAAGAGGAAAGAAGCAACAAAATGTAAATAGATACTATTAATCCACATATCTACAACACCCACATATGTCAAAGATGAATTCTTATTTCATATAGTTGTCATAGCAATCATTGCTCTAAAGAGCAGTTATTTAATGATACAAAGCTTAACTAAAACGAATTATTAAGTCTGTTTTTACTTAAAATTCGTACAGCTTTCATCAACAGTAAGAAAACATAAATTGTTCTCAAAACTATGTTAACTAAACGAATACAAATATTTACTCAACTTAATCAAACTGTTTTATAAAACTGCCAACGGAACAATCAACATAAGCAGCTAAACTCTAAACTCTCAAAGGGTATCAACTCGTCGACTCTGTTGAAAATATAAAACACGCTCCCTTCTTGTATTTTTCGTCTCCTTTTTTCCGTGTAATTTTTGTTGCCTGCTGGCTTGTTGTTGTTGGGGACGGGGTATAGGGATGAGGATTGTGGGGATTCTGTGGCTGTTGGCTGAGCTGAGCTGGCAGGCCAACAAGCATCATTAGTCCTAATGAGCTGTGTAATAAAATTCCATCAAAAGTGGCGCAAACAAATTTGGCGCCCAGCACTCAAAACGCGACCCCTTCGCCACCCTTTGCCACCACTTGCCACCCAGCGACCCTGAAAATAATTAATAAACCAATTGTAATTGGTCGGAAATTGGAGAGTGAAGCATGCAGCTCTAAACTGCAGCTATGATTACTTAATGGCCAATCAATAAACGTTGATTACATGTTGCAAAGATCAAAAGACCAGGCCGAAGGCACAGCAACGTGCAACGAGCAACCTGCAACCTGCAACGTGACTCAACTCGGGATGAGCTGGCCCCCGTAGGCTGCTTTGGAAGCTGCTCCAAATTGTGTTGCAACAACAACATTGTGTTGGTTCTCGTTGCTGTTGCTGTTGTAGTTGTCTTTTCGACGTCAGCTGCCATTGTCCTTGAGCCTTGGAGTACAATGCGGTCTTTTATTATTATTATGTGCCTTATTGCGTCAGCAGGCGCCTGCAAGAATTCTATGCATATATATATGTGTGTGTATGTGTGTGTGTGTGTGTGTGTCAAGTCTCTTGCCAGCTGGCAGTGCGCCCTGACTCTGACCTCGTTGCATAACAAAAGACGACAACACATCGAAAGCTGCGCAACTGACAGCTGCATTCGACAGATGCTCCGTGCAACATGCTCCACGCTCCATCTGCTGCTGTCCTGCTGTCCTGTTGTCCTGCACCTGACACAAAACTCAATTTCACTTCATTAACCAACACTTGTCAGATAAACTTCAGACTTCTTGTATTCAAATTCTTAAGATAATTTCTTGTATAATGCGCATTACGCATGCTGAAGGGAGACGGAAGAAGGAGTAGAAATATTAAACAGTTTTGCCTATTTTGGATTTTAAGTTGATTTGGTGGTAATCAGCTTGAAAATGTAAATTCACATCATTAATATACTATATAAGCAGCAAATTTCATTACAGCTTTATTAAAATTCTTGAAATTCCGCAAACTGAAGGGGAGTTTTTTGAGCTTGAAATTTAAGACAGCTGTCTTGATAGAAATCTGAGAAAGAAGGATTTGGGTTTAATGGCTGCCTGAGCAAAACATATCAATATAAATACAAATCATTAATCTTGAGACCAAATGCTTAGTTCTTAGATCTATGATTTGCCACACCATCAACTAATTAAACCTTTAAATGGGTTCACTATTAGTGGAACAGCTCAAGCCTCTGTTACAAATATAAACAAAATAAAATAAATGCTTTGTATAATTGTTATAGTTAACAAAGTTACAGAATGTGTTTAATCACAATTAATTTGCTACTATCAAACAATGCAATTGTAATGCAATGCAAAAGTAACTTATCAAATTCAAAGTACCTTTCCAATTACTTACTCAAAGGCAAGTTTGCTGCTAAGTAATTTATATAGGCTATTAATTGACTGAAAGAAGGACAAACTAAAAAGAATTAAATGGAAATTCCATTGATATCGATATGGGGAGCGGGGCAGCTTAATCCACTTTGGGTGCGCGCACTTTAATAGGTTAAACTCAATTTCCAGTTGCGTGCAAGTAAATGCAATACAAATGAAATAATGGAAATGTTTTCGCTTGTTGTTTTTGCTGATGTTTTTCTTCTCTTTCTCTTCTTTTGTGGTAGCACGCAAGCAGGTTGGCCTTCCTTCTTATCCGCTCCCTACACTTAATGGCCAGCACACACACACACACACACACACACACACACAACCCTTCCGGCTAAAACACCCTGCCAGATGCACTTGAAATGTCATTGCGTTTTGCAGGCATTGTAAAATGAAAATGAAAAAAAAACAAAAACAAAAATAGTCTGCTGGTTTTTTTCTCTTTATATGCGCTCGCTGCACTTTGTTATTGCTTTTCATTGCTCTGGGGCTGTACCAATTTTCCACCGTTCCTGGCCACATGGCGTATGCGTAATACGCAAACCTCACACATATATAAATATATATATAAATATACATATACATCTGTTTTGTAAGTGCTTTCATTCAGTGGCAGCACAAAATGAGGTCACATTTTGGCGCCGGCATCGTCATCTTTTTGGGGCTCAAATACAGAGAGCAAAAACACACACACAGTTTGGACAATAAAAACAGCAGCAGCAGGAGCAGTTTACAAATTGCGGGCAATTGTGGGCAGCACTTGGCTCCGAGTCGTAAGAAAGGATGCCTAACTTTATATATATATATATATATATATATATATATATATATACATATATATCTTAGTCTCGCCCACACAGAGTTGAAACGGCAGTTGGTCGCTTATAATTCATTTGCCTTGAAAAGGGATTTGTCGCTTCGTTGAATGCAATCGAGTTAATTCACATTTTTCTGAGCACTTTTTTTATTGAGTCTCTTCCGCTGCTCTGAGTGCCTTTAATATTTGGGGCGTGGTTGGCTACGAGAAAAATCAAACAGCAGCTGAAAGAATTGGCTGTTTGGCTAAAAGAACTGCAATTGCGATTTGACTCTATATCAAATAATGTTGTAATCCCCACAACTAAAACTTAAATCGAAAGTTCTACCTACGCCTTTTTTTCTATCACCCATCAAGTTTATCATTTACAGGGTATCTTCTAGGCAACATATTGAATTAAAGTGTTTGTGTATTTTGAAAGAATGTTTTTTGAAGAGATATAAGGGATTTCGCGTGTACTTTGCAGTGTATTTTTACTACTACTGTTCTATATTATTCTACCAAATTCATTAGATATTTTCAGTTTAAACATATAAAATTGATTATGTTATTATTTTGTTTTATTTTAGAATACCTTATTCATTTGTTACAGGGTAACCAACCGTAGAGGATACTAACGGTAACTAACTTAACGGTATTTTCTTCTATTTTATTCAATGTATTTTTCAATCACTCAAATTTCTAAATGTTTTCAGTTGAAAAATATAAGAATATATCAAATTAACCATGCAACTTTATAATATTAATTCGATATTTATTAAAAGAGAAACATTATTCTCTTAGTTACAGGGTAAACAATAGTCGCGCAAACTAGTTTCAAGTCATTTCTCTGATCATTTTGTGAAATTTGTTTGTTATACCATTATTTGCTTTATACGTTTCCAGTCAGTCAGTTGTAAATCAAAGGCGATATATATATTTTGTTGGTTCTGACCGATTTGTGCTGTAAAAAAGACCACGCTTTTTTACAGCTCCCGACACAATGATTTCTCCTCTTTTTTTTTGCTGTTTTTTATGGTTATTGAAAAAATGACTCAGCAATCTTTCAACGCTGTTTTCCATTCGTACTTTTTATGAGACTAACAACTGCTGGCTGAAGTGAGCATTAAGTAAACAGCATTGGCTCGCCACGATTAGCCAGTGAAATCATTTTTAAAATTGGCAAATGGACACGTGCCATGCTCAACAGTAAATTATTTGATGTGTTAAGTACGTGCTGATATCTACACTAAGAGAAAAAAGTACTTTTGTAGAAATAAATCATTAATCACTTCTTGTGTTATTTTCTTTCTTTTAAAATTTAAAACATGAAATGAACTTAAAGAAAATCAAACTATTATTTGCAGATATTGGAAACTTTCTCTCTTAAATTTAATTACCTATAAATTTAGTTTCTTAGAATGAAAAAACGACTTAAAATTTCAAATTGCTCAACATTTATATTTGATATTATTTCATTGTAATACAGACCTAAAAATAAGAATTAAAAGTAAATAGTAAGATGAAAAATAATAGAATGAAAATATGCTCGTGCATCATTTTTCTGAGTGTTGCCAATAAAAAAGAAGAACGCTGAAAGCGTTGGAGAGAAAGATAGAGAGAGAGATAGAGAGAGAGAGAGAGAGAGAGAGAGAGAGAGACAGCATTAGTTGATCCATGGTTGACTGGATTGGCTGGGTTGTCTGGTTGGCTGCATAGTTTATTTGTTGTCTTTTGTAGTGTTTTTTTTTCAGTGAAAGCCAGTTGGCAAAGCTTGGTACGCTCCTCGCTATTTAATACTGATTCATCTTAATTAGTGCAGAAATAATTAATTATCTTTAGGTTGTCTGCCCGAATAGCATGTTTTTTGTGTACAGACTTTGAGTGGATCTAAAATCGAAAGGCATCACTGAAAAACTTCTGATTTATTACGAGTACAGTTTGCTGTGGTGACTTTATCTGCGGTCTTCTAATTACTTAACAGCTAAAATGCATTTCACAGACATTTTTTTTGTTCTTTTTGGCCACTTTGTTGCTGCAGCACAATTACAATGCTTTTGTTACTCTACAGAAAAGTTAGTCAGCTAGTTGATTGTCTTTAAAAAGCCCAACAAATATTTAAATTTACCATAGTTTTAAAGCTAAAGTCACAAATATATTAATAAGCGTATTCACAACTAATACATATACAAAAAAAAGAAAATAATAACAATTTAAATAATAATAAAAGATACGCAATTAAAGATAGCTAAATCTAGCTGGCAGCAAAAGAGCATTCAAGTTGGAAGGAAACAGCCCGAAAACTTATTCCTTCGACTGTTCCTTTTGGAACATTGTTTTCAAAAGTTTCGACTTGTTCCAATTGCATTCTGTTCTCTTTCGTCTCTCTCTCTCTCTCTCTATCTCTCTCTTTCGCTGTCTTTCCGGCAATGTCTGCCATTTTGGTAAAAGTTTTTAATTGCAAAATGCCCATTTTTGTGCAGCAGAGAAAATGCCGGCTTGCCTTGCCGCCAGCTAGTTGCCTTGCCCCAAAAGTTTCTTGTAATTATGACACAGACACAACATCTGTCATCTGGGTTTGCAACACAGTGTCATGCCCACCACAGCGCCCAACCCCAGCACACAAAAAAAAAGAAGTTATTTCTTATACAATTTACAGTTTTGCCCAAGAAACTTTTCACTACATTTACAACTTTAATTACGCGCTAAATAAATGCCTTGCATTGTCAGCAGAAATGTAAAAATAGCAACTTTTTAACAAGCGTCAAGTGAAGAAGAAGAAACAGCAGCAGCACGGCATGCAGTACCGTTACTATAAATTGCAAATGGCGTTGCGAGCTTTGCCATTGATAAAATTGCATGCCATTTCCGGTCAGTAAACTTTCAATGCAAAAAACTTTTATTGTACGTTTGTCTATGTGATATACTCTAAATCAAGGGTGGGGCAATAAAACACATACACTCCGCCAGCGCACTTTATAAGTAGTTTTAAACCGTTTAAGAAACTTAACTTTAGCGTCATGCCTAGTGATGGGTATCAACAAAAAAAAGAAAGAAAAAAACCAACACAATTGAAAAAGATCCGTTAAGCTGCGTAGCTTGTTGCAATCGCATGCAACTCGACTTGAGTAACTCAATTAGCGCTTCATAGTTGCAAGCAGCGGCTGCTAGTTGGCAAATGACTTTAAGCGCATTTTCTACGCCCAGCTCGAAAGCGAAATCAGCGTGTTTGGAAAGTGAAATGGCTGCCCATAATATATCTATATATACATAACACAGAAAACATACATGTTGTAATTGTGGCAAGCTGAAAGTAAATCCTCTAATTCGTCGAAAAAAAACACCCACCCACAGGTCTGAATTAATGAAAAATTTGTTCAGCTGCCGCACCCAGCTTTGTTTTTTATTTTTCATATTATTTTTTTTTTCTTCTTTTTTGTTTGCTAATGTGTCGCTAATTAGCTAGTTCAGCAGGTGTGCTTTGACTGAAAGTATTCCCCAGCGGTTGACGAACTGTGTTCACAATTTCAAATAGCATTGCGCAAGTTTGTCAAATGTCAAACGGTCACACAGAATTCTGAACTCTGCGTTTGAGTTTGAATTAGAGTTTGAGTTTGAGTATGTTTTGGGTTAATTACTCATGCGATCGATATTAATTATCGATGCTTGACAAGGTTTCAAAGGTCGCTGCGAATCATAACGGTAGTTTAAGTCATGGCTGGATTAGCACTACACTTCAATTAAAACTTCTTGCTAAAATTCAACTCCTAAATAATTGTTATAATTTGCCACTTTTGACAAATGTTAAAAGTATTTTAATAACGATGCCTGTTTCATTATTATACAAATTTTATTAATAGGCAACTACGAAATAGGTTTGAATTGGACTTTCTAATCAAAAGTTGTATATGAATGGTAATTGTAGTCCTGCTATAATAATCTAAACAATGCAGCTTAAATAATGGCTTGCATAGTACTACAATTAACTCCGAAATAATTGGTGAACACAATTTTCGCTCGAAATTCTTGTACAAACGGAATCCCTAAATAAGGATTACAATTTTCTATTTTTGACTTAATAATTCGTATTTCTAATTTGAATTCCTTTTTAAATTGCAGCTGCAACGGGTACAAATGGTGAACGATAGTGTTGAAGACAAGAGCAAAAAGCTGTGTGGCTATGATTTCTACGAGCGTGTTTTGGGATCACCGCGTTATGTGGTTGCTCCAATGGTGGATCAAAGTGAGTTGGCCTGGCGAATGCTGTGTCGTCGCTATGGCGCCCAGCTCTGCTATTCGCCCATGTATCATGCGAATCTGTTTGCCACCGATCCGAAGTATCGCAAGGATGCGTTGCAAACGTGCCCCGAGGATCGACCATTGATTATACAGTTCTGCGGCAATGATCCGCAACAGATATTGGAAGCAGCGCTGGCGGCACAGAATTACTGCGATGCTGTAGACATAAATCTTGGCTGTCCGCAGGCAATAGCAAAGCGTGGACATTATGGCGCCTTCCTGCAGGACGAGTGGGAACTCCTAACTCAAATTGGTGTGTTCCTAAAAAACAATTAAACATATATGATAAATAATGTTGCTGTTTTTTAGTGAGAACACTGCATGAGAAGCTCTCCATACCCGTTACGTGTAAGATACGTCGTTTCGAAGATCGGGCCAAGACAATTGAGTATGCCAAAATGCTGGAAGCCGCTGGCTGTCAACTGCTCACCGTTCACGGCCGGACACGGGAGCAGAAGGGTCCGCTTACCGGCATAGCCGATTGGAGTTATATTAAAGATGTGCGTGAGCACATTAAGATACCCATGCTTGCCAATGGCAATATATTGGGCGTGGAGGATGTGCATCGTTGTCTGACGGAGACGGGGGTCGATGGTGTCATGACCGCCGAGGGTAATCTACATAATCCTGCTCTATTTGAAGGCATCTCGCCGCCAGTGTGGCAAATGGCCAATGAATATTTGGAATTGGTTGATCTGTATCCGTGTCCCACTTCCTATATACGCGGCCATCTCTTCAAGCTTTTCCATCACATGTGAGTAGTTGCCGATTGTACCTATAAGTAAATATATATGTTGTCCGATTGCCATATGATATATACAAATTGGAGTGCGACGTCCACTAGGATGCTAGGAAATCGATAAAATCGATAATCGCAAATCGATAAGACCAAATATCTGCCACAATTCTAAGGCTACAGCCACAAAATTTGGTTGGTCGGTTGTTGGCGGTGTCCTTCAAAGATCGGAATATGCCACGCCCACCTCCGCCACACCCAGTCCTTGAAAATGGTAAATAGTTTGAAGGTTTATTACTGGTAGCCGTCAAGTGCCGACCTTCAATCTAATATCCATCAAAAGGTTCAGGTTTCCTCGTAATCAGATAGCGTTGGATTTTAATTAATTGTTGACATATGTACTGGCATCTTGCAGCATGAACATACGAGAGAATTCCGAGATGCGGGAACAGTTGGCGACGGCGAATCAATTGCAGCAGTTCCACAGCGTTGTCCGCCGATTGCAGGCCAAATACGAGCCATATCAACAGGGTGAACTTGACTACGAGCCCGAGGATATGGAGCTAAATGTGTGTGAATTGCCGATGCTGCAGCCTTGGCTGTGCCAGCCCTATATACGCGCCTCCCCCGAATCGCATCGCCAGAAGATCGCCGAGAAGCAACTAGAAGCCATCGATCCGAATCGCACCAAGCGACAATACTTTGACAATGCCGGCAATGAAATATCTCGCAAACGTATGAAGAAACTGCGTCGTCGCCAGCGGCGCCCAATTAAAACCGATGCACAATTGCAGCTGCGACGTGAAAGACACTTGGAATATTGCAAACAATGCGCCAATCCTTTGGGCTCGAAGTGTGAGTTTCGGCTGTGTCGCATCTGTTGTCGGGACAAGTGTTATGCGGAGGACTCCGATTGTCCTGGACATGGCATACTGATCAAGTCGCGCCGCGCCAAGGCCAAGAAATTTGAGCAGCATTCCCGGCAAGAAAATAACAACGATGCCCGTTTAACAGCACCGCATCCTGACGATAACAATGCGCCGACAATCGATTATCTCTCCTAATACTAAATCTAGCGAATTTGTGCATGTAGGAAATTAATTGTATTATTGTTCCTATGCGTTTCTGTGCAAATACAAAAACAAACATCAAATCAAGTCCTTTTTTTAGTATTTTTAGTATCGATAGACCTCTGTTGAGTTAGAAGCAAAAGTCCTTTAGATACTATCGAGGGACTTCTTTTAAGACATATTTTGTTTGTGGTGAGTGCTGTTTAACATTATTATATATCGGCTTACTTTGCTCGATAGCACTAGTAGGACAGTCGAACGGACATAAATATAAGTTGTATAAAAAATAAAACTGTTCTACGACCTGTACTTATTCAAAAAAGTATACAAATATTGTGCTTTGTCCTTTATAATAAGTGTACCAGTCTTTAACCTGAAAATGAAATCATTTCTGCAGCCCTGGATAAGCAAGAATAATGAACAGATGGTTTAGTATGGTGCCAGCATACCAAGCGACAGTAGTTGGGATGTTGAAATATTTCAACAAAAAATAAATAAATAAATAAAATAAAATACCACATTATTTATAGGTACAACAAAGGAATATAGCTATGCATGCTGCTAAATGAGTCACGCGTAGCTATTATTACCCAGAAAGCAATCGTATTACGTGGCGTCATCTGCGACTGAACTATCGATATATATTAAAATGGATGCAAATAAGAGTTTTCGCTGTAGCGAACATGGTTGCGGCAAGGCGTTCTGGTATAAAGCAGCGCTGAAGCGACACATGAACACCCACAAGGAGGTCGATCCGGATGAGCCGACATTCTCCTGGGGCTGCAGCGAGTGCAGTAAAGTGTTTGCCAAAGTGGAAACGTTGCGTCGTCACTACAAGTAATTTACATAAGTTGTTGGCAACAACTGCTTTTAATAATCGCTTATATTTTGATTATTCTGCTTTTGCCAGAACGAATCATGGCTCGGTTCAAATATATACCTGCGAATACCCGGGCTGCAATCAAATGTTTCAGCGCAAGGATAATTTGACGCGACATGCCGCCTCGCACGGCGATAATAAACATGGCTGCGAAATCTGTGGCAAATCCTTTGCCAGAAAGGACGCCTTGACCAGGCACAAAACGTGAATAATTTATAAACATATTCTTTCAGGATTTATTAAAAATATATTTATTACAGCATTCACATGAGACAAATTCAAATAGCGGCTGGACTCGAATGCGTTTCTGCTGAATGATAATCAATGCTCTCAATGCCATGATCATAATTCAGCGGAAACAAGTTCGAGTCCAGCCACTCTACAAATGCTCGGATCTCGGCACTCAATTCTGACTTGGGTTTAATGTGCCAGCCCGATTCTATGTCAGTTATTTACCCGTAAGAAAACCGCATTCGAAATTTATGTGGAGTTAGCTTGGAGAATAGTACATGTATAAGAATATGAAAGACAAAATATCTAATGTAAGATATTAACAATTACTAGCTATAAATATGGGATTATAAAATAGAAACTGTAAAAAAAACTTGTGTTCACAGATGTGTATAAAAAAATAATGGGTTGAAATAAAATATCGCTGAAGATATATAACGCTAATGAAATTATCTAAATTTTATTATATTTATTACAAATATTCTTCCATGTTTATGTGTTTTATTTAAATCTGAGATCTGGTACACAAAATGTGATCACAGATTTATAAAATAATAAATACACAATGACATATAAGAAAATTATTGGTTTTGATACGTTTCTTTAAAATATTGGACTCGGTGAATTCTATTTAATATTGATATTAAGAAAATTCAATAAATATATATACAAATTGAAAATTAATTAAATATCGTTGAGATTTAAGCGTCGACCAAATTATTTATCAATCAAGTACATGTAAATCAAAATGTTCGTATGGGAGATTGTCAGAATTGCATTAATCGATATATTGCTTTGTGTGCGATAATGTGCACGTTTGCATTTGAGTAGCTTCATCGATGTAAGTAATAAAAAGCATCCCTGTTTCCATGCACATGTTGCGCTTGTAACTCAAAACAAAAACATGGAGCAAACACAAGGTTTTTACGACTTTTGCATACCATATAATAAAGATGACAAAGTGCTGCGCCCAATATTAGATGAACTGGTTGAACTAGGCTATAAAACGATAGCAATCGACCAGAGTTTCGATCACAGCAAAAAAGAGGCGGGCAAAAGAGGCTCTGAAATGTTCCCGGAGCCATTTGCCATCGAACACTTGCGCAACGAATTTGCCGGAAAATTGCGGATATTGCAACGCATAACAATTTTGTATGTGGATGCGAATGTGTCGCACGCAATGGTAATGCAGTAAGTCGAATCCTAAATAATTAAAAACGAATAATAATCAATATTTTTTTTAGAGCGTATCTCTCAATTTGCGCAAATTTAATCTGATTGCGGGCCAGCCAAAAACCGATGCAGCACTTACGGTAAATTGCAGTTGTCAGATTGATTTTTTAGTTGATGAATTGTCATGTTAACTAAAAAGTAATTTACAGCACTGTTGCACCACATTTAATGGTGACATTATCACCTTTGATCCTGTCGCCGGTTCTCGTTTGCTGGTTCACCGCAAGGCTTACTTGATTGCGGTGCGACGCGGCATGTTCTTTGAACTTAAATATGGACCGGCAATTGCTGACTCAAATAATCGCAAGGATATGATTAAGGTAGCCCAAAACTACTACACTAAAGCAAAATCGAAGAATGTGATTTTTAGCAGCGGTGCTGCTCACGAATTCCAATTACGCGGACCCTACGATGTTACCAATCTGTAAGTCAATTGTGATAACTCAGAATGATCATTGTTTACGATTTGATGAAGCAATCTGGCAACGCCACACGTATATCTCGTCTGTTGTTTGCCCTTGCACTCTGCTGCCAAATCGGTTTTGTTTTTGTCGGATTAAATATCACGAACTAATTTAGTTTTTCTCTATATTATTATTAGTTTTTCTTTCTATGTGTTTACATTTATATTTATTTATAAAGAGTTCGACATTTCCGATATTTATATATATATTGACTATACTTATTTTATTTGTATTTATTATATGTGTACATATACATTTTTTTTACAAGACATTAATTGTATTCTTTAATTTATTTTCATTTGCAGTGCATTTATTTTTGGTCTCTCGGAGGATCAAGGCAAAAATGCCATAGATCGCTTTTGCCGACAATTGTTTTTACGCGCCGAATCACGTCGTATGGGCAAAACGATAATGTTTGTCAAGAGCAAAGGGCCAATTGTATTCTCCGATAGTTCCGATAGTAACCAAAGCGATGACGAAATGGATTCATTAGCGACAAAAATGGAAGACGGAGAGAACAGTCCAGTGAAGAAAAGACTGAAAATCGCTTAAAATTCAAATGACTTTCTAACCTCAATTAATCGATTAACCATCATTTGCAAAGTATACATGTAGTGTAAATAATAACCGATTGTATGTTATCGACACAAACAACTGTGCCTTATTACATTTTCTTTACTCTTTCTGCTATGTTTTATTACTGATTAAAATGTAAAATTTACATTTTATAAAATTATTGGAAATATTTATGTTCATCGAGTAAAAAGTATTTTTTTGTACCCAAGCACAACAGTTACTCGTTACTTTAGAAATATGTATTCGATGAGTAACTGGTGAGTGGTATATCGGCCATCGCTAATCGCTGTTAAACAAAATGGAGGTCTTTGATGTGGTGCGTACATGTCCGACGTAGTGCTGCTAAAAAATTTGCGTAAAACGGTAAAAATAAATGATTTAATTAATTAAAAGTAACAACAAAATGCACATAAAGTTACCGGCAACCGGTTGCGCTAAAAACCAAACGAATATTGAGCGTATTTCAAACGTTATATGATTTTCCAATAACCACAACCAACAAAAAAACCAGACACTCGAAACGAAGAACGAAAAGAAAAAATGTGAAAGAAGTAGAGAGCGAGAGTAGAAGAAGAAGACGACGACGGCGACAACGACAACTAAACGACGAGAAAAACGGCAAAAGAAATATGTATTTCGCGAGACGACGACCGCAGCGGCAGCATCAGCCGCAGCCGACATCGTCGCAGTCAACGTTCAATTGTTTTTTCCGAATTTTATATTTGGCCAAGTGCATTTTGATGTGTGTTTAAATGTATATGTGTTAATTACTATTTGCAATAACTTGACAAAAAAAGGAATATATGAATCTAAATCAAAGTAAACGCACAAAAAAAAACATTTTCATGTTCACCTTTTGTATAATTAAAAATGGATCTCGCTGTCTCTCTCTCCCTTTGTGCATGTGTGAGTTTTGTGCATTTGCGTTATGTGTATGCATGTATGTGTGTGACGGCGATGCTCGATTTTCGCTTGATGATGGTGTTTGATTATAATAATGACATTTGGCTTTCTGTGCGTGTGTGTGTGTGTCGGCTACGTTTTCGTTTGCTGCTGTATTATAATTTGTGGGGGTGGCAGCATTGGAAGTTTATTTTAATTTCTTTTTTTTTTGACTATTGAATAAAGAAGAAATTTTTGACTACAAGAGGCGAGAAAAATCGACAATGATTTTCGTCAATTTTGGGGTCTCTTTGCATGTGTTCGTATGTGTGTTTGTGTGAGTGCAATAAAATGTCTTGTAATTATTCGTCGAGGCGAGTTCGCCATTTATATTTTCATTTCTTTGTGCTGCTTCATCTTTCTACATTTGCCGTTGTTGTTGTCACTGTTTGTGAGTGGCGTGTGTCCCGCGCGTTGATTTTGCAATGTTCAAAACGAAAAAAAGGGAACAAAAAACTTTTCGCTGGTAGCATTTTGTGTATGTATTGGTCCTTCTCGCTGCAGCGTTGCCACACTCGCATGCAGATTGTGCACACACCTGTGCAAATGCGGCTGCAAAAAACAAGCAGCTCAGTCACACAAAAATGCATCGGGGCTGCTGCGGGATGCTGGCTGCTTGCGTTCGCCCCCGCTGTGAATGTCCATTTGAACGCATTTTGTTGTTAGTGCTGCTATTCTGCTGCTTCTTCGTCATTGGGTCTATTCATATTTCATATTGAGTGTCAAATATTTCTCTATAAGTGTTGTGTGTTTTCACTGATTTACGCGTGAACATCTGCATGCAACGGTATCCATTTACCGCAAATATGTGTGCATGTGTGTGTGCGTGTCCCAGCAATGACTATGCAATCTAGTATTGTTCGCCTTGTACAGTAGTCACTTTAAAGTTTGAACTAGCTTATTTAAATTTAATGATTTTTAAACGGTCTAAATTGGAATGTTTTATATTTTATTTATTTTACAAAGTTAGCAATAAGTATTAAGCATGTCTTATAAACGAGTACTAGCCTAGGCCTTCGACAAAAATATTAGAAATAAGAATACAAAAAGTAAAAACTAGCTTAAATTCAATTAAAAATCAAAATGATGAAATTATCTTATTTTCTTTTCGAAGACTGTTTCTGAGTACTTAAAATGCTGTGGTCTAAATACAACATTATCAAGTGAATTATTTTAACTTATATTAAAAATAATTTATTTTGTTTTTGTTGACAGTTTCTTAAAATTCTAAAAATAATTCGGGGCATTAAATCATTGAAGAACGTAAAACTTGATTGATAATTAGAATTATCGAGCGTTTACTGTAGTAAAAGCAGCGCTTCTGCTGCATTGTCTTTTCTTGTGTGCTATTTGATTTGTCTCGTCTCTGTCGCGCTCTGCCGCCTGTCATCTGTCTACCTCCTTTGCACACATATACAGTCACATGTACATACTGGTACACGTTTTTCTAGCCGGGGCACTCGCCGTTAGCGCGCTCTCTCTCTCACTCTCTCGCACTACGCGCAATTGATGAGAGCGTAAATTTTCATGCGCTCGCCGTCGCTCCCGCTGCTACTGCTGCTTGCTGCTGTTGTTGTTGCTGATGGCGCCGAGAGCAACAGCAGCAGCAGTCGCAGTCTCGTCGTCTGCGGCGGCTGTAACATTTAAAAAAAAAAAATTGTTATGACTTCTTTTTAGCTGCTTCTGCTGCCACTTCCACGGTTGGTTTTCCTTTTCCAATTACACAAAACCATTTTCACGTCTGCTTCTTCAAACACATGTATATGTATATCTGTATATTTTTTTTCCAGCAATATCTATCGATTTCTTTGTTAGGCCCCATGTTTAATTGTAATTACCGCTCATATCTGTGTGTGTGTTCAAGCTGCAGCAGCAGTCAGCAGCGGAAGAAGAAGACGAAGCAGTAGTCAGCCTCAATCGTTGCGCATTTGTAGTTTCTGTTTATTACTACTTTCAGCCATTTGTCTTCTGCTTTATAATTTGCCTTATAGGCATATTTGAGTTTGTTATTGCAATGCTACAATTATTATTTCGCATGTGTTTTGTTGCTGCTTTTGCTCTTGCTTCGCTGTATCTACACTCGAATTAGCATTGTTGTTGCCATTCGCATTCTCGCAACGTCCGTCATTGTGTGTTTCATCGTCATCATCATTCACATTTCAAAGTTGTCGCCGTCGTCGCTGTCCGCAAAAGGCAAATGGCGCTGCATGCATAACTATCGATAGATTTCGCCTCGCCGCGCTCTCATGTCAATCGAACAAAACGCAAAACACAACACACTATAAAACATAAAAAAAAACAAAGTTCGATCACATAAAATGTATTAAATTTTGTAGAAACTACAAACAAAAATTCCAATGGATTAGCAGCACAGAGAGGTGAGTTCAAACTGTAAATATATATATATATATATATATATATAAACATAGACACTCATACATACACATAAAAATTTGTACTTAGTCGATTATTATTATTACATTTTGTATATATTTTTTTTGTTAATTAAGATGGGTGCGGTAATGAAATGCGAATACGAATGCTATGCACAGGCGAAACGTGAAATTTCGAGAAATTTACAACAATGGCAAGGCAGAAAATGCTTTTTAGAAATAATTATGTATCTTTAACCAAAAGCAGATACACACAAACACACTCACACACATGCATATACATATATATATATATATACAAGCGTTGCCAGCAGTCAGTCACTCAGCCAGCAAATAAAAATGAACGAGCACACACACACACGTACACAGTCGTATGAATTGAGCGAAAAACGAACACATACACACATAGACAGACACACATACACCCAGAGCTGAAATAATTTCAATCAACTCTTTTTGGTTGGGCGAAGTGTGTACGAAATAAAGTAAAAAAAAGAAGAAAAATAAAATAAACGTCACACGCGCCCCAAACAACAACGTGTCGCCCCCAACCCCTCGCCAACAGCATACTACGCCTGCATCTGAGCGAGAGAGAGGGAGACAGAGTGAAAAAAGAGAGTGGTGGGTGTAAGACAGAGAGAGAGAGAGGACCGGTCAGGCATTTGAGTTTTGGGTTTTCGTTTGCCTGTGTATGTGTGAGTGTTGGGTTGGTGGAGCTGCGGCGAAAAATTAAGGCACAGTGGTCGCAAAACAAATTAACCTAACGATTTCAATGCGCATCATTTGAAGAGCTTAAATGCATTTATTAAATGAATGAAACAAATAATATATTATTGTGAGCATATTCAAAAAAAATTTTAATTTAGGCGAATAATTTAATTTATGAAGTCAAAAAAATAACAGCAATCTAATTTTATTAATTTGATCATATAAAAAATAGACATTTTAGTTGCTGATGCTAATATTTTTTGCACTTTAAATATGTGCTAATTTTTAATTCTGCGAGCGATGGCAACCACTGTAATACAAAACTACAAACGCGCTTTTTTTACGTGACGTGCAAATGAGAACGACGACAATGATGAAAAAAGAAGAAAAAACTGAAGCAAACAACAATTCATCGAAGCACAGCAAGCAAGAGCACACACACACGTACATGCATACATAGATATACATATTTATACAAACACACTGACACTCATGCATGACCGGTCGTTGTTCGCGCGAGAGTCAAGCAACAAATGGGAGACATAGCGAGAGAGAGAGAGTACGCGAATATAGATGGAGGAAAAGCAAGAACAACAGAGGCAAAGCCAAAGCATATCATCCATCCAAAACCGAATCAAAACCGACCAAACAGCAAGCACAAAAACATATGAACGACGACGACCCCAACGCACACCAACACACACACATGCACACGCACAGGCAGTCAAATACAAATTCACGCAGCCCATGACAGATACTCACACACACACAAACACAGGCGCGCGTACTTAAACGATATGCGAATGCGAATAAAATAGCAACAACAACAAGAGCAAACAACATACCAACAGGGCAACTATGCGGCGAATTTGCACGAATCATGCGAATCTCCAATACACACACACACGCATACACAAGTACATACATACTACACATGCATACTTAATACGTGTTTTGTACTTGTCGCCGTCGTCTTCGTCATCATCATCATCACCGTCGCTGGCCATTCTCGCCATCATGGCTGCTGCCTGGCTTTGCTTTGCTACACACGCTTTTTTTTTTGTTATTTTCGTTCGTTACATTTAAAATTGCGTTCGCCTTTTTCACTGATTTCGCTTTTCTCTTCAGCTGCAGCCATGATAATTGCACACATACATACGCACGCATATATATATCTACCTATACATATGTAACAAATATACAACTAACAGCAATAATAATAATAATAATTTTTCTGCTCAACTCCCAAAGTAATCGTCTCGTCTTCCATTGTGCCTTGTTTCATATTCGCGTTTTTGTTTTGACTGCTCTTGTCAACTGGCCGTCTCTTTTCGACGCTCTTTCTATACGAAAGCCGTTGACGCCGCCGCTGGTGTCCAGTCGCCGTCGTTGTCGTCACCACCCAACAAATGTGCCGGCCATCTGTCTAACATGACGACGCTGGCGTCGCTGCTGCAGCTCGCTCAGTCTCTGCCGCCAAAGGCCGGCACGCGTTGTTGTTGCCGCTGCTGCTGCTCCAACACAACCCAACACGCCTTCTCTCTATTACTTCCCCCCCCCCCCCCCCCCCGGCATGTCATCGTCTGTATGGCAGCACGTGATATACTCGCTTTGCTTTTGTAATTTCGCTTTTGGCTGTCTCTTTAGCGCACGCTATGCTTTAGTCAGACGTTTTTGTTATTTTTTTTTTTTTTTTTTTTTTTGCTTTTTTCACTTGTTTCACTTGTTGGGCTGTTTTTTTTCTTTTGCTTCTTTGTTGTCTTTTTACTCGCCGCTGGCACTCTCTCTCTCTTGCTGCCGGCGCTCTCTTGCTCTCGTTTTTTGCTGGCTCTCTTGTTTGCGCTCGCTCTCGTTTGCGCTCTCTTTCGTAGCGCTCTCTCACAGCGGCTGTTTGCAAGTTTGTTTCACCTCTGCTGTGTGCCTGCCTGTGTGTGTGTGTGTTCTGTGTTTTTTTGTTGTTGCTGTTATTGTTGTTATTACACACAATGGCACTATCCGGTTTAGGTCCAGGTGCAAATTTTATACAACAGTTTAACTCGATAATCGGGTCAGGCTATTTGACCATTTGTTCTACACGTTTTTGTTGTAGTATTATTTTCGGCAATTCTTAGCGGGAAATATGGCGTCAATTTCTTGTCTTTTCATTTTTGTTCTATGTTCCTGTCGGGTTTTTTTTTTACTACTGCAAACGTCAGCAGCGTTGCCACCCAATTTGTTTTGTGTGTCCAGGCACGTCATAAAAAAAAAGAAATGCACCGTTACACATTTGAAAAGCATTGACGTCTTGTAATTTGTTGTTGCGCGCTTAAAACAAACCCGAGTGTTGCTGTCGCTGTTACTTTACCTATTTTATTACCATTTTTATGTGTGTGTGTGTTGTGTGCGCCCATCATCTTCTGCCTTGGCTGCTGTTTGGTTGCTGTTGCTTGTCTTACAAAAACCAACTGTACTTTTCTTTTATATTTTAGTTACAGTTAGTGCCCGGCGTACACATATATATATATATATATATACATACGCCAAAAGCCACTTGACTACTTGACTTGTGATTGCCATTAGAGAGGAGCAATGTACACACACACACTCACACACACGCATACATACACATGGATATTAAACGCGCATTTCTTTCTATTCTGCTGCTGCGCTGCTTTGAGTGACACAAGCACAACACCAACAACAGCAAGAGCTAATCATTCCACACATTCCATTCCCATTTCCATTCCATTCGCACTCTTATTTATTTATTATGGGTCAAATGTTGGTTACATTTCAAAAAACTGCTGAAATGCCGCTAAGCCAAAAGCAAAAAAGCAAAGCTCAAACAACAATTTTTGTTGTTATTACTTTTTATTTTTTGGACAAGGTGAATGAACCTGGTTTTTGATGGTCGCAGTTAGTTCGGCTCATTATTGGTTGTCTTTGCAAAATGTTGTCTTATTGTTATTGGTAGTTCATGTTGAGAGAATTGTTTGTTGCAATTAGAGATGATATGCTCATTAATAATTGTTATTGCACTTTTTTTTGTGGGTTTTATGTTATCGATAAACATGCAAAATGCACGGGTACATTTGATAATCGCAGGCCACTTACAAAAAAATAAAATACAATTGGGCAACACTGTCAGTTGAACTGTTTTTTTACAGCCCATTAAATTGTTGCCGCGTAATAAAAGAAAAACACCAAAAGGAAGAAGAGACAAATCCACAGAGCAGCTACCAACAACAAGAAATGTTAGTCGCGGCAGCAGCAACAGCGACGCCGCAGTCAGGTCAGCAGCGGCGACGGCGACATTCTTGTTGTTGTTGTTGCCGTCACCCAAGTTGGACAAACAGAAATTTGCTTGTCTATTATCACCTTTAATCGATTTTTCGCTTATTTTAAACAAAAGTACAGTTGCGCGCATAGCCCCAATGTATACATATGTACACACATATATACATATATATATGGTACACACAAATCATATAATTTCACAATTTTTTCAGATGCTTTTGTTGTCGTTGCTTTTGCTTTACATATTACTATTGCTTTTAGTTTATTGTTTTTGCAATTACTTTTGGCGATGGCGACGCCAAAAAAAAAACGCGAAGCAAAAGCAGAAGAGAAGAAAAAAAACCGTAAACTCAATGACATGTAGCCCGCAATACATATACAAATAAATATACATATTCAGGCATACATACATATGTATAGCCATAGCTATCTGCTAGATACCAACACATACATACACACATACAGATACACAAATACCTAGTCTAATAATAATGGAAAAAAGCTGAAACTAAATAAATAAATAGCTGAAATTGCAAAAGCAAAATGTAATTGATTACGAACAACAACAAGAACAACAATAAACACCAACAACGACGACGACTAAATGATTGCCCAATGAGAGCTGAGCGCGAAGAAGGCAATTGAATCGTGTGCGAGGGGGTAGGGGTGGTGGGGGGGGGGCGTACGCATTAGTAGTGTGGGAGCTGGAGAGTGAGGGAGGCAATAGCCTAAGCTCGCTTAGCTCTCATGTCATGCACTCCACATAAGTTTTGAGATGTACTTGTACGTGTGTGTGTGTGAGTGAGTGAGTTAGTGTTGCCACTGTGTTGATTGGTTGGTTGGCTGAATGTGCTTGGCTAGCTGCTTTTGCCTAGCTGTCTGGCAAGCAAAATATATGCGCACGTATTTATGACAACAACAGCAGTGTGTGTGTGTGTGTGTGTGTGTGTGACTTACTAACTGCATATCTCGTATGTATTTATGCCCAGCTCAATGTAGTTTTGTGTTAGGGTTGAGCTCCTTGTAAGTTGCGTGACACGACACGAAATAAAATAGAGTATTATTAAAATAACATAGAGTAGTAAAATAAAAATTAATATTGTTCTTATAATATTAAATGTATTCTAAATTAAAAAATGGGTAATATTAAAAGAGAAAAACATGCTAAGAATAAAATACAATTATTTAAAGTTACTATATAAAAATAATAATCACAATTAATTATAAAAAATTCATTCAGTTTCTGCTTGCGTAATTTCGGCTTAACAGTTTTAATTAACTGGTTTTAATACAATCATAAAAAAAAAAATTGAAAGCAGCTCAACAAAAAGAAGTGTGTTTGATACAATTGTGCTATGTGTCACGTTCACGTTCACATCTCTAGCATGTATCTCTCTGCTTTAGCAGACACTTTCCATTTGCAAACACATACAGATGTCCCGCACCTTTGGCTGCTGTTTGCAAAATTTGCATATCTTTTGGGCTTTTCTGCTCAATCCACACCCCCACCACACCCCTTAAAAAAAATAACTGTAACCACCCGCATCACTGTTGAATTTTTGTTTTTTTTCTTTCTGCTTTTGCTGTTGCTACTTTAGATTTTTGGGCTAAAACCTTTGCAGACAATGCGAAAAATCGATAGAGTTGCCATTGTTTTTTTTTTCTCACTGCAAAGCAGCGGATGTCGCCATCAACACCATCACCACCAATACCACCAACAAAAACAACACATACACAAACACAATCATCATAAGAAATTCCGAGTGAAAGACTCGCAAGAAAAGGTGTTCTCGAACCCAAAAACCCAAACCCAAAAAACAACGACCAGTCTTAATCCACGCCTCATTAATTGGTTACACTTTCCTTTTCCCAACAACACTTGGTCTCAAATTTGAAGCTTTTGTTGCAATATGTATGTACGTATGAATATATATATATATTTTGGGGGATGGTTTAAACGGTATTTTGTTTGGTACAGCCTAGCTGTAGCTGTGAAAAGCTTTGACAATTTCATGGATTTTGAACATCTTAACAAAAAGCAGACTATTAACCTTTTACTTACCAACAAAATCTAGCGTCACGTTTCTAAACTGCGTTTGTGTGTATGTGTCTATGTGTGTGTATCAAATCTGTGTAGTGTGTTTTAGTGTAGGAAAATAACACTCAAATGTTTAGGGGGTCAAACTGTACGTTATATGTGTAAATGAAGAAATTCATAAGCGTATAGCTTTTCCCCTTAAAAGTTGAAGTGATAACAACCTAAAAAGTCTTGGCATAAGTATGCAATACTATATATATATATATATATATATATATGTATATATATATATATGTATATATATATATACAGTGCAATAAATGGAACAATATTTAGTCCCAAAAGTTATGCTTATCTAAAACTAAATAGTAACTTTTATGAAAGTGATCGCGAATTAATTAATTAATAATTACAATTCTAATAAACAAAATGGACAACTATTAATTTATAGTATTATATATTAATTAACTAGTTATATATACTATATTGTTTTAAATAAGAATACATATTTAATATACTTTTTACAATAGTAAAAGTTAATCATTTAACTAATTATGCCGTGTTTCATTCGTATCTTTGCAGATTCCACGTTTTGAATACGCTCAATCATATAACAGAAAAATTTACCGTTTTACGCAAAAACTTTAACTCGTCAAAGATTATATATATATATCTTAAAATGTAACTTTTCTCATAATTTTAATATCTCTTTCCGAAAATATTGTTTGCAGCTGTGAGCGAATGTTTCACTGCGAATATGTCAAAGGTCGGCCATGAAGTGTGCGAAGAAACAAAAAATACAACAAAAACAACAATTAAGACGCATACAACTAAAAGGACAAACACGAATGTGTATACAATATAAAAAAAAGAGATAAGGCAAACAAAAAAAGAGCACATGAGCTGTAATTAAGTTTAGTTAGTTAGAAACAAACTTAAAGAAACAAAAAAAAAAAAAAACACCGACCAAAACGCCAAAAACAAATTGCGTTAATATATCCTAGATTTGGGCTTTTGTTTCTTTTTTTTTGAGGAGAAGAGTTGCTCTGACTTATCGAGTGCGCATCATCGGCGACGACGACAAATTTTGCAGCATTTGCGCCGTGGTTAAATGAGTGAAACTGCGAGTAAACCGACCAACAACACCCACACAACAACGTGGTGAGCGTCGTCAACTCCTCCTCCGTCTACCCCTCAACCCACAATCTCCATTCCCTCATCCTCACCCTTCTGCCCCGCACTGACTTCAATTTTGACAACAACGGCCACGCGCAGAGAGCAGCATCAAAATTAAGCCAATCGACGAGCAAACGTGAAAAAACGCAGCAGCAACAGCAGCAGCATCGTCGCGTCCATCCGACGACGACGACGCGTAACGGACATTTCTGTGTGCGCTGCGTTTCAAAAATCTGATGGATGGAAATGCACAAAATATGTTTCACGGCAATCATCAAGGGTGAGTTTTTGGCCATGTCGTCTTGTGTTAGTGCTAAAAGTTCAATTTATTTTTATTTGTGGGTATACTCGTATCAGTAAAATAAGTCAATGATAGACTTAATATGAGTTGGGCAGCTCAATTCAATTCATATTGCTTGTAAATGTATTTATATATATATAAGTAATAATATATTCAAATGCACAAAAAGGCAACTCAAATGACAATTTCTTTAATGTTATTTTATATGTAAACAAGTTAAAGTTAAAAAAGCACTAATGAAATTGCTTGTAATGTGTAAATGTGAAATTTGAGAGTGTATATTTGTCTTTACTGTGACACAAGTTAAAGCTGGGAAGGTTTTAAGCCCTTCTACCTCATAAAATAAAGTATTGTATAAATATGAAATTTAATTTATACAAGTTAAACTCCTAACTGTTTGTTGTAGAGTAAATGTTAAATTTAAAACCAAATATTTGTATTTTTTTAGATGATAATTTTGAGAATGCATAAAACTAAATTAAATAGAATTATAAAATTAATTTCGAACAGCGAGTTTCGCTAAACGTCTGTTCTTGAATTTCATAGGGATTCCTTATTCCATAAGGAATATTTGTATTTATTGTAAGGTTTAAGTTTTTATTCGGAGTCATCAAAATGTTCTTTGGATATTTAATAATTATAATTATTAAAGTGGGAATGTTCTCATAACTCATTTTGTACTAATTTCTATATTTATTCTTTTCACTTTACAGAGATCCCTATTACCGTTATGATGCGGCCGCAGCAGCAGCAGCCGTTGCCGCGGCAAATCCTCGAGCGATGGGCCCACCGGGCGGCTATCCGCCGCGTCATCGGGCGCCGCATCCGCTACAGCAGCAGCCACAATATCCATCGTACCAGCCAACGGCGGAGAATCTGTACGGGCTGGGGGCCACCGATCAGCATGCGGCCATGGGCGTTGGCATGGCTGATCTAAGCGGTTGGGGTGCGGCGCCATCGGTGCCGGGACAAGCAGCAGCTTATCCCGGTGCCGGTTTGAGCGCCTATGGGCATCCACAGGCAGTGGCGCCACCGACGCAGCAGCAGCGTCAGAGTAACGCCAGCGCCGCCTACCGCCAACATATGCCCGCCTACGGACAGCAGGAACAACAGAAACTGGTTCCGTATGGCGCCCAACAGAATATGATGGGTGCACTGGGCGCCACAGGCTATGGGAGTCTAGCGCCACAACAGCAACAACAGCAGCAACAACAACAACAACAGCCGCCAACGCCACAACAGCAGCAGCAGCAGGTGCAGCAGCAACAACAGCAGGTGCAACAGCAGCAGCAGCAACAACAACAACAACAGCAGCAGCAGCAGAGTCAGCAGCAGGCTCGACTGCCGCAACATTATCCCCAGGCACCCGGGCAACATCCTCTGTATCCGGGTGCACCAGCGCAAGGGGCACAACCGGCAGCAGTGCCGCAAGCCTATGCGCACAGTCCCTACGGCAGCCCGATGCAACATCAGCCGGGCCGTGGGGCGCCACAGCATGTGGGCTACGGCCATGCGGCATTGGACCAGGCCAGTGCCTATGGCCAGCATGTTGTGCCGGGTGCGGCGCCGCCAACGCATCATCTGAGTGCGCAGCAGCAGCAGGCTGCGCATTTGGCCAGTGCACAGCAGCAGCAGCAACAGTTGCAGACACAGCAACAGCAGCAGCAACAGGCGCAACAGCAACAACAGCAGCAGCAGCAACCGAATCATGTTAGCCTAATGCAGCAGCAGCAGCTGCCGGGCGCCGTGTTGCCGCCGCCGCACATGGGCATGCCACCCAGCTACGGCAGTCATCATCAGCAGCAGCAGCAACAGGCACAGCAACAACAACAACAGCAACAGGCACAGCAACAGCAACAGCAGAGCGCTCCACCTTACATGTCCAGCAGCAAACATCAGGCGCAGGCTCAGGCTCAGCTCAACTCGTCGCCACAATATCGTGCCGCGTTTCCACAGCTCTCGCCACAAATGTCACCGCGTCCGCCAACAATGTCGCCACATCCACAAATGTCACCGCGACCCGTTGGTGTCTCGCCTGCTAAGCCGCCGGCCCAGCAGCAACAGCAGCAACAGGTGCAACAGCAGCAGCAGCAGGTTAATTCGCCCAGTCAGCACAGCATACAGGGCATGGTTGGTTTGCCGTCGCCACGCCCCCAACCGCCCAGTGTGACAGCGGCGAGCGGCGCCAAGGTGCCACCGATAGCAGCTGTTGGTGGTGGTGGTGTCCCGCCCGTGAACACGTTACAAGCACTCGAACAAATGGTAATGCCCAGCCAGGCGCATGGACTGCCACCGATGGATTACCCGACATCCTATCGCAGCGCTGCCGTTATGGGACCACGCATGCCCGCCTCACCCTCTCCCCAGCATCATCAGCAATGGGGTGCGCCGGCTCACATGGCCGCCATGCAACAGCAGCAGGCGTCACAACAGCAACCACCAACACCCCAACAACAACAGCAGCAGCAGGCACAGCAACAACAGCAACAAGCGCAGCAGCAGCAGCAGCAGCAGGCTCAGCAACAAGCGCAGGCTGCACTGTTGCAACAGCAGCAACAGGCTGCCCAAGCAGCAGCAGCTGCGGCGGCGGCAGCGGCAGCACAACATCAGCAACATCAGTTGATGTATGGACAGAGTATGGCACAGCAGCAGGTGCCAGTGCCGGTGCCAGTGCCAGTGCCAGTGCCCGTCTCGGTGTCCTCACAACAACAGCCACAAGTTCCGCCCGCCGCACAACAGCAGCCAGTGCAAGCACCACCGCCAGCACCGGTGCAACAGCAGCAGCAACACCAGCAGCAACAGCAGCAGCAACACCAGCAGCAACAGCAGCAGCAACAACAACAGCAGCAGCAACAACAACAGCAGCAGCAGCAGCAACAGGCACAACAGCAGCTGAATGAGCAACTGCAGCATTCCATCAATGATATTGTGGGCAACAATCAGCAATCGCAATTAAATGTTTCGCCATTGCATCAACAAACTTTGCCCAGCATGCATCATTTAAGTGCTTCCGTGCACCACCAACAACAGCAGCAACCTACTTTAGAGGCAAGCGCAGCGCAAGCAACACAGCAGCAACAGCAGCCGCAACTTCAGCAACAATTGCAACAGCATTTGTCGCCCATACATCAGCAACAGTCGCCGCATCAGCAGCAATCCCATTTGACCAGCTATGCGCAGCAGAGTAGCAATCAACAACAACAGCAGCAACAACAACAACAACAGCAGCAGCAACATCAGCAATTTGATGCATTTGCCAATATTTTGGCAGACACACAGCAACAGGCAGCAGCAACAGGAGCAGCAGCAGCAACTGTTGTTGCAAGCCAGCAAATAATGTCGCCAGCGCATGTGAGCTCGCCCATACCCCAGCTACAACAGCAACATCAACAACAGCAGCAGCAGCAACAACAGGTACAGCAACAGGTACAGCAGCAATTGCAGCAACAGCAGCAGCAACCAGCAACACCAACAGCAACACCATCGCATCATCTGAGCAGCATACTCAATGAGACCGCCAATTCGAATGATTCGTCAACGTTGGCCGTTGCCGCCAACGATAGCAACAATAGCAGCAGCAACAGCAGCACCAACAGCATTGTCAACAATCAACCTACTTCGGTGCACGACAGCAACTCACAGAGCAGCATCAACAGCAATTCGGCGAATCAGCAACCGTTGCTCTCCTCAATGGAGGCAGTCGCCAGCAATATGCTCAACAGCAATTCGGATTCCACACACACCAACAACACCTCCACAACCCATCAGCATCATCATGTGAGTGGTGTGGATGTGGGCGGACTTTTCGATAACAATTCGATGAGTTCGACGAGTGCTGCTGCAGTTGCAGCTGCCTCAAGTGCTGCATCCGCAGCAGCAGCGTTACTTGACAGCAATTCGCAATCGTCGAATGTTGAGTTCGAGAAGAGCGTCTGTGAGCCAACGGAGCAGGCAGCAACAGTTGCTGGCGATTTGTGTGCCCAATTGCCATTGGATGAGGAGAATAGCAGTGTGTCCAAGACGCAAACGGACACGTTAAGTGATACAATGCCGCAGCAGCCGACACACGATGACCAAGACACAACAACAACAACAACAACGACATCAACATGCCACAAGCAGCAGCAGCAGTCGTCGCTCTTGCACACAGAAGATATGCTGGCGGAGCAGACACAACAAACGCTCTCCGACCTTACCGCCACTGAAGAGACCAAGTCCGCTGAAGAGATCTGCGACGAGAAGACGCAATCCCAACTCGATTCAAGTCTAACGATGCCACCACAGACAACGCCCTTAACAATGGGTGGTATGCCACCAATGCCACCGCATCCATTGGCTGGCTATGATGCTGCTGCTGCAACGGCAGCAGGTGGCACGACAGCAGGGCAAGTGCCAACACAACCACCACAGCCAACCACACATATGCCGCCAATGTTGCCACCATATCCAGGCGCTGCCGCCGGCATGTATCCACCCTATCCGATGTTGCATCAACAGGAGATTGCCGCACTGCAACAGCAAATCCAAGAGCTCTACTGCATGCCACCCGGCCACGAGCATCAGCATCAGGAGAAGCTAATGCGTCTGCAGGAGCGCCTCAATCTGCTGCAGCAACACGAACTGGCCGAACAGTGTGCAGGTGGACCACAGTGTGTGCTCTACCAGAGCATGCCACAGCACCCATATGGTGGCAGCGCCACGCTGAACAACCAAATGGTCGAGAGTCCACAGGTGTCGAGCACCACGGGACGTGGACGTGGCAAGGGTGCGAATAAGCCGCGCAAGCCACGCGCCAAGAAGGGCGATAAAGCGGCAGCAGCAGCCGCCGCCTTGCAACAGCAACAACAGCAGCATCAACATCAACAGCTGCAACATCAGGAACTGATGGATATCAGTGGCAATGTTGTAGTTGTCGCCTCCGCCAGTGCGAGTAGCAGCAGCAGCATTATACCCACCACCCAACTGCCCGTCTCCGAGGATTGTGTGACCCAGGGAGCGGGCGATACTAGTGTTGTCGGCCTGCTGGAGTACAGTGAGGGTATGGGAGATCTATCGCAGGATGTGCACTCGGCCAACGAACTGGACACCTCAACCGATGGCAGTGGCAAGAAGAAGAAGCCGCGCAAACCACGCACACCCAAAGATCCCAATAAGCCGCCGCGAGATCGTACGCCCAAAGTGAAGAAGCTACGTGATCCCAATGATCCCAATTCGACGGAGAGCAGCACTGGCGGGGCACGCA
This sequence comes from Drosophila basisetae, assembly GCA_035041595.1. NCBI lineage: Eukaryota > Metazoa > Arthropoda > Insecta > Diptera > Drosophilidae > Drosophila > Drosophila basisetae. The sequence goes on along the minus strand of JAWNLB010000123.1, from coordinate 5,749,986 downwards.
AGCGCGCCAGTGTTAGCAAGCGACGTAAACAATTTGGCGATGATGACGCCGAGAAGACGGGCGAGGGCAGCGAACTGGAGGACAACAAACCGTTGCTGCCCAAATCGGGCGGCGATGGCGAAGCTGAAACCTCAGCGAGTGGCGGTGGTGTTGGCGGTGGCGTTGTTGATGGTGAATCACCCGACTATGATGATATACCCGTCTCGAAGATACCACGCGGCGCCAACGACGAAGAGAAGGATGCGGAGGCCGGCGATGAGACAGTTGATTCCGTGCCCGATTCCGCTGGCGACGCGGCGAGCACGCCAAGCAGTCGCCGGGATCGCAAACGTTCGACGGCGCGTTCCAGTCGCCGCAACGCGACATCCGAGGAGGGTGGCAGTGCACGACGAAATCGTGGTTCGCTCAGCGCCAAGGCGCTCAAGAAGCGACGCAATCGTGGACGCATTGTGCCCGAATCGGATGGCGAGGATGATACCATGGATCGAACGCCGCCACCCTCACCGCCACCCGACTCTGAACTCGACTCGAATAAGCGACGATCGTCGCGCAACACCCAACGCAAAAAGTACATTGATGATGTCATGCTACGCTTCTCCGATGATGAGAACTCCTTGCTTGTCGCATCGCCCGTCAAGAAGGAAAAGAAATCCGCATCGGCGAATGCGGCTAATTCCAATGCTGGCAGCGATGTGGAGAAGACCGAACCGCAATCGGGTGCCGAAGGCGAAGCAGGTGGCAGTTCAGCGGGTGAGGAAAAACAGCCGCTGGCCACAGACGATACTACGAATAGCCAGTTGGAGGCCACTTCCAGCACATCAGCAGCAGCGGAGAAGTCGGAGAGACAGAGTGCCAGCGATGCTGCAGCAGCAGCAGCCTCAGCGATGTCTTCCAAGCCCAACTATGTGTACATCAACACAGGCGATGAGGATAGCATGGTGGTGCAACTGGTTCTCGCACTGCGGATGGGTAAACGTGAACTAATACCGGAAGCGCCTAAGGTGAAGACACCCGAGCCCAAGACAGAGAAAGAAGTCGAAGCCGAAGCTAAGACCGAAGCAGAAGCTGAGGCAGCAGCAACCGAGGCAAAGACAGCAGAAGGCAACGATCTGGAGACGTGCGCTGAGAGCAGCAGCAGCACAGATAAAACCGAAGACAAAGAGGAGAAACCTCAAGCTAATGCAGCAGAAGACGAAGAAGGCGCAATCACAAAAGTGGATGAGGCCAAGGAGCAGCTGGAGCCGAAATCTGATGAGAACAAAGAGCCGGAGGATGACCACAAAATGGAAGTGGATGAGAAGGTTGAATCACCCAAATCATCGGTGGCAAGTGAAAAGTCCGCTGAAGAAGAAACATCCGAAAAGGAGGAAGTTGATAATAATAAAATGGCAAATGACGAAAGTGCAGAGAACAAAGAGGCAGTCGAAGAAACCGGCAAAACAGACAAGCAAGAAACTGTAGAAGACAACGAAGACGATGACGAAGAAGAAGAGGGAGAAGCAGAAGCAGAGGCCAAAACTGATGATGAGAAAGCAAAACTAGCAGCTGAGCCAAAGATAGCAGCAGAGGACGATGCCGCCACAGAGCACATTGAGAAAGATGTTGAAAAGGCAAAGGAATCTTCAGCTGATGAAACAGCAGAAAAAATGGATATAGATGAAGCAGAAACAACGGTTGTGGATGAAGGGGATGCAACGGAGGAGAAAATAAAAACCGAAGCAGAAGCAGAATCGTCCAATGTGGATGAGGACAAGCCAGAAAAGAAAGAGCTCGAGGATAGAAAAGAGGATAAGGAGAAGACAGCAACAGACGCAGAGCAAACTGAGAAAAAGAAAGGGGAAGAGCCAACAGAGTCGGCCAACGATGAAGACAAATCGAAGGATGACGACGAGTCCAAGGACGGCAAACCCGAACCGGTTTTCATCGATGTCGAGGAATACTTTGTGAAATATCGGAATTTCAGTTATCTGCACTGTGAATGGCGCACCGAAGAAGAGCTGCTCAAGGGTGATCGTCGTGTCGCTGCCAAAATCCGACGCTTCCAACAGAAGCAAGCACAGCAGATCAACATCTTTGAGAACATCGAAGAGGAGCCCTTCAATCCTGACTTTGTCGAGGTGGATCGTGTGCTGGACATGTCCGTGCACACAGATGAGAACAGCGGCGAGACGACCAAACATTATTTGGTCAAATGGAAATCATTGCCCTATGAGGATTGCACCTGGGAGCTGGAGGAGGATGTGGATAACGATAAGATTGAGCAGTATTTGCGCTTCAATAAGATCCCGTTGCGTTGCGAGTGGAAGAGTCGTAAACGACCGCATCCCGAACAATGGAAGAAGCTGGAGAAGACACCCATCTACAAGTCGGGTAACAGTCTGAGACCCTATCAGCTGGAGGGTCTCAATTGGTTAAAGTTCTCCTGGTATAATTCACACAATTGCATACTGGCCGATGAAATGGGTCTGGGCAAAACAATCCAGAGTCTGACTTTTGTCCATTCGGTCTATGAGTATGGGATACGTGGACCATTTCTGGTGATTGCGCCGCTCTCCACAATACCAAATTGGCAGCGTGAATTCGAGGGATGGACCGATATGAATGTGGTCGTTTATCATGGATCTCTGACCAGTAAACAAATGATTCAGGACTATGAGTTCTACTACAAGACAGATAGTGGCAAAGTTCTGAAGGAGCCCATCAAATTTAATGTGTTGATCACGACATTTGAAATGATTGTCACCGATTATATGGATCTAAAGCAGTTCAACTGGCGTCTGTGTGTCATTGATGAGGCACATCGTCTCAAGAATCGCAACTGTAAACTGCTGGAGGGATTGCGTCAACTGAGTCTCGAGCATCGTGTCTTGCTCTCGGGCACACCTCTGCAAAACAACATCAGTGAGCTATTCTCACTGTTGAATTTCCTGGAGCCCAGTCAATTCTCGTCGCAGGAGGAGTTCATGTCCGAGTTTGGCAGTCTGCGCACCGAGGAAGAGGTCAACAAACTGCAAGTGCTCCTCAAACCGATGATGTTGCGTCGTCTCAAGGACGATGTGGAGAAATCCCTTGCGCCGAAAGAGGAAACAATCATCGAAGTAGAGCTGACAAATATACAAAAGAAATATTATCGCGGCATATTGGAGCAAAACTTTAGTTTCCTCAAGAAGGGCACAACGTCAGCGAATATACCCAATCTGATGAATACCATGATGGAATTGCGCAAATGCTGTATTCATCCCTATCTACTCAATGGTGCCGAGGAGCAAATTCAGTACGATTTTAAGGCTCAACACGGCGAGGATCCCGAATCTTATTATAAGAATCTTATTCTGTCGGCGGGCAAAATGGTTTTAATCGATAAACTGCTACCCAAACTGAAGGCAAATGGCCATCGTGTGTTGATCTTTAGTCAGATGGTGCGTTGCCTGGACATCTTGGAGGATTATCTGGTGTATCGCAAGTATCCGTTTGAGCGAATCGATGGACGAATTCGTGGCAATCTGCGACAGGAGGCCATCGATCGTTATTCCAAGCCGGGCTCGGATCGTTTTGTCTTTCTGCTCTGCACCAAAGCGGGTGGCTTGGGCATTAATCTGACGGCTGCCGATACCGTGATTATCTACGATTCCGATTGGAATCCACAAAATGATCTGCAGGCCCAGGCTCGTTGTCATCGCATTGGACAGCGTAAGATGGTCAAAATCTATCGACTGCTTTGTAGGAATACGTACGAACGGGAGATGTTCGACAAGGCATCGATGAAACTGGGCCTGGACAAGGCTGTGCTGCAATCGATGAATACGCACGGCTCCAAAGATGGCAACAACAAGCAATTGTCGAAGAAAGAGATCGAAGATCTGCTCAAGAAGGGCGCCTACGGTGCCGTCATGGACGATGACAATGCCGGCGATAAGTTCTGTGAAGAGGATATCGATTCGATTCTTAAACGACGCACTCAGGTTATCACCATGGAACAAGAGAAGGGTTCAACGTTCTCGAAGGCCTCATTTGCAGCTTCGGGCAATCGTTCGGATATCACCATTGATGATCCCGACTTCTGGACAAAGTGGGCCAAACGTGTGGACATTGATCCCGATGCCTGTGAACGGGATGAGACCGAAGATCTGGTGCTCTCCGAACCGCGTAGACGCACACAAATCAAACGCTATGGCCATGAGGATGTCATGGAGATCAACTCGGAGGACTCTTCGAATGAGAACAGCGATGACGAGGGCGGCATTGGTGAGTTGGAGCCAGATTTAAGTTGGAGTTGGAGACTATAAATATCTTAATTTTTAATCAGGTCTACGCTCACGTCGTCGCAAGGAGAAACGCGATCGAGATCGCGCTCGCGAGAAGAAGGGCAACGATGAGTATATACCAAGAGAGCGTGATGCTCTGGCCGCATTGGGTCTGGAGGAGATCCAGTATGGCAACTGGGCCAAGTCCGAGTGCTTCAAGGTCGAGAAGGGTCTACTTTCATTCGGGTAAGTTAATGGCGAAATTTTTATTCAATGATACACTACTCAACGCGATAGCGATAACGACGCATCACATTGTTCAGTTTCATGTTTAGTATATAGATCTTGCGGTGCAACATTTTCTCCTCCTTCTCGTAGTAGAGTGCCTCCTCCTTGCGCTCGATATATTCGGTGACGCTCGGTGCCTCGTACTCATCGAGTTGGGCACGCAACTCACCAAGAATCACATAATCCTTGGCATTGTTCTGCTGTACGGTGGCCACCTCCCTTTCCAGTTTGGTGATGGTGCGCGTTATTTCATCGGTGCGATTGATTACGTTACGCATCTCTGTCTCCAGATTCATCATCACCTGTTTCTCCTCGGTCATCGCTAGCGATGTCTTCCCCGTAACGCTCTTCAGTCCCGCCATATGCGTATTCTTCTCCTCCAGCTCGTTGGTCAGCTCGGTGCGTTTAATGATCAACTTCTCAAAGTCCACCGCTGTGAGGATGCCACTGAGATCCGCTTTGGTTATCAGATCGGCACGATGCTGTTGACACGTCTCCTGCAGCGAGACAATCGTCAGTCGCATTGTGCCCAACAACGCTCGAGCGTTCTTAAACCAATTGGCCGTAAATTTACGCAGCTTGCGCTCAATTTGACGCTCTGTGGCCGTCTCCAAAAATAAGGCATCGTTCTCATCGCGCAGAAAGTGTAGCATAAAATTTTTCTCCGTCTCGATTGTCTCCTCGCTGCGATAATGCAGTTCCTCGATCTTGGCACGCAGCTGCTTAACCTCAACCATGGCTGGAATGAAGTTTGGAGAAGGAGAATTTAAAAAAGACGCCTTGAAGTCAAAAATCTGGACCAAATTGAATAAAAACCCTAGAAGAGAGCTGTGTAAACTCAGTCGCATAAACTCCCCCTATAATGATTTCTCCAGAAACTGTAATGAAGAGAAAGAAGAAAAATCTCCTGAACACTTGCCAGGATTAGATTACGCAGCCTGGAAAGCCCCCAACCGATCGAGTCTATCACAGTTAGCTAGAATCCGGGCCAACTAAAACTAGTGTCAATGAATTCAGAAGAATCCAATCTGATCTAATCTTTCGCCAATTTTCGCTATAGTCCTAATGCACTTACCATTTCGCTCGATGTCGATAACGCGTTTTTCCACCTCGGACGCAGCCTTTTCGGCCAATTCGGCCTTGGCCTTAACATTCAGTTTGTGCTCGATGGGTTTGCGTCGCTCGCCGCCGCCGCCCCCGGCACCCAATACGCCCATGTGTATGGACATGGATACGGATCGCTTGGAGCCCGAGTGACGACTCGATTGCTGCAGACTGTCCGGTTGGGCTGTCTGCTTCATTTGGATACGCTTCAAGATTGAGGTGCGTCGCTGACGCAGTCCGATCAACAGCTTCGGATCGTTCTTCTCCAGAAAATCAACCATTATATAATTCTCCAATTTGACTATGGCTAGCTCCTGTTGCACGGTTTCAATGGTACGCCACATATCTAAGGCATCCAGATCGGCCAATCGATTCGCTCGCTCATCGTCCGACCATTGATTGTAATCATCCAAATAGAACTTACTCACCAGGGTCACTATATCGAGCTCACCACGTCCATCGTCATTCTCATTTACTTGTGATTTGTTGAGAATAGATCTGGACTCAAGACTTTTATCGGATGGGCTTGGCAAGTTCTTCGACATTTCATTTATTTCAATTTCAAATAAAATTCAAAATGAAATTAAATATATTATAATCAATAATCAATGATGATCTTTTATATATTGGATCTCTTTAAATATTAAATTTAGCGCGTTATAATTGTATATGATATAGATATGTTTGTAGTTTACGTAAAGAGAAGAGTATTCGTAATAGGCCACCTTTGATCTAAAAAATAATATACATATATTTTAAATATATCTCTCTCTATTTTTATAGATGGGGACGCTGGTCGGAACTCTTGGAATTGGGTTCGTTTAAGCGCGGCTGGCGCGATATTGACGTTGAGGACTGTGCACGCATTATTGTAAGTCTGTGTTCATATACTCGTATATGTCGAAATTCGACATTTATATGTATATATATATATTTTCAATGATGACCAACCATGCTAATATTGAGAGAACTTTAGGTTTTCGCTGAGTAAGAACAAAACTTCTCAACCCGCTGAACAAAACTTTATTCGCCTTATTTTGAGTCACACTCCAAAAACTAACGATCAGTTTTTTCTTTATTAAAACTCCTTATAGCTACTGTACTGCCTGCAGGTGTATAAGGGTGACGAGAAGATCAAGACATTCATTTGGGATCTAATCACACCGACGGAGGATGGCGAGGTGCAGAAGATCAGCAGGGATCATAGTGGCCTACACAATTTGGTGCCACGAGGTAGGAATGCCAAAGGTATGGTAAAAGATACATTCACGCACTCCAACTGCTGCACGGACGTAGAGTTATCAAAATCAAAAATACAAAAAAAAAAAATATACGAGCTGCCTCGAACTATATAGAAATTACTAGTATTGTAAAAAACAAAAAACAAAAAAAAACACAAATTTTACTACACACTAAATAGAATATATCTCTGGGCTGGACTACCTTAACTACCTACTTAATTACTATAAATATGTAGTATATATATATATACATATTTATACATTCAAATTTCTCAAGAACTTCCAAGTAAATGTCATCTTTTGAGCTGCAGCTATTTTATAATTACTATATATGTATATATATCTGATTCTATTTGTAATAACTGGGTTCTGTGTTCTACCAATGCCATCAACTGATTCACCCTTTGAAATGTATTCTCCAAAGACCGTTCAATGTTCAATGTCAAAGTGTAACTACCTAAGCTCTATATTCATATAGACATATATAAATATATATATATAAATTCTATACAATCATTAGCAACTGACACGACTCGACTCGACCAAGACACGACGAACGCCAAAAATAACTGGTAAAATGATGAAAAGAAAAAGTGTGTGTATGTTTTGTTGCCATGCAATTGTATGCCTTTTACTATATAACCTTTTATGATTTATAAATATTTTCATCTATACATATACATTTATCTATATATATATATATATATATATATATATATATATATATATATATATATATATACAAACCTACATTAACTATAACATGTGATTTAACCAAAACTTATATTTTATTCTGTCGACATACACATTTTTTATTACTAATCATCGCGTGAATATGCAAAATAGACCACTTTTATACTGTATATATTAAAATCAACTATATCCTTATAATAGTTACACATTTCGAACGATTTGTATCCATAAACAACTTGATTGTTTTACTCGTTACCTTAACGGCAAAATTATATTAAAATCATATAAGCATTTTAAATGTTTGGAATTTTAGTATTCCATTTAACAATCACTTCTTGCTCTTTTGGATATTAATACAAATGTTTATTAACATAAAATAAAAGAAAATTAATAATAATACCATTCTAATTTAACAATCGCTTCTTGCTCATTTGGAAATAATTACAAAAACATATTAAAATAATATAACAAAATATATAACAATCCCTACTCAATGTCCAAGATAATTTTGCAAATTCACTACATCTTCGGCTTACACTAATTCTTTATTTTCTTTCAGCTTTTTGTAGCCAATACACAAATATATATATTATGTTTATACAAATATATGATTCATATATCTGTACATAATTTAGTAAATGCGCTATTTTCAAATTTGAACCCATATCATTGTAGTAAACAACTCATGCATCATTATCAAGCCGAAGGCGAAAGAGTTTTTTTTTACTAAATATGCGCCATATATTTTTTTTATCATACATTTTGCAGGACGCAACGGTGGCAAGTCCAACAAGGAGATGACACCGGCACCTGGCACTGCCTCGGGCAGCAACAGTGGTAATACAACACCGGCGCACAAGTCCGACTCGGGTGGTGGCCTTCTTGGCGATAAGGATGGCGGTGGCGGGATTAGCGCCAGCGCTGTGGCAGCTGCAGTTGCACCACCGCCCGCGCCACCCACCAGCATACACGATCCGAATCATTGGAGCAAAAAGGAGAAATACGATGCGGATGCGTATCTGGAGGGCGCCTACAAGAAGCATCTGGGCAGACACGCGAATAAGTGAGTCGTGTGGAATCGAATTTGAATAAACTAACCAAAAAATATACCCTGCTGCTGCCAAGCGGGATATTTCCAGTCTAAACTGTTTTGCTAACAAAAAATCCTTTCTATTTTTCTGCTCTTTTCCTTCTCTTGATCTTTGTTTTATATTTTCTGTTCATTTTGATTGACTTTCTGATTTTACACAGGGTTCTGCTGCGCGTTCGGATGCTCTATTATATACAGCACGAGGTCATCGGTGATTTAGTGCAGCAGATCAAGGATAATACGCCCATCAGGTAGGCGTGTTTAGCGTTCATCAGCATCCACATCACATTAATCACATCATGATTGTTGTCGTTGATTGATTGACTGATTGTTGTTGCGCTCTGCAATTGGAGCGCCAATATGCATTCGTTATATTTTTTATATATATATTTTAATTTATTTTTGATTTTGTAGTGTTATGATTTTTATTGAGTTTATTTTTTTGGGTTGTGTCAGCTATTTTTCTATAGTCAATTAATATATATTCTTATTTTATCAGTATTATCTCTGACTATCTAACTACTAGTAATGCCAATTTGTTTAACTCTTAAACCTTAATACTAAAAGAAAGCCAGCTCGCGAGTAATATTTCTGCTTTGAATACTCAGCAGTTTTATTACTTTTGAGTTTTTAATTCGCTTCCATGTGAGATCTCTCTTCCACTCGCTAGTTTCAAAGCTCTCTCTGTCTCTCGCTCTCTACCACTCGTTACTAACTTTGTTCTCGTTACTAACTGTTTAAATGCTCTGTGTTTCTCACTGTATACGAGGTGTGTTCAAAAAGTATCGCGAATTTTGAATTTTCGCGGGTTACGTATAATCGAATTTCGATTTTTTTGTAGCGTTATGTTGGTACTCATGTCTCTCACTTATGCCGACAAGCTCGGCCATTTTGAATGTTCACTTAATTGTTGACAGCTGCTTTGCTTGCACGTGTTTTGGATCGTCTTCGATTTTTACCTATTCAAAAAAATGGATCAAAGAACCTGTATCAAATTTTCTGTGAAAAACGAAATTAAGTGCGCGGATGCATTCCGAATGTTGATTGTGGCATACGGAGAAGCTACCTTGGACCGAAGCAACGTTTATCGGTGGTACAAAATGTTCTCAGAAGGCCGAGAAGATGTGAACGACGAAGAGCGTGCCGGACGCCCGAGCACTTCAACAACAGACGAAAAAATTAATGGAGTGGAGAAAATGGTATTGGCCAATCGTCGAATCACCGTTAGAGAAGTTGCTGAGGAGCTAGACATATCGATTGGCTCATGCCATTCGATTTTTATCAATGATTTGGGCATGAGACGGGTCGCCGCGAAATTCGTACCAAAATTGCTCAATTGCGACCAAAAACAGCATCGCATGAACATTGCTAATGAGATGTTGGACTCTGTCCGCGACGACCCAAATTTGCTCCAGAGTGTCATACGACGAATCGTGGGTTTATGGTTACGACGTGGAAACCAAAGCTCAATCATCTCAATGGAAGCTGCCGCACGAACCAAGACCGAAAAAAACGCGAAAAGTTCGGTCGAATGTGAAAGTTTTGCTGACAGTTTTCTTCGATTGCAGGGGCGTGGTGCATCATGAGTTCTTGCCACAGGGTAGAACGGTCAATAAGGAATATTACCTGCAAGTTATGCGCAATTTGCGCGAAGCAATCCGCCAGAAACGCCCGGATTTGTGGAAGAACAAAAATTGGCTTTTGCACCACGATAACGTCCCTGCTCACACATCGTTGCTTGTGCGCGACTTTTTGGCCAAAAACAACACACTAATGATGCCGCAGCCACCGTATTCCCCAGATCTGGCCCCCTGTGACTTTTTCTTGTTCCCTAAACTGAAGAGGCCCATGAAAGGACGACGTTTTTTTTAATAGGTAAAAATCGAAGACGATCCAAAACACGTGCAAGCAAAGCAGCTGTCAACAATTAAGTGAACATTCAAAATGGCCGAGCTTGTCGGCATAAGTGAGAGACATGAGTACCAACATAACGCTACAAAAAAATCGAAATTCGATTATACGTAACCCGCGAAAATTCAAAATTCGCGATACTTTTTGAACACACCTCGTATCTCTCCGCTGAGTGTTTCAATCAGATAACTCCCTCCTTCCCCGTTCTTGAACGTTTGTTGTATGCAATTTTTAATACTACATTTCTACATTAACTAACTGTTCCCCTAACTCGTTAAACCTTTTAAAAAAAATCTCAAACAAAAAACAATCTTGCTCAAATTTTTACTCTCGCTGTGTTTTGTTTTGCACTACTTGAACCTTTTTGACGAATATTCTAAATGCTAATTTGAATACGAATAAATATATATGTATATATATATATATATAATATATAATATATATGCATACACACTCACTGACAACTTTTGGATAACCACAACAACAACTACTACAACAACAACAACAACAACTTTAACTGATGCAGTTCGAAAGCCAAGCCACAACTGCTAGCACTCAATCTGGAAAGGTAATATCTATGCACACATCTCGCTCTCGCCCTCGCTCGCTCGCTCGCTCGCACGCACTGATCGCCCAAAAAAGAAAACACAAAAAAAAATTAAAAATCAAAAAGAAAAACCCTCCGATCACAACACCATCTACGCCCGCCCGCCCATCCGAAGAGAATCAGGCGATTAGGCAAATCGTATTTGATATTCTCATGCCTCTCTTCATCATCGATCGATCAACGAATTATGAGATATATCCAACAACATATACATATATATATCTACAAGTTATATGCACAGCAATTTTATATATATCTATATATATGATTTCCGATATTCCAAATTCCAAAGAAAAAATATACGGCAACAGACAAAAAACTTTCAATTAACAATATTTCTTCGAAAATAATACCCGTCTTTAGTTGCATTTGTAAACTGTTTTCGTAATCCGTAGCACAAATTGGCAATTAACAACAACAACTAATAAATAATAAAAGTTATAATTTGGTTTTTTTTATCCCCCATTTTCTTATATGCTTTATAGTTTGATATATATACATTTTGTTTTCATTTTATTTGTTAGACAACAACAAAAAACAATGCATAAAACTTGTTGAACTGAATTTATTACTCATTGACATATTTGTACTAAACAAGAAACCAAACAACAACTCATGCAATTCTTCTTCCCCCCTCATCTTTATCTCTCTCTCTCTCTCTCTCTCTCTATGTATCTCTTTATAAATATATATATATATGTATTTATATATACATATGTATATATCGATGTATGTGTGTGTATATATATCTATCAAATCAAAATGTAGCGAGCTCCCAATCCGGCCGCCGCCAACGCCCGATCAGGTGCCATCATCATGGTGGAATCCCATCTGTTGTGATAAGAGTCTATTGGTTGGAACCTACAAGCATGGCTGTGAAATGTATCGTCAAATGCGCGCCGATCCGAATCTGTGCTTTGTCACTCATGTGGGCGCCGGTGCCGGTGACGATTTGGCCGTCACGAATTTGCCAATGTAAGTTGTTTAACAAAAAAACAAAAAAAAAAAAATCCTCCCTTCCCCATACCCTCAATTCCCCATTTTCTCCCTTTCATTCCATTCCATCCATGCCGTCATCCATCCATTAAATTATGCCTAAATAGGGAACACATTTTAGCCATTATTTCATAGTACCACACATATGCCACAAGTACTAACCACAACCACAACCACAATTTCAACAATGAGACCAGTCTCTAGCCAATTACGGGAAACGTGAAACGTCGAAACCTCAAAACAACTAGTCCAAAAATAAACAGGAACTGGAATATGTTCAATATGTTTTATATTATATTTACTAATAGTACTTAGTAATTATACTAACCAAAACGAACGTTGAGAGATTTGCTAGACACGCAATAAGATCCATGTTCAGTGCGACCGTATAAATTTTAATGCTGATCAGCAAAAACAAAATTCACATTTACAAAAGGGTTCCATATTTTAAACTCCTATAACTCTGTCAAAACTGGTACGATTAAAAAAAAAAAGAAATTTGATCTTCACTCCAAATTCAAAAAGATGTCTTTAGGAACGGTTCTACGCGTTCCATTATCACAAACAAACATAGACTTCTAATACCATATTTAAATTTGAAAGAACACTTTTCGCTCGAACAATAAATAATTTCAAATTGGAACTCGTTAAACGGTCACACTGAATATTTTTTGCTACTCACACGTTGGCCAAAACATTTGAAAATCATTGAAATTTTGTATGTGTGTGAATGTGTGCATTATTTTTTCTCTCAGTGTTTGTCACACAAAAGAAATTCAACTCCCGCCAAAAAAAAAACAAAAATAATTAAATTAGCATAGAGTGTGAGACCGTTTTATAATTATACTCCAAACATATATATCGATATCGTATTCACAGAATTGAAGACGATGCAAATTCGAAGCACGATGACGGCGATGAGGTGGACGACGATGGCACCACAACCACCAAAGACTCGGATTCCACCAAGCTAACGGCCGGCGATAATAAGGACTCGCTCGATCCGGAGCGTCCCAGTTCGTCGGGTAAGAGCGATAAGGCCGAAAATCATAATAATAGCAGCGGAATCAATTCTACTACTACTACTACTACTACTACTACCAATACCAATACCAATAAAGCCAACGAGCAATCCGTCAACTACTCCTCCAACTCGGTCGAGGGCAATGGCAGCGATGCAGTCGACATTGACGTTGACGCCACGGCGGCTGCGGCAGCCGTGCCAAACGAATCGGCAACAAAATCAACCAAATTGGCTAAATCGAATGAAATTGAAATTGATACCGAAAATACAAATGAAAATTCAAAAGATATTCCAAAAGAAACTGACAATGATAAAGCGTCAGCAGCCAACAACGAGGCAGTGGCTGTTGCTGATGATGATGCCACCACCACCAACGAGGTAGACGCCGCCGATGCCCCCGCCGTTGCCCTGGACGCCGACTCGAGCGATGCGGCAGCAGGTGATGAGGGGGCGGCTGTGGTCTCAAAGGCAGCCACTGTTGCCTCTGCTGTTGGTTCGCCATTGAACGACACCACCGATCACAATATGGACGTTGAGGCTGATGAGGTGAAAGCCCAAGCCCAAGCCAATGGCAATGAGGCTGCTGCTGTGTCAGCCGTTGGCGAAGCCGTTGATGCTGCCGCTACCATTGCACCCGCCGAGATTGGTTCAGATTCATGCACCACTAACGCAAAAAAAACCACCAACACCACCACCACAAATATCACCACTACCACCACCATAAACACCACCACTACTACTATAACCACCATTACCACCAATCCATCATCCACAACAACAACAACGACTGCAGCGGCCCCTGGGATGATCATCGGATCAGGGGAGTCAGCGGGTCAAAACTGCGAAAATGCTAACTCCAACTCAAATTTAGGCTTGGACGAGGAGGAAAGTGTCGCCGGCAGCTATCCGCCCACATTGGCAGCTGTAGAGGATGCCACAATGTGGCCATCAATGCAGGATCTCAATACGCGTTTGCGTCGTGTCATCACCGCCTACCAACGCAACTACAAAAAGGAGGAGCTCAAGCAACAGCAAAAGGCCAAGGTGAGTCACCCCCCCCCCCCCCCCCCCCCTCCATTAAAAACCCAACTGATTCTTCGCTATCTAAGCCAACCGACATTCAAATGACACCCAATTCATATCATTTATATTTGTATGTCTGGTTTCCAATTTGAAAGTGTTTCCACTTTAGTCTGAAATATTCAACTATTTGCAACTATTATATAAATTGGTTCCATAAAAATTCCCAGCAAGAATGACGGAAATTTCAAAAAAATAGAAATATAAAAAATCCACTTGTAACGGCAGTTAAAGATTGATCCTGATCTGATTAATAACTACAACTTAGAACTTGGTTTATACATTTCCAATTTTATTATAAAAACAGTGCTATTTCAACCAATTTATCAATATAAAAAATGTTCGTTTATATATAAAACTTGGTAAAAATTTTTAAGATATCGATAACTCTCTACTATCGCCAATTATTATTAATTATTATCGACAGACCTCGATTTATGTCTTCTATTTATACTCTAACAAATATTTTACTTTTCCATCATTCTTGCAAAAATATCCCACACATTATTTCCTTAAGCAATTTGTTTTGTCTTTATCGTTTTGTATATTGATTATAACACCGAAAAATCAAACAAAATTCGTAGATGAGTTTATTCAAAGTATGTAGTTTTGTTGCTTAGCTGTTGGCCGTAGTTAAAAACTTGGCTTAGTGTTTTGCTAAAATACTGTACAATGTTGTAGAAAAAAAAGTAGAAAACGAACACGAACACGAACTAGTACGAACTGTAAAAACCGAACAAACAAAATACCAACAAAACAAACAAACCAACAGCTGATTAACAAAACTACCTGCGAGAAGAACCCTGAAGGAAAAGCCAAACACCCGCACCTGATTCATATGCCCATTAATTCATGGCTTCTCTCGACGAGAAACAGTTAATTTTCTCTCCACTCCATTTTCACTTTTTTTACACACACTCACTCTCACTCTCTCTGCTCCTGATGATGATGTTAAATTGTTGCTTGTTCTCTCTCTCTCTCTCTCTCTCTCTCTCTCCACCAATCAAAATCCAACTCCATCTCCTCTGCCTGCTCTCGCCCCTCCCCCCTACAGCTACAGGCGCTGGTCTCATCGACGCCTCCGCTGTCGGTGCCCACCACGCCCACCTTGCAATCCATGCAAATGCAAATGCAGGGCGCCGGCGTTGGCAACAATTCTGCAAGCGGCGGCGGCGGCAACAACAACAACGTTGTCGTTGGTGGCGGTAGCGCTAGCGTTAGCCAGCTGCAACAGCAGCTCGACTCGAGCAATCGCAGTCTGCAGGCGCTGATGCAATCTCAGGGTGCCAGCACCTCAGCAGCAGCTGCAGCTGCAGCAGCCGCCGCTGCTGGCAACTCTGGCGTACAACATGGAATGGTTGGCCAGCACCAGCAACAACAGCAACAACAACAGCAGCAGCAACAACAGCAACAACAACAGCAGCAGCAGCAACAACAGGTTGGTGGCGCCACAGTGCCTGCAATGCCCACCGCTGCCGACATAAGCTTGATGCTGAGTATCCTCAACACAACAGATGTCAGCCAATTGGCCAATTTGGATATCAACAAGCTGGCCATGTATTTGGTTAGTATGAACAATGTACGTGAAACGCCAAATTATTTTTCTATATATATACTATATATTTGCCTTACATAATGCATTTCAAAAACAACACCCATACCATACCCAAAAAAATATATATAACCCCTAAAGCTATACTCATAATACAAAGAACATGCGACAACAACATACAACATACAACTTACAACTTACCCCGCTCAAAAATATACCCATTGATTCACCCACAAATCGGCAATATTATGCAGCCCGTACTTAAAACACACCCTTCCAGCCCTTGTTGCTGCCTTGAGGGGTTGGGGCGTTAATAGACCATGACCAACCAACCCAGCCACTCTCACACTGACAATAACTTACCAAACACACACACACACTCACACGCACAGACATAAACACTCACACTACACTCATTCGTTGCATTGATCTAACCCCTTTGAATACTATTGAGTAAACATGTATATATTGCACACACTAACACTAGCATGATCTTAACTTGATATGTACACACTATAATAATTAACAACGTATATTTTTGTACAACTCGCCAGTCTTACTTTATTTATATTTTACAATTTCTATATATTTTAATTATATAACATTTTACCAACATTTATCTCGTAAAATGACTATAATATATTTAAGAGATTGTATATCTGGCTATTTAATAGTCCAAAAGTGAATGTTATCGATTTTTAGCTCTCTTTTCCTATTGTCTCCCATTTCATGTGAGTTTCAACTCTCAATTTAATTTTGCTGATTTACCGCAATTGGTCTTCTCACGTTTCGATAGGAAATATCGATAAAAAGAAAAAAATCCCTTCGTTGCATTCAAAAAAGCGAATTACAATGTTTAGTGAAAATTGAACTGTGTGAAAAGTCAGCAAAGAGGAAATCTGACAAGCAGCAGCAGCAAAGCTGTAAAAAATGACGAAATAAAATAAAATAAGTTACACCCACCGTTGTGTATGACGAGAGGGTGGGAGGGGATGGCAGTCGCTGATTTCTGCCAACTACATACGTGCCGACTCGACTGAACTGTATAACTGTCTCTGCATATATGTATGCGTGTATCTATGGGTGTACTTCCGAATGTTCAAACAAAAGCAAACGATGACAAAACGAGACGGAAGACAAGACAACCGTCAACAACAACAACAACAAAAAGAGCAAGAGCGAGAGCGACAACAAAACACGGCGAAAATACTACAAATACAAATCCAACTGCGAATGCGAAATACAAAACACACTTATGTATGCTTACTTAATTTATGCAAAATAAAAGAAATACACGTAGAGCAGCCAGCATACACACGACGGCGAGAGCGAAGCGGACAACGATGATGATGATTAAGATGTTGATGATGAGGCTCAGACTTTCGAGCATTCGAATTTGAAGCCAACCCATACCCCTCCCGCTCCCACACGCCCACCCCCCGGAAATGTGGTGCACACACGGGAGATGCTCGGGCGCGAATGAGCAGCGAAACGAGCAAACGAGAAAATGTCAAACCACTTTGCACACTCAGCAACCGCCCCAAAACTGTTGTTGTTGTTGGCGGCGTTGCCACCTTCAAAGAGGGAGGCAGCGCAAACAGTGAAACCGCCGCAGACTTGTTGGCCAACAAGCTCTTGGGTCAAATTATAAGATTCGACTCTGCAGCTGGAACTGGAGTTGAAGATGTAGATGGTCTATTGTATGTATTGCTCTGTACAACCTGACGGGCATTTTATTGTAGCAACAACAACAACAGTAAGAGCGACGTTGGCGACGACGTCGACGCCATTATCAAACGCCAGCGCCATCAATCAAACCAACAAAAGCAAACACAGCAGCAGCAGCAATGAAGGCTGGCATTGATGCCAGCTGCCAGTGCTGCCAATTTTTAAGCAGCAATTAAAGCTAGTTAGTAAATTTAAAAATGGAAGAAATGAAAAGTCTTTCGCTATTTTATATTTATTTATTTGTGTATTTATTTACATTTGCAAAAAATGTACTTGCACAATTTTAACGTTTACTTCGCTATAGTATATATATACTATTTATAATTGTAGCAATATATTTAAATAATATTCTAAAAGTTATCTAAATGCTTGCCAACACTTCAAAGTCGAAAATCTCGCTACTTGCTGTTTTCCGCTAATTTGCATTAGCCTTCAAAAAAAAAGCAGAACTGACTGAAGTCTGAGAGCAGCAGACAGCGCCAGTACTGCCAACTTTTCAGCGGCAATTAAAACTAGTTTTGTGAAACGGAAGATATTTATATACTATATTTTAGGCAATCTGCCATTTCTGGTAGTTTAGTTATTTAATATATAACTGTAGCAAAATATTTAAATAATATGCAAAAATTAATCTAAATATTTGTTGTATTACATAAAATGCATATCTGCATCTAATTTTGAAGCGCTTAAAAAAGGCAAATCAAGCCGAACTGGCAGCACTGACGCCAGCAGCAAGAAGAGCAAGCAAAATGGTCACACAGCCAAAGCCAAGCCGCATTAGGTCGTGTTGTTGTTGCTGCTGTTGTTGTTGTTGTATTGACGAAGTAAAGTTCTTCACATTGGTGACGATGATTGTTGCCGCGACGTCGGCGTTGGCGGACGACGCTGCCATGCTGCTACTGCTGCTGCTCCTGTTCTCTGACTCTGACTCTGAATGTTGTTTGTTTGGATATATTGGTATCGGTAACGGGTGGTTATTGCTGCTGCTACGTTGGCTGTACTTGTGCGCCGCCTCTCTTTATATGTATGTGTGTTTTAGTTTTCCTGTGTGTGTGTGTGGATGTAATTTTACATTTTCTGTGGATTTATCCAATGTTTAATTCTTTTGCCTGCGCCCACCCAAAATACCAAATACAAAATATAAAATTCAAGCAGCCATTGATGGCAGCGCGTCGTTCTTGTTGCTGTATCCGTATCCGTGTCCATATCGTCGTCGCTGCTCTCACGGGG
Source organism: Drosophila basisetae (assembly GCA_035041595.1). Taxonomy (NCBI): domain Eukaryota; kingdom Metazoa; phylum Arthropoda; class Insecta; order Diptera; family Drosophilidae; genus Drosophila; species Drosophila basisetae. Next base: position 5,731,198 of record JAWNLB010000123.1, on the reverse strand, counting down.
CGAATTATTGAGCGAACAAGCGAGCGAGGCGAGCGACGAATGGGGCGAATATGTGAAATGTGACTTGGATATTATGGTGACCTGTTCCTGCTGCTGCTGCTGCGGCTTCTTCTTCTTTTGCCACGCCGCGACGCGTCAATAAAGCCAAAGCCAGAGCCTAATTGTGCTCATTTGAGAGCTCATCGCCTGTTGTTCTCTGCTCCTTCTGCTCCACTGTTCGTTCGTTTCTTGTTCTGTTTTCTCCACTTGCAGCAGCAGCAGCAGCATCAGCAGCAGCAGATTCTTTTTTCTTGCTGTTGTTGTTGCTCGCCTTTTTTGCAACATGTATTTAGAACACAAGCATAGAATTTGCCTTGCATATGTGTGTGATTATGTATATACATTCTCACATGTATCTGTATGTATGTTTGCCATTCTTTGTGCACCATCTTTCTTGTGCTTGGTTAGGATTTGCTTGGATGCTCACCTCGCGCTGACCGCTATTCGATTTATTTTTATTAGCATTTCATTTTTTTTGCCGAGGCACAGTGGTGCATTTGTCAATTATTCATGCATATGCCGCAACAATTTTTCGCCACTTGTTTGGCCACTATGCAGCATGCCGCACGTCTTACGTCTCACGTCTTGCAACTCATTGCAGTTGGTGCTGCTGCTGCTGCTACATTCGTTTCACACCTGTCGGTCATAAATAATTTCAAATATTTTTCGCTTAAGAGCAGGCCAGTGTGCAGTGGTCAGTTCATCAATGCACACACACAGACATACACACATGCTTATGTGTTTGTGCAGCTGTGTGCGTGTCTGAAATGAGACGCTGTCGTTGTCTACCTGCCTTTTGATTTAGTTTTGCGTTACGCTTTAGTCAAATTTACGACCACACATGCATAGAAAAAAAAACGTCACACGCTTGCACTCGCACACACAGACACACACATGCACGCAATCTCACGTGCAAATGTGCAGTGGCACGCTCTCTCTCTCTCTCTCTCTCCCCTTCGCTCTTTCAGCTGCCGATCATGTTTTTACTAGTGTGTGTGTGTCTGTGCATGTATTTTAGTCATATGCATTTGCCGAAGATGTCTCGCTGTCGCCGTCGATTGGCAGCTTGTTTTGTGCTGCTGCCGCCGCCGTCGCTGCTGCTAGCTGGTCGTGGTTGTAGTGGTGTTGGTGGTGGTGGTGGGATTGTGTTGGATGTGTATCTGTATCTTACAGATTGATTAATAATCTCGTTTTTATACTCGACGAAGCTCAGCGACTGCTGCGGCTGCGGCTACGTGCTTATCACACTTTAGTGCAGTTTCTATCTTTCGCATTACTTGCACACAATCTTTGTGAATATACATATAAATATAAATATGCATATAAATATAAATATGCATATAAATATATATATACTTACATGTGTACATATGCAAATTAAATCTATGACAAAGGTCGTTTTAATTAAGCAATTGCATAATTCTCTAAAACAATGGTAAAAAAGAACTCGAGTCCTTCTGCTCCTCCTTCTCTTCTTCTACACACAGAAAAGGCTAATTTCTAGAAACAATCGCTTCCTGGCCGGTCGCTCACGTGTGTGTGTGTGAAAGCGTGCTAGAGATGCGCGCGTGTTACGAATTTTTATAAAACGTTTGGAATATGGGAATACGATAGTATCAAAAATATGCCAGGTTTATTTGCATTTATTAGAATTAGAATTTTTTTTATTTTAATAATAGCAATATTAATAATTGTATTGTATGCATAATTCTGCTCTTTCATCGTGTCACGACACGTGCCCATCTATAGAGATGCGCACAAATTTGAGTACCTGAATTTAATCCATTTCTCATGACTAGCCCGAACAGCGCTTAGCTGGCTTGCTGGCTATTATTTTATTTTATTTTATCCCTTTTACGTTGTGTGTCCTTTGCACCAATAACAACATCAGTCGTCGCAGTCGCAGTCGCTGCTGTGCTTGCTTCTTGTTGTCGTCGTCGTCAACAACAGTTTTTGTGGTACATTTGTTTCAATGCTTGGCTTTTTTTGCCCCTGTATATGCCATGCATGTGTGCCCCCATTCCTCTTTTCCCCATCATCCTGCTTGACACACACGTGTATGTGTAAATATATGTGCATGTGTGTGTGACAGGAGGCTCTGCCTTTGCCTTTGTCCAATGCCTCTTTTGCTTACATTACACAGTTGACACAATGTGTGCTCTGCGCTGCCTTCTCATTCTCCTCCTCCTCATTCTTCAACTCGTCCATCTAGTGCACAGCGAACACACACACATACACATATATATGGAGAATATATATATATATATGTATATGTATTCGCTCTCGCTAGCGGCGCACTCTCGCGTTCAATGCGCTCGCTCTCTCTTTCTCTCTCTGACTCTCTGTCAGTGCTGCAAGTGACGCTTTGGCTTCGCCTTTGCCTTTGCCGCGCTCATTTACCTCAGCGGAGGACAGGCTGTGACTGCTGTGACTGCCTTTCTGCCTGCCCATCTCATTCATATTCACATTCACCCAAAACGGCGTTTGGCTTAATCTCACGATTGTTTGGTTTCGTTTCGTTTGGTTTGGTTTGGTTTTGCTTTTTCTCTGCTCTGCTTTGGGCTCTGCTTTTGGCTCTGCTCCCTCGCTCAATAGTAGTTGCCTTGCTTGCTGTTGTTGTTGTTGCTGTTGGTTTGACTAGCGACCGACCCTCTACTCTTCTTCTCCCCCGTCTTCGTTCTGTTTCGTCGCCGTTGCTGTTGCTGGCTGATTCGCATTCGATTTTAGCCGCTGCCGCCGTCGCTGCTTCCGTGCTGCGCGCGTATGCGTTCCCCGTTGTGGTCTCTGTGTCTCTGTCTGTATGTTTATGTGTTTGTGTACGTATCTGTGTGTGTGTGTGTGAGGAGTGTTTCTTGTATTTAGTCCGCAATGCGCTCGCTCATTATTTGTTTGAGCGCCGCGGTGTAAAGTTGTAAAAAGTCCAAGTGCTGCTTGAGCTGAGCAGCAGCGGCAGCAAACGCATCCATATCCAAAACAGCGTCGTTGTCGTATCGGTGTCTCCCTCTTACAGACACACACCCGCGCTCTCTTTGTCGCTCTATGAATGTGCCTGCTTGCGTATCTGTGTGTGTTTGTGACTACGTGTGTGTGTGTAGAAGAAGAAATAATAATAATCAAACGAATGGAAAAATGTAATTGCTGCTGAGGCAAAAGTAGACGACGAGTGCTTTGTTTGTGTGTGTTGTGTGTGTCTGTGGCTGTGTGTGTGAGCAGCGAATGCAGACAACAACAACAAGAAGCAGAAGAAGAAGAAGCAGCAGCAGCAGTAGCACCGCAACGTGCAAATAGCAAATGTCGCCGACGCCGCAATGAATGATAATTAGTGCTTAATTAAAATCAATAATGTCGAAATCGAAATCGAATTCGAAATCGAGATCCAATTCAATATTTGTGATATAATATCGTATAATTGTAATTCGGAATTGTTTTTGTGTGTGTTTGCCTAAAATTGTCCAATACAACAAAATGGAGGTTATTAAACCCATGGATTTTAGCAGTTTCTCAGCGTTCTGCGAGCATCTAAATAAATCATCATCAACAGCAACAACAGCTCCCATTTTAAACAATGGCATTTATTTGGAGGTAAAACTACAACAACAACAAAATACAGCAAATAACAATAACAAACAATGCCATTGACAATTTATATTAAATTCAAATTTTGCGCAAAAATTTAGTTAAAACGACGTTGCCCCATCGCATAAGAAAAAATGTGAATGCAAAGAATGCAGAAAACAACAACAAGAACAGCGCTGCTCACAGTAATACAAGTAACTTAAAAAAAAGAAAAGCAGCAAGCAAAGCAAGTCGAGCCGCAAAGTTAAAACGAAATACAAAACAATAAATTTATGCCTATAGATTTCGATGAGCGTTGCCACTTTACATGGCACATGTGTGCGTAACTCACTCACACACACACACATACGACGGTAACCAGTTGGGCTCTGTGTGTTTGAGTGAGCAGAGCGCGCTCATTTAAATTCGTTTTTCCGCCTGTCTTCTATCCTACCTACCCCCATTCCCATTTCCATTCCCATTTCGCCGCACAAGTCAAGCCGCTGTTGCTGCTTGCTTTGCCTTGCCTGCTTTGCTACTTACTAATAATCATAATCAATCGCTCGCACTTGTATCGTGCCAAATGCACGAGTGAACGAGCACCAAGAGCGAGCAAGCGAACGAAGAGCACAGCAGGGCGAAGGTGCGCATTTGTGGCGTATGTGCAAGCGAGATGGAGAGTGCACTTGCTAGAGATGGGTTAGCAGTAGAAGTCGTCGTGTTCAGTTCGGTCTCCTCTTTATCTTATTTCGCTGTTTTGTCGTTTGTTTTTATTTGCCCCTATCCGAATACCATCCTCATCCCACCACGCTTGCTTAAAAATTGTATAGCAAAAAGCCGTTAGCCGCTGTGCCTGCATATATAAAACAACAGACACAACAGTGCTGCCAACCTGCGCCAATTGGCATCCTTGAAGAGCAGCCAGACTTGCCAACGTTGACGCTGCTGAGAGCAATCCCCCCCCCTCACACACGAAGCACTTGACTGCAAGAGGCGCCCGCTTTACAGTTTCATTTGTTGTTGTTTTGATTTGCATTCACATATAAATATAAGTGCATATGTATGCGCGTGTTTTATTTGCAACCACCTGGCAACGCTGTCTAAGGAGTTGGCGTAGCGTCGTCGTTGCCCCTTTGCTATGTGTGAGTGGGTGGGGGGAGTATTATTATTATTATCATAACTAACTACATCACTAGCGTGAGAGAGGGAGAGCTCCATTTTTGGAAAAGTATGGGTATGTGTGTGAGTGAGTTAGCCGTGCAATGGGTCTCGCAGGATTCATTTGTTTGTCTCCCAGCTGCCCGCCTTCTGTCTCCCCCCTCTCCCGCTCACCACCTTTGCCTGTGCTCAAATTGTCGCTATGCCATTTTTGCCCTCTGCACTCTCCGTGTCGCGTTATTAGGGGTGTAAAATGGATTTTTTACTTTTATTATTATGATTTTTATTGTATTTCCCAGTTTCAGTTTCAGTTTTGCTTCGTATTTAGTCCTCATCATCGCAGTCGCCGCGCCGTCGTCATCGTCTATTGTCTCTCAATTTTGCCCCTTTGCTTTGCGCTCGCCATTCGCATTTTGTACTTTTTTTTACTTTTCGCACAAAATTTGTGTAATTTGGATAAGGTCCCGTTACCGACACCGACCAACCCCCTACAAACACATACACACACACAAACGCATAGAGCAGCAGCACCCACCCTTGATGCATCCATCCCGTTATGCTGTTGATGATGATAATGAAGAAGGGGAATGAGGTGTGGATGAGTGGAAAGAGGGAGGGGGGGGGGGGGGGGGGGGGGGCTTTTAATTTTTTTCAAATTGTGTCAATATTCGTAATGAATTTGCTGCGCTGCTTTTCGCGTTGTTTCTTTTTATTTGACTGGTTGTTTGGTGTTTTGAGTATTGGTAATCAAATTGTGCTTGGCTACACATATATACATATATGTATATATATATATATAGATATATATATGTATGTGTGTGTATAGACGTGTGTATATTTATATCTGTGTATATAGCTGACAGCTTTGAGCTGCGTAGTAGTTGTACAAGACTGAGAGCCTTATCTTATCGGGGGCAGACTTTTTGTTTGTTTGGTTGGTTGGCTGGTTTGTCATGAATGGGTAACGCTTGTAAAGTAGCCAAGATTATTATACTCGCAAGTCGGTTGATGTTGATGATGCCTCTTTAATCTATAACCGCACTCTTCTGAGTCATAGGAAATGAGAAAGTGTACTTTATTGAATCTAATATTAAATTAATAGAAATGAAATAAATATAAATAAAATGGATATAAGTATGAATAATATAAAAGTAAATGAAACAAATATAAATATAATAAACCTAACTAAAATAAATATTAAGATGAGAGAATTACAATTAAGTTTTAGCTTTTAATTTGCGAACGATATTTCTTAAAATAATAAAATATAAGCTACATCTGACTAAAGATATTGAAGAAGTAGATATTTTTAATATTTGACAACAGAACATTAAAATGTGCCAAAGGTTTATACTTAAGCACAAATCCCTTGAGTATTCAACTAAAATATGTATTAATCTTAATAGCATAACTAGAAATATAACAATCACCCAAAACACATAACTAACCCAAACTAAAATTACTATAAATTTAGAATATATACAATCTCTGATTATATTATTATTAAAACTCAAAAATGTTTTGCTTTATAGAAAATGGAGCGCCAGGGTAAAATGGAGCTCGCTGCCAAGGAGCGTGAATCGCAGCGTTTGCAGCTAATACCCAAGAAATGGAATCGCCGCGAGGAATACGAATTTCTGCGTGTTCTCACCGGCTACGGCATCGATATGCAACTGACGACACCCATGGGTGGTGCAAATAGCAACAATAATCATCCCACACCCGATTGGATTAAATTCAAACAGATGGCGCATTTGGAGCGCAAAAGCGATGAGACCCTAACCGATTACTACAAGGTCTTTGTGGCGATGTGTCGTCGCCAGGCGGGCCTCAAGCTCGCCGAGAACGAACGCGGTCTCGAGGGCATCATCGAGGAGGTGGAGAAGGAGCATGCCAAACTCATCTTGGATCGACTCGAACTATTGGCCAAGTTGCGCGAAGTGGCGCGAAATCCACAATTGGAGGAGCGTCTGAAGCTGTGCGCCATGAATGCCGATACGCCCGATTGGTGGGAGCCGGGACGACATGATAAGGAACTGATTGCCGCGGTGCTCAAGCACGGGCTCTATCGCTCCGAGACATTCATCTTCAATGATCCCAACTTTAGTTTTGGTGAGTCGGAGAAGCGTTTCATCCGCGAACTGGAGGCGCAAATACAGCGCACCATCAAACTGGAGGCATTCAATGCGGAAAAGGCAGCGGCAGCGGCAGCTGAGAGGGCAGCAGCAGCAGAAAAGGCGGCCGCAGAAAAAGCAGCCTTGGCTGAGAAAGTGGCAGCAGCCGAGAAAGCAGCTGCAGCGGCAGCTGTCAAGCATGAAGTCATCGATTTGGACGATGAACTGCTCACCAAGGAGAGTGTCATCAAGAAGGAGTCGCCCATCAAGGCGGAAATCAAGCCAGAGTTGAGCACAGATCAAATGGAGACGACAGAGAGCGCCGAACAAATCAACAAAGTAGAGGAAAAGGCAGCAGTCGACGAGGAAGGGGAAGCTGTCGAGAAGTTGGACAAGGAGAAGGAGGCAGCAATGGATGAGGAAGCAAAGTTAAAGTTGCCCAGTGAAGCAACGGACGAAGACGCAACAGCTGTCAAAGAAGTCAATGCTGAAAGCGAAGCAGATGCCGCAGAGATTAAATCCAAGGTTGCTCCTAGCGAAGATAAAATGGATGTGGATGTGGAGCCAATTGCAGAGAATGGCAATGAAAAAGAAGACGCAACCACTGAATCAGAGTCAGCCACAAACGAAAGCGAGAAGTCAGCGGAAAGTGAGGCGACTGCCGAGGAAAAATCCGAGAAAATCAGCGAAAAGGCAGATGACAAAGCTGAGAAAATGGAAAGCGAAACAAGCAGTGAAGAAAAGCAGCCAGCAGAAGCTGAAAAGGAAGACAAAGAATCGACAGAAATGCCGGAAAAGACAGAAAAGGCAGAAAAAGCCGAGGCTGGTGAAAAGCCAAGCGAGTCCAGCGAAGAAGCCGCTAAAGAAACGCCAGAAAAGGAGGCGGAGGCAACAACTGATGCAACAGTTGCAATAACAGCAGCAACAGTTGTTGTTGACACAGCTGAAACTGATGCCGAAGCCGAGCTAAAAACAGAAACTGCTGCTGAAGCAACAACCACAACAACAACAACAACAGAAGTCAAGCCTACAACAGCTCCAACTGTCGACGCTTCAAAGGTCAGCGAGAAGAAGAAGGTGCCCGCTGAACAAGAGATTCTCGATCTGGTTGCCGGCGGACCCACAGATCCCGACGATGATGAAGTGATGAAGGAGAAGGAGAAAGCCGTCGAGGAGGAATGCAAAAAGCAGGCAGCCGAACTCAAGGCACGCTTTCCCGATCTCGAAGTCATTCAGCCGGCAACGGTTAAGCAGCAGAAGCTGGAAAAGCCAAAGCTGGAGATGTGCATGATTCGTTGGTTCAAGGATTTCGCATTGGAGCGTCGCATCGCGCACATTGTTGTCTGTGTGGAGACGAGCAAGTGGCCAGTGGACAAGCATTACAGCGCCTTTGCCGGCCTCAAGGGTGGCGCCTCAACAGATCTCAACATTGCGTTGCACGAATCTATACCACATCTGAATAGCATCGAGCGCCGCTCGACAACGCCCGATGTCATCACCATAACCACAGATCAGGGTGTAACCAAGCATCTGCAGGCATCCCAAATGCAACAGGTGGCCAATAGCAATGCGGGCGTATCCAATGCAGCAGCTGCTGCAGCTGCAGTTGCCTCCATGCAACAGACAACAAAGACAACGTCAGGCGTTGGAGTGACAACGGCAACAACAACGCTGCCCGGCCTGGATGCGAATAGCATAAATGCAGCAGTGGCAGCTGCTGTTGCGGCTGCCGCCAGTGGTGGTAATGCCACCTCGCTCTCTGCCCTGCTGCCGGGCATGTCGCTGAGTGCGGCAACAGCAGCGGGTGCAGCAGCAAGTGCAGCTGCTGCTGTGGCTGCGGGCGGCTTAAATGTGCCCACTGCTGGTGGCGGTGGCGGCGGCCTTGGTGGCACCTCCAGCGTGGGCAAGAAACGCAAGCGACACATTGCCATCGATGTGGAAACGGAACGGGCCAAGTTGCATGCGCTGCTCAACAGCTCATCAAGTAAGTTGGAATCGAATCGAGTTCACTTTATATAGAATCACTAACTAAACTCTCTCCTCTCTCTATTTGCAGTGGCACCCAAGGATTGGGAGAGTGAAATTGCCAATATGGAGGCTTTAACCGGTTCGGTGGCGAGACGTGGCGGGGGCTCGGGCGCTGCTGCTGCCTCGGCAGCCGCATTGAGTGGCATGCAACCGCCGCCAGCGCATCAGCATGCTTCGCTCTCGCGTCAATCCTCCAGCCAGTTCAATAAGCCCGCTGTGCCAGCGCTAAAAACACCGCCACCCTCAATGGGTGCACCAATGGATCTGTCTTCCAGGTGCGTCAATTTGAGATTGTTTGAGCTTAAGTTATAAAAATACTAATTCGTATTTAATTCACAGCAGCCTGCCCAAAATGAATATGACTGAAATGCTCAAGTCCGCATCGAGTGCGGGTGCCATTGATTTGAGCGAGGTGCAGGACTTTTCGATGCCCTCCAAGAAATCATCGTCGTCATCGTCCAGCAGTGTGCATGCGGCGCTCAGCTCCGCATTCCCCTCCATGGCGGGTAGCAAGAGCAAATTGGATGACACGCTCAACAAGCTGATGAAGAAGAACAATTGCGTAAGTCAATCAAAAATAGCTCTCTTCCTGAATGAGAAACAATCTTAAATACGTCTCAAAATCTGAATTGCAGACCATTGAGGAGCCCGTCATTGGCAAGGAGAAGAAACGCAAGAAGCTGGATGAGATTGTGCTTGGTTTGTCCGCTGCCAAGGAGCAAAAGACCTTCCCGGATCCATCGCTGCCCTCGTCGAAGAAACCACAAATACCGCCCAGTGTATCGGTGACGCCTGCCAATCTACAGGCGCCCAGCCAGCAGCAATCGAATCAGAAACCGTTTACCATCACTGTGACGACAGTGCCCGGAAGTGAGTTGGAGTCTCTGCGCTTTCATTACTAATATCGCTCCCCCAGAAAAAGCCAAGGCGGCTATATTCGATCAGGCAATCAATTAAACTAATCAATCATAAATCTCTATCAACAGAATCGAAGAGCGGCGGCCAAGTCAACAGCGGAAGCGGCGCCGGCAGCAGCAGCAGCAGCTCAGCGCAGGGCGGCAGCGGGTTGAGCGCCCTGCAAAACATGGCCATGGGCGGTCTGTCCAGCAAGGACAATCTGAATGCCCTACTCGCCCAGACAATGGCCACCGATCCGCAGTCGTTCCTCAAGCAACAGCAAAAGATGATGCAATTCTTGCCACCAGCGCAGCGCAAGGCATACGAGAATATGTTGGCCGAAATGGAGCAGGCGATGAAGTTGAGCTCCAAATACAATTCCTCGCACGATGTCAAGGTCAACAAGTGGCTCTCGGACATGAGCAGCCCCCTCAGCGATCAGCTGAGCATTGATTATGTTGGCAACTCGGCCGGCAATAGCAGCAGCGGCAGCAGCAACAGTCGTCGCGGCAATCGCCAGCAGAGCAGCAGTTCCTCGGCTGCCCAGCAAGCGGCCCAATTGCAAAAGCAACAGCAGCAACAACAACAACAGCAGCAGCAGCAACAACAGCAGCAGCAACAACAACAGCAGCAACAACAGCAGCAGCAACAATCGATGGCTGCCGGACCACAGGGTCTGACGGGGGAGGAACCGGTGCCGGTGATCAACAAGCAGACAGGCAAACGACTCGGCGGCAACAAGGCGCCACAATTGAAGCGACTCATGCAATGGTGAGTTGACTGTTGTCCTTATTTCTCACTTTATCGGAGTGTTATCAATTCGGAGTCTTTTCTATTTCTATTTCATTGTCTATTACTTTAGTTGAAATGAAATAAATTTAATATAATGCTAAATAATTATTCTATTTGTATTCACCCACAGGCTCACCGAGAATCCCAACTATGAGGTGGATCCCAAATGGCTGGAACAGATGCAGAATCCGATGTCGGCGCCATCGCCAAAGCCAAGCAGTAGTAATAGTGGCTTGGTGGACAACAACAGCGGCCTTGGCTATGGCTCCAAATCGCATGGCGGGCGACCGTCGTCCAATTCGAGCAACGCCTCCTCGAGCAGTCACACGCAGCAGCAGCCGAGTGCGGCACAATCGCCAGCTGGCAACAATTCGGGTGGTGGTTCCACCAAGAAGTCATCGCGTCAATCCCAATCGGCTGCCGCCTTGGATCAGGCCGCATTGCAGTTTGGCTCGCTGGCCGGGCTGAGTCCCAGTTTGTTGGCCAGTCTGCCCGGACTGGGTGCATTCGATCCGAAGAATCCGTTGGCCGCCTTCGATCCTAAGAATCCGCTGCTGTCGATGCCCTTTGGCGGTATGCCCGGCATGGGTAATCTGCCCGGTTTGGGTAATCTCAACAATATGAATCTGTTCGCCAGTTTGGCGGGCATGGGCGGTTTGGGTAATCTCGCTGGCATGGATGCCCAGTCGCTGGCTGCGCTCATGGCTGCTGCGGGTCCAACGCTCGGCGGCCTAACCGGCAGCTCGGGCCTCGGCACCGGCAAGAGCCAGTCGCAGTCCGGCGGCGGTGGCAGCTCCTCCAGTGCCGGTTCCTCTTCAGCGGCCAGCAAGAAGAAGCAGCAACAACAGCAGCAGCAGCAACAACAGCAGCAACAACAGCAGCAACAGCAAAACGAGGCAGCCCAACTGGCAGCAGTTGCTGCTGCTGCAGCCGTGAATAGTGGCGGTGGTTCGTCGGGTGGCAAGAATGCTGCCAGTGCTTCGGCATCTCAGTTGGCGGCCGGTTTTCCATTCCTCTTCCCCAATCCATCGCTGCTGTATCCGCCCATGGGTCTGGGCGGTCTCAATCCCTATTCGCTGGGCAGCAGTGGTCTCGGCTCCGCCTACGATCAGTTGGCGCAACAATATAATCTGCTCAATGGCGTTGCCACATCCTCGGCAGCTGTGACTGGCTCCACGCAATCCTCATCCAAATCGCATCAGTCGCAGTCGAGCAAATCGAGCAATTCACGCAACGCCTCCAATTCGGCGGCGAATCTAATGAATGCCATGGCCAGCATGAGTGCTGGCACGGTGACAACGCCCAGTTCGACCAGCTCCTCAAGCAGTCGCAGCCGTCAGAGCAGCAGTCAACGCAACTCGGCCGCCTCGGTGACGCCCAGTGCAGCCGATATGGCTCAATTGTCTAGTCTGCTGATGCCCGGCGCTGATCCGCATCTGCTTGAATCGTTGAGTCGCATGAGCAGCATGGATCTGGCCCAAGCCACACGACTGATGAGCTCGCTGGGCATGCCACCGCTGCCAACAACAACGAACAACAGCAGCTCGTCGAACTCGAACAACAACAGCGGCAACAGCAGCAGCTCATCGAGTGCGGCAAGCAAACGTGCTGCGGCCGCTGCAGCTGCAGCTGCTGCCGCAGCTGCCAACGAGGCATCCGCCAAGGAGCAACAGAAATGGTTCGAGAGCATCACACGTGGCGCTCTGCCCACAGATCTGGCCGCATTGCAGGCCTTCTCGCAAGGCAAAATGCCCGCTTCGTCCAACTCCAATTCGAACTCGTCGAAGAGCTCCTCGAAGTCGGCGGCCGCAGCTGCTGCTGCTGCTGCTGCCGCAGCCGCCGCACAGCTGCCACAGATACCGGGCATGTCCAGTGATTTCTCGCAGGCGCTGCTCGCCGAGATGGCTGCCCAGGCAATGGTTGCCGCCGGCGGTTCATTGCCGCTAAGTGGACCTGGTTCATTGGCCAGCCTGGCGGGACTCACTGGTGGTTCCACATCGTCGTCGGGTGGCAACAACAACAGCAGCAGCAGTGGCAGCGGCAGCAGTTCAGCTGCTAAGCGACAACGCGAACAGGATTTGTTCAAGCAGCAAATGGATTTCTATACCAAGTCACTGGGACTAGGATCTGGCATCTCGCTGATACCCACCTCCTCCTCCTCATCGACTGGCGGAAGTAGCAGCAACAGCCTCAATGCAGCCGCTGCCTATGCAGCCGCCCTGGATGCCGAGCATCTCCAACAGCAACAGCAGCAGCAGCAACACAAATCGAAACGGGCACGCACAGACCTCCATCCGACAAAGGATGAGCTGGCTGCTGCTGCATTGGCCGTGGGCTTGCCACTAAATCTAGGCGCTGCCAGCATGAGCAGCATCGAGAAGAGTTTGCGTGGCGTGAGCAGTTCCAGCAACAATTCAACGCCAGCGCCGCCAACGCCAACACCACCCGACCAGCAGGACAAGGTCACACTGACGCCACTATCGAGTGCGGCGGGTGGCAGCTCCTCCTCCTCCACCTCGAATGCAGCGATTGCGGCCAATCTGCCGTCGCAGACGACCATCACGATTGCGCCGCCGATCAGTAGCGGAGCCAGCACCAGCAGCGAACGATCGGAGCGCAGTGAATCACGCATCTCGCTAACCATTACCAATGCGGCGGATGCGGCCAAGTTGCCGCCACCGTATGAGGAGGCCGACGAGCTCATCATCCAGCCCATACTCAAGAAACCGACGGCGCCCGGCAGCAGTCACAGCGGCAGCGTCGAGGATCTGGATGCCAGCGGAGGCGCTGGCAACAACAACAACAACAATTCCTCGGCAGCCGCCAATTTGAGTGGTTCGAGTGGTAGCAGCAGCTCATCGGTGGCAGCTGCAGCTGCTGCAGCAGCAGCCGAAGAGAATCGACGTTCCTCCAATCGTCTTAAGCGTCCACGGTCCGGTAACGAAGGAGGTGGCAGCAGTGGCGGCGGCGGCGGAGGTGGGGCAACTGCTTCGGCTGCGGAACAGCCGCCGGAAAAGCGGCGAGAATTGCGGTCGACGCGACACACGCGACAATCGGCGGATGCAGCGACGCTAAATCTGTCGGCGGGCAGCGAGTCCGAGGAGCGGAATGAATGAGTAAAGCCAAGCTCCTCCTAGCCAGACGATAGCGCCCCAGTGGTGGGCGCCAGAACCAGACAAGGCAACACCAACAGCAACAGCCACAAAAATATAAATAAAGATAACCAAAATCAGAAGATGATGAAGAAGAAGAAGGCCACACAAGAAACGAGGCGAACCAGAAATGCAAACATAAAAAATAAGGCAGAAGCAGCAGCAGCAGCAACGACAGTTGCAGTTGCAGTTTCAGCTGATGATGAGACAAAAGCACACAAAACGAACTCGAAGCAAAATGTAGCCAGTACAACGACGCGAGCTAGTTCCACAAAGAAAACGAGAGCGAATGCGACGAGTACTAGAACAACAACAACAACAGCAGCAGCAACAACAGCAGCAGCAACAACAACAACGCTGACGAGAGCGAGAAGAATGTGTGCGCATAGAAATAGTAGATCCCTTAAGCTTAAAGTTGTGTAAAGTATAAGTAAAAAAACAAACAAATATATATATATATATAAACGTATATATATATATATATAAACGTTTATATATATATATATATATAAATATAATATGCATATATATACATGGTATGCATCTGTAGCGAGTAGAAGGAGCGAATGAGTGATTAATCAGAATACTGCTGCTGTGTGCCAGTCTGGGACCAGCTGCTGTGTGACTCTGGACGAGTTGTGCACTTCTCGTCGGCGCACAGCAGCGAGTGTAATGCTGCAAAATTAAAAATAAAAACACTCGCTGCTGTTGTCCGTCTAGATTAGCACTCTACTCGTTGGAGTTTTAGCCCCACTCCTGGCCATGTATTCTCAATCAAACTCACTCAGCTCTGTTGATGATACGGCAACCGTTGCAAACTGCTCCATCCCATCCCCCCAACCCCTTGACTCCTCCATCCTTGCCACACTGCTGCAACTAATGCGCGGGGTGGGTGGGTTAGGAGGCGTGGGTGGGATGAGATGGCTGTTTGTTTGTGCGGGGTTTAATCATACGATTAACGAGTATATTAAAAAAGCGCTTATAATTTAATTGTAACAAAAAGGGAGGAGGGGCAGTAACAGACAGACTCTGCCCGATGAAGAGACGCAGAGAAGAAGAGAGGGTGAGGAGTTTGCTGCCTGCTCCTACACACACACACAGATTGAATAACGGTTTAAATTATTGCAAATTATTATTGATAACTGAGATAAGCAAAAACCACAACAAACAAAACACACGGCAAGAAAACGCAAGTTTAAACAGCAACTAACTTAAAAGCAAGATACAAAAAAAGCAAAAAGAAAAGCACAGTTTAATTGATTCATACACACAAACACACACTCATACACACCTATTATTATATATACACACGCGTAATTATATATATATATATAAATTCATATATATATATGTATATATATATATATATATATATATATATATGTCTAGGATTAATTGGGTTCAATGCTGTCGTCCTTCACAAGAGTTAATCTTAATCACAAACAAGAAACATAAACAAACGAAAAAACCTGTACATATTTTAGTATCTTTAAATGGCTCTCGCGTCACTTAACGTTTTATAGATCACATCAGATCGGATCCATGCCCCACCCCACCCTTAAATCATATATTTCTCTCATTTAATTCGGTGTTTTTTTTTTAAATATTGATGATTATGTGTGTATGTGAAATCCTCTTCATTCTGTTTTAACATCCCCCAACACTTGGTCGTTCTGCCTATGTTATATTTGAGTACTCGATATGTCCTATATATATATATACATATATTATACATACAAATATTGACATTGTCGTCAAATCGCTTTTAATTTTTAATTTTAATTATGTAATTAGTAAACAATTTATATTGCATAAGTTTTAATTTGTATTTTGTATGTTTTTAAAGTGAATTGAAACCAATCAACAACAAACAAGCAAAAATCTGCAAACAAAATTAAAGAGAAAAACAAAAAATTCAAAACATAAAAACAACACCAAGCTATAAGAAATGTTTATTACAAAATCAAGTTTTTCTTAATTTAAATCAATTTATGTAATTGGCGACTGTACCTCCATGCCCTCCCTACACCACCCCACCCCCATCCGCAAGGAACGTACATATATTGACTTATATAAATCCTAACTATATAAATCAAATGGAAATCCTATTTTGTTTGCACTTCAACTCCATTAAACTACAACAAAAATCCATAATAATATAGAATGAAAAGAAAGAAAGAAAAGAAAAAAACAAAAAACAGTTGCACCAACAGACAAGAGCAAATAACAATTTAAATTAGAGATGCTAAGTATAAATCTTAATTAAAGTATGATAATTACAACACAACTACAGCAACAAGATAAATATATGAAAAATAAATTTCCAAAATTACAACAAATAAATGCATTTTGAATTGGGAGCTGGGAAATCCAGCGAAACTTTTGATAAGTTATAACCCCATATATATACATATATGTTACACATTCCATGGAAAAATATAAAAACGCCCTGAAGGGTATGAATACTATGCAAAAAATTTTAATTCAGCATAGCAAAGTGCAGGAACTATGGAAATTCATTTGTTGCTTTTTATTTTGCTGTTTTTTAACCAAATGGGGATAATAAATTTATGGACAAAAGCTTAAGTTTATTGTTTAATATTAAATTTTATGGTAGGATGTAATATATTGCGCATTTGAATGGACGAAATGATTTATAGAATTTGCGTACAACTTGCTACAAATGTTTCCGATATTAACCTGATATATATATATATATATGTATATATATATACGCGAGAACCCAGATTGATGTACTTGTTTAGGTCCCGCGGCAGGCAAGGCGCAGAACAAAGGAACAATGATTTCGAATGAGGAAAAACACGGATTGCAATGTAACAACACTGAACATTTTTTAACATCGAATTTAACCTTGCAATAGATTTTTAGTCATCAAATAAATGTTGGATTTGAACAACCTTTTTGAAAAAAGTATCTTTAATTAATAGCTGGGTTTATACTCGATTGTTATCATTTACTTTTCTAGTACTCATTTACTTTTTAATCACCATCGGCAACTACCAATTAATTTATGCATTTTATATGAATTATACAAAAATCAGTTCACTCGTGCGCTTACATTTGGCCACCTCGCAATTAGCAAATATTTAACACGCGCAAATAGCGTTAACGACAAGAACGAGACGAAATAAATTTATTTGTCAGGACTGAAATAGAAGGTTTCTCCACCCCGGCTGGGAGAACTTGGGAAAACAGAAGCTCATCTGTGGCACCAAATGCAAATGAAATGTAAAGCTGAATTTATGGAGCCTGTTTTTCAATTGGTGCGTACAGGAAAATGGACTGGGAACGGAACTCTCAGTTTCGGCATAACTATAGTATTTAAACCTATTCGACTGTAACTCTGAAAATTCAGAAAGTTATGAAAGTTTCAAAACTTTGCAAATTTCACTTCAATTGACAACTTTAAACTAATTTCAAAAGTATTTTGTCGAGAAAAAAAGATACAAATCTATAATCAGCTGACCCCGGAAATGCCGAGGAACGACATCACAACTGAGAAGCTTTATTTACCATTCCCAATATTAGAAAGAAAAAATATCAACAAATATAAAAAAAAAATGTAAATAACAAAAGTAAACATAAACAATAATAATACTTGTAAACAAAAGTTAAAAAAAATAGATAAAAAGATACAAATCTATAATCAGCAGATCCCGGAAATGCCGAGGAGTGACGTCATAACTGAGAAGCTTTACTTACCATTCCCAATAATAGAAAGAAAAAATATCAACAAATATAAAAAAAAAAATGTAAATAACAAAAGTAAACATAAACAATAATAATACTTGTAAACAAAAGTTAAAAAAGACAGATAAAAAGACAAAAAGATAGACACGTATTATCCTGCTCGAAGCCAGAACCATTTGGGAATTACTTCAATGAGTTGAACAAAGCACGACAAAACATGCAACACTTTTTTCTATAAATTGTCATTCCGTCTGGCAATGCAAATTTCAAATGTAATTTTATTTTATTTTATTTTATCGATAACTTTACACGTTCTGCGAATGGAAATCGATTTCCGATAAAAACAATAATAATACTTGTAAACAAAAGTTAAAAAAGACAGATAAAAAGACAAAGAGATAGACCCGTATTGCCCTGCTCGAAGCCAGAACCATTTGGGAATTACTTCAATGAGTACGTTGAAAAAAGTACCACAAAATATGCAACACTTTTTTCTATAAATTGTCATTCCGTCTGGCAATGCAAATTTCAAATGTAATTTTATTTTATTTTATTTTATCGTTAAAAAAGACAAAATGTGTGTGTGTAAATAGATATATTTTCAGTTCCGACGAAATCGTAAATAAAATACTGCATCATGACTTTGCATAAACATTTTTAATATGCAAATTTGGCATACAAATCGCAAAAAATTAATATGTCAGCCGAATGAAGTCGAATTTTGGAGAGCTGTACCTGATTGAAATCGTCAAATTCCAAACTTTCGATCGCAAAAATATAAGCAAATTGATGTGTACGAGTATATAACTCGGGGTTGATAGCAGTCCAAACTTGGAGTTTTTCATTCGTATAAACCTAGAAGAATTTGAGCTAGTAAGCAATAATTGTAAAAGTATAAACATATTGACGTCGAATGGTGTTTGTTTTTCGTTTTTACTACGCAATTTATAGATATATATATGTATATATATATATGCTTGTTTATTCACAGTAATTGAGTTTAACTTAATTAGGGGCAACAAAAGCTGCTTTTAGCATTGCGATAATCAAGGGATTTCCAATGATAAATTGACATACACAGAACTAATTCTAATTTCGCTGAATTGAAATTTCGTTGCGACCTTGTTTTTTAGGACCAATTGATGGGGTTGGGGGTAGGGTGGGGGAGATAGGAAAAGAACTTACAATAAATACAAAACGTACAAATATGTATAATATACAATGTATAAACTGTGTGCAATTGCATATAAAGCACTTCAACAGCGACGCCCCTGGCGCCACCAAATTGGGGGCGTCACCAGCTCGACAGCTCGTCAGCTCGACAGATGGATATATATAGTAAATTTTGAGTCTTAACGGCTACAGCTTTGTTAAATTGCTCATGTTGGTTTCCGTTGGCATTGTTCGAACGAACTATATGTGATGCAAGATCAGGGATCTCTCGTATGCCTCCTCGAGTAGCATCTGGTTGCGTCGCTTCTCCTCCGGCGTCAGTTCGCGCAGCTCATCGAAACCATCATCCGAATTGGTCGTTTCATCGTCCTCGCTGCCATTGCGCTCCTCGCTAGCCGCCGGTGGCAGCAGCGGCTGCCCAATAATGTGACGTATATCATTGGGTAACGCCTCGGATGCCTTCAGCTGCAGATAGATGGCTTCTGCCGTTTCCAGGGTGCATTTCAAATCGATGGTGCCAGTTAGTTCGTTGACATGTTTTAGGATCTCGGTGAATTCGTATTTTCGATCGATAATCACATTGGTCTCCTGGTCGAGTAGCGCCACAGAGATGAGCAGGTGAAAGTTGGCACAGGGCAGACGCGTCCACAGACACTCCCAGAGCCGGAGCACATCCTCGTTGCCCAGCTCCCGCTTGTACCAGACGAGCAGCCAGCGAAAACAGAAGTACATGTTGTCCGAATCGTGACTGCACATGTAATTGAACAGTGGCGCATTGGCCACCTCGAGCAGTCGTCGGATCTGGGCAAATTGCGTCTTCATGTCCGCCTGATCCATGTCAAAGTTGCCGAGCACCATGTCCATGAAGCCGACAAAACACCAAAACGCATCCACCTCGTTCACCTGATTCTCTAGTATTGGCGCCAGCAGATCGGACATGCCCTGCACATAGCCCAGATCAAAGTTATACATCACATACGTCATCAGAATGCCCTGCAGCAACTCCAGATTGGGATTATCGTCGCCGGCATAGAACTGCTGCGAGCGATCAGTGCGCTTCACATCCTTCTCAATTTGACACTTGCGATCGCGATAGCCGCTAAAATTCGACTCCTGTGTGTTTGTCATCGACAGCCATTGTGCCTTCATTGTGTAGTATTCCACCGATTTCTGCTTGCGCCGCTCGATGCGCTCCTGTTCCGTGTCGGACCACTGATTGTAGTTCAGTAAATATTTCCAGACCTCGGCGCGTAGACTCGGCACAATGCCGCCGCGAAAGATGAGCTCTTTGACGCGCAAGCTATCCGAGATGCGTCCATCGTCCATTCGAAATTCCAGCCACTGCTTCTCGTTCAGTGCTTGGCCTGCAATCAAATCCAATCAATATTCAAATCAATCCCTTTCCCTTAATTCCAATCTACTCACCACGATGCACACTCTGTCGCGCTGGCAAATTGTTAACTATCTTCTCGTCCTGGGCATTCAAGTTGTCCAGTTCAGCATCCGCCGGCGACTTGTCGGCGCTCTCGCCGCGACTGTGGCTGTTGGATGAGCAGGCGCTATTGGTGCTATCACTCAGCTTGATGAACTGATAGTTCTGATCCGGCGACGTTTGCCGATCGCCGTGCACCAGCGAACTGGGACGCGATTTGGGTGATCGTTGAAATGATGGCTGCACATAGTCCGGTATGGTGCCGAGGAAGCCGACCAATTTATTGGGCAACCAGCTCTCGCGCGGCAACTGACTCGCCTTGATCTCACCAATGTCCAGTTCGGCGAATGCCTTCTTCAGCTTTTGATTCTCAGTATTTAATATGGCGTATTCCTCGCTGCCATTGCGACTCGTCTCAGAGCTCTCGATGAAATGCTGCTGGCGCATCGAGCGCAAAAATAGCTCAGCATTGCCATTGTGAAAGAAGAATTCGCAGTGGACGCCACTGTCCGACTTGCGCAGGAATCGTATGGTCTGTCCGCGATTCCCCACCTCAACCGCCGC
Source organism: Drosophila basisetae (assembly GCA_035041595.1). Lineage (NCBI taxonomy): Eukaryota > Metazoa > Arthropoda > Insecta > Diptera > Drosophilidae > Drosophila > Drosophila basisetae. The sequence continues at coordinate 5,710,583 of JAWNLB010000123.1, read as the reverse complement.
CAGATCATCCATCAAGGCGCGCATTATTCGAGCACGCGTTGCCATCAAACCACCACCATTCCCATTGCTGCCCAGCTCCACGGGCTTTGTGTTGAACGCATTGCACTCGGATGTGGTGCGTGTTCGACCCGATATTCTATCGACCAGCGCCCAATCGCCCTGATCCTGACTATCGTTGGCCACCATAATGCTATCGTTCGGCTGCCACTCCAAATAGAGTCGGCGCCGTGGCAGCGTGTACTCCACCAGGGAGAGGGAGCCGCTGGTGTTCAATTCTGCGATGTGTTCCGCATTCGCCTTCTTCAGCAGCACTCCGTCATGTGTGCATAGCACCTGCAGCCATAAATGCCAAAATAAAATCACCAATTTAAATTAGGGCGCACCGAAAATGAGTCAGTGTCGAATCAAAGTGAACAAAGACTTTGACGACTTTCAACTTACGTTGCCCGTTCCCTGTGGCATGTCGGGGTCAGGCATGGTGACGCCCACTTGGGATTCGGGGAGCACGCCCAGCTGTATTTGCTGGCAGCGCTCGTAGCGCACCGAAGTGTTCATAGCGATGACCAGCCGTATCCGTTTATCAAATGAACCAATAAAATTTTCTGCGAATTATTACGTTCTAGATATAAACAATTGAATTTTACAATAAACCTAGTGTGTACACACTGCAAATGCAGCGCTGCCAACTTGTCTGCACCATTTGCCGATATGCATGCGCAACGTACGCAACTCTGGAGAACTGCGATATTTTATGCTCAAAATTATTCAGATAATGAACGGAACCAAAATAACCTTAATCAAATGATGATTTTATGTGCCTCTTAGGGATTTTTATATGGTATGCATTAGAGTGCAGGCAAGTTGAATATTTGCATTGTCTGTAGCAGTGTGTACACATCAAGAGCGTGCTTTTAATTGACGGATAAATTCAAATATAAGGATCGTTAAAATTTGACATTTTTTTTTGTTAATTAACTGAAGTTTATGACTTGCTATTTGCATTTTAAGCTTTATGTGTCTTATAAATAATGCTCTTCGCTCTTCCGTGTGCAAGCGTAAAACATTTGAAAATGACTTGCAACACAATTTAAATTTAATCACAGCCATGGCCATTGCTCGCAATTGATCCGAGAGCGAAAGTAAATTTCTTGCACTCTACACTCGTCGGCATATGACACTCACCGATCATGTTTGGCTTTGGGGTAGCGTATGCCGGAACACGAACGTTGAGCGATTCTTTTGAAAATAGGCATTATATGTTGCATGTGTGTACCTGCAAATATTTTCCCGAATCTTGTAAATAGACCGAAAGTGCCCCACTCGTTTGTGGTAAGTGCGAGTGAGTTTTCTCTTTTCTTGCTTTCTCGTTATCCGAAGTGCCGACGTTTTTCCGAATGGCATTCGTAGCGCCGCCGAAAATGATTCGAAAGTATCTTGGGCAGTTTTTGAAAATTGGACGAGCGTTCAGTTTGCCTTTTGAGACTTGGACGATCGAAACGTTTATCTTGTCGCGTTCTTAGAACAAAAAATAGAACAAAAACCAAAAAAAAAACATTTTCAGAAAACTGAAACTGAATATTTACAGGTGGGTGAAATTATCCATGCTGAGCAATGACCTATTGTTCCACAGGCCTTCTAAGAAAATTTGGCAAACTTTTCAATTGAATTTACCATTGAGAGCATTAAAACAATTTTCGGGCAAATAGATAATTTATTTTCTAAAAAAACAAGTCTATTGTTCTTTTGTGTTATGTTGAGATTATATAATATGTGATAACATACACACACCCATCAAGAAAAGTGATAACAAATAAATATTAGCAGCGAGCTTCAAAATTACAAAATTAACGGTTCGCTTTGAAGGGTTAAAGATGAGCGCACTTGAAAATTGGCCAAGAAGCGCAAACACTTTTATAGACAGTTTTTGATATGTCTATAAAATGAATACATAAGCACAGATATATGTGGATATATACATTTTGGCATACTTTACTTGAAAAACATGGCCACCAAAGTTTTTATCAATGAATGCGAGAAATACATATTGCGACCAGATGAATTAAAATTGGCATTTCGAATGCTTGTCAAATATTTGCAGTGACCTTTAAGCATAACTCTTTAGAGTTTTGGATTTGATCTGATCGTGTGATATCTTCTCTCTCCTCTGATTATTTTCTCTTTCTCTGTATGTGTGTGTGTGTGTGTGTGTGTGTGTGTGTGACACAGTGTTTTTTTCATTTATCGGATAAAAACAACGGCAATAGAGCAAAAAACATGAACAATTTTCTCGTCGATCGCCGTTGGGACGGAAATAGCGCCACCCACCCAAAAATGTTTTGAAACTGTATTTTGTATTTGGTTTACAGCGCATTTCGCGTCGTCGATTGGCTTAATTGGGATGAGCAATAAACTGGGGGATTGCACACGATCTCAGCAAATATCTCAAATATTTTCTTTCTCTCTCTCCCCGGCAGGTGTGTGCCATGGAGAAATCGTGCCGCCCCAAGCGCAATCGCCGCCATAGCAGGTGAGAAGTGATCGGGGTTGAGGAGGGAGGAATATGGAAACAGATTCTGATTCAATAATTTTAGACGTGCCTGGCCACCGGAGGATGAGCTGCGACTGGCTCGGGCTACGAAGCGGCTGTTTACGCCGGATATTAAGCGCATGCTCAAGGATTGGCTGATACGGCGCCGCGACAACCCGTATCCCAGCAGGGAGGAGAAGAAACTACTGGCCGGAGAGACGGGACTGACGTATACACAGATCTGTAATTGGTTTGCCAACTGGCGGCGCAAGCTAAAAAACTCGGAACGCGAAAAGGCAAAGAAGTCATGGGGCCATCTAATCAAGAACTACAATCACAACGCTCGCGGCAATGTGGAGCAGTTTAGCATCTCGTCTGAGGACAGCATTTGGGAGGAGGACATGCGTGGTCCATGCGCAGCCGACGACGATGATGATGATGCTGATGACGCTGACGATGATGACGATGCTGAGGATGAAGACGAGCTATCGAGTCGCAGCACAGGCACTGATAGCAATGGCCACAATGCCTGCTCCTCCTGCTCCGCACCATACAAGCCCAACTTCTACGTTGAATCCACGGCGCAGCCAGATCGCAATAAGAGCTCCCGTGTGCCCATGTTGCCCACGGTGCCGGTTGGCAAGGCCAAGTACAAACAGCAGATGATGGAGAAATACCTGCGCGACAGCAATGCCCTGGATGATGACAGCATGACGACAACTGGTGGCACTGATAACAATGGCACTCAGCTGAACAAGTGGCTGGAGAGCGCAGCCAGATTTACGCCGGACAGGCACAACTATCACATCGAGTGGAATATGAGCAGGTAAAACGATGACAGTAAAAGTCCTTGCAGCGAGATTGATAAAGAGGGAGACGACTTCTAAAAGTCATCTCAAAAAGTACATATTCTGGGTCTTCAAATTGGTATCTCAATACTTCAATTCTTAATGAAAGTTATTTCATCCAATCTAATCTAATCTCTTTGGGCTACGCTACCACAAAGTTGTCGGCTGTTGTTAAAGATATCTGACTCAAAATGAATGTCTTTCTGCTCGAACCACTTTATCATTTAGCTGTAATATGCAGAACATGCCCAAAATATTGTAGCATCTCTGCAGGCGTATTCAAGCTCGGCTCTACAGAAATGTGTGCTTCCTTTTACAGGCAAAAATGCGGTGGCCAGGAACGACCCATGGCCATGCCGAGCCAGTTGCTGTTTACCAGTGATGCAACAGCTGCGGCACGTGGCGAGCGTTGGCTGCTGCATCACAAGGACGAACTGGATGCCGCCGAGGCGCTGGCCAATTTGGCTTTTAATTGCAGACAGCGCTGGCATCATATGGCGACCACGATCAGCTCCTCCTAAGCCTTGACATGGACTTGGCCACAGACGCCAACATTCCAGGCCGTTTGGAAAAGTGCAATCTAGTTACATATATACATATAGAGCCAGTTTAAGTTTGTAATTTTAGTGTGAAAGACAAATTGAATATATTCTATTTTTTTGCTGTTATTCTTACAGTGGTTGCTCGTTAATTGCAACTTTTACAACATGAAAGCTTTATTTTCATCATTTTTTTTTGGCTTAACTTGTTTTCAAAACTCAATCAAAAAACCATATTCATTAAGTCTAAAATGTTACATATGGCTTGCAAAATGAGGACTTTCTCTGTGATTCTAGAGTTCCATTTAACGAGTGTCTACTGTATTATTTAAATATAATTTACGTATTTGTTTCCTTCACATCGGCTGTCGGCGCCGCATCGCTTCCGCCTTTGGCATGGACGTCCAGCACCTTGACCAGATTGCACTGATGTGCCTGCAACTGTTGCACCACATTGCCTGCCGCCATGTTAAGCGTCTGTACCAGCTGTGCCTGGGCCGACTGCAGGCCGGGCAGCTGGGCAAAGTTGATCAGCTCGTTGCGGCTGAGCAGCGTGTTCTCCGCAATGCCACCAATCAGCACCATTTGGGGCACTTTGCGGGTGAGGCGCAACAGAGCGCCCACACGCTGCAAATCCGGCGAGAAGACGATGCAGTGATTCGAGTGGAACAGCGGCATAATCGCCTCGTATTGTGTGCCGGTCACAGCCTGGGCAATGATCTTCCGGCCGTAGGATTTCAGATGCATATTTTGTTTGTGCAGCTGAACACGCACGCGAAAGATCTCATCGGCTGTGATGGAGTTCAAATGGAAGATGGCCACTAGGCGGGAGTGATCCAGCCAGTTGCGCACCTCGCGCGCTATGATCGCATTGTAGGGATTCTCCAGTTGAGCCGCCGTTCGTTGCGCCCGCGACTGAAAGCAGGTTAAAGCCTTAGGCGGCTCTGGATATTTGGGCTGTGTGACGGCAACGACACGTGCCCGCTCATAATGCGGCTCCTTGGGTCGCTGTATGTTAATCTTGCCGCGATGGCGCATCAGCTGCAGCAGTGGCGTCCGCGCCGACGTTAGAGCCAGGCCTACCAAAGAGTGAGTAAATAGTTTCGTACATTGTATAACCAGAACCCAGAAACAGCCGAAGCTGCTGGCAATTTAACACCATTGAACATGTTTGTAGCAAGTGTGCCCACCTTTTTGTATTAGATTTGCCATGTCTGCGAGTTGTTAACACTTATTTACCACTATTTGTATGCACCTTTATATATTATTAACAAACAAATAATAAAAATACGTGCACTTGCAATGCTCAATATTTCGATGGTGATATTTGTATATCGATAACACTAAATGTGCGCAAGTCAGCTGTTGCAGCTTAACAGTTTGTTAAATGTTAATTTTACAGCTGCTGTTATTACTTGTATCCGTTATCCGCAGACTGTTCTCACTGCACTATCAACTTTGCCAGTCAAGTTTTAGATATTTGGTTAATAATTCAATGACTTTAAGCTTCCAATTGCTGCTGCAGGCTTAAGAACTGTTATTTAGTATTTCAGATATATATTAATTAAACTTCCACACATAATGCATAGGTATAGAATTTATTTAATTACAAGTATAACATTAACATCTATATATATGTATATATAGATCTATATTTATATATATATATAAATATTTATGTGTTTGTGTGTTCATATATATATATATAAGTTGCATTTCGCTAATGGATTCTCTTCTTTTTATTTTCTGTGGGCTCATAACGGTCTATCGTACAACCAACAACTATTGTGTATGAACTGGGGACACTTTTTCTTTAGAGCAGAGAAGAAAATCAAAAGGTTTTCGAAAAAAATTGAAACAAATGGTTTAACAGAAAAAGTTTATTGAATTTGTTTATTAATTCACTTAGAAATAAGTGTAATTTAATCGGTTTCTTCATCATTATTTAACTTAAAAATAACTAAAAATGTCTTAAAACAATAGCGTTTCATCTGTTCTTCTTCTTGTTGTGTGTTACTGACAAATATGTTTTTACTTGCGATTTACTTCTGATCATTTTTCATATCTCGTATCTTTATCGTGTTATATAATGTACAGTTTTAGTTTTAAAACATACAACTAAATACGCGCTAAACACTAATTAAACTGTATTTACATGTACATGAATTATCGTTTAGACGCTAAATAATTTAAATATTTTACAGTTGTTTTTTGCTTTTTCGTCACATAATTTACAAGTGGGCGTGAAAACGTTTAAGTTTAAGGAGTGTACAGAGGGGATTTCTTTTATCATCTTCATTTTTCTTTACTCTCATACATATATAAATTTGTGTATATATATATATTTGTGTGTATTGTGTATTGGGTGTCTGTATGTGTTTTCTTTTAGTCAGCAATGGGCTTAAAACATATGTTTTTATGTGTATATATATATATATATATAGTTAAATATATATATAAATACGCACTACGACTACTGTCCTAGCAGTTTACAAAGTTTCGCGCAGAAGACAACTAAAGCATTTAAATTAGAAGAATGGAAACAACGTCTTTGCTCGAATTAATTCCGTGTATTGTTTGTGGCAGTGATGGTGTTCTTGTTGTTGTTTCTGTTGTTGTTTCTGTTGTTGTAGTTGCTATTTGACGTTATCAAGCAAAACACAGGCCGAAAAGTTTGAAACAGGGAACGGAACTTGGACACAATGGCAACAACATCCAAAAATGCCAAGCAACGGGGAGGCGCCCATTTCGGTGGCGCCTCCCCGTTGAAGGGATTTTTGGTGGCCAATTTGCAATCCGAAAGCAGATATAGATATATAAGATATAGATATTATAAGCAACAAGGAAATAAGAAGCTTGTCTCTAAACGTTAAAATATTTGGCTTAACACATATTTGTTTATAATAATTAAATAGATGTTTAATAATTGTAATTTATATGTAGGTGTGTGTGTGTCTGTGTACGTGTGTGTATATATGTATGCATGTATGTTGGATGTATTTATGTATTTATATGTTGTAATATGTTTGTAATTGTAGGAAAAAAGCCTCTGGGCGCAACTATAAACCTAATTGTGCTTAAACAGCAGTTGTTGTTGTTGGCGACAGATGGCGCTCAATGGCGTTCTTCGGGTCCATGCGACACAAGCGAGCCTCGTTGATTGGCTCGTGCACCACATGGAGCCGAGGAACAAACTTTGAAACAAATTAGAATAGAGAATAGTTGTAGTTGGAGGAGACTATATAGTATCTGTTAAACTACGTCTACTTGTTAATTAGGGCTTTCGAAACTTTGTAAAATGCAAGCAGTAACTTGGGCAGGGCGTATGTGTGTGTGTTTCTTCTTGTTGTTGTTGGTGTGGTTGTGTGTGTGTGTGAAGTTATTCACCAATCAAAAACTTAAACGTGTTGCTTTCTTTACTCTTTTTGTTTTTTGTTTGTTTTTTTTTTAGTTTTTTTTTTGTTAAGAGGATAGTAGGTTTATATGTATGTATGCTTGTATGTATGTAATGGTAGTAGTATGTAGTACAGTAAACAGTTGGGTTTTTTCTTTCCTTAAGCATTTTTCATTCACATTCGTTTTTCCTTTTTTTTGTTTTGTTTTCTTTCATTATCATTTTCATTTTCATTTTAAATTAAGCAAAATATAAAAACTTTCTTGAGATCAAACTTAACGATATACTTTGCAAGCTTTCAAAAAGTTGTTAAATTTAAATTATTTATTATGTATATTTAAAGAAAAAAATGTAAACGAAAGAAACGAATTGAAGATTTTGACAAATATAATTTGCATTTGTTGCTGTTTTTTTTTTTTTTTGGCTGTTTACGTGTTGTTTTTTGTTTTAGTTTTACGGATTTACATTGGATCGTGAATAGTTAGTTGCCAACAAACATTTGATCGTTTTTACATACAGTATGAGTTTGGCCTCAAATGTGTTTTACTCTCTCCCTCTCTCTGTGTCTCTATCTCTTGCATCTATTTATATATTCAATAAAGTTTGCATTTTTTACTTTCATCTTCTTTACTTTTTTAGATTTTTTCTTTTGTTTTCTTTTCTTTTTGCTTCCTTAAACTTTTGTTTTGTTTAATCGCTATTTAAAATTACTTAAAATACTAGAAGAGCGTAACTTGTTTTTGTTTGTTGTAGTTGTAGTTGGTAGTTGTTGTATTATTGGTTGCTTGTTTGTTTTCATTTTGTTTACTTTACATGTGGTTGTTCTCTCAGTTATTGTTATTAATTTGTTCTGGCTGGTAATATATAAAGGAATTGCCGGTTGTTGTTGTTATTGTTCTTGTTTCAATTTGTAAATCCGATTGAAGCCTTCCGCCTGGCTAGCCTGGCTAGACGGTTGCAATGACAATCAATAGATGCGCCAATTCGGCGACACGATTCTTGAGATCGGGCGCAGCACGCTCCAGATTCTCGTTGGCAAAATCACAAGCGGGGAATATGTGCACCACATAGGCAGCCTGCTCGCTGCCTGGCACCGGTATATTTACAATGCCAGCGGCCATCTTCTGTTGCAGATATGTTATGAAACCAGTTTGCAGATTACGCGAATGCTGCAACACATCAGCATGATCACGACCACATGGCAAAGCCAGCAGCATACAGTGCTCCTTGTCCACCTATGGAGTAATTAATTAAAGTTAATAATTTGTGATTAGTGATTTACCTAATGCTTTGAGCCGAAGTCAGCTAATTTATAATTATTATTTAATTCAACGATTACTGATCGACAAATAGATTTGTTGGAATGCTTTTACGCACCTGCATCTTTTTTGCAACACCCTCGAGCTGCGTCTGTTCGAGACGCATGCGCTGAGCGATGCGCAACAGGGGCGTTGTGCTCTCCGCCAGGCTGGGCAGCGAGGCGCGCGCCACATTCGGATTGCCGTGCACAAAGTGCATTTGGACAGCTGCCTGATCGGTCTTCAGCGCAAGCAGACCCTGCCACATGACTGGATAGCGTTGCAACAGCGTGACAAGCGAATCACCTGGTGGTGGTGCAATTGCTGGCGGTGGTGGTGGACCTGGTTGTTGTTGTTGTCCGGGCAGTTCCATGCCGCCGTGCAGCACAGATGACGATAGATGATCCTGCTGTTGCTGCTGCTTGGCTGTGAATTGAAGAGGATGGGAATGTGTTATGACTGCTGCTGCTGTTGTTGTGTGTTGTTCGAGAGGTGAGAAATACGCACCAACTGCTGCCACCATGGAGAGACGTTCGTTTTCCCGATCACGTTCGCGTTGCTCCAAGAGCTTGGCCTGGCTGGGATGCAGGGAGACAGACACTGAGGCACCGCCACCGATGTACGGACTGCTGGAGGAGACTGATGGCGGCGGTGGCACCACAACACTAATCGAAGCCGCTGCTCGATGAGCCGGCGGTGGCTCCAGCTGTATGCCAGCGCTCTCATAGTAGCCGCCACGCGTCGCCATATCGCTGAAATGGGCGTGCGGAATGCGAGCATTGTGCACATACACCTGAGCCATCTGCGGTGAGTCTGTAAGCGAGATTAAAAAGTGGGTTAAGTCTAGTATCAAGTGGAATTCGAGATTAATGCTCAGCTGCTTACCAGCTGCGGTGCGATCCTGTGGACTCTGCAGGCTGTGCGGCACAGCAATGGTGCGTGGCGGTCCACTGCCTGGGCGACGCAGCTCCAGTGGCGGACTGCTGCTGATCATTTTGTCATCGTAGTCAGTGCTGCGCATTATGTGATGCTGGTACAGCATAGCGCGAAGTGTCGTATCATTCTGCAAGTGAAAAAAGAAAAGGAAATTAGAAAATGCTTGCCAGACGATTGCTTGGTCAATGTTAATTGTTAGCTGTTAGGTTGTGGGGACGAGACTTGGGTTACGCTACTTCAAAGTTCCGCATGTAAAACTTGTGCATTACCGGTGTTATGGGTGATGCCTGCTGATGGGCGGGCGGCGGGCTCTGTGTGCAACGACCGCTCACATACACGCCCAGATCATGCTGCGTCCATTGGGGATTAGCATTATGTTAAAGGTTAGTAAGTTAGTCAGTAACTAGTAACTAGTAACTAGTAAAAGCTTGCCAGCAAGCAATCTTGGTTTGCGTATTAGTGATGGCTATGAAGGATGACTTACCATGCTGGCATCGAAGGATGGCGGCACACCGGGCATACCTGGTGGCAGCACCAACGGCGAGACGCGCGGCTGTCCTTGCGGACTGATGTTTGGTATGGCGGTACGCATAACTGGATAAACAAAATTACGAAGTGCACAATTAGTCAAGAGATGTTCATGATGGAGGAGAAACGCTGAAAACTTACCTGCAGCTGCAGTGTTGGCTTGTTGCTGTCCTGGTTTCATCGGTGGTGGACTGCCAATGCTGCCGGGCATCATTTGTCCCGCCGCCTGTAGACTATGCACCACTGGATTGGGCTTACCGGGCGGCGGTGATGGCGTCAATTGATGCTGTTGCGGCTGCAAATGCACCGCTGGCTTTGACTGCAACAACAGCGCCGGATGATGTGTGGGCAACAGCAGATTGTGTGGAGTGAGCTGCACCGGTGGTGAACTCTTCTGTTGTTGCACTGATGGTTTATACAGTTGTTGCTGTTGCACCACTGGCTGCTGCTGCTGTTGCTGTGGCGGCACCTGTTGAGCATAGCCAAAGTTTTGCTTGTTTATCTGCTGCTGGTTTGGCAGTTGTTGCTGTTGTTGTTGATGCTGTTGTGGCAAAACTGAAGCCTTCGAGCTAACCACATGCAAGATTTGAGGATGTGGTGCTGCTGTTGCATTAACAGCATTAGCCTGCTTGATGACCAGCGTCTGCTGTTGTTGCTGCTGCAGTGGCGCAGGATTAGGCTGCTGCTGTTGCGCGACTGTTATTCGCGGCGAGTGTGGCGAATGAGCTGCTGGTGGTGGTATATTCACCAGCAGATGCTGCTGCTGTGGTGTTGGCTGCTGCTGTTGTCCTATCAGGTGACGAGCCATAATATTTGGCTGCAACAGCTGCGGATTGCCGGCAGCATCTGTGAGCAACATGTGGCCAGCATGCGCTGGTTGCTGTTGCTTGTTGGGCGTTAACTGCTGTTGTTGTTGTTGTTGCTGCTGCTGCTGTTGTTGCTGTTGCTGTAGATTCTTTTCGCGATTCAGCACATGCGCCTTGAGTGGTTGCGGTGGACGCACTGTGCTGTGATGCGCATGCTGCAGGACAGTTGTCAGCACCAGAGGCTGCTTGTTTGGCAACTGTTGAAGCTGCTGTTGCGTAAACTGCTGGTGTTGTTGCTGCTGCTGTTGGTGCTGTATGAGCAGCGTAGGCTGTATATTGGGCGTGGTATTGCTCTTGACCAGCACGCTCAGCGGTTTGTTATCCTGCACCTGCAGCTGCACCGGTTTGCTCAGTGTTGTTAGGGGTGTGACTGGTGCAATAACTGTGGCGCTGATTTGCAACGGTTGCTGTTGCTGATGCTGCTGCTGCATCTGCTGTTGTTGTTGTTGCTGCTGCTGCTGTAATGGGATTGCCTCATTGCTGCTATTGGCGGGCGCCGCCGCATTCGCTGCCGGCAAATTACCTTCCTTGCCCTGCGGCATTCCGGCCGTAATGATGCCTGTGACGGGGTCAATCAGAGCCTTGCTAACCGCATCCGCTGCACCGCCCGTTATCTTTTGTGTTGCTGCTGGTGCAGCGGTTTGATGCATGGGCGGCATGGATGAGTTGATGGCCTGATAGGATTCGATTTCGGCAGCGGCAATTGCCTTCTTTTTGGGGTGTTGTGGTGTGGGTTTCGAGATGACCACGGGTGGTGCTGGCGGCGGCGGCAGTGGTTCAATGACAGCGGGCTGTTGTTGTGGTTCCTTAACTTCTGCCAACTTTTGTTGTTGCTGAGGTGGCTGTTGTGGTTGTTGTTGAGGCTGCTGCTGTGGTTGCTGTTGCTGTGTTTCTACAACAACCGTTGCTGCTGGTGATGCTACTGTTGGTGGCGCCGCCACTGTTCCTACTGTTGCTGCTGTCGCTGTTGTTGCTGCTGGCGGTGGTGGCAGCAACACTGGTGTTACCTCCTCCTGCTGCTGCATGCTAGCTGGCAGCTCGCAAATCGTCTTGCGATCCTTAGAGCGTCTGGGCCTACCCACTGCATTAGGCGTTTGTGCTGCATCCGCTTTCTTTGCCTGTGCATTGCGGCCGGAGCGACGCGGTGGTGTTTGCGCGCCCTTAGGCAACTGTTGCTGCTGCTGCTGCTGCAGCTGTTGTTGCAATTGTTGTTGTAGCTGCTGTGTGTTTGTATTTCGCACCACATCTTCGATGATGTCATCCACAGTGCTGCGGTCTTCTTTTTCTTGCAGACGACGCGATTTGCGCGTGCTTGTGGACTCACAGCTGTCCGAGTTGTGCTCCAACTGAGGATGCTGCTGCTGCTGCGACTGTTGCTGCTGCTGCTGCGACTGTTGCTGCTGCTGCTGCGACTGTTGCTGCTGCGACTGTTGCTCTGTTTGTGGCTCAAGTTCGCTGCTGTTCTTGAGCTTGTTGATAGTTAATATGAGACGTGGACGCGTTTCCTCACCAGCAGCTGCCGCTGCTGCTGCATTTGTTGTGGTTGCAGCAGTTACTGTTGTTGCTGCTGGTGCAGTAGTGATTGTGGTTGCCTTAACCTTGGGATCTGCATCGCATGCATCATCATTAAACTCGTAAATGTCCTCGCTGGAGCCGCCGCTTGTTTGCGTCAAAGCCTGATTGCGTGCCTTCTTCTCTGCAGCTGTGGGCACAGGAATTGGGGCAACTGTGGGCGTTGTTGTTGGGGCAACAGCCTCTTTCGACTGCGACTGTTGCTGTTGTGCCAGCTGTTGTTGTTGAAGTTGCTGCTGTTGCAGCAGCAAATTACGCGGCGGTCTACCTTTGCGTCCGCGAGTCACAGGTGCCGTTGCTGGTTTGCGCAGACGAGTGTGGACACCATTATCGCCCGGTGAGAGCGGCAGACTGGCATCGTTGGCATTTGCCGGCAAACTGGCGACGACGACAGCACCTTGTTTGGCCTTGGCGCCACGCGGTTGGCGGCCACGTTTGGCAGTGCCGCCGCGTGTGCTAGGTGGTCGACCAAGTTTCAGGGTCTTCATGCTCATCTGACGCGTTTCAGTTTCATCCTCGGTGTCGTGGTCATTGTTGGAAGGAATTGTTGCCGTAGCAGCAATTGTTGCAGCCGCTGTCGCCGCTGCTGTTGTTGCGGCACCACCTGTTGATGGGGGTTCTGTGGCCAAAGCTGGCTTTGAAATCTCCTCAACTGGCGGCGACTGCTTTTGAAGCGGTTGCTGCTGCTGCTGTTGTTGTTGCACAACAACTTGTTGCTGTTGCTGCTGTTGTTGCTGTTGTTGTGTTGCTGTGCGCTTGTTTTGATTGTCTTCCTTAGCCGCAGCAGCTGTTGCTGGATCAAGTTTCTTGATGACACTATCAATGTTGACCTCCTTGGCTGACCAGTAATCGCTGTCCACCTCTTTCGAGTCCTGCTCGATGAGCTCATCCTGCTTGGGTTGCGAAATCTTGATCACATTCTCCTCGGTGAGCAGTGAAGAGGCGGCGGCAGTAGCTGCAGTGGCTGTCTTGTTCGCCTGCGGTGAACCCGCCAAGTTTATGGTTGGCGTTGGCGTGCGTATCACCGAAACACCTTCCGATGTCTTCAGTGGCAACGCTGGTGCAGGTGACGAGTCCACGACAGCTGTTGTATCCTTGGGTAGTGGTGGATAGTGTATGGCTGTGGTCGGTGTTGGGGCGGGCACAATCTGCTGCTGCACAATGATCTTCTGGGCCGGCGGCGTAGTTTGTATAACATTCAGCGTTTGTGGTTGTTGCTGCTGCTGCTGTTGATGTGATGACGATCGTACCAGTATTGCCGAGGTATGTTGCTGCTGCTGCTGCGCCTGTGGACTATGCTGCGAGTTGTGGGCACTTGCATTGAGTCCTGTAGGACTCACTTGCTGCTGCTGCAAGTTGCGAGGCAGTTGCTGATGTTGCTGCTGCTGCTGTTGTTGCTGCTGTGCAAAAATTGATTGCGGCGTCAAGTGTGTTAGTGGCTGTTGCTGCTGTTGTGTTTGCAATTGTTGCTGCAGCTTTTGTATGTGCAGCTGCTGCTGTTGTTGATGCTGATGCATTTGTTGCTGATGTTGCTGTTGCAGCTGCTGTTGATGTTGCTGCTGTTGAGCTTGATATTGCTGACGACCTTGATGCTGCTGCTGTTGTTGTTGCTGCTGCTGCTGCGTGGGCAGTGAATGATGAAGACCTGGCGACAGCGGCGGGTGTTGCATTTGCTGTTGCATGTGCTGCTGCTGTTGTTGTTGTTGCAATTGTTGTTGCTGATGCTGTGGAGGCAACTGCTGTTGTTGTTGCCGCTGCTGCGGCGGCTTACGATCCAACATTTGTTGATGTACCTGCATATACTTTTGCAATTGCTGCTGTTGCTGTTGCGAATTCATCTTGGACAACATTTGTGGCGAGAGCTGTTGCTGCTGCTGTTGTTGGTGTTGTTGATGTTGCTTCTGCTGCTGCGCACTTATATGCAGATTTTTGTGCGGCGGCAAACTGCCCATGGGTGGCGAGTTGGTCAACTGGCTGGTTTGTATTGCCTGCTGAGGCTGTACGGTGACAACTTTGCTAATGATTGTCGGATGATGCGACACCGGCAATGATGGCATCTTTTGCAATGGCATTGGCAACGGCAACAATTGTGCAGCTGTTGGTGGACCCGCCGATGATTGCAACTCAATGACCGACTTTGATTGCTGTATTTGCTGCTGTTGTTGTTGCTGTCGCGGTAGATAGCTGTTGGGCGTGTTCGGCGGCAACTTGACGCTGCTTGTCGGCGATGTTGTTGTTGTTGTTGCAGTAGCACGCGATGTGGGACTGGGCAGCGGACTCATGTTGAGATTGCTGTTGCTGCCAGTGGGCGAATGCAACAGTTGTTGCTGCTGCTGCTGTGCTGTCATAACAACTGGCCTAGCTGCTGGACTTAGCTGACGATTGGGCGTACCGCCGCGTCCCGGCGACAACAATGGACTATGCGGCGATGGTGCACGCATGCCCATCATAAAGGCCCCAGGAGTCTGATGCTGCTGTTGTTGTTGTTGTGGTGACAATATGAGATGTGGCACAACAAAATGCGGCGCTTGCTCTGGTATCGAAATTGTCGGCGGCTGCATGATCAAAGATGGTGTACGTTGCGGCGGCAGCTGCTGCAACTGTTGCTGCTGCTGTGCTGTTGTTGATGGCAACTGTTTTGGCGTCGAAGCTTGTGGCATTGTTTTCAGTGTTGTTGTGGGACTGCCAAAAGATAGCGACGCAGAGCTATTGCTGCTAGGTGTATTCGAGCAATTGGCAATAACATTGGACAAATCCAAATTGATGACGGGTGTCAGAGGCCGAGCGGCGCCAGCAGCAACAGTAGGATTTGTTGCAGCTGCTGTTGCTGATGCTGTTGGAGTGGTAACAGTTGCCGAGGGCGCTGGCAACACAGTTTGCACTGGCTGCACAAGCGGCTGTTGCAACTTACTAATGGTGGGTGGCTCAATTTTGTGCACTGGCCGCGCAGACACATTGCAATTGTTGTTGTTAATGGCCAGAGCAGCAGCAACCGTTGGTGGCATGGGCAACAGCAGCGGCATTTTCGTTATCACTGATGGCTGGGTCGGCGTTGACGGTGACTTTCTCACCTTGAGTTCAGGAGATTTGCTGGCGCAGCGATTGTCACATTTGTCAGACGAACTGTTGCTGTTGCTACTGTTGCTGTTGTCTTGCTGCTCCGGTTGTTGTGTTGGCGTTTCATCGATCTTCAAGGTTGGTCCGCTGCTATCTGCCTCGTCTGCATTCTCCTCGGTGTCTGTGTCAATTTGCAGATCACGTTCGGATTGCGGCGTATCCGCCTTGATGTCCATATCCTCACGCAAACTTTGCACTGCTTTGTTGACCTCCTCTGCATCGAGGACCACTCCACTCACCGAGACAACGACAGGCTCCGGTTCGGGTTCCGGCTCTGTTTCGGGTTCGGGCTCATTGGCGACCTCTTCGACAGCGGCTTCAATGGCCTTGGCGGCCAGTGCTGCTTCCTCATCCGGTTCTGCTACAACGACTTCCGTAACGGTCGCTGTCATGTCATCCATGCCGTCCAGCGAGTAATCCGCTGTAGAAGATGTGCCAAAGCTTTCGCCAAGAAGCGCCGAAACGGCACTCTCTGTCTCCTCCTGCGAAATGGTCACCCTGGACTTGTTGTCCTCCTTGAGTACGCCAGGTGGTGAAGCCACCGGGATCTTTGGCTCATCCGCAAGCGCATCCAGCAGTGCAGTATTGAACTCTGCCGATATGGATTGCACAGCTGATTCACTTATCTTATCATCAAGTTGTCCATCAAAGCCGGGTATGAAGATCTCCTTCTTCTTGGCCAAGGCAGCGCTGGTTGGCGATGAACTTACTTCGGCTGCTGCTTTTGGTTCAGCAGCAGCGGATGCGGCTGTTGAGGAGGTGGGCGTGGTGACCAGTGGTGCTGCTCCACTGCTCACAGGCGTCTCCGCTGACTGAGTGGATAACATGGAACTGCTGTTCTGACTCGAATTAATGGTGGGCGTCTTTGGAATAGGACTTATCAAGCGCGGCTTCTCGCGTGCCGGGGAAAGTGAATCACTACCACTGCTTGCAGTGCTCGTGACTGATTTTTGCACTGGCACTGGCAGAGGTGGTTCCTCGTCATCATCATCGCCAAGCAAGCATGGCAAACTAGGCGATGGCTTGCAGAGCGGTGAACTGTGCTGCTTGGATTCCCTTTCCAGCTGCTCACCTGCGTGCTTTGAGGCCGCCTGGACATTGATGGTAAGAGCGGAGCTCGTAGAGGAGGCGGCAGCGAGCGGCGCAGCTGCTGCTGTTGCTGCTGCCTCCCGACGCATTTGCAACTGTTGATGTTGCTGCTGCTGCTTGTCGTGCTTCTCCTGCTTCTCTTGCTTCTCCTCCTTGGAGCGCTTCTTCTTTTTCTTCTTATCCTTGCTCTTATGCGCCGCCTCCTTTTCGCTAGCCACTTGCAGTTGTTGCTGCTGCTGTTGTTGATCGATGGGATTGTTGTTGTCCTCGTTATCGGAGAAACGGAACACGTCCGTCATATCACTACGATATGTGGTCGCTGTGGAGGGCGTGGCATCCTCTGGCAGCTTACTGCTGCTGTCAAAATCATCCATGAGTTGTGCTTCTAGCGCACGTCCCGCCTCATCCATATCGACGCTATTGTCGTCGTCCAGCTTGCTGGCAACTTGTTGCTGCTGTTGTTGTTGTTGCTGCTGCTGCTGTTGTTGTTGCTGCTGTTCTCGGGCCGACTTCTCGCGACGTTTCTTCTCGCGCTTCTCCTTGCGATGCCGCTCGCGTTCGCTGCGCTCCAGCTCAAGTTCCTCCTGTTGTTGCTGCTGCTGCTGCTGCAACTGTTGCTGTTGTTGCTGCTGCTGCGGTATTGTTGTCGCCGACTCCTTGTTGCTGCTATTGAGAATGAGCGGCGTCTCTTGTTTGTACGTTTGCAACGCAGCGGACACCATGGGTCCTGTCGTCGACAGCTGCACCTTGGTCGTATCTGGTTGTTCATCGGTTAGCTGTGCTTCTAGCTCTTCCTCCTCCTCATCGGAGATAATGCCAAAGATGTCCTCCATTTTGTCTTCGCTGCGCTTGGACGAGGAGGCTTCGCGTGTAGTTGGTGTCGCCAATATGTTGGGGGAGGTAATACTGCTGGCGTTGGCATTGTAGAGGCGTGCAGCAGAAGTGTCCAAACTCTTGGATTTCTTTGATTTCTTGAGGCGATGTCTCTCCTCCTTCGAGAGCTTCTCGCTGATTGGCTGTGGAGGCGGATGCTGTTGCTGCTCAATAGAGCCGCCGCCGACGCTGACATTTGTTTCGCTCATATTGCGCAGCTTTTCGCGTTTCTTCTCCTTGCGCTCCTTGTGCTTACGTCGGTCGCTGGCGGCTGCTGGCATCGTCGCGGTGTCATCCAAGGTGGTAACCGCAGCGGTGCTGATTACGTCATGCTCCGTTTTGAGCTCATCGAAACTATCGAATTTGTTGTTCGTCTTGCAATCGGCGTCATCAAAGATGCTGCTCGTATTGCCGGCTGCGACAGCAGCAGCATCTGCAGCAGATTTAATACGCTTTTTGCTCTTTTTGTGCTTCTTGCGTGTCTCCGGGGAGTAATCCTTGAGCTTGGCACTGGCCTCATCGTCAACATAGCCCGTAAAGCTAGAGTTGAAATACTCATTGTACTCTTTCTTGAATTCAGATTTTACGAGCTTGCGCTCCTCGTTGGAGGAGTGCGAATTATGTTGCGAGTTGTTCGTAAACTTGGGCAACTCGCTCTCAGAGAGCTGCTCCTGCTTGATGTCTGGCTCCTGTTTGATGAGCTCTGCTGTTGGGGCTGGTTGCGATTGCGATTCCGAGTCGGAGGCAATGCGTGTCGACAGACAATTACGCTTACCAGCATGAGTAAGGACATTGCGTCGTATCTCATCCTCGGAACTATCGTCGCCATCGCATAATCTACGCAGATTCTGTTGCATTTGCTGGCGCATGCGAAGTACATCCTCGAGATCGGCATCCGAGTCAGAGAAGATTCGAATGTGGGACAGCTTACGATGATAGCCATCATCATCGTTCTCCTCATCGCTGCTGCTTAGACCGCCATGATTGCGGAAACTGCTGCTGCCGCTGCTGCGATGATGGTGCGGATGATGCATTCGATCCTCGAATTCCGTGTCGCTATCGCCGTCATAGCTGGTGTAGCGCGTCTTCTTGGCACGTGACTGTTTGAGCTGCGAGAACTTAGCCATGATTTTCTTCTCCTCCGCTTGGCGTTGCATATTCTTGCAGCTGCGCGCCTTGACCTTGTCGTACATGGAGACGTTGGGGCAATCGTCTGGTATATCGAATATGGAATGCTTCTTGGATAAATCATCGGTGTCATCCGAGTCCGCCGAGCTAAGCATCATTTTGCGCGTCTGCGAGGTGCTTTTGTTGGAGGTGTTGCCCTCGTCCGATCCACGCGACGATTTTCGCTCCATGCTGCGACGATGATGATGATGCCGTTGATGGTGTTGTTGATGCTGTGATTGTTGCTGCTGCTGCGACGATGGTTGTTGCGGCTGCTTGCTGCTTGTATTGCTGCTCATCTCACCCGCCGAGCTGCCCGCTGCAGAGATCCGTCTGTGTGGATTGTGAGTGGGTTCCTCATCCGTATTTGTGGATTCAGCGATGGAGTGTCGCTTCTTCTCACGATGATGATGATGCTCACGTTTGTTCTTATGCCGTGATGAGGACGAAGAGCTGCCATGATGGTGATGTTCACGATCGCGTTGCGATTTGTGCGGCGTTGGCTGCAACTGCTGCTGGTGCTGTGATGTCTGCAATTGTTGCTGTTGCTGCTGTGGCGGCTGTTCCTCCTCGCTGGTGTTAAGCGTGGACGAGTGCAATTGTTGCTGTTTGGTAGCGTCCGATTCAGTGGTAATGTGATTCTGCTCAATGCTGGCAGACTTGCTGCTCGCATGATGCTTCTCGCGACGATGATGCTTGGAGCTGCTGCTGCCGCTGTGGGGCTTGCCGGAGGACGCGTTTGATTTCTCGTCCTTGCAGGCGACGCCAATGCTGCTACCCTTGTGCTCCTTGGAGTCGCGGCGATCGCTGAGACGCTGATGATTGCTTTGGCTATGATTGGGACTTGGATTGGGATTGGGATTGCTGCCACTGCTGCTCTCCATGCGTATACGCTTCACGTAATCCTCGTGATTTTGTGTCGTACTAGCGCCGCCACCATTGCTGTGATTGCTGTCCTGCGAGCTGAGCCGTCGCTTGTGCTGCCGTCCAAGCGGTCCAGGAGAATTTCGTGACGATTTTCGTGAGCGATCCTTGCCACTGGTCTCGGAGGAGGTTGCAGCAATAGCTACAGCTGCAGTTACTGCTGTTGCACCACTTGCGACAGCAGCGGCAGTTGCTAGAGCTGGAGTAGTTACAGCTTGTATATCCATGGCATTCTCCTTGTTGTTCTCGCTAGGAGTGGCAGCGGCCACATAGAAGCTGCTGGCCTCGGAACTGGCATCGGATTTGTTCTTGTGATAGGCGGACATGTCGCGCATGCGTGCCAGACGCGCCTCCTGCTCCCGCAGTTCCTTCTCGCGCTGCTCCTTGTCGCGCTGTTCTTTCTCGCGCTGCTCATTTTGTTCGCGTTCTTCGCGCTCGTTTTGCTCACGCTCCTCTTGAGCCCGGCGCTCTCGCTCCCGTTGTTCTCGTTCTCGTTCTCTCTCCTTCTCTTCTTTGGCCTTGCGCTCCTCGCGCTCTTCCTGCATCCTGCGATCCTTTTCTTCGCGCTCGTGATGCTTGCGCAACTCCTTGTCGCGTTTCTCCTGTCGCTCCTTGTGCTTTTCCTTTTCGCGCTCCGGCTTTTCCGGCTTCTCCACTGGAGCATCCGACTCACTGGTCTCATCCTCCATTTTAGGCGTTGTCGCCGATTTGGAGGAATGCTGCGATGATGCGGAATTCTTGCGCTTATCGGAGCTGAAGGCGGCGATGGCTGCTGATAAGGAGGAACTCTTTTTGGATTTCTTTTCCGTATCGGAGCGATTATTGTGTTTGCTGTGGCCATGCGGCTTATCGCCGACGGAACTCTTTTTGGTGGAACCGCAACTGTTCGTTGATGTTGTGGAGCTGGTTGAACTCTTATGGTTGCCTTTGGACTCCACCACCACTTCATCCAGAGAGTTGTTTGGCGTTGGCTTTTGTACATGTGTGACTGCTGTTGGTGTTGTTGTTGTTGTTATTGTTGTTGTTGAGGAACTGTTACCGTTAGAGGATGAGTTGCTGCTGGTAGCGGTGTTGCTGCTGTTGTTGTTGCTTCCTGTAGTGCCCACATTATTGCTGCCTGGCACAGAGTTGAACTTTTGCAGCACGGATCGCGTCTCATTTGGAGCAGCAGCGGGCACGCTGAGACTTTTGCTGAGCGGTTGTTGTTGATTGCTGCTGCCGCTCATGGTTTTTGTGCTTTTGGGCAGCTCTGGTGGTGGTGGTGGTGCCGGCTGCACTGCGGGCGGTGGTGCTGCTGTATTTGGCAATGGCGGGTGACTGGGAAACGGATATTGCAGACCCTTGCTGGCAGCTGCAGCTATTGCTGCTGAACCACTTGCTGCTGCTGCTGCTGTGGCTACTGTTGTTGCTGCTGCTGCTGCTGCTATTGTTGGTAATGCTGTCGCATTTCCGCTGGTGCTGCTACCAGTTAGACAAGGCTGTTTGCTGGCATTGACATTGACAACGGAGGGCGAGGGCGACGGACTGTTGTAGGGCGACATGGAGGCCTGCGGCGAGTTCATCGGCGACAAGCTGCTCAAGCGTTGCAATAAACCGCCAGCAGTTTTACAGCTGCTACTGCTGCTGCCAATATTACTGCTGCTGCTGCAGTTGCCAATGATGGCCGTTGTCTTAGTCGCCGCCAGATTGGGTAACGCCGGCGAGGTGTTTCCACTGCAAAGGCCGTGCCGAGCAATGCCAGACGATCCGCTGCCCGTATTGAAATCTGTTGCAGCCGGCTCATACCACTGATTCTTCTTCAGTCGCTGGAAGTCATCGTCGAACACCGATTTCTTTGCTAGCAGCGATTTGACAATATCCGACGGCTGCAGCTCATCAATATCGAGAAATTTGTGACGTGAGCTGCTCGTTGTACTGGACACTGTGCCGCTGGAACTGTTGCTGTTCCCGGAGCCCACCAGATGCGACGATGAACTCAAGCCACTCAGATTTGTTGTGTGCATCGAGAGCTGCCAGGATGGTGTATTCGATTGACTGCCACTGCTGTGACTGTGACTGTGACCATGACTGTGACTGTGACTGTGGCCATGACTGGGATTTGTGTTGGTGTTGTTGCTGTTATTGTTGTTGTTGCTGCTACTGCCACCGGACCAGCGTTCATAGTTCTCCTCAAAGTTGCGCAGTCGTTCGTCCAACGTTGGACTACCACCTGTCTGGCCACTGGGCACATCCGAATCGCTCGAATTGGAACTGAGCGAACGCGGACGCACCGGACTGGACATTAGACCAGACGATGTGGACGATTGCTGCTGTTGTTGGAGCAACTGTTGCTGTTGCTGCTGATGTTGCTGCTGCTGCTGATGAAGGTGATGTTGCTGCTGCTGCTGTTGATGCTGCTGTTGGTGGTGCTGATGATGATGATTGGAGCGCCAGTAGCGCGAGGAGGGACTGGGCAAAAACGATAAGCTTGATGTGGATGAGGAGCAGCCGCTGGACGACAATGTCGCAGCACTAAGACTAGAGTTGTTGTTGCTATTGTTGTTGCTGTGGTTGCTGGCGAGTAACGCCGTCGTTGTCGACAACTGCTGCAAATAGCCGCTGCTAACACCACTGCTGCTGCTGGCCGCAGCATTGCGCTGTTGCTGCTGCTGAAAGAAGAGCACACCAAATTTGGGTAGTGGCAACCACATAATATCGCGTACACGCTCCCGCGCTCGCTCTCTTGGCGGCGGCAGACGACGCGGCTCTGTGGGCAGTATCTCGGGCCGTTCATCGCACAGCGGCGTGCCTGGTCGTGAGCCATCGGCACTCTCGCCGCCGCTGGCCTCATGCGAGTGATGGGAATGTAGCTGATGGCCGCGACCACGCGACGCATGATGATGATAGTCATCGTTTGGCGTGGGCGCTGCCAGCGTTGGCGTCAGCAATCCACCACCACCACCGCTGCTGCTGCTATTCGACACGTTCTGAGGAGCAACACTGGAGGAAGAGGAGGAGCAAGACTGCTGCAACGACTGCGACGGCTGACTGAGCTGCTGCATTGTGCCGGCGTTTGCGACACGTCGTCGTTTCGCGGCCAGCGAGGCATTCGTCATATGCTGCTGCTGCTGTTGCTGCTCCATGCTGCTCGCACCGACCAGGCCATGACGAAACGCCGACGAATTGGAGAGCGCCGACAAAGCGCCCACATCAATCGATGGCCGGCGACAGCTGAGCATCATCCCGTGGTGTTGACCAGCCGATGGCGGCGGTCCAATTGCTGAAAATTTATTAACCGCTTCGGAGACGCGTCGTATTTCGCTTTTGCGATTCAGCGGATCGTGTATGACATCACAGTTGGAGAGCGGACTGGGCTTGTTGCTGATGTGGCCAGTGGACGACAAGTCGCTGTTCTGCTCCAGCAGCATCTGCGATTGCTGCTGAAATCAAAAGCAGAACATTTTAGATATCAGGCAATTTAAAGTGCCAAATGATCGAGTGATTAACTAATGAGCAACGTACGAGGTGTGTTCAAAAAGTATCGCGAATTTTGAATTTTCGCGGGTTACGTATAATCGAATTTCGATTTTTTTGTAGCGTTATGTTGTTACTCATGTCTCTCACTTATGCCGAAAAGCTCGGCCATTTTGAATGTTCACTTAATTGTTGACAGCTGCTTTGCTTGCACGTGTTTTGGATCGTCTTCGATTTTTACCTATTCAAAAAAATGGATCAAAGAACCTGTATCAAATTTTGTGTGAAAAACGAAATTAAGTGCGCGGATGCATTCCGAATGTTGATTGTGGCATACGGAGAAGCTACCTTGGACCGAAGCAACGTTTATCGGTGGTACAAAATGTTCTCAGAAGGCCGAGAAGATGTGAACGACGAAGAGCGTGCCGGACGCCCGAGCACTTCAACAACAGACGAAAAAATTAATGGAGTGGAGAAAATGGTATTGGCCAATCGTCGAATCACCGTTAGAGAAGTTGCTGAGGAGCTCATGCCGATTGGCTCATGCCATTCGATTCTTATCAATGATTTGGGCATGAGACGGGTCGCCGCGAAATTTGTACCAAAATTGCTCAATTGCGACCAAAAACAGCATCGCATGAACATTGCTAATGAGATGTTGGACTCTGTCCGCGACGACCCAAATTTGCTCCAGAGGTTCATAACTGGTGACGAATCGTGGGTTTATGGTTAAGACGTGGAAACCAAAGCTCAATCATCTCAATGGAAGCTGCCGCACGAAGCAAGACCGAAAAAAGCGCGCCAAGTTCGGTCGAATGTGAAAGTTTTGCTGACAGTTTTCTTCGATTGCAGGGGCGTGGTGCATCATGAGTTCTTGCCACAGGGTAGAATGGTCAATAAGGAATATTACCTGCAAGTTATGCGCAATTTGCGCGAAGCAATCCGCCAGAAACGCCTTTTGGCTTTTGCACCACGATAACGCCCCTGCTCACACATCGTTGCTTGTGCGCGACTTTTTCGCCAAAAACAACACACTAATGATGCCGCAGCCACCGTATTCCCCAGATCTGGCCCCCTGTGACTTTTTCTTGTTCCCTAAACTGAAGAGGCCCATGAAAGGACGACGTTACGCTACGCTTGACGAGATAAAGACGGGATCGAAGGAGGAGCTGAACAAGATAAAAAAAAATGATTTTTTGAAGTGCTTCGAAGATTGGAAAAACCGTTGGCACAAGTGTATAATATCTCATGGGGATTACTTTGAAGGGGACAAAATAGATATTCATGAATAAATAAATAATATCTGAAAAAACACCAAATTCGCGATACTTTTTGAACACGCCTCGTATATTCATTTTCCCATCAATCTTTAAGAATATTAGTTGAGATGAATAGAAATCTCTCTCATCACTTGCGATCATTTTGAGCAAACCGAGCCAACTTACCGCACTGGCATTGGAATGATGATGATGATGGTAATCCATTTTGAAGCGCTTGCGCGGACTGACCACGCCCTCATCACCACTGGACGGGCATTCCTCGAGTTGTTCTGGCAATTGGAAACGTTGATTGTGCACATGATGGCGCAAATCTACATTTGTCTTACCACAACGACGGCGATTGTTGTTCGCAATGCTGCCAATGCTGTTATTCATCAGCGTCACATCGAGCGATTCACTTGGATTTCCGCTGCTATTATTGACGGCTGGGCCGAGTCGTGCAATGACTGGAGAATCGCAGCGCATAAGAACGCCTGCATCCTCATCCGGCGCCTGGCTGTTGCTGTTACTGTTGCAGCTGCTCGAGTAATCCTCAAGGCTGCGAAAGTCGATGGTGTGGCGTGCACTTCGTGCCATACGCATACGCGCCTGCACCATCGCTGCCGGCGACATGGGCAACGAGTTCTGACCGATGCCACCCGACGAGGGCAACGATGTCGCTGGTGTTGCGCTGCAACTGTTGCTATTTACACCTGTCGAGACAGCAAGACTGGGCGCTGGCATCGCATTGCTTGTGCAACTGGCTGCAGCTGCAGTGCCACCACCTCCCGGCGTGTTGCTGCCCGGCGAGCAAATATCACTAGAGCTCTGCGGCCGGCTAAAGGAGGAGGCGCGCGAGCGTGACTGCGACGACGACTCGTAGCGATTAAAGCGCGACGATGAGGAAGCTAAAGTAAGAAAAACTAGAGAAATTAGTAAAAGTTGAATACCTTTTTAACCAAATCATAACTTACCCGCATTGGGTTGCTGTGATTGTGGCGCCTGTTGTTGTTGCTGTTGCTGCTGCTGCTGGAGTTGTTGCTGTGGCTGTTGCTGCACTTGCTGCTGCTGTTGCTGCTTCTCCTGTTTGTCGTAGAAGGCATCTTGGCATTCTCGTGATGCAAAGTCCACCTGCAGCTTGCGTCCACGCATAATCGTGCCACGCATATCCTTGACAGCAGCCTGGGCATTCTGCACCTGGTCGTACAGGACGAGTGCCAATTGTCGCGTGCGATCGATGCTGACCTTGGTGACGGTGCCGAAGCGTGTGAATTGCGACTGCAGAAATGACTCGGAGACCTTCTCGCCACAGCCATCGATCCAGACACAATTCGTTGGCATCGATTTGCCAAAGCCAAGCTTAATGCGATTGCTGCCCAAGTGTTCGCCATCCATTTTACGCATGGCCTTCACCACAGACACAATATCCGAATACTGACAGAAGGCAT
The DNA here is from genome assembly GCA_035041595.1 of Drosophila basisetae. NCBI lineage: Eukaryota > Metazoa > Arthropoda > Insecta > Diptera > Drosophilidae > Drosophila > Drosophila basisetae. Next base: position 5,684,745 of record JAWNLB010000123.1, on the reverse strand, counting down.
AAGCATTCAAGCCCTGCTTCTTGATGTCGATCTCGATGATCTCGCCGAAACTCTCGAAATGCCCACGCAACTCACTGGCCGTAATATCCTTCTCCAGATTGCCAATGAAAAGGGTGCGTGTCGATTTCGGATGGTATTCATCCAGTTCGGCCTCATACGGCCGAAACTCATTGTCCTCGACATCGTAGCCCTGATAGGGTTCCACCTCGATTTTACAGCCAAAGAAATGTTTATCGTGCGAGACCTCAAGCGCCTTTTCCACATCGTCCGGTTTTTTAAAGCAGACGAGCGCATAACGCTCCGAATTCTGGCCGACAACCTTCACCCACGTGACCTTGCCGTGCTTTTTGTACTCGTGAAAGAGACCATCCTTAAGGGATGTGTCGGAGGAACGGGCGGGCAGGTTGCGTACGCGTATCGCCAGCGGACGATTATCTTCGGAATGCACCACCGGATTGGCGGCCAGGCATGAGCTGCTGCTGCTGCTCGAACTGCTGCTGCTGCTGCTCGATGAGCCACAACCACCACCTGCATTGCCACTGGGATTTGAAGACGTGCCTGTAAGTAAAATTTTTTGTAATAAGTATATTTTTTTAATATATATATAAGTGAGTGAATTTTGTACTTACTGTTCGCTGTGACGCGTGAGCTGCGTGTTGTGGCAGCAGCAATGCCAGCAACAGCACCACCGACACCACCAGCACCACCGGCATCGGCACAATTGCCCGCTATCGGGCTGGACGCGTGCGAATGCGACGATGAATGCGATGAGGCCGAAGATGAGCTATGCGAACTGCTATAACTGCTCGGCGAACGCGAATGCGAGCGACTCGACGATGTTGTGCTCCGTCCATGCAAATGATGACGCGGCGCACGTGCGGCGCCACTGCTGCTGCTACTGCTGCTATGATCGACAGCGGCAGCCAATGCAGCAGCCACATTTAAAATGTCGCTGCTGCTGCCAGTTGTAGTTGCTGCTGCTGCGGCAGCAATTGGCATCGTTGGAGTGGCCGTGTTTATTGTATTATTTAAACTATTACTACTAAAACTATTGTTGTTTGTGATTGTACTTGTCGTCGTCGTCGTCGTTATCGTTGAGCCTCCTCCTCCTCCTCCTCCTCCTAACGGTGACTCTGAGCCGCAGCGTGACGTTGTCAATGCCGTTTTAAGCAGCTTATTCAATTTGCTGACACCGCCGCTGGCGAGGCTTCTATTGCTGCTGCTGCTGCTGTTGTTGTTATTGTGGTGTTGCTGCAGGTGTTGTTGTTTGCGCATCGCCCCCTCATCCGCCGCGCTGCCCGCATACGCAACGCTGCGGTGCATGGCGGTTGTTGTTGCTGCTGCCGCTGTTGCTGCTGCTGTTGCGGCGGCTGCTGCTGCTGCTGCTGCAACTGCTATCGTGTGCGTGTGGGCGGGTGAAGAGTACGAGGCGGATGTGTTGTTGCTGCTGTTGTTGTTGTAGTGATGATGATGTGAATGTGTGTTGTGCGGATGATGTGGATGTGGATGATGATTGATCGGTGAGCTCATTATGCTGCTGCTGCCAGCTGCTGAGACGCCGGCATTGCCACTGCCACCAGGACTTTTTAGATGAGCTGTCGTCGCAGCAGCAGCTTCGTACCATGACTGCGGTACGCGTGTGTTTTGGTTAATGATGTTGTTGTTGTTGCTGCGGTCGCCCAACGCTTGTGGCGGCAACGGCGTTGCTGCTGCTGCTGCTGCGTTTGCTGCACCACCAATAATCCCACCGGCACCTGATCCACTTCCACCTCCACCCGCTCCCACGCCCGCTGCAGCAGCTGCTGCTCCTGTTGTTGCTGCTGCTGTCGTCGTTGTTGTTGCTGTTGCTGCTGTTGTTGCTGCTGTTGCTGATGTCGTCGTCGTGTTGCTGCTTGTAGCTGACGCACCAACTGCTGCTGCAACTGCGGCTGCTGCTGAACCATTCCTAAACAATCGATCTCGAGCTCGCGATCTATCGCTGCTGCTGCTATTGCTGTTGTTGTTGTTTGAACTGATGTTGCTGCTGCTAACAGTTGTGGATACGGCTGCTGCTGCTGCGTTGCTGGCGTGATAGATGAGGCGGCTGCGATCGTAGTAGTTCCTTTCGAAGCTGTTTGTCGGTGGTTCTTCTGTAGACCTGTAATTACAACGAAACATTATAGAAATATATAAATGAACATAAGTAAAACAGTTGATATCTTGAATAGATTATTACTAAGTTATTACAGTTGCCGCTCGCAAATTAAAAACACGTCTTTTATAAAGTTATTTTATTGGCATGCCTTATTTTATAAAATTTAAAGCAATGTTCAATTCAAAATTCGTCTAAGAGATCTACACTTTAAATTCATAAACACAATTTGTAAACAATTTTCACTGTCGACATTAAATTTTTCTCAACATATTTTAATTGCTAATATTCTAATTTAATAATTTTCCAAAACTCATAAATACAATTTCTCAACAAATGTTAATTGCGTAAAAAAACAAGGTCCCCGCAGTCCACCTCGCGCACAACCCACCTCCGCATAATAGTTTTTACACGGCAAAAAAAACTTTGTTAATTTGCTGGCACAGCTATTGTTGGAGCAGGAGAAGGAGATAGTGTTGTAAACGAATTCGAGTATCCGCTTGAGGATCGTTTTTTACTTAGCGCCAACATTTGCTGCTGCTGATTCTTCTTCGGCTGCTGCAACATGGAATTATTTGACTTTAATAAAACACATAGGCTCTCCGAAGAAAGAAAAAATTTCATCGGCGAACCAAAAAAGAAAAAAATCTCGTGAAACGGCGCCAAATTGAACGTCTGTCGACGTCGACGTCTATTTACGCGGCAGAACTTTTGCTAGTGTTTAAAGTTTTTTTTTGTGCAAACACACACACAAACACGTATATACAAATCACATGCACACACACTCGTATAAACAAGAGCCGGTACGAATAGCGAGCGATAAAGAGATTGCTTGGAAAACAACCGGTTTTCTTTTAATATTTACATACACACACAACGCTCTTGCTTAAAAATTATTATATATTTTATGCGGCACAAAAAAAATATATATATATATTTCGTTTTTTCAGCTTTTATTTTCTGTAGTTTTTCTCCGTTGATCGGTTTGCCGCTTCTTACTAATTCGTTCGTTTGCTTTCATGCCGATATTCGCGTAACCAAACACGAGCATCGGCCTCAGTTCAGCGCTACCGGATCATTAAACTTCTTCAGAGCTGAGCAACACCGGGACTGCCAAGCTGTCTGCAGCCGCACTGCTATGTTAATTACCAGCGCACAACTTTTAACAGCGCTCTTAGGGCAACTATTACAATCTCTCTTTTTTAAAATTATGTTAGGCAATCGAAAAAAATTGAGAGATGCTCTCACGCATAGATAACATTTTATGTTATTAACAGTGCGCAGTGTAATGTTAATGCTATTCACCCTGTTATTATTAGGGTGAACACAAAACAACAATATTTAACGACGCATTTTCCAGGTAGGTAAAAATTGTATGTTGCCGCTACCTGAATGAAAAATCAACCCGAAATAAATTAACACGCGACGCAAAATGACACAGCAGCGGCACCCAATGTGACAGACCCATTTTCTTTTATTTTTTTTCACACAAGGGAAAACAGGCGCGACCTTAGCTAAACTTATCCATTGTTTCTCCCTGATGAAAGAACGAATAAAACGTTTCCTAACTACGCCAAAAACAAGCGAGTCGATGCAAAGGGCACATTTTTAGAAATACAAATAACTCAAACATGTATATTTATATAGATTTGTGCATATATATATATATATATATATATATATATATATATATATACGTGTATTTACTTTCAAGGGTCCGCCCTTAACGATCGATTCGCAATAAAAGCGGCGTTCAATAACTGCCGGCTGTTATTGCACCGTTTCGTAATCTGCTGCAAGGGCAAATCGACTGCTTGGAAGGTACGATCACTGACAACAGTTATGCACACACATATATAGACACACACACATTAATATGCATGTAACAACTTTAACATTATGTAATTAGAAATGCTAGGATTCTATTTTGTATAAAATTAACATGATATTAATAATGCATTTACATAACGCAAATTAGAACTAGCAGTAAACCAATCAAGCAGTGCATCTTGGCTTCTTAACCACACAAGAATAATGTTTATTAAATCTGGGATTAACAGCTTATTAAATTAACGAATACTGTAAAATTTAAGCTTAATTTTGAAACGGAATTTCAAACTTTTTCTCTCTAACAACAAAGTCTGACTTAACGTATTTAGTGTAATTTTCTATCTATTCCAGCAGCTATCTATTTTCTATTTAAGTAAGTAAGTGTTTATAATTAGAAAAAGCTTCACATAAATAATTCTTGCAATTTCTAATTTTCATGCGATTACAGTAAATATATATATATATATATATATATATATAGCAGAATTGCTTTTGATGAATTGAATCCCGCCCATACACATTGATACATTGTCGTTTGCTCGTTGTTTCTAAAGATTTTTAAAGCCGCATTAAGCGCTTTAAGCGCCAGCAAATACACACACATGCATACATAAATACACACACAAACATAAGCATACATAAAAGCCAAAGCACTTAAAATATGGCCATGTAAGCACATTCACATGCCAGCTACATATGTATATGTGTATACATGGATATGAATGTGTGTGTGTATGCTTTGGGTATATAAGGTAGAGTTGCATTTTCCAGATATCACTGGAAATGTTGCTGTTGTTTCTGCTGCTGCTGTTATTACTGCTGCAGTGGGAGTTGTTGCAGGCTGATGACTCAGGGCAGCAAAAAAACATAGAGATACATAGACATATGTATGTATATGTATAATATATTTATATATATATAGAGTATATATATGCTCATAAGTAATTGCATTCAAAGAGCGGCTGCTGCTGCTGCTGATTGTTGTTTTTGTTGCTGGTTTGCCCGGCATGCGCAGTGAGGCGGGCGAAAAATCAATTCAGCTAAAAGTGCGCCCGGTTGGAAAAGTGCAGGACGAGAGACAAGGGCCAGGAAATCCAAAGCCAACAACAATAGCAACATTTGTTGCGCCAACTGCGCGAGCAGCGCAGAAAGCAGAGCAGCCAGCAGACACAGCAGCAGAAGCAGAGCAAAGTAATGCTGAGCAGCAGCAGCAGGTCGGGTGTCCGACAGTTGACCAAAATTTAAAGTACAAACAATTATATAAATTCCCTTTTTTGATGGGAAGAGTAATAATTACAAATAATTGAAAGATTTGAAAACAATACTTGGGAATTTCCAACAACAAAACATGTAAATATCATGTTTAAAATACAATATGTTGTTTCTTAATGAAAATCAGATTACTTTGGCTTAAGATATAGCATATAGTCAAATTATTTGACACCTTTTTTTTTGTTAAAGTCCAGTGAAATATTGCGTGTTGCATAAAGTTAAAAAAGAAAGATTCTGTTTGCAAAAGTTAAGAAGTTAAGTTAAGTTAAGATTTAAATATATTTACCATAATAAAGGTTTAATTGAGCTATCAAATATTATTAAATGGGCCAAGATCATCACTAAAGTATTGAGCAAAGAAGACTTGTGCATAAGCTGTAAGATCCCAGAACTTCCTTACGATGCTCTTAAGCGAGCGAACACCCGTTGAAAAGATTCAAGAAAACTTCATCGCCAACGATAAATCGATCCTTTTAAGTCAGAAAATATGCAAATGTTACAGTCTGATTACAACGTCACTAGTAGCATGTTATCTACATTAATAACGACTTGCTACACATTTTCCAAATTATAATAACTGTTATTCAAGAACATTCAGCATTTGATTTGGTTACAAAACTTTAAAGAAATTCAGATAATTTAGCCATGCTGAACTAAAAATAAGTTTCTTTAATCATTAATCACCATTATTCTTTTGTTTCGAACCACTGTGCACGCTGCCTGGGCTAACTGGCAGCCAGGCAGCAGTCAGGTGGGTGTTTGAGTTGGGTGTAGTTTATGGCTTGGATGGATGTTTTTTTTGGTAATGGGCATAGCTGTAAATTGCATTACTGCGACTCACATTATGTGGATGGGTTCCCTCCCTCCCCCAACTCCCTCTTCCACTCAACGTGTGGCGCTTATGTAATGCATATAGAAAGAGAGGAGACGACGACATCGCCCCCAAGTTTCGCCTGTGCCTGGGCTACAAAGTTTTGCAGCCAGCGAACGAACACACAGCGAACGTCCTTGTTTGAGGTTATTTCTGTGTACTCCCTGTATATATATACATATATATATACTTATATATACATAGGCATATATATATAAATGAGCATATAGAGCTGACTGACTGGCTGGCAATATATACATATATGTTGTTGTGTGTTGGTATTGTGCACAACTTTTTGCAAGTAGAAATTCCTGAAATCCTTTTTAGCCTTTCATTCAATCATTGTTGGTGCTGAGCGGGCGGCAAATGGCAACGGCCCCATTGGATAACCCAAAATGCGGGGACTGCAGCAGCAGTCAAAAGTAATTTGAAGACTCTGCCACTGGGCGTGAAATTTATCAACATCACAGGAGGAGAGCTGCTTGAACACCAGCAGCAGCCGCTTCTGGCAAGTTGAAGGACACGGGAATGACAGCTCGGCACAAGGAGCGAGCACAGCTATGAAAATGGCAACGTAAACAAGAAATATGGCAGGATAATGCATGGATCAAGTCTTCACACACAGCCAGACGTCATAAAATATGAAAAGGACAACTACAACAGCAGTGGAAAAGGAACTTATTTTCTGAAAAACCTTAAGATATCAGGATATTAAGTTCTTACTCAAAACTGACATTAGAAAAGTTATCAGAATTGAACATAAATTCGAAATATGAACGAAGAAATAGATAAGTAATAGTTTAGTTTGTCAGATTTGTCATATGCCAACTTGAAATATAACTTTCTATCAAAAATAGTTAAAGAACAGTTGCAATTTCTGCCTACCTTTCTGTCTAATACTTTTCTTAGAAATATCTTCTACCAAACTGCGTACTGAAATAAAAGCTAAATCAGTTTTCACCTCTAATAATAATCCTACATTTTAATTAGATTTTACTTCTACAAAAAAATTACTTTTCATCCTCTTAATCCCTTAAATCCCTCTCATATATATAGTTTGTCAAAGGCTCTTCAAAGAGCAGAAAAATGGAACTGTGTGGGCAGGAAATCAAATTAAAATCCAAGCCGAAAGCAAAAAAAATCACACACAGAACTTTGTCAAAGCAGGAAGCCTGAAAATATTCAAGCAACCGAAACCCTATGATTAATGTGCAGAAATTTATTTCGAGAGGATTTTATGCTGGCAAAAAAAGCGAAACAAAAAATATGCGTTGCATTTAAAAATGAAACTGCTATGAAAATTACTTTACATAATATTATGCGGATTTAAAGTAATTCTGCTTTAAAGCATTATATAAAGCATCTCTCTCAAATAACCGACGACGAGAGTGGGTGGAAGCAACGAGCCCTGGGCGCCACAGAATATTGCAGCATCCTCTCAATCTACTCTCTCTCTCTCTCTCTCTCTCTCTCTCTCTCTCTCTCTCTCTCCACTATCTCTCTCCCACTCTCTGAGTGCTCTGCTCTACTGGTTAACTTAAGCGGGGCGACCTCAATTAAAGTGCTGCTGCGGCTGCAGTCAAGAGAGATGCGTATGCAGATGATGCTCAAAGGGGTGCAAGCAGCAGTAGCAGCACCAGCAGTAGAGGGCATGGGTCAGGGGGGTGTATAGGGCTGACAAAGTCAGAGGGCAAAGTTGAATAAAAGTTGAAGCCACAACGACGTCAAAAATAAATATATATATATATATATATATATAGATGTATATACAAAAAAAAGGGAATGAAAAAATAGAATGACGCAGCACTGCCTGTCAAGTGACGCAACCGGAAGCAGATGAGGACATACTGGGGGAGGGATGGGGTACGGAGAGGGCAGCGGGGTGTGGCCAGGGGGCATAGAGCCCGCTGCCTAAGCCTGGGCCCGGCTTCCTATTGAATGAAAGGCGGCTAACAGGAAACACAATTCGACTGTTCATGTTGTTGTTGCTGTTATTGTTGTTGATGTTGATGTTTTAGGCGCATGCGCGCTCCAAAAATGTTTGTGTATTATATAAAAGGAATATATATACGTGTATATACTATATATAGTACATAGCATAGGCTGTTTGAGCCACCCACAGCCGCAGGCAACAAACAACAAACAGAAACAACAATAACAATAATAAAAGCAGCAGCAGCGGCTTAAAATTGCAGCAGAGCAAAAAGGAGAGAATCAAAATAGACAAGAGAAAATTACGAAAAATTTGGCGACAACAAAAAGCAGCAGTAGCTAGCAGCTAGCTAACAGGCAAGCCCTCACCCACACCTAACCCCACAAAGCACACACACACACACACACCTTCCGCTCTGTGGCTGCAGAAAATGCTGCTTCTGTTGTTGAAAATGAGGTCGTGGAAATGGAAAATGAAAGCAGTTCGAGAGACGAGGCCTCAATCCCAATCTCCCCCTCCCTCTGCCTCCTAACCAAGCTAATGCCGGCTAAAATAAAGACCACGTCGTTCTTATCTGCAGCATGAGCAAAATCTAATGATGCTGCTGGACAACGGCAACAACAAGAACAAGAACAACAATAATAGTAACAACAATAAGAGACAAACATTTATTATTCTTGTTGCATTCATATAGATATAATATGTATGTATGCAGCTTGGGAGTGGCTTTAAAATACAGATATACACAGATGTATAACTATATATGTATATATACAATAGTCAGATGTACAACAGTTGCCAGATACAGGACCATACAACAACAGCAATAGCAACAATAATAAGAGCAGCATGCGTTGAGGACAATGGCAAACATTTTCATTGCCTACATTTCAGCGCTTGTGTTTGTGTGTCTGTGTGTTACTGCTGTTTGTTGGTGTGTGTGACTAAATATTAACTGCAGAACAAAAGAACACATTGGCAAAAGAGGCCACTCCCTGTGCAGAGAGTTGTACATAAATACATATAAAGAACATCATCATCATCTTATAGATAATATATAGTTAAATATTTTGTGTTGCGCAAATGTTACCCAATGGATTTGAAATTTAATGCAAAGTGCTAACGGCTGAATATTTAAAGGTTTTTATGGCTTGTTTTTTTTTTTTGTGGCCTAAACCATGCTTAAATACCCAAAGCAATTTGTATGCGTGCTGGGAGCGTGGGAGCAGAAGATAAGAAACAGCTTTAGGCTTAAAATAGCAGATGTGCTTTAATTATGCAGACTCCTTATCATAATTATAATAAGAACAAGTGTCTAGTTAGTGTTACAAAATAAAAGATTGCAGCAAATTGTCTCTTAAAATGGGCAACAAAAATGGTTTCTTAAAAAGAGGAATTTTATATTCTTTCAGAAAACAAATATGGTTCAACTAAAAAATATCTGAGAACATCCAATTCAAAGTTTTGATATTTTCATAATTATACTTCTTGTGATACATAATGTATCTACATATACGAGGTATGTTCAAAAAGTATCGCGAATTTTGTGTTTTTTCAGATATTATTTATTTATTCATGAATATCTATTTTGTCCCCTTCAAAGTAATCCCCATGAGATATTATACACTTGTGCCAACGGTTTTTCCAATCTTCGAAGCACTTCAAAAAATCATTTTTTTTTATCTTGTTCAGCTCCTCCTTCGATCCCGTCTTTATCTCGTCAAGCGTAGCGTAACGTCGTCCTTTCATGGGCCTCTTCAGTTTAGGGAACAAGAAAAAGTCACAGGGGGCCAGATCTGGGAAATACGGTGGCTGCGGCATCATTAGTGTGTTGTTTTTGGCCAAAAAGTCGCGCACAAGCAACGATGTGTGAGCAGGGGCGTTATCGTGGTGCAAAAGCCAATTTTTGTTCTTCCACAAATCCGGGCGTTTCTGGCGGATTGCTTCGCGCAAATTGCGCATAACTTGCAGGTAATATTCCTTATTGACCGTTCTACCCTGTGGCAAGAACTCATGATGCACCACGCCCCTGCAATCGAAGAAAACTGTCAGCAAAACTTTCACATTCGACCGAACTTGGTGCGTTTTTTCGGTCTTGGTTCGTGCGGCAGCTTCCATCGAGATGATTGAGCTTTGGTTTCCACGTCGTAACCATAAACCCACGATTCGTCACCAGTTATGACCCTCTGGAGCAAATTTGGGTCGTCGCGGACAGAGTCCAACATCTCATTAGCAATGTTCATGCGATGCTGTTTTTGGTCGCAATTGAGCAATTTTGGTACGAATTTCGCGGCGACCCGTCTCATGCCCAAATCATTGATAAGAATCGAATGGCATGAGCCAATCGATATGTCTAGCTCCTCAGCAACTTCTCTAACGGTGATTCGACGATTGGCCAATACCATTTTCTCCACTCCATTAATTTTTTCGTCTGTTGTTGAAGTGCTCGGGCGTCCGGCACGCTCTTCGTCGTTCACATCTTCTCGGCCTTCTGAGAACATTTTGTACCACCGATAAACGTTGCTTCGGTCCAAGGTAGCTTCTCCGTATGCCACAATCAACATTCGGAATGCATCCGCGCACTTAATTTCGTTTTTCACACAAAATTTGATACAGGTTCTTTGATCCATTTTTTTGAATAGGTAAAAATCGAAGACGATCCAAAACACGTGCTAGCAAAGCAGCTGTCAACAATTAAGTGAACATTCAAAATGGCCGAGCTTGTCGGCATAAGTGAGAGACATGAGTACCAACATAACGCTACAAAAAAATCGAAATTCGATTATACGTAACCCGCGAAAATTCAAAATTCGCGATACTTTTTGAACATCTTTTTTAATCTATATAAATTAAGGAAAAAGTTCGAAGCTTTTTAAATAATCTTCTTTTGATATTATACGCTTAACCCACATAAATCAACGAATTATTTCAAACTAAGTATATGCTTGGGAAGTGCTTATAAATTTTTCAAAACATAATTTGTAATGGAAAGGAAATCAAAATTATATAGTCGAGCTGCAAGTTGTAATAAGAACAGCTGCAACTAGTTGGAAATAAATAATGGATACTAAAATTGAGTGAATTCGTTGCTGTAATCCACTAGATAATTGGACAGCAAATGCCCCCCATATGCAGTTGCAGCTGTCTTTTTTTCCAGGACGAAGGACACGTACTGATTGTACTGACCGGGAATGGGAAATGGGAATGAAATGCACCTAAAACTGCATAGCATCATGTTGGCCTCAACCGTTTGAGCCATTTATGCATTATACATCTGGCCATTTGACTAATCGGCTTTTGGCCTGCCCACATTTCAAAATGTGAATTCAATTTTGGGCACTGCATTTAACAAAATAGATGGTAAACTTTACAAAATTGGGTTTTACGGCAAATGACGTAAATCAAGTGAAAACTGACAGACGGTCAAATGCAATTACACACAGATACAAGCACACAGGTGCACACACACACACATAGACAGGTGCATAATCAGCACAGCGCAAAATGTTGACAATTTAATTAGAATTGATTTTCCGTTCGATATTTTCCAGGGAAATGCACAATGATTGCTGCAGCTGCTGCTGCAGTGGGAGGAGGGGCAATATATATATACATTTATTTGTAAATATGTATATGTATATGTATATATATATCTGCAGCCGTTATGTAACACAGACACACACAGACACATTCATCATTTAATTGCTTGACGACAACATTTTACTATTTGCAACCCAGGCAACTCCCTCTGCTGTCGCTGCCCCCTTCCAATTTAATGAGCTATATCTGCTATCTGTTATCTCTCTCTCTCTCTCTCTTCCTCTTTCGCTCTTTCTCTGCTCCCTTGGCAACCGCAGGGCAATGAAGCATTCCACATGAAGATTGATTATGGCCCCGAAGTTTTTAATGCGTTTTGCCATTTATTTCAATGCATCTAGCAAAAAAGGAAAGAAAAAGGATTCGCAGCTTGGCATCGATGCCACGCCCAGACAGAGAGAGAGAGAGAGAGAAAAAGCAAGATAGAGATAGCACACAAGCAGAGAGTGAGAGAGTGAGAGAGAGAGTGAGAGATATATAGAAGGAGTGCATAATAACATGATATATGCATTCCATTTTATAAGCATAGATAAACATAGATGGGCATCGATATGCTACAGTGAACACTTTGAACACTGCTGCTGCTGCTCCTGCTGCCTCTCCAAAGGACCCAACGGATATCAAATTGAATGGCATACAATTTCAATTTATATCCATATATATGTGTATATATATATATATACAATTTGTGGCATGGAGAGGGGACAATAATGGTTGTTACTAACGTTGATGGTCAGCTCTCACATTCAGTTGTAAGTAGCAGTGAATAAAAAAATATGTACAAATGGAATTTCTTTAGTTATTGAGTGAAGTGTCCTCCTCGCCAGATAGGGCAAAAAATGCATTTATAATGGAATGTTCAAGTTGTCTGATCAGCTCAATGAGAGAAACACTGAATGAACTCAATTAAAATGTGGCACTTTCAATGGAATGCCTAGAATAAGTATAAAACTAATTAATTGCTGTTCTATATCTAAGTTAATAATATTTGCTAACAATTTTCTAAGCCATTAAACAATTAGTTATTTCTTTGTTATATTACTTAGTAAGTAATAAATGCTATTCATTTCAAAGTCATTCTACTGCATGTTCTTTCTGGGGAACTTCTGATTAAAAGTCTGCATACAATGAATATTAAGTTTGTAAATGATGCAACTACAATTTTTTCATTGTAAGCAAACAAAGCCATTAACAAACATCAAAACTAGAATAAATACATTATACGAGGTGTGTTCAAAAAGTATCGCGAATTTTGAATTTTCGCGGGTTACGTATAATCGAATTTCGATTTTTTTGTAGCGTTATGTTGGTACTCATGTCTCTCACTTATGCCGACAAGCTTTACTTTACTACTTTTTGAACACACCTCGTATATACATCTGGTTAGAAGATTTATTCAATTAGAGTCTGTTTCAAGATTTAAAAAACCACCAATCAATGTGAAGTCTATATTCTATACAAGATTCAATTAAACTTATTTCGTTTTAAGAAAAACATTATTTTAGGAAATTTTTATCAACTTGAACGCACTTTTAAAATATCTCTCTATAACATTTATTCAATTACAGTTTCTTTCAACAATTTTAAAAATTACTTATTCCCATTTTTGTTAAAGTTTGGCTCTCATGATTATAGATTTAAAAACTTATTTCTGCCAATTTTTGTTAAAAGTTTGCTCACATGCTTCAAAGAAAATCAAGTGAATGAATGCACTAGAATGTTAACTACAGATGATTTATTTTCTGATTATGACAGCAAAGAATAAAATAAAAACAAACTACTGAAAATCATTCGCTTTGGTTATAAGCACAGACAAGCTGCTCCCACACAAAAACTCTATATATACATTTTGGCTATATATAGTCATTTTGAGAGGCCAGAGAACTGAAAACTGAATGCCTCAAGATTGCATGCATTCCCAACAAAAAAGGATGGTTGGTGGTTTATATATATAAATATTATATATTAAGGAAAAAAGCAAGGTGTGCTTTGGTTGCTTGCTGCCAAACCACAACATTGTGGCAAGCACTCACTGGGCTTTGGGCACGAACTTAACTCAACTGCCAACAAAAAATGAAAGAAACAAGAAGCAAATTTTTGGACGTGTGTATTTTTGGGGCAACACACAGATGCACACACACACACACAGACAACGTGTATTTATGGCCATTACTCAATGCCCCAGCAGTCATAAAAGTTTAAAATGCATTTTTACGACAGCAGCAGAAAACATGGCAAGTGCCTCCCAGCAGCAGCAGCCGCAAAACAAAATGAAAATTGTCCTCAACTTGCCACCCAACCAATTTCCGCCCATTTGCATTTTGGGTGGCACACACACACACACAAACACACAAAACCAAACACACACAACCAAACAAACACATGCATTTATGTTTGTAGATAGTAGATACACATGGGCGTGGCACTGTCAAACATTTATTTCGTGTTGAATTTCTTGCAGTTAATTGAATGCGACATGTTTTTCTTTTCTTTGTTATTTGTCTTAATTGCTATTGGCACTAGAAACAAAAATATAACACACATCCACGTCACATCTGCCCTTTTCAACAACTTGTAAATAACGTTATATATGGATATATATTAAGATAGATATATATCAGCACAGCTGTCTGTCCATTCGCTTGTCCATTAGCTGCGCATCATTTAAATTGACATTTGGCTCTCGCTTGTCGAATTTCGCATTTAGATAAAAATTCAATTTTCAAATGCAGTGTCAAGTGCACTGGACGAAAGGAAGCCAAAAATTCAACAGATTTTTTTACTTTTTAATTAATTAATGAAAAAAATACAGCAATATTGATATGAACAGTTATCAAATCACAAAAGTCTGTACAATTGTGTTAAAAATAATCACATTTTTGATTTCAATTTCATTTTACTCATATTTTCTCCTCTAAATTAACTCTGCATAAAAGAACTTTAAATGCTTTTCAGTACTCCTTTTTTTATAGATAGATTTTTCTATGAAATATTATCGGATTTCTCGCCGTGTATACTTGACATTTTCAGCTGAATGCAATTTACAAATGCTGCCACATTATTATTTGCTGCTGCTGCTGTGGTTGTTGTTGCTGTTAAATTTGTAATGTAACAGTTACACGTTGTTAACATTTGCTGTTGCTGTTATCCGCTGTCTTAATTAGGTTCAGCCTGACTATATATTACATAAGCAACAACTCCCGCTACCCTTTTACCACCTTGCGAAATGCTTGCACATATTTCTTAAGCAAGCCATGGCAATATGGCTAGCAAATAACAACAACAAGCAGTGGTGGAGACCTCAACCCACAGTTGCTGTTGCTGTTAGTTGTTACCTCCAACAGTCGTTGGCTGGCGTTTGCATCGGCAAGCGACGCCCCCGCCTGTCTGTCTGCCACCAACACACACAATTGTTGATTTGTTAATGTTGTTGTACATATTTTTGCACGCGCTTGTCAATTATTCACAAAATATTTGTGCACATTCGCAGTCATTCATTCGTTTATTCATTCATTCGTTCAGCTATTTAGTTGTTAGTTGACTCGTTTTTATTTTTCTTGCCCAGTTTCCCCATATGCACAGCAAGTCAATAAACACTTCAAGTTGGTGGTGTTGGTTAGTTGTTGGTGTGACGAGGCAGGCGGGTAATTTGCATACGCATTTGTTTTCTTGTTGCTGTGGCATTGCGTAAAAAACTGCTGCACTTTAGGCGACAACCAACCAATTGCCATTAATGGTGCGCTGCTAATGCAATTAACAGCCGAAAGGAGAAGGGAAGCAGATGTGGGAGACGTGACGTTGGCCGGCCGCATGGCATTTCTGTCATGACAAGAGCGCCACAGCTTGTGTTCAATTATCGATAACTAAAATCGATCAGAATCAATTTTCAATTGCAATAAAAGAAGAGGAAGGGAGAGAGAGAGAGAGAGGACTGTTAAAGAAAGCGATAGTTCGAGCTCATTTATCGTTAGCTAAAGTCGATAAACGAAGAGAAGAAGAAACACAGAAGTTGTTCTAAGGAAATCACATATTTAAACTATAGAAAGCAATAACTTTATAAAAATAAAGAAAATATATTAAAACAAAATATTGTTTAATGCTCTAAATGATTGAGTTAAAATCGTGTTGGTAGAAAAGGTAGCCGTATGTTTCTATATTTATGTTTCGAACCCATATCTTAAATAGAAGACATTTGACAGCCTGTCAGTTAGTCCGTCCGTCATTCAGTTTAGTCGCCGCAAGCCGCAACAGAAACTTCGAACTAAGTACAACAACAACAACAACGACAAAAACTGACAGCTGCCGTCAGTCAAAGATTCGAGAGCTTTGTTTTGTGTTTTTTGTTTGTGTTGTGGGCGCAGGTTAAAGTGAATTGCACGTAATTTCAATTGGATTTGGTTTCACTTTTTAAGAGATTGCCAGCCGAGAAGCCCACACACAACTAGACTCAAGCTCAAGCTCTGAAAACTCTGAAAACTTCGAGGCAACACACACACATAAACACACAAAATAAAACTACAGCAATTTGTGAACAAATTATTTGTTAACGTGTCCAATTCGATTCGATTTCTTGATATTTTAGCCGCTACTGTGGGTCTTTTGTGTTGAGCAACAACAATTGTGACCCGAAGATTGCAAGTGCTTATGTATCAATAGGTTTTGACACTGAACTCAACGGAAATACTATTATTATTATAATTATTAAGCCATTGATTGTAAAAACTCACTTTTGTTTGTATAAAATTATATGACAACACCTGTCTTAAAGTCTAATCTGTATTGAGACTTGTAATTTCCTGAAATTCGAGAATAACACTGTATACGATTGTTCCTATTGTTCTATTTTATAGGAATGCTTGGATTTCTAAATGTTCAAATTTGATTTTATAAATTATTTACTGTTAGGTTTAAAGCTATTTTTGGAAACTATACCAACGAAAGACCTATTCTAAGAACTATTTGGTCGGTGTGGATCCTACAAATAATTGGGTCTGCTGAGAGTCAAAAATATGAATTAATTAATTTTCTCACCTCTAAGGCTTTTAAAAAGTGAGGATTAAAATTTCATATATTTTTTTCGCAACTTATATTAATTTTGTGCTTTTGACATTGTCGAAAAGCTGTTCACAAAATCCGCACAGGTTAACAGTGAGTTAACAGTGCGTTATCTATGAGTTAACAGTGTAACCAAAATAAAATGAATAATGTCGTCAGCTGTTTTACAAGGTTTACTATATATATAGTTATTCATTATCGATAACTATTTCCGAGAGACCAATTTACAAAGAATTTCAAGCATTTATAAGTGATTTAACTCAGTTGATATGGGCTACTTTAATTACATGCCCAATTCGTTAAGGAGCTTGTTTTTTAATTACTTCACACACAATCCATCAACACTCGATGTCAACTCGTTTGCCTCAAAAGAATTGCAAACTGCAAGTTAAGCAGCATAAAACCAATTTCGCCACACAAGACAAATGAGCAAATGAGTAGCACATGTGACAGGAGCAAAAGAGAAGGCAAGAGAGGGAGAGAGAGGGAGGGAAAGAGAGAAAGAGGGAGACAATGACTGCGTCTAATTAATGCGACATTATTAATCATGTGGCCCAAAAATGCACTCGAGATGCGAACTGAACAATGGATGCACAATATGTGAATATATATAAAACTATATGTGAATAATGCCTGGCTGCAACAAAATGTGGCAAATTGTATGCCAACAAGTGACAAGTGCCTGTAAATTTCATCATGTTTTGTCTGTTCCCTCGTGCCAGAGAATAAATAAAGCAATCGATTGTGTAACGCAACGCCCACGATGCTAATAAACTGGGCGTGGCAGCCCCATGGGAGCTGCTAGGCGCTTCGTTAGTAGCCAAATTGGACTGGAGCAAAAATAAGAAGTGGAACAAGAAGAGTGCAGTGGAGGTAGAGGAGAATAAAGGGAAAAATCAGGAAAATCAGTAAAATCAAATGCCACGCAAATTGGCTTCGAGGACCAAATAGGATGAGCCAGGGATGTGCACTGATTGGAGCCTGACGAATGCCTCCCTCAGGGAATGCAGCTAGCTCTCAGATTGTTGCTCAGGTGTTACAGCACATCCTCACACACACCCGCACACACAGTCACACACATAGCTGTACATGTTGTCCAATGGGGCGTATGATTAATATGGCCAGCAACGTTGACAGAATTTTCCGGGCTAAGCTTTAAAGCTGCCACACAAAAAGCAACAAAAAAAATTGATTAAAGCTTAGTGCGCATTTTCCTTCAGTTTCTATAAATCCTTTTTAATTGGAATCGTAATCAGTCAGCTATAAAAATCCATTTTAAATTTTGTGATTGATGCGGCAAGAGAAATATTGAATACTTTTCATATGGAATTAAAAATATATTCATTTAAATCTATCTTTATGCTCCCATACAAATTTGAAATATTATTTTAAATCTTTAGAATCCCAAATATTAGGTTTATAAGGTGGCTTGGTTTTAGGAAGACGATTTTCAATATAAAAAAAAAGTTAAGTATTCGACATTCTTAGAAAATGTCTCCATTATGCAAGTATTTGTGAGTTTCTAACTAAGCATAGAATTTCTGAAAGTTAATATTAAGACCCATTTTATGTTAATCCTTTTAAAATATTTTCAGTTTTTTAGTATAAATTTGTATCATTAGTAATTTGTGTATTTTGGTTAGATTTGCAACCAGTTTAGTTGCTCGAATTACTTTTCAAATTTAATTAGTTTTCCTTTTAGTTTTCTCCCATGCACACACACCTTATAAACTACAATTACTTAATGGAAAAAACATTTGTTTTATTTTTTATGTTGCTCAACTTACATCACAAAAGTTCAATTCAAATTTCAATTCTGCCGCAGTTTCGTTTCGGTTTTTGTTTTTTTTTTTTATGTTATCTTTTTTAATTTTTACTTTGCTGCCGTTGTTACCTCTTTTTGTTTCTTGCTCAGTTTTTGTTTAAAACTTTGTAATTATATTTCGATATATATATTTTTGCAATCACTTTTAGTTATATTTATTTTTGCAATGTTTGCTTTAACACAAAACTTGCCACGATTTTTCTTTTCGACTTTTGCTGCTTTTTATTTTAATTAGCTTCTTGTTGTTTTAAACGATGTAAAACGTTTTTTTCTTCGGCTTTCTCATTTGAATTTCTGAGACAGATATATATATATATATATATACTTGGAGGGGGGAGATAACTTAATATTTTTTTTGGTTGTATTTCAATGCACGGCCATGGATATTGTTGCTGTTGCAGTTGTTGCTGCAATTGTTGCTGGCGTGTCAGTTGTTGTTGTTGCTGCAAGTCTGCAATTTGTTTGAGGCAATTGTTGCTGTTGTAGGTGTTGTTGTTTTTGTTGTGGTTGCTGCTGCTGTTGTTGCTGTTGTTGTTGTTGCTGCTGTTGCTGCTGCTGTTGCTTGAGGCGGCTCTGCATTTGTTGCTCCATTTTCAACAATATTTTTTGTACTCTTTTCTTATTTGCGCCTAGCACCTGCAAAAGATACACACAAAACTATTGTGAGTGAGACAACAAATGCAGCGTGACAGAGAGAGAGAGAGAGCGAGAGAGAGGATGAGAGGGGAGAGAGCGAGGGGGAGAGTGTGTTTTATTAAAGACGTGGGCGGGCTAGATTTATTGACCTTTTCTTCGTTGTTGCTGTTGTTGGGGTCGCAGCAGCAGCACAAAAAACCACCGTTAGAAATTATAACAAAAGACAGCGATAAAAATTGTATATAATAAAAATATAAAAAAAACAAAACAAGAAACACAAGTAAAAAAGTCTTTTGACCCAGACGGCCAACGGCATTTTCTGAGTTGCCCCCGAGGCGAAATAATCAAAGATAACTCACATATATGTATATATATGTATGTATATATGTATGTGTGTGTATACGAAGAAGAATCAGAGTTGATTTCAGTCAACAGGCAGTCAGACATTATACCTTGAAAAGAGCTCAAAGCTAACTTCAAAACACATTGGCTAATTTATTGTCTTATGCTAATTCAGAGCAAACAAAAGAGAGAAGAGATACGTTCAAAACTAAAGTCAAAAGTTGAAAAAAAAAACAACAAAACATAAAAAAAAATCAAATTTGTTTGCTCAGTTTTATGACAGGGGCGTCGTCGTCATCGTTGTTGTTGTTGTTATTATTGTTGTTAATGTTGACTTTTAAAGTTGTATTTGATTTCCTTATTATAACCAGTTTCTTTAGGTTTGGTAACAAAAAAATATATGTACATACATATATATATTTTGAGCTGATTTGATCGATCTTTATTATATTTTCGTTGAGCTTAAGTGGGTCACAGTTTTTGACACTTATTTCAGTGATTAACGCTTAACTGGCCATCAACTTACGGTGCGCACTGTGTTCACTTAACTTGCAACAACAGCTACAACAACAACAACAACAGCTGATCGTATGGCAAGTGCAATAAAAGTCAATGAATTGAACTCAATTGAAAGCAATTGAGCGCACTTAGTGCGAGGGAGACAACAACGAGCACAGCTTGCTTGACTGAGCGAGAGGGAGAGAGAGAGGGATACAGAGAAAGAAAGAGACGCACAAATCGGTGCAGTGTTGCACAAATGGAAACAATTTGTTTCTTGAGGCACTTTCTTAATTGCTTGTCAGCACAGCTGCTAAACAACATCTGTTCAAAGGTGTTGCTAACAAAAAAAATAGTATCCAAATAGTCTGTTCAAATATCTTCTATTCAGCTAGCTTTAAAAACATTTAGAAAACTGCAAATTTTCGAAATTTATAGAAAAGGACAAAAATTCACACACAAAATTTCGGCTTCGTAAATCACTTTTTCTGAGCACTTCTAGCAGTCGTCCTACTTTCTATTGTGCCAAATTAATTTTTAGTTTAAACTTAACCCTGAAACCGGAACTAAAATGTATTTTGTTGTGAACACAACAAATTTGTTGTTTGAAATCGAAGCCAAGCAAAATTTGTGTGTCAAAAAGAAAAAACAGAAAAAAGAATACCACCAAGGATTTATATATAAAATCGCTACTAATTGTAAAATTTTTGAAAATGACAAATGACTTGAACTAAAAAATAATAAATGTTATAACGCATTTACTGCTAGACATAAAAAACCGAAGTTGAATCACAATTTTGTGGGAAAATAAATTGTAGTGTCGAATATTATTTTTGATTTTGAACTCTTGATAAGACGCATTAAACATGTTTGCCAGCACGTGTTTACGAGGAGCGAAGAGGGCATTCAAATGTCGATCAGCAGTTGGGCATTATTTTTGTTGGTTTTTTTTCCACACCCATAAAGATAATATGTGCACAGAATTTATTATTGTATTTTGTGTCCAACCGAAAATTTAATATTTGTGTGCGTTTGTCGTCGCTGCTTAATCATCTGATTTATATATATACATATATAACTAGCGTGTCTAATATATTTTGGACTTGATTTGCTCATCGTTTGTCTAATTTGAAAAGTAAGCAGTCACATAAAAAAAAAACTTGTCGCAAAGGTCAACTTGATTAGCGTGTCTGCAACATGTTTCTATCTTCTTATTTACTTTTGTATGTTGACTATTTGAAGGCACTTTAATTTACATCGAGACTTACACATTTACAGCTATTAACATAGTATTTGTAATTTGTATATGGCTGCCTCAATAATCCAGGACTTGAGGCAGGCATAAAGAGACCTTCATGAGGGATACACACCTGCGAAGAGAAAGAAAAAACAGAGAAATGCAAAAATTAATAATCAAATTTCGGCTTTCACATTTGACATTTGTATAAATAAATAATGTAAATGTACAAATGTTTAATGAGCTGCGTTTGTCACATTTACATAATATATAATGTATGAGAAAGAAAAACAACACTCACAATCAGCACATGGCACCCTCCTACACACGCCCCACCCACCTGCTCGCTGCCCCACCCCAAAAATGGGAAAAACACCTTTTGTCTATTTGCAAAGTGCAAAAGTTCAAAATGTTAAAAACGTTGCCAAGAAATGGCAGAAATAAAAAAGAAACAAAAGAGGTTCAACAAAAGCAAAAAAAAAACAAAAAAAAACAAAAAAAAACAAAAACGACTTGAAACAGAACGGCAGACGAAAATAAATTATATTCGCTTGTTTATTTTGTTTAGCTACAAAGAGAGTAGAAAGGCGAAGAAGAAGAAAGACACATCAGGCGCAACAAAGTTACGAATGACGCATCGACGCGCAGTTACCCTGTAAAATTACAATCGTTGTTTCGCTGTGTGTTATATACTAATTATCCCAAATAAATGAAAAGAATAATAAATATTTAATCAGACAGTTGACATTTATAGGGCGTATTAATTTTGTATAACAGAAAGTGCGCAGAATTAGCCGTTAACTGCATTATCGGCATTATCTACACACTCACACGTATATACCACAGCCAGGTGTGCATGCAGACAACAAGGAATGCAATTTGACAAATAAATGGGCGAAGAAGGCGACAAAAGAGTGAACAACGAAAGAAAAAAAAGTACGCAACAAAAAGAAAAAAGTCTTTCAGTGCGTCTCAGACATAGCTAAGCCGGCATTTTTAATGATGATGACGCAGATTTTACTGTGCCAAAATAAAAAAAATCAACTAATACAGGCACAAAATCAGCAACACTGTTTGTGTGTGAGTGTGTATTCTCTGTGATTATATAAATACAGCTAAGGGAGGGGGAAGAAACGCAGTCAAAGTGATATGTTCGCCATGGCCAGACGATGACTTCCATGACAATCGTTCGTCCCCCCTCCGCCTTCTCTTCCAACTCTTCGCTATCACACTCTCTGTATTCTTCTCTCTTGCTCACTCTAGTGAGTTGTCAGTTTCTCCACTTTGTTGTGTTGAGCGCGCTGTAATCTTTTTTATGCGCTTTAATTTGTTTTCTTTGCGATTCCATTTTCTTGTTGTTTGCCAAAAGTTTATTGATCTCTCTGCTGCGCTGCTGCTGCTGCTACTGCTGCTGCTGCTACTGCTGCTCCTGCTGCTACTGCTGCTGCTGCTGCTGCTGCTACTGCTGCTGCTCTTTGACAACACAGAGAGGGGTTGTATAGGTTATAGCGGGAGGGGCAGCGTAGAATATGTCTCTCTATCTCTCTCTGTCTGCCTCTCTCTCTCTCTCTCTCTCTCTCTCTCTCTCTCTCTCTCTCTCTATATATATATATATGT
This sequence comes from Drosophila basisetae, assembly GCA_035041595.1. Taxonomy (NCBI): domain Eukaryota; kingdom Metazoa; phylum Arthropoda; class Insecta; order Diptera; family Drosophilidae; genus Drosophila; species Drosophila basisetae. The sequence continues at coordinate 5,661,901 of JAWNLB010000123.1, read as the reverse complement.
GTATGCTTGCACGACGTTTGCCATGCGGCAACACAACTTTCGCATTTTCTTTGTTAAATTTACGACCAATACCAGAAATCATGTCAAATATTCCAAGGGCAATGCCAAAAATATGCCGCAAGAAAAAAATGTATCTATATATACAACTAAAAAAGAATTTCACGTAATTCAGGGTGGTGGGGGGAGGTGACAGATTGCATATGGCCACATCGCAAATCATGAAATAGACAACTTAAGCAGAGATCATAAATTTATGGCAGCGTAATATATACAAACCAAAAAATCAGCCAAAACAGCTGTTGTTGTCCATTAAAAAAGAGAAACGGTGAAAAATAAACACAATTTAAAAATTTGTTTTCACAATGGAAATCTATACAAAGTCAGGTGGAAAAAAAGCCACAACATCCTTATACAAATAATTATTATCAATAACAATAATAATAATGAGAAACCAACAAACAAAATGAGACAAATATGCAAATGAAGAGAGTTCGGCTAAGAAGGGAGAAATCACAAAAAGAGAAACAGCAAGCACCAAAAACAAGCAGGAAGACGTTTAGCAGAAGAAGGGAGTGAGTGTGCAACGACCGAGAGGTATGCTGTTAGTTAACAGTAGCAGTAACTTCTTTTTTTCTCTTTGTGTAAAATATTCATTTTGTTTACCACCTAATTTATCTTCTGCGTACGCTATTAATTTGTACAACCTTTATTTGTATACCCCCTTTTTTTTACTATACACAAAACAAACGCCACACATTAAGAAAATTTAAATGCAAGCGTTGCGGTCGCAGTCGCCGTCGACGTAGCCCATCAGCTGCTGCATTAGTCAGCAGAAACAAAATAAAAAATAAAAAAGAGAACGGCGGCCCCAAAAAGAAACTTGCAAGAGACCAAACCAAGTCATTGACACCAAAAAAACCACAAGCCACAAACAAAAACAAAGCGAAGCTGATGAAGATGGAGCGATGAAGAGAGAGCAACAACAACAACAAAAGAAACTTGAAGAGATGCAAATGATTTGAAGTTATGCGCCATCTCGCTTGCACTTGATAAGAAAACACCAATTTCCGTCTTAGAAGAGGGCAGTAGGTGCAAAGCGCCACCTGTCGAGCCATTTGTGAACAACTTTTCTTGCTTTAATTGTTGTTGAAAGTTTTTCAAGTATATTTGCAACAACTTGGAAGATTCTTTCAGTTGCAACTTGTTAAATGAGCGCAAATTTGTTTTCATTACTTTGATGAACTTTTTGGCTAGCCTTATGTGCCACGCCCCCAACTATGCTGTCCCTCACTCGCATTCCACGTCGCATTGCAAATTGCAAGCATATTAAATATTTCATATTGTTGTTATTATTGTTGTTGTTGTCATCGCATGCATTGGCATTTGCCTACTGTTGTTGTTGGCTTTTTGTGGTTGACAAAATTGCCGCCTTTTGGTTTTTTTGGCGTAAAGAAGAAAGCAGCACAACAACAACAATAGAAAAGCCAGCTCTGTAATTTGGCACAGCATAACATTACTTTGATACGCTTTCTTAGGGTATCACACAAGTCTCCTCAATTTTGTCAAGCATTTTCTAAGGAAAATGCAACAAGAAGCTAGGCAAAACATTTGTTTCAGTGTTCACTGATTTTTTGACAGTGCAACAAATGGGAACCGGAACTGCGTAATGAATTATGAACCTGAACCGGAACAGAAATTCGTCATCCACTGATTCCTTCTTCACAGGGAAACAAACGTGAACCGGAACCGTTTGCAGCCTTTAACCCATTTAAAAGCAGAACCAGAACTAAAATTCTGTTCCATTTGCTGCCCTGGTTCGAAGAAACTCAAAACGTAAATAAAAATACAACAATAAAAACTAAACATTTATTATAAAATGCCGATTGAGAAGAGTGTACAAAATGCAACGTGCTCAAACGTTTGTTTGTTTCGCTGCCCCTTATGCAATTTGTGTGTGTAGCATGCAGCGCCATGTCGCGTGCAACTAGCAACAACAACAACAACAATTCGCTTGCCTTGTACACAAGACGAGTATAGGTGAAATTGGGTTTAGTGTTCAATTTAACACCCACGTTCTAGTTTGGGTTTGTTGGCCCCATCATCAAAGCAGCAGCAGCAGCAGCAACAATCGGCCACAACACAAAAAATAAAAAAATTCAAATAAAAAATGAGCAATTGCTGTTGCTTCGTGTTTGGTTTGCAACAGTTGCTGTCGTCCCAGCTGCAGCAGCAACAGCAGCTTACCAAATGCAATCATGTTTAATTATGCATTCCACATTGGATTCGTTCTGTTCTTCACCGTTATAAAAAAAAAGAAAAAATAAAAACAAAGCGACAACGCCCCCATGGAAAAAATAATAAACAGCAATAAAAATAACAACCGACAATGGAAATGTTTCTTTAATCTCTTTTCGTTTTTATCTATTTTATATATATATATATATGTTTTTCATTAATTGATTGATAAACCAATTTTGGGCCTGCAACAAACAACAATAACAATTTCTCTTCATTTCCGTCACTTTAGATATGAGCAAAGGGAAAAGTCATTGAGGCATTTCGAGTGAGCCCACGTCTTTAAATAAAAATTAACATAAATATGTTGCACACAGATTGGCTTTGATAGATATACATTTGATAGACTCGGCTGCCAGACATACATAATTAACAAACAACTCGGGCAGAAGCCAGGTGGGTTGGGCTCCAATTGGTGGCGCGAGGGGCTGATTCTGTCATTCAGCTGACTCAGAAAAACAAAAAAAAAATAAACAAAAGAAAATGTGTAAGAGATGCACAGACGCGCTTTGCGTGGGGGACACAACCAAACCCGACACTTGAGCCCCACAAAATGAGAATGAGTTTGGGGCCAGGTCAACGCCCCTTTTTTATTTGCATATTATTGTTGTTATTATTATTATTATTATTATTATTGCTGTTGTTGCAGCAGCAACTGTTGCTGTTGATGTCGCACAGCTTGAGTGACTTAAATTCTGTTTTTGTTATAATTATATTTTTTATTTTATATATATTTCATTTCTTTTATTTATATTATTTATGACATAATATTTTTAACAAGAAAGATCATATCACAATTTGAAACCACTTTTTATATTAATAAATTTTTTAAATTCTATTTTAAAAATTGCGGCTTATTATTATGAACAAGTAATAACCAAACTATCGACTCGTGTGAGAAAATCCTATTGTTGCTAAAGTTTTTTTTTTAATATATAAAAATATATAATGTAAGCGAGTGAATGGCCTTACAGCATTCCGAAGGGCATCTAAGCGTCTAATCAAATTTTTTCAACATTTTGTTGTTGTTTTTTAAATCAGTTGGCTGGTTTCGCTTCTCTGTTGAGCGCACAATTAGTTCAATGCTCATCTTCGATAGCCGTCATAACAATTTGCTTGCAACTATGTGCACACATATGTATCTACTACTATTATTTGCTTGTTATTCTTATTATTAATATTTATCTTGTTTTTTATCATTGTTTTACGCTTGCAGAGCGTATTACAATTAAGTCGTAAAGTTTGTGACATTTTTAACGAGATTCCCCCGAATCCAATGAGTATATATATTCATATTGGGCATCACTAATTACTCTATATATATATATATTTTTTTTTTTTAACGTCACGCAGTACATAAGATTTCCTGATAAAACTTGGAGTATATTAAACATTTTGCTGCAGGATCTTTTTATAATTTACCAAGTTTTTTGGATCAAACTCTAATGTGCATAATAATAGCAAGCAAAATGATCAACATCAACTGCCTATATCATATCGGAACAATCAATCGCTTGATTCCGTTCTGCAAGGGTATACAATTTTCGGTGTGCCAAATCTAGTCGTTCTTACTTCTTTTCAATTAATGCCACTCTTCGCTGATGAATCATGATTATTATTGTTATTATTATTGGACAATAAATAATAATATAAAAAATGTAATATTTTTCTTTGCAATCGGGTGCAACGCACTCAAAATGTCCAAGTGTGTGTGTGTGTGTGAGTGTGTGTGTGTGTATGTGGCACGTTTGTCTAGCGAGGGATAACGAGAGCGGGGAGTGGCGTTGCAGGCTGAGGGGGCGGCAATTGCTCCTCAATGGGTGAAAGCGACCGACAATAAGACACAAGAAACAAAACAAAATAGAAAACAAGCAAAACAAATAAACACTCGACTGCAATTAAATAGTTGCCTTCAGTTGCAATTTCATTTAGCATTGGGGAACACTATGATCCACACTTGGAGGGGGAAGTGGGAGGAGTGGAAGTGCTGTCAAAGCCACTGTGATTAAGCAGGGTGAATAGGTCAACGATCAGCTGCCAACTGTAGAATTAGACAGCTCAAACTATGCCATTGAAATCAAAGTTAAATGGTGAAATTTAAACCTCGAGTCCAACCAAGATTGCCTGGTTTATTTAAATAGTTGTAATTGCAATTTCAAGGAGCTGAATGTATTCCAGAAACTAACTGAAATTGGTATTCAAATAAATAAAACAGCTTACATTGATTGACTGATTGACTTATTGGTTAAAAAGCAAAAGCAAAAGCAAATAAATTAAAAAATTGTATAAACTATATTTCTAAGTGCAAAACTTGCTGATTTTCTTCTGATTGGTTTCGTGTTTAGAATAATACTGCCATTCGATTTTCTATTACGATTGTGTTTGGAATTCATGTAAGAGAGAAATATAAACTTAAAGTCAGTTCCAGATTTCTCCGAGCCATTACTTTGTCAAAACTTAACGGATTTTCAAAAGCAATTCCTTTTTTAGAGACTTTGCCTCTAGAATAATAATACTAAATCTGGAAATACCAGAATGGATTAAAAACGTATCCAAACATGCAAACTTTCTCAAAATTTAAACGATTTTTATAAGAAAAAAAAACACCATTAAAATAATAATTTCTTCACCTCTAGAATAAAATTACGTTTAAATATGGCAACACAATTTTCATTCCAAAATCATGTTAAAATTATACACCATAAAACTCATTAGTCGATTGACAATTTGATCAACATCTCCTCCTTTTCTTAAAAAAAATAAAATTTTAATTGAAATGTGACGTTTGTGTATCAAAACAATAAAAAAGGAAACCATTAAGTGTTGAGCAGTTGGATAAAAAAATTGGTGACAGCAAAATTGGCAAAAAATGGAGCTGGCCAAGATTAATGTGGGAATGGGAAGCAAAGACGGAGGAGCTGTTGGCCAAATTGAATGCAATGGCCACCCTTTTTGGCCAACAACAACAAATAAATTGAATAAGTCATAAGTTATTCACAGAGTTGTTTTTATTGTTGTTTTTGTTGTGCTCCTTTTAGCATTGGAAAACCGGTTCATTGAAATCACTGCAACAGCAGCAGGTGGCAAGTAAAGCGAACCCCAAGCAGCTAGCTCCAAGTGGGCAATGGCCGGAGTTTATCATGTAGCCAAAGGTGGAGGAGGAGATCGGAAGGGGCAGGAAACAGGGAGGGGGAGTTGGCCAGCCGTGAGTTGAGTCAAGTTGTTGATGGTTGGGTTGATGAGTTGCCGCCAAACCGGTTATGTAAATTGGTAGCATGAACGAACACTGTTGCATATCATACATTTTAAATACAACATGCCCCGAGAGGAATATGTGTATTATTGCATTTACTGCAAATTGAATTTTTGGCAAAGCGGAAATGCTAAAGGGGGGAGGGGAAAACGGGGGATTTTGCCCACCAACAACAGCAATCAACAACAATTAAATTTGATTAACGCAAATGAAATGAGTATATGAAATTAAAGTGTTTTTGTACCAAAAATAAAGAAAGAAATAAAAATAAAAGGGTCGCTCTGATAAAAACTGACGGTGCATAAATTATGCTGGCAGGAACGAGCAACAACACTCATGCAACATGCGGCGGCACTTAAGACCCGACTCGAAATGAACTCGACATCATCGCTGGAAGTAGGTAGACCAACCAGACAAGACCAGACCAGACCAGACCAGACAGACAGACACACAGTCAGAACCTTGGGAACACTCAAATAATAAAGATGATTTTTTTTCTTGTTGTGGTTGTTGTTGCAGTTGTTTCGGGACCCTCAAGTGCCATAGAAATTCAGAAAGAAAAAAAATAATTTGTTCAAGGTTAAATATGCAGTCTGGAGAGGTTTCGAGAGGAGCGGAGGATCCACTGAGAAAGCAATAAAACGCCGCATTATCTCGGAAGTGGAGAAGATAATTGAAAGATAAACAAATAACCCATCAAGGTAGATAATTAAATTTGTAGATGATCCTTAACGATTCGAAATGTTTGAATATTTATTTTGAATCTGTGACACTGAATTGCTGAACATTTTTAGATTTCTTCGGCAATTGATAGCATAATCTATCAATTAAGAAAACACTAATTAACACTTCTTCCCATAAATTTAGTTAATGCCTGTATTTATTAAAACGTTAATCTTTATTTAATGGGCTGCTTTAATAAGCTAAGGCATTATTGGAATTATTACTTCTTACATTCATTGATTTGAATTTGAGTGTTTTATAACATAACCAAGAGCTCTTATATATCTTAATATCTTAATTTCCACACTCATGTCACCATCCAAATAAAGGAGATCCGTAATATTCTATTCATTATAATCCTTTCTCTCATTTGCATTTACACTTTTTTTTTCTAAGATACATTTTTAATCTGATTATCATTAAAGTGAAGAAATATGTGAATATATTTTCGTAGCTCTTAAGTGCAATGCAGGAGACAAAAGGAGAAACCTTTTTTCTGTCAAGATTTCCCTATGTAGTCCAATAAAATATATCACTTGACATGACAAAATTAGAATACCCCCACCAAGCAAGGGTATTGAACAATCAAAACCAAAAAATAACGAAATAAACCTTGGCGAGGAGCTCTTCCTTGAAGAAGAAGCAGGAGAAGAAGAAGAGGGAGAGAGAGAAGAAGTAGCAGAAGAAGCTGTGCGTTGTGAGTAAGCAAAGATCGCGCTTGCTACAAATATAATGAGGCTCTGCTCGCGATGTGAGACCCAAAAAAAAACTCTGGGTAAATACTACGACAACAACAACGAGAAAACTAAAGGCATAAATGTCGCTTAAGCGGCAAACGGGTTTTTTCTTTTCTTTTATTTTATTTATTCTTTTTTTTTTTGCGTCTCCCAGACTCTATTGCTGTTGTTGTTAAGAGTTGGCAGCTCCTACGTGTGAGCGTTTTTTTTTTACAGGGACCGGTTTCTTTATTTATTATTTTGCTGTTGTTGCTGCTGCTCAGAAGGCAACTCTATAACTTGAATAACATTTTCATGCTGCTCTGCTGCCGCTGCTGCGCCACACAACAGGTACATTTCTTGTATACTATATATGTATGTTATGCATATATGTATGTTATGCATATATGTATATGCATATGCATATTCATGTGCGTTCGTGTGTGTGTGTGTTTGTATGTGGCGGTCTGCTGTTATATGAGAGTTCCTCTGTCTTTGCTTTGACTGTTGTTTGCCTTGCCTTGCTTGTGTCCGTCTGTCTGCCTTGGTCGTTTCTCGGTCTTTCGCCCCCTCTCTCTCACTCTCTTTCTCGCTCTCTCCCTCTTTCTTCGTTGGATTCTTCATTTTAATGCCACAGCAAGCAGCGCTGCAGCAGCTCTTTTCACATGTGTTGGTAGAAAGCCAAAGGAATAACAGAGGCAGGCAAACACAGCATTTGAGAATTTGCTTTGTCATGTGCCTCAGCGAGACGACTGTTTGTTCTCATGCACATACTTCTCTATATATACATGCATATTTATATATACGTCTTATATACCACACTCTCTTATGTGTTATATATATATATATATATATCTGTCATATAAGGTTATGAGGCGCATAATGCTTGTTTGTTATGCTGATTTGTGCCTTCTTTCAGAGCCCAGAACACAAGAAGACAAAACACACGAGCGCGGACACACACAAACAACACACACAGGTACACACACACACACACCCACACACACACACACACCCACACACACGCACACCCACACACACACACAGGCACACACACATAGGTACACACACACACTCACACAAAGCTGCCTCAGCCCTCCACACACCCCCTGACCTTTAGCTGGATAAAGAAAGGGCTTGTGCTTAACTTATGCTAATATGCGTAAAATAAAACCAGTCATATACCATATATTTAAACTGACATTTTATTTATTATTGAGAACTCAGCAAAAAACGTTTTTTTTTCTAAAATTTATTTATAAGATGCGCAAAATTTGTAGACAAAGATACGTAATTAATATTTGACAACTTAATAACAAAAGATTGGAATATTATGGAAAAATGTATATATAAATCGAGTCCATTATTTAGATCTCAATTCTTACTATATATTTAACTTTTAAGGTATATGACTTGATATTAAAAATTACTTGTAGAACCATATTAAATATGGCAATCTTTATTTCTTTATATATCTTTATATTTTGTCTCGATGTTTTAAAATCATTTTATATCTATAAACCTTTATTATTTTATCTAAATTTATCTATTCACAAAGGCACAAAGATACTTTAAACTGTTTTAAATATACAAATAAAATCATATGTCACTGATTAACATGATAACAAGTAAGAAAGACAACAAATATGTCAATAAATCACTTCCATTATATATTAAGCATTTAAGACATAAATCCTCAATATTGGATCATAAACCTCTATAAATTTTACTTATAGCTCTAAATCATTTTATATCGAGCTCGTAAAACTTCCTAAAATATTTCAGGTTTTGTATAACAAAAAATAACCTCAGTAAAGTACTTTGAAGGATTTCCTAAAAAATACATATTTATTCTTATGTCGGAAAGCTTAATTATTGGGTTATAATGAGAGAACTAAAGACGCCTGCCATTAGCTAATTTGTGGCTATAATTTGATTAATAACCATGAATAGAGCCAAGAACGTCGGGTTCTCAGTTCAATTATATACATGAAAAAAACGTACAAAAAAAAAAAATAAAATAAAATAAAACCACAAAAGTATCATCTATGCTAAAAATAGAAAGAGAATTGGCATTGAGCCGGTACAGGGTACCAGCGCTTACCAGTTTCTCCTTTTATCCAAAATAAGACGGGGAAAAAACCAAACGAGATAAATGTAGCAAACCACAATAAAGGAAAAAAGAATGTACGAAAAATAATAAAGAACATAGAACTAAGAACTAAGCAGATTAATTCACTCAGCAGCCACGACGACCACAACAAGTTCAAAATCTAATTCGACCTCGACTTTTGGGCAGTAGGCGGCAATGCTTTCACTGGAGTGGACTAGATCGGATGGGATCGAAAGCCAGCTAATAACTAATTAAACAGACGCCAGATTCCAGATGCGAGCGAATGTGGCAATGAGAGAAGTGGAAGATATTGAACGAATTCTACATTCGAAAAGTATATACATATTTATTTTTAATTAGAAACAATTAAGAAAATTACGTGTCCAGTCAAGCTGTTGACATTTAATTATCACTAGAAACATAAAAAGTGGATCGATTGTTCTAATGGCAGCTATATGATATAGTCAGCCGATCAGGTCGGCTACCACATGCGTACTTTCTGCATTAAAAAAACGGATGTATGCCAAGTTTCATGAAGATTAAAAGCCTTAAAGCTAACTGAGTTCACATAGTTAGTTGGATAGATTGACAGACGAACATGACTATATATCGACTCGGCTGTTGATGCTGCATTTTAGAAAAATATTAAACCCATAAATTATTTATATGTGAGAAATCAATAAAGGATTGGATACAGAATTACATTTATAGCCATTTTTAAGCCTTAAAACTGAAGAGATCCCAGAGAAGTGGGAAGTGGAAGTCAACCCTCATAAACCAATGACGTATAACACAACAAATATATGCTATCCAGCCCGTATTTACCCTAAATACAATATGTGCGTAAGCCATTGCTTAAGGAGTTCTAAACAAAAACAAATAATGGAATAAGTATGGACAGATTAATTTTTCGATGAGTCAAAACTGCAAAGATTAAAAAGAGTCGAAAGCGCACACAAATTTGTTCCATAACAACATAATTTTTGTTGTTTTTTTTTTTATCTGTAGCTCTCATTCAGAACTGTCAACAGATTTAAGGCAAGTCAGCAGCACAAAGTGCTTCTAAGTAGTGTATTAGCATAGTAGAATATCATAAATTTCTCTCTGATATGCAAACACATATGCCGCAGTAAGAATCCGCATGCCACACACCCACACCCCCATCATCCTCCTCCTCCTCCTCCTACTCATCAGATAGAGATAGAGGGGCCGTGAGTTTCGTATCTTATCGCAAAAAAAAAAGAAACGCATGTTCAAATCAAATATATATATATATATTAGGGGTATCACATTTTGTCCAAACTAAGGCAATGTGTAATCAAATGTGAATTGTGGGGGCGGAGGAGGGGTTGTAGCAGGGCGTTGGACGCATACTGAAATCATTCGAATTGTATTGGATTTAGAACGTCGTCTGGCGATAAGATAATATAGTAAAAAAAAAAACAACAATAGAACCCGCACCTCGCATAGGACAATAGATTCCATTTTAAGGCTGTCGCAATATCCGAGCGGCAAACAAAATAAATTTCTCTTTGAAAATTTAAAGCGTAAATTTTTAAAATACTTTATATATGTCTGTACACACATATGTATATATATATAAGATATATATATATTCACTGTTATCGGACCAGATGTGTGTGTCCACTTAGCAATCGAGTCTGTTACTCATAATATAAACGGCTTATCAGACATTGTGGGTGCATTTGTTCTTGTTATAGTTCGATACAATTGGTATTGTTGTACCCTGTAATTATTTTAGAGTGAAGAATTATCTGTGATTTTTAAACAAGAGAGTAAATATATACATATATATCTGACAGTCAGATCGATCGTAACGATCAGCAATCAGAGACTATATTAGAGATCTAAAATGAGAAATAGAGATCTTAATCTAGGCATATTCGAGACTAAAGATCTGAGACTTAACATCGTAGATATTATAAGAGGTAGAGGTCTTCAACTAGAGATCTCAGAGACTATAAGTACTAAGGAAATTGGGAACCCAGATATGTTAAGAACTACATTAGGCTTGAGTTTTCAATATGAGATCCCATTAGATCTCTACAACTTAAGATCTCAAAGACTGTAAGAGAGATAGAGAGATCTTAAACTTTGAATTTAGCTGATCAAATTACAATGAAATTGCCTTAAAGTATTTCCAAAATTCTATATATGCTCTACAAATATATACAACGATATATTTCTGAAGTTATCTTCCGGAACTTTTTAGACACCTAGCTAATGAAAAATCATGCTCGATTTTCCAAAGCTTTAACGATTGTACAGCAAACACAAAAAAGACTCAAGACACACTTTTAAATACAATCATTTACTTCAAATCGTATTCTTTCTTAAACATTTTCACAGGGCATCTCTGGTCCCCAATAAGCACACAGCACATTCAACAAACTATTACAATTCAAATTGTTTTCTTTTCACACACAGTTTTATAACAGGGCATCTGCGAGTCGAGCACTCTTACAGCCTGTTTTCCTTATCAAAATGGCACACATATTCGTCGTATACGATTTATGGGCCCAGAATTCCAGCACTGCTGCAACACGTAATTAGACAAAAATGAACAGAAAAACCAAAAAAATTATGAAAAACCAACAACAGACAGATAAAACATACGAAAACAGACGAATGGAGCTGATAGTGTGGCCCACGTGGAATATATATATACACAACTCTAATACAATATCTGGTCATACACAGACAGACGCAGCAAAGAGTCAGAAAGAAAGAGAGAGCGATCTGTACTTTTGACCATATGCGCAAGATTTGGCTAATATATTAAGAGCCGCACGAAAGCGTTTCCAATTGACGTCAAAGCCAGAAAAAAAACAATATGGCAAATGAAAATTAACGCATATACGGTAAAAAATCTCACACAAACATATATGTATATATATAAATAGACCCCCTTTGAGGGATATATCCCCTCAAGAGGCAAACAAAATCAATGAAAACAGACAAATATGCGGGAAACTTTTTGGAATGAAACAAAATCAAAAATCGATCTATATGTAAATATATATATATAGCAAAGGTAGCACATGAATATATATACATATAGATTGCTCTATCGATTTGGGTTAATGAGCGCGTTTCAATTATTGAATTAATTTTGATATATGCATGATTTAATCATTCATTTAATATTCAGATACTAGAAGAAGAAAGAAGAAGGTGAAGTGAAGAGGAACCTTATCGAAGTGCATGCAAAATGTACAAAAACACTTCAAACAATAACAGATACTATATCTTTGCAATGATTAGCGACTTTAGACAATAAACAAACAAAGCAAAATTATCAACAAAAAAAATGGGCATACAAAGAAATGCAGAGAAAAAAACGATATCAGCGGTATTTCGATCATACTAAAAGAAGCGAATTATCAATATAGGAAAAACCACTGAAAACAATGACAACATTTCTATAGAGTTAAATAAATAAAGATAGGAAAACAATGACAACATTTTCTATTGAGTTAATCATTTGAATTTTGAAGACTTGTTTAATCCAATTGAATCAAATTAATTCCAATTAATTGAATAATTGAAAAGCACTATTTCCTTATATTCTACGTTATTCGCTGACCTAAATGAACCCAGCTTAATTATGAATCATTAATTACAATTTTTAAATACAACTATAGAGCTGTACATTGTTTCTATTTTCGCTTCTTCCTTATGCACTATTCGTAATCGTTTTGTCAGTGAGAAATATTTCACTTTGTACTCGTAAAGATATAAATATAAATCCATTTTATGGCTAGAGATAGTCAAGATTCTGGCACATCGAAATTATTAGTCTAACGTGTACACTTGACCAAAAACCTAATGCAGTCGTTAAATGTTGCCACCGGAATAGTGTGCATTACACAAACATTTATTTTTATGTTTAGTCTGGGAAAAAAGAATACACAGCGATAACATAAATACGTCGTTTTTGGCCAAACTGAAAAATCTCAAAATTTTCAGTTTCATTTCAAAATTTAATTTGCTTATTTTTGGTGTGGCGCAAAATGAAACGAATGCAACGGATGTTTTTAGGGAGATAAGGGGCAAGAGCGGGGGGGCAACATCGTATTTTTTCCTTTTTGGCAAGCGCATTATTGTAAAATTCGTTTGGCCCATTGCAAAAGCCATGAAATATGGCACACATGGCCAGCTTTCAGTTTCAGACCATTTTCAATTACAAAACGAAACAAAAATAAAGAAAAGCACACACATGAAAGTATACATCTAAATATATATATAGATATATATATATATATATATATATATATGTGTGTATAGGTATTTGTGTGTGTTTGTACTAGTTGTAGTTATTTACCAACTCAATATGAAATCGATTTTATTTCTTTGGCCCCAATTCGAAACATACCTGTAAGAAAATAAGAGAGAATCGTTGATTAATATATGAGGATAGATCAGATTATGTTATAAAATGCAACTGGTTGTATTTAGAAGTGACTGAATAAGTATTTTAATAGCTGCACCGATTTTAAATTAACCAAAAACTCTTGAAATAATTAAAATAAATGTTCTGGTTTTTAGGTTTTTGATATTTACAAGTTAAAAAAGCAAAATAGATATAAATTATTATAATTAATAATAATAGAATAAAACTTAAGTGTTTTTCTGTCCAATTTTAAGACAAAAATGTTGTAAAAATAAGCTTGCAAGTCGTTTTTAAGACTTCAAACTGCCGTAAAAATGTAACGTATTTTTTTGAACCAAAGATCATTCAATATTCATTCGAAAAAATACTTGAAACTTTAATTGTCAAATTTCGAGACAAACCTGTTAAAATGTTAAGCCTCCAAATTCCTTTAAAAACGTTTAACTGCCATACAACTTTAACTGATTTGAAATGCGTAGAACATTTTGTTTTCTCTGAAATTCCAAAACTTCTAAAGCTATACTGACTTAGTTGAAGTGCCAATGATCTTACACTTTAAATTGTTTCAACTTTAGTCGACTTTAAAATGGGTATTAATCATCTGCATGACATACATATATAAAGTATTATTCTACCTACACAAAGAGTTTCAAGCTCATTAAGAAAACGATATTACAATGTGCGACAATAACAATAAGCTCTGCTTGTTTTTTTGTCATTACACAAAAGACTCCCGCGAACCGAAACGCTTTATCTTCACGCAACATTTGACAAAACAGCAGAGAACCCCCCATCCCCCCACGTCCCTCCCTCCCCACCAGAAACCCCTTCCTAAGTACCTCCAAAAAAAAAATAAAGAAGAAAAACAGCCCTAACTGAGCGCGCAAATTTAAAAAAAAAATAAATAAATAAAGCAGCAGCCACTGAAAGGCTGTGCATTGTCTGTTCACACAAGATATATAGAATATATATATGTATATGGTATATAGAATCTATACATCTATGTGTATATAGCGTAGGGGCAAGCCTTTCAAGCGTCTCGCTTGCGGTTGAGGATGGCACACGCAATAGCAGCAGCAGCACAGGGCAGAAGGCAAACCGCGAGGGACAAGGTTGCACAAAAATATCAAATTTCCAAAGCCAGGCAGGCAGGGCAGGATGAAATAATAATAAAGGAATATATATATATATATATATATATATATATATATATATATATATATACATGTGTATAGAGTGTAAAGAAAAGGGACTCACTCATAGGGGTTATGTATATATTATGCATATACAGTATACGTTGCGCATACGCCACGTTGCACACACGACAAACAATTAAGCGACCTCATTTGCACAGAGCAAAACCGCATGCAACAACAAAAACCACAACGACAACAACTTGGGAGACATTTAGACGCTTTGAGTGACAGCTGCACTTAAAGAGAAAAAAACAAACACAACAATAACTACAAAAAAAATACAGAAAAATAAAAACGAGAAGCAGCTAAAAACCAAATTAAGTAAAAAGCTGAAGGCTGAAAAAAACACTAGAAAAAACAGTTAGGTTTGGTTGTAAAGAAAATAAAATACACTTGGCGAAATTAGGCCCACTTGTCTAAGAGCATCGACTATAGAAATGCGAACAGTTCAGATGTATAGAAATACCATTCTATTGATAAATCTTATTTGTGGAAAATGCTAAAGGGAATTTGATGTTTTCAGTTGTAAATTACTTTTTAACATAGAAATTTCATTCAGACCTTATATAAGAAAGATGGCAAGAATTATTTCATCTATTCTTTATAATTTCTGTTTAAGCATGGAATATGTTACATATAATATAATTTATTATAATATATTAATTCAAGATATGATAAATTGCAGAGATAAAATTACATATTCGCATAATAGAATCAACTCCGAAACTTAAGCGTAAGTTTTGGCTGAAATATCCCACAAAAACGAAAGATTTTCCATACAAAAACATAATTTTTACATCAGCTACACGTTTCCAAACGAACTTTTATTGCAAATATATACAAACATCTCATTAGAATTCAACTCTGAAACTGAGTTTAAGTTTTGTTTAAAACCAAAGTTTATTCATAACAAATTATCTTAGAGATTTTCCAACCTGAATATAGTACGATCTTAAGTAGTTTTAGTATTCATAACTACAATGAACAAACGCAACCTGTTCTAAAGAAAATGTTTCATGTCTTGCTCATTTCATAACAAGCCTAAAATACCCAATGCCCGTTTAAGGGGTATATCCAGAAATTGCAATGAAGATGGAGGCGAACGCGAGCGTTGACAGTTCACGAACTCGACTCAGCTCAGCTCAAGTCAACTTGCAACGTTCGCTGAGCTCATTCTTGAGATACAGATACGGCAGCAAAGATACGCGATACATTTGGCCAGCTGCAATGCAGCAACAATGAGAAACTAGTTGCAACTAGTACAACTGCAGCAACAACAACGACAACAACAACAATGCTGCAAAGCGAACTCGTTTGCCTGGGAAGGCGTTGTCCAAAGCAAAAACATAGCAAATAAAATGCTGCACACAACTGTGGGTGTGCAACAAACTGAGGCACCACACAATGTGTGGGTGAGAGAATTGTTGCTGCTGCTGCTGCTGTGAGAAAGAATTCCAGAAAAGCGGCCTTTAAGCTGCTGCAGCTGTTGTAAATTGTAAATAGTATCTGATAGATACTTATTGTTGCAGCAGCAGCAACAGCAGCCCGCATAAGCCGCCTAACTAACACTAAGCTCATTAAATTGATTGACTGCTGCTGTGGCTGCTTGCTGCATGTGGCAAGCGACTCTGATTTCTGATTATGTGATATATGTGGAATATATATACATATACATATATATATATATATATATATGCCAGGCATATGCCGAGATAAACAGCAAGAGCATTTTTTTCAAAAGAAATCCATTTCGAGATATTTCCATTCGAAATGCGATCACTAGACTCAGCAGTGTTGTAAAATTATGGATTATTTTCACTTGAGGCGATAGTCATCAATTTTGTTTGTACACTGTTACAGAGAACTTATTGAACTTATTATTAGATTGTAATACTCAGTTAATATTGTTTGAGCTTAACTGCTGATTAGCACATTGTCTACGTTTTTTATTTGTTCATCTATTAACAGTTAATCTAATAGAAAATGTATCTTTGAAAATGTGGTTATACTGCTATCGATTTATATCGATATTTGACAACCATGAGAAAGGTATTGATAAAATGAAATAAATTTGATTTGCGTATGGTTTATAAAAACTTTTGTTATCAATTGGAAGGCTCTAAAATCACCAAGTTCATACAGACCGGCAGACAGTCAAACGGACTTGGCTATATCGACAATATACTCGTATACTTACTTACTTATTGGGATCAGAGATGTTTGCTTGCTTCTGTTATATAATCTTCCACAACTTCATTAACACTTTTAACCCATTTTGAATGGGTACAGTGCATAATAAGTAATACAAATTAAATTATATTTACTTATTACTGAAGCTGACTCATTCCAAGCTTGATTTTCGCTCAAACAATCTCCAAAAAAAATCCCCACAAAAACTTAACAGTAGTCGCAAATATTACATAATAAAATAATAAAATTATAAAGATGGTTTGAAATTCAATTACTATATATATATACACATTATCTACGCACAATTAAATTCACAGTAATTAAACTGACTGAATTGCTCATAATTTTTAAAGTGATTAACAAACATTTCGGCAAACTTCGAGAACAGTTCATTGTTAATTTCAGACAATTATATAATCATTTCATATTTTTATTTATTTTTTATTGCAAACTTTGAGCTTTAATCGAATAGAAATGCAAAGTGCAGAGCCAAATATGGACGGGAAGGGAGGATTGTGTCTAGACAGACGCCAACAATATCGAAAATCATATGCAAAAATAAAAAAAAAATCGAAAAAAAATAAAACTGAAAATAAATAACGAATTTATGGATGTGTTTTGAGTTTTTGTTGTTGGTGTTGTTTACGATTCGCGACGAGGTTGCCGTGGAGACAATTTCCGGGTGTCTAAATCGGTCGACGACGCTTCAGTTTACCCATTTTTGTCACCCACAGTAAGTAGGAGTTATTTTTTTGCACAGTGTATGAAACTGATGATGATGACGATGATGATTTATGCGAATGTGAATCATTTGCACATTTGACGGCACTTAGCGCAAGTCAAAGAGGCACAAAAGCAAAATAAATTTAACGGTGCAACAACAACAAAAGATAGAACAAAAAAGTAAAAAAGCCGAAATGTTGAACTCCATTTGCATAACTTAACCTAGGCATTTGTATTTTGCGTATTCCTAGGGCACACACACACGCATATACGCACGTACACATAAATCAAGGAAATCAGAAAGGGGTTGCGCTAAACAAATATGGCAGCAAAAGAAAAACAAAAAAAAGAGATTACGCTTTCATTCATTGAATGCAAATGCAGAGTAAGAGCGAGCGAGCGAGAGAGATGGAAATAGACATATGCAAATATTGTATAGGATTACTATGCACACACACATGTATGCGCATATATGTGTATGTATTTGTATTATGCACACAGCTGCTGGCTGGCCACGCTGTGTTCTCATGCCTAAAACCCAACTTCTCTCACCCTTTCAACCTCCTCCTCCCCCTTCACCATTCCGCCCTTCATCTGCTTAGTATGCTTGCTTGGCTTCTTTTCAGCGCGGATTTCCGCCGTTTGTGGCATGTTCAAAATGTTTGCGGAGGCAGACAAAATAAATATAAAAGCAAGTAAAAAAAGAACAGAAATAAATGCAAGTTGAAATAAAAAGCAAATTTGAATGTCAAGCAAAAACAGCAACAACGACAGTTTGCAACTTTAAGGATGCACAACTACAGAGACAGACAGAGACAGCAAGAGTAACAGAGACAGGCTACAGTTAGAGCTCAAGGTCCACGATGTTAACAGACTGCGCTTTTGTCTCTTCTCTCTCTACTTTATCATTATCTATATGCAAGCTCATCATCATACACACACACATGCATGCACATTTGTGATTTTGTGTGATTCACAGAGGCAAACATATTCGAGTCGAGCGAGTAGTGCATATTGCATATATGTATGCGTGTGCAGATATATTGTATCTTTACTTGCTGGACAGTTTTTCTTTTATTTGTGTTATTATCATCATCATTATAAGTGTAGAGTCAGTCATTGTTCTGTTCTGTTCATGAAAGCGAAAGGCCTTATGCATTAAGTCCTCGCTGTTTCTCTCTCCCTCTCTCTGCCTGTCTCTCTCTCGCTCTCTGTCTCTATGAACTTTCGTTGAACTGGACTATAGACTAAAAGCGCGAGATGTTTGCCAGACACAAAGCAGCAGGGGGTGGGGAATCAAGCAGAGTGCGGCCAAGTTGTCTGCAGGAAATGGGCAGCACTGAGAGTGCAATTGTATACTTAAATGCTGAGTCACCAGCAGTCACCTGATATTAGAGATGACCAAAAATGCTAGAGACGCCAAAGCAATGAGCGATATTAGCGAGAAACTAGCCGAAATCAAATTGATAGTTTTACGTTTTCTCGATAGATAAATAGAAAAAAAAATATATTTTCAGAAGTCATAAATTTCCTATATTTTAAAAATGCATAAAACCCATAGCACAGTTTTATGTAAAAATCTTGAATGGGCATTTATGAGGAATAAGAATAGCAACTGGAATATACAATATATTTATCTTACTTATAGCACTTTTATTTTACTAGTTTTATATTTGAATAATGCTGTAAATATCTTTGTTTATCTTCAGCCTAACGCAAGTATTTTCTCATCTTAAGTTCTCAAACTCTCATCTCTATTCATGCATCGAATTGAATTTGGTTAAACTCATTTTGACGCCATGGCTCAGAGACAGACAACGGCGAGCATCCTCCGGCTGCTGTCCAAGCGAGACAAGCACCGGGGTGGCAGGCAGGAAGCGGGGGTATATCTTTGACAGGAACTGTGCCTACTGGCCCGCAACGATTGCCCAACATTGGCAACAACAACACCAAGCACGATTGCGGCCACATTTGGCATTTTGATGGCGCTTTGGCCCCCTAAAAAAACCTTTACACAATATTCAATATTCGAAAGCTTAGCTCTGTGTGTAGGTGTACAAGTGTGTGTGTGCCCCAAAAAAAAAAAACAACTAACAGCTTGAGAGTGCATTGAACTCGACGACGGAGGAGAATGCATGAAAAGTTGCCTAGGTGAAGAGCAGACAGAAGAGAGCAGAAAGAGCGGAGAGTGAAGAGATGCGGGTCGGTCAAAGTACGCCCTCAACTAATCAAAACCAATTAGCAATAGGGCGCAAAAGAGAGATAGATATACATATATATAAATATGGACAGGCCAGTTCATAGATAGATGACAATGATAATGATAATGAAGATGATGACGATGATGATGACGAACAAATAATGATCACGTACAATTTTGCCAAAGGGCACGTGATCTGACTTTCAATTGTGATGAGAGAAATTGTCATTGGCGGTTTTTTTTTGGAACTATACAAATATTTGAATGTTTAATAATTGCGGAGGGGATTTTCTTTGCTATTGATATAATAATAATTATTATGGACAGCGTGGCCGCTCAATTAAACACACTTCTGTTTTAGATTGGAAAATGTTTGAATATAAAAATATACTTAAATACTTTGAATACAATCAAAAAACTCATTAATGGTATTAAAAAACCCATGCCGAAATTTTTAATTGCTTTATAGCTGTAATAACTGTATATTATCAGTAGCTGAAACCGATTTAAATCTATTTTGTATTATTTAATTTTTTTAAAATTTGCATATATATTTAATTTGCTTATAACTTTTGAGTTTGTTCAATTTAAGTTTTATTTACCGAGTTTATTGACTAAATTGACCACAACAAACCACTAAAAATAAATTACAAAGTTTTTAACTAGTCATTATTTGCATTGAGCATTCTATATTTTATTTAGCAATTTGGCAAATTAAGTTTGCTTCTACTTTTTACATAGCGCTTGCTCTGCCATACAGATAATTATAGAATCAGAGAATCATTACACACACTTATGTCTATAAAAATAATTACAGACTGTGATTGTCTATCGAATTTGAGCGCAACGGAAGTTCGCAAGAGGGTGGGTTAATGGGGGAGTTACAAAAAAAAGGAAGAAAAAAACCTCACACAATAATTACGTAAATTATTGCAATTGCTGTTACGGGGGCGGCAAATCAGATGCACACACACACACACACACACATATATATATATATATATATATATATATATATATATATATATATATATATATAAATAAATATATATATACATAAATACATACATAAACACACACACATGAGTGCTTTTCACTATGTATGTATATTGATCGATTTAATCGTCAGTTGAAAGCAATTTGTTGTACTTCATTTATTATGACAATGAGGACAAGTTACAATAAAAAAAAAACAAAACAAAAGGAAAAATATCCGTTTAATATTATTGAGTGGAGAAAATGAGGGAGCCTCAAGCCAGCTATATTTAATTATAAATTAGGCATACGAATATTAAACTTTATTAGCCATTTTTATTACAGGGTATTTAATGGGCCGTACAAACGTTTGAAGCACACTTTTTATTACCGTTGATTGTAGCAATTCCATTGTTGTTGTTGCGTTTGTGAACAATTGAACAAAATATAATAATAATAGTTATAAAGCGGGAGGAGACGTGTTTTTTATATGATTTACGATTTACGTAACAGTATTACTATTATTTTTTTTATATTATATATTTTATATTGTTTTCTCATCTGGAATTCGTGTTCAACACTTGTCAGCTGCTTTTGGTGAGGTGAAAAGAATTAATTTTTAATTATTATTTTTAATTGCAAATGGGAAGGAAAAACAAACAACGGGCAACGAATTGCGTTGAATTTTAAACAAGTGAATGCAAATTGGTTGCACGCCTCGCAAAATACGCTCAAATAAAAGTAGAAAGAGTATGGGGAGAAGGGGCGATGCACATGTGGCAGGCAACACATGTGCTGGACACGCTGGGAAATATTCACATTAAACGAATGAGTCAAATGCGAAACGCATATTGAATTACAGATCACTTTAAAATGCTGTAAAAACCCGACTAAGAAAAAAAAATGTTGTTTTCGGTTTTTTCCCCTCAAAAAATTATTGATAAATAGATTCCTAAAACTCAATGACTCCTTCTGTAGAGCAATTTTGAGTTTTCGTTTGTGCCAAGCAAAAGACTAAACGATCAGCACTGACACGGACGATATCAATCTTCCTCTGGCACTTTCCACCACTGCTAGCAACCCACCACAGGCTATTAAACTCGACACTACTCAACACTAATTGGAGTATGTTAAAATTTTGTCAAAATTCAAAAACTTGTCTCAACAAAACAAAAAAGAAATGTAGAATTTATGTAAATATTATACGCCACAACCCACTGCTGCTGCGTCTATTTACAATTACTGCTTATCTTAGCATATCTCATATACATTTTCTGCAGCCATTTTTCCCTTTGTTGGATTTTCTCTTTTGTTCTCCAGCAAACTATGCTAACAACAACAACGAAGAGCAACTTGACATTTGGCGAATACTTGGCCCCGAAACAAATTCTGCCTGGCTTTGATCTCTCCACTTGAGCGCGTTTGTTTCGTTTGGGTCAAAAAACAACACATAAACATCTAAATAAATAACACAAAAAAAAAGAAGCAAAAATAATGAAAGAAGAAAATATATGGTGAGTGGGGTCTGTTGGGGCTAATCTGGCTAAAAGCAGCAGCAGCATCAGACGCCATTGACGAGATTTACTTGTTCAGCTATTTATTTATTTATTTATTATCGTGAGGAGCAGTCGCCATTAAGCGGCTGCTTCCTGAATATTCCAGGCAAAGAAGGAAGCGAAAGGGCAGGGGTGAAGCATATAAAAGCCCAATTGCTTAAAGTAACAACAGAAGTAACAAGAAAGAGGGAGAGAGGGAGATATACAAATAGCTGGCTAGGCTGAGCCAGTCGGACTTTGTATTGTATGCGTGTGTGCCTACATGCGTGTATGCGTGCGTGCGTGTGTGTTTGTGTGCGTGTGCATGACTCATTTGCAATTAAGCGACAAAAGGCAGCAAACAGCGAAACTCACTGACGCACACACACAGACACTCACACACTCATGCACACGCATACATATGACAAGGCAGCATTCAAGTGCCGCAAAAATGCCAGCATAAAAATAAAGCAAACGCTGCTGCTGCTGCGCCAAAAAAGAAAACCTACAAAAGCAGCAGCAGCAGCCGCAGAAGGCAGCGACCACAAAAACCAAAACAGCGGCAGCGCTAAGACGACAGAGAGAGCGAGAGGGAGTGACGTTTACTTGTGTGCGTTGGCTGCAAAATTCAAATTGGCTCAGGCGAGCGCCGACGTCAGCGTCAACGTCGGCTGATGTTTACACAACGTGCGGCGCAGCAGCAGCAACAGCAACAACAACAAAAACGACAGCGACCGCGCTGCTTTGTATTTTTCTTTTGCCGTTGATATTTTGCTGCTTTTTTTTACAACAGCTTTATTTTTTTGGTTGCTTTGCTTGGCTCTCTAATTGAAAATAAGCAAAGACGTATATGTGTGTATGTGTTTGAAGCAGCAGAAAAACACAGGCAGCGTCTACAGCTGGCGCTGCTGCGCTGTTTATGCTGCTAGCGCTGCGAAATTGTATAGCAAGCAAAGCGTAGCCAAATACAACGTTGCCAAACTTCAACAAGCAGCACATTTTGTCGCTGTAGCTTTGCAGCAGAGACAACAACTTATAGTTGAATATATATATGTGCGTGTGTATGACTGTGTGTGTGTATTTGTGTCTGGCTGTGCATTTGCTGTTTGCTTGCTCGTGTGTGTGTGTGTGTGTACCCGTTTGTCTTCTATGTATGCATGTATGTATGTCTTGCTGTTAATTTGAAGCCATACATTGTGTGCTGTTAATTTACAGGACACACAATCTGCCCATCCTCATCGTCATCACAATGGCTAATTTATGCCCATTTTTAAAGGCAACTTTGTATGTATGCAGGCAGCACCTGATCGATGCTTAATGATAGCCGACAAGAAAATAAATAACTAAACCGGTTCGTCAGCAGCAGCAGCAACAACTGTTAACTGGTTTCATCGGGCTAACAGGTAATAATAATACATTGGCCAGCTCTTTTAGTTATAATAATCGATTTGTTGCTGCTCTCTCGCTCGCTCTCACGCTCTCTCTATCTATCTTCGCTGCCTCCATGTTGATAATCTTTTGTCTCTGCTGCTTAGCACCTTTTGTGTGAAATGTGGCAACGTTGCGCTAAAACTTCCCTATCATCCCTAACTTGCTCGCTCTCTCACTCAGACTTACTAACTTCAGACAGCCTCAACTCGAGTGTGAAATTATTTGGGAAATTTTCTAATTTCCCGTACAGAAATTGAGTTATCGCATCGCTGCCAGACAACAGCAACAAAAACGTTGTCATGTTGCCTATCTCTCTTCCCCCTTCTATACATTGAATGGGCATATGGAATTACGAAACACAAATGCAGTAACAACAGCAGCAAATAACAATGGCAAATAATGTGCAATGCAAAAGAGTTAGACAGAGAGCGAGAGAGAGAGAGAGAGAGAGAGCGAGAGAGAGCGAGAGAGAGAGAGAGAGAGAGAGAGATATGATAAGTTAAAACAATAACAATGCAAATTATAATCAAATAATAGCACGACTTGCAAAACAAAATGCTGTACTACAAAATATGTACAAATGTACACATGTATGTACCTATGTACCTGTGTACCTATGTACATTTGTACATACACAAATATAATACGTTCCTGAACGTACTCATAGATACATTTGCACATGTGCAAAAAAAAAAGATTAAATAGACACACACACTCGCGTAGAAAAATTCAATTTGAAAAAGTCGGAAATATTTTTTGCGCAATTGTTGTTTTTTTTCGACGCTTATCAGCTGTGTGCGAAAAATCAACAACAACAATAGCAACAATCAGGGAGAAAAAGTTGGAGCAAAATTGCTGGATGAGTAAGCTAAATGTCTGGCTCCCAGGCGTCAAATGAACAATGAAAAACACAACAACAAAACATGTCATGTGTTGTGTGCAAATCATTTGTAATATTATTATAACTAAACAAAACAGACACATAAAAATAAGCAAGTACTTAAACAATTAATAGATACATTTATTATAGTTTTTAATTATATTTGTTTCCCATTTTTATGTATTTTTCTTTATAGTTTATTGTATAGGCAGTTCAAGTCAAGTTAACAATTACAATATATAATAATATTATTTCAATTTCTAACAAATAAAATACATATATCATTTGAAAACAAAAATTTGCTGTGAATACTTTGAAATGATTCAGCAAAATGTCGTCTATAATAATATGTTATATTATATATTTTATGCTACACATTGCAAAAGAACTATTTTCTAACCTCAGAAAATGAATGATTTTCATTTTATGTAACTTTTGTGTGGGTGTGTGTGTGTGTGTGTGCGTGTGTGTAAGGGCTGAACAGATAAGAAGTGTTTTTAATTTTTGTAATTTTTGTTGACGAATGTCGCTCGTTTTTCGTCTCGAAAATAGCTTTGGCTACAAAATATTATAAGAATGGAAACGTATCTTTTTGTATATTTGTTTGTCTGCCAAGCAATTACAATTTGACTGCTCTCTCTCTCTCTCTCTCTGGTCTATTCTATTCTATTCGGTTTGGTTCGCTTCTCTATCTAATCTCCTTTTTTTTTGTTTTTTTTGCTTGCCCCACAGAAACAAAATAAGCAAACACGCAGTCAATGCCAAAAAGAACATTGATAAACAAAAACAACAACTGGGTTCACAAATATATATATATATATATATATATATATATATATTGTATATATACAATACAATGTGCCTTAAACAATAAGATCGTATACAAAATGTAACGTGACATTGAAACAAGTCAAATGCTCTGAAACAAATATGTGATATAAGTCAAATGTTGCTGTTGATGTTGTTTTTCAACTTGTTCTTGTTGAAGTTGTAACAATTTACTGACTATTTTTTTCCTCTTTGGAACCAGCGAAAAAAGCACAACATTTTAGTAAATTGAAAACAAAAGATAAAATAGAATACCTCAAAAGGGGGAAGTACGCTAGGTTTATGTAAAGCGAGAAAAAAAAGAAGACACAGAAGACAGCACACGATTCTAAGCATTTATCAATAGTTATAAGAATAAGATAATTCTTTTACAAATACAACAAAAGTTATTGTTTAAATTATGAATAAGCAAATTATTATGAAAGAACTCTATGTACCTATGATTGATGTAAACTTATCTAAGAATTGTTCAACTTCCAGCTATATAAAATTACTCATTGTATAATCATCAAACCAAAAAAAAAGGAATAACAGAAAATAAACTGCAAAACTGTAGCCTGAACTTGCTCAGATATTAGATAATATATGTTTGATTAGATGGCGCTACGATTTAACAATTAATTTAAGAACTAGTCTGTCTCTCTAATTACCCAGAAAGCTTACATAAAAACCCGTTTTTGGTTATGTCTCGTTCTTAGCGAAACACGCAAATTGAATTTGACCATAATAATGTCTAACATGGCTATAACAATAAACGGAATCGAGCCAAAAAAAACTAATCTAAACGTCGTTGATCTTTCACTCGATAAAACATTTGCTACTGTACAAATTGTGGGGAAATTGGGTGTATTTGGGTGCATAATAAGATAAACCAACAAAAACATATCGATAAAAGTTATCGATAGAATGAAATAAGTTTTATATGCATTGGCTACTCGATAACAATTAATATTGGGCAAAGGAAGAAAGTTATCGATCAAATTAAATAAACTAAACTGATATTCGATAACTGATATTATATATTTAAAGTATCTAGACCTATAAGAGAGGAAAATGAAGAAAGGATTCGATAAAATATGACGACAACCTATATATATATTTAAATTGTCTGAAAAGAAAGCAGAAAAATAAGTTCAGCTAAAATTGAATTAATAAATACAAAATTTAACATACTCCACATAAGAAATGAGCTCTTTGAAAGTAATTCTTCAAGGCTATGCAAATAAAATCTGCCGTTGTAGAATTTTTGATGAAATAAAGAATAGACTTGAACAAATATGCATTGGGTTGTGTAAACAATAATTGGTAGCAAATATAGCTAGGAAGAAATATGAAATAAATAAGCAAAATGCGTCATTATGGCGCACAGCTGGTTTTTTCTTTTTTATTTGATTCTTTGTGAAATGTATCCCGCAGATAGAAATACAGCTAAGAGATGGAGATAGGTAGATAGATAGAGAAAGAGATTGAGTGCGTAATTTATCTATGCACATTTGGAAACAGAAACTATTTTTGTGGTAGTAGTAATAGTGGCTTGTTGTTGTTGACTGTTGATTGTTGTTAGTTGCTGTTGCTGTCGACACTGTCTTCTCGGTTTGTTGCGGGCTTCGGGTTCGGTTCATTGTCAATGTCAAAAAGCTGTCGACTGGTTTTTTCTTTTGATTTTTATTTTTATTTTATTTTTTTTGTGGTTGGTATTTTTTGAGCTATGCTTTCAACGATTGTCTTGTAATTAACCGACAACTAGAAATTGTTGTTGCTTTGTTGTTATTGTTGCTCTGCGGTTGTTGTTGCCGCTGACATTGATGCGGGTTTAATGCACCGCTCTCTGCTTCTTCTGGGCCGCTTTAATGACTCTTGGGCCAAAGGCAGCAAAACATTTGCTTACAAAGTTGTGCTTCTGTTTATGTGTGTGTGTTGTGTGTTTAGAAAAGAGCCGGCTAATGAAGCAATTAGACAACGACATTTGCACCCAAACGAACCAAACAAAAATAGGGAAAAAAAACACCAAAAATAATGGTATAGAGCTGAATTGGTGTGCCAGACTAGCAAATGCCCTGGAATTTTAATTAACGCTGTTTTTTAGAGCATATTATTTCATTTAAATGTGTGTGGTGTATGTATTAATAATAATCAGTTTTATTTTACTATTTGGGTATATTTTTTTGGTGGCTTTCAGGCATTGAAAATTGATATTATCGATATAATTTAGGCTATATTCGAAATTTCAGCTTGTAATATTAAGTTTCCCAAATTTTTCTTTAAAATTTTAGGGTTAGCTCGTTCGGAGCTATTCAAAAACCGGGCATGATTGAAGCCTTTATAAGCTTTTCTTTTTATCTAGTCCATATTTAAAATTTCTTCGTGCTACATCAACAATATATATGATTCATAAGGTTTTATAATTATTTATATTACTTTTTGGCTAGGTTCGCTGGGAGATATCCAACAATGTAAGTATTACCGATCCTATATAGGCCATATTCCACATTTCTCTCTTTCTTTTCTTCTGCTTACTAAATACAATATTTATACAATTTAAGGTCTATAAAATATTCTTTTTAGTTTTGGGCTAGTTTTTCTGGTTGTCTTTCAAAAACTACAATATTCTTCAACTCTAAATGATACACTGAAAATGTTAGCTCTCCAACTCAATTATATATATATAATTTAAGGGCTTGTAGCTGCCTGCCACATCACACCCTTAGCTATAACGAATGTTTTTAATGATTACAGGGTATAATAAAGGAAAAATAAATAAAGCATATACATAGAAAAAAAGAAAATAAATACGATAAACAACAACAGAAATACGAACACAAGAAACTTGTTTGGCCAAGAGAACACAAAACACAGCACGAATGAAAGGCAGACAGAGACACACACACTCACTCGCACACACAGCTCGATTCTTTTGGCGGGGGGAGGGGTAGCCAAATAAAAAAAAGTAAAATAAAAACAAAAATTGTGTACGAAATTACGTAATAACGCAAAATAGACGTCGACAGCGACGCCGACAACAGTGCCACATGTCCGTCCAACCATTCAACCATCCATCCATCCGTCCGTCCTGTCTAGTGTCCGTCCGCAAGTCTCTTTTACTTTATTTTACTGTACACGTCCGTCGTCGTTGCCAGCCACAACAAGTTGGCTAAAAGACGAGACAGGTAGCTGAAAAGATGCGACGACGACGACGACAAGTCAAGGTAAAAAGTTACGCGTATTTTTTCTTATGCTTTTCTGTACTTGTTTTTTTTTTTGATTTCAGGCCAAGCTGCAACTGCAACTGCCTTTCTTTTTCCACTGCATACGTGTCACAGATCTCGTTTTGGGATAAGCCACAACTCTTTTGGCCCAGCCAGTGGGCGATGTGATCCATAAAGTAGTTTAGAGAGTCTCACACAACAAAATTAAAATAAGAAAAAACCCACTCAAACTCAGAGATACTTTGCATAGGTCTGGGGCGATTTATTGCTTTTGATTTAGAGCTTTTTGTCAACCGTTAGTTGAATTTAGGGCCTACGCAGCAGCAGCAGCAGCAGCAACTGTAGATCTCTAGCTGCATTAGCTTCGAGATACATTTTAAACAGACATCTAGCAGTTTCCACGTACGGAGAATTCCAGGTAAATTTCTGGGGAAATCTTTCAGTAGAAAACAATCGAATTTATGCATGTAAAAATGTCTCTTTTTTCAGAAGTTGGATTTAGACCCTTTTAATATGATTTATATATGAGAGTGGCATAATCTGAAGTATACCAGCTATACTATACAGTTTTACAAGTTTACAAGTTTGTTTAATAGAAATCCAATACATTTCAGAAAATACTAAAGGCAATACAGATATAGTGTAAGTCTTTAGCCAAGTCTAGATTTTATTGTAAATAACTAGTTTTCCATGGTTTTTTAAAAGGCTTTGTATTTATTTCTAGTATGCTTTATATAGGCCTACAAGTATCATGAATATAAGAGTAGGTTATCTAGAGTTTTCTAGCTGCATCTCAAAAGGCCTATGCGTTTTTTGATATATTTAAAGTAACATAGATTGGAGGTCTTTATTTTGGTCATATTTCAAGTGCTGCTTGATGTGTGCTCTGTAAAATCGATATTTTCCCATAATTTTACAGCCTCTCTCTAAGTAGCATTTGTTGGATCAAATATAATTCAAGTGGTTTTCAGTGCACATCTGAATATTCTTACAGATGATTGTCAAGGGCAGGCTTTGCTGTACTTAGTCAAATTCAAATAACTATTTGCAGTCTCTCACAAAGTATTATCAGTTCTTTTGCAGATAAGACCCAAGTAGTTTTCAAATGAAATATACAAATGCTAAATGTATCTGAGTGCTGGGCATCCGGCAGTCTGGAAAAAAATCAAATATCTTTTGAAATTCAAGGAATATTGTTAAGCTGCTAAAATTTTTTAAACTTTCAGGAATTTAATATGTTGTAAATTCCAAGTGTATTTAATTAATCTCTACTGACAAGGAATAGGAGCTGGAACTTACCATGGACCTATTCCATTAATAACTCCATTCCTTTTTTCTTGGCAAATATACCAGAAATCTTGGCTTACTTCTATAGTTTCTTAACTACTTGACAAATATGCCATATTCCAGAAATCTTTGCTTGCTTCTCCAAGTTTCTCTACTTCCACAGCAGCTTCACAACTATGCCACAACCAATCTTTCCCATTCGATTTTTACATTTTCAACATAATTTATTCCAGAAAACTGTATTCACTTTTTTGTTTGTTTTTTTTCTTCTCTTAATCTCTACTTTGAGCTTTCTTCGCTCCTTCTTCGTTTGAGTAATTCCATAAATATTCCACTCATATTTAAATTTCTCTTGCAAGCATTTTCTTCTAGATTTCTTTCTATCTTTTTTTTTAAGCCTAATCCAGAACTTACCTTTTTAATGTATCGCGTAGTTTCTGGTTGTTGTTATTATTGTTGCTGCTGCTACTATCCACGGCTATTTGTTGTTGTTGTTGCTGCGTAGTTTCGGCTAATTTTCCAAAACAAATGTTACGGCTGCTGTCGCGTACCATGTTTCATGACAACTCACGATCTATTGAGCATTTCCCGTAGTATGCCGTCGTTTTGTGGAGGCGCATAATTTTAAATGGGCGCGCTCCTCCCATTGATTGAATATCTCCCCCGTCGAGATTGAACTCTTATTTTCATTTATCTTTTCTATTTGTTGTTGATTTTCTTTTATCTTTGATTTTGTTGTATTTATCTTTGTTGTTGTTGATTGCTCGGGCTTCACTCGCACATTTTCGAGATACTTTTAATTTGCACTAGATCTCATCGATTTCTGAATTTTTTTCTCATTGCATTGATTGCTGCATTTTTATTTATTTTCTTTTATTTCTCTCTTACTCTTCACATACACAGACACATCGCGAGAGAGATAGAGAGAGAGAGGCAGAGATAGACGATTGATCAATCGTTGATGGATTGAATTATTTGCTTTGCTTTT
Organism: Drosophila basisetae; assembly: GCA_035041595.1. Taxonomy (NCBI): domain Eukaryota; kingdom Metazoa; phylum Arthropoda; class Insecta; order Diptera; family Drosophilidae; genus Drosophila; species Drosophila basisetae. Next base: position 5,630,948 of record JAWNLB010000123.1, on the reverse strand, counting down.
CTTTTTTTTTGTATTATGGGCTGTAAATAGATTTTGGGGGAAAAAAGGGGGTGGGTGAAAAAAATGGATGGGAAGAGAACAGATATTTTATATGATTAGATTATGAAATGCAGTTTCTTTTATTATGGAGCACTCTTATTTTTTGATTTGCACTTTTCAACTTTAATTGAGCCACAATTTAATAGATTTTCCTCTTTTATTTACTTATACAATTTTTTTGATTGAAGACTTGTCGACGACAAAAAGCTTATGCCAATTTATGTTAATTTATAGCACTAAAAATAAATACACAATAAAAAATGTTTTCATTTAATTCAACTAGAGAGCAATTTAAATTTATTGAAATCAACAACAATATAAAAATGTACATGGTACATTGTGTATATATACATATATCTATGAGATACGCAAGATCTTTGCGCTCAATTTACAAAAGAAAATGCGCTGCTGCTGGACACAGGGGCTGTAATTACAGAGTTATATATATATATATATATATATATATATATATATATAAGGCCTGGGCTTGGGTCTGGCTCTGGTCGGTAGTATTGCAGCGCATTTCCTCAACAACAACGACAAACATAAGCTGGAAAATGCGAGCAGCGACGTTGGAGTTAACGTTCACGTCGACGTCAACGTCGTTATTATAATCCAGTCAACGTTACAACAACATCAAAGCCAGGCAGGCAGGCAGGCAGCCGTACCGGGGCCGGGTTCCAGGTCCAAGAACCAACAACGCCATCAATCCACGAACCGGCCAAATACAACAGCAGAAAAAAAAGAAGCAGCAGCAGCAGAGAGAAAAGAAGAAGAAAATGAAATCCAGTCAGCCAGGCAAACCAAGCCAAGCCAAGCGGGGCGCATGTTAAAAATTCCAAAAAGGCAGGCAACATGGAAATACAAGAACAACAATTCATGACTGCTGCTCGCTGCTGCTGTCGCTGCCTGTGTCGCTCTGCTGCTGCTATTGCCTTTTGTTGATGGCGTGAAGTTAAGCAACGTCGCATGCCGCTGCCGCTGCTTGCTCTCACTTGCTCTCGCTCAACCTCTATCTCTGTCTTGAGCACGCTGTGTAGCGTGAAGTGAAATTTGGCAACGTTGTGTTTTGCTTATAATTGACGTTTGCACTGAACTGCTGTCGCTGCTGCTGCTGTCTGACGTGGTTGTTATAGCTACTCACACAGATACACATACACACGCACACAGCCACGCATGCAGAGCACAGCACAAAGTGGGGTGTCTGTTGTGTGAGCGAGATAGCGCGGCTGGTTTTAATGGCGCATTGTTGCTGCTTCAGCGCACATATTGCTATGTGCACGTATATATATATATATATATATAGATATGTGTGTGTGTGTGTGTGCGAGTGTGTGTGTGTGTTGTGTTGTGTTATGTACTTTTATGTACATAAAGAATTTATAGCTGGTACTTTTTGTGCTCTGTCCTCTGCTGCCTGGGCAAGGCAAGGCATGGAAAAAACAAGTATTTTTGCTGCGAGTTTTGTTTTTGCCGTTTGTCATTGTTGTTGTTGCTGCTGCTGCTTTTGCTGTGTATTTATAAATGGTTATGTAGTCATGTGTGCATGTGTGTGTTTGTATGTGGTTGGTTTGTTTGTGTGCGTGTGTATTTTAGTTGAGAGGGTTGCTTTGCGTTGTTATTTCACGTCTTATTATTTTTTGTAGTTTTGTAGCTAAGCATTGTTGTTTTTTTTTTTGCCGTTGCTGATTTTTTTTTGGGGGGGCCCTTTTTGTGGGTATGTTTGGGGCGCAGCAGGAAATCACAAATACACACGCACAAAATGAAGCCCATAAAAAGGTACATAAATATATGTTTGTATGTGTGCATGTGTGTAACGCGCAGACTCTAGCGGGCGTTCAAAATGCCTTTTCTCTCGCTTGCACGCGCACACAAAACGTTAGCGCTTTTGCATTCGCACCCACGCTTAACGTTGGAGAGAGAGCGAGAGAAGTGAGCTTAATGTGGCAGCCATTGCTGTGTTGCTGGCTGCTGTCGCTGTCGTCGTCGGTTTGGGGGCTGCCAATCGATCGTGAAAGTTTTTTGTGGTGGAGCTGCCTGGCTTGGCTGTACTAAAATTTGGTCGCTGCGCATCAGTCGCTTTGTATGCCTGCTGGGGTGCGGTTCAAAACGCTTGATTTACTCTATTTTCTGTTTTTGATTTTTTTGGGGCTCTCAGCACCCATTTTTTCTTTTGACGTGTGCAAAAATCTAATTTGAAAATATATTGCAATAAAAAAAACAATTTAAAACAAAAAACAAAATACAAATTCTCTGTTCAATTTTGTGCGTTTAACATTTTCGATCTCCCTCTCTCTTTCTCTATGTCCTTTTTGCGTTTTTCTTCTTCTCTAAATTGGCGGCCATTTTGTTTTTGGGAACGCTTGTTTGGATTAAAAATATTACAGCAAAACTGCGCGACATTTATGGCTAAAACGTTCTAGGACCATTTATAGACAGCAAACAAATAATAGAAAAAAATACCCATTAAAAGAATTCTTGAATTCATTAATATGCTGCCAGCAGCAGCAGCAGCAGCTGCTAAAGCCAAAGCGGCAGTAGCAGAAGAAGCAGCAACATCAGCAGCAGAAACCAAACCAGTTTTCCTCATGCTCTGCTTCTTCTTCGTTTCTTCTTCTTGCTGCTTTTGTAGTCGGCGCAAACTATGCAGTCATTTTTGTAGCGCTACTACGTGACCACTCACACATACGTTCAAACACATATACACTCACACAAGTCGTGCGACGACCGCATTTGCAATATAACGAACAGTTGGGAGAGGGGTGGGGGGTATTGCCAGGGATGCCACCACACGCCGCGGACAACAACAACAAGAGCAAACGAACGAAAACTTTGTAGTTTTTGTCGTACAACGTAGTTTCTAGCAGTTCAAACACACATTCATGCACACACACACATGCAGGCGCACGCGCACGCACACGAGAAACGGGTTAAATAAGAAGAAACGAATTGACAAAAAAAAAACACGTATTTTTACTGCAGCCGGCAGCTCGCTCGCACTCATTGATATTGGTTCCTTCTCGCTTGCACGTGCGCGTTCTCGTTTCGTGTGCAGCTGAATCGATTTTTCAACGAGCGACAAACGATGTCGGCAACGACGACAACGCGACGCGACACGACAATTTCTCTCTATGCGCACAACGCCATTTCACTCGCACCGTCACATACGAATATGTTGCCCACTCGCTCACACTGCCTCTTTATTTGCGTTATTCGTACATACACAACATACACACATACATACATACACAGACAAGTTGTACATGGCAGCGCCATGTTACTTTTCGTTGTTGTTTTTGTGCTGCCAACTCGTTGAGGGGGAGCTGTCAGCCTGGATTTTTCGCTGTCGACGTCGCTGCTAGCGCTTGCGATTGCTGCCGCTGCTATTGCTGTTTCTGCTGCTGCCTCGTTTATTTTTTCAGCCCGTTGCACGTCATCCGTTCGCCTTATGTGCTTCGAATTTCTGATGAAATTCTTTGCTTTCGAGTTAATTGCTATTGCTCTGTTGCCGTTGCTGTTGTAGTTCTGCCGCTGTCGGCGGCAGAGCGGCAGCAGCGCCCCCAGCCCCAAAAAAAAAAACAAGAAAAAAAACTGGAGCTGCCTCGTTGTGAATCGTTGTGCCATTTTTCTTTGTGCTGCGCAGCTTTGTAGATCGGCTCTCCACATGAAAATCAACGACGAATCGAGTCCTGGGCGTATACACACACACACACACACATGCATTTATATACATTTATATATATATATATTTTTTTTTTTAAGTTAAAAATTGGCATAATCTTTGTGCGCCTGGCTTGGTTTTAAATTTAGTTATTTCTACATTTTATAAACACTTTATTTTTGTATTATTTGCTCTTTTTTCTTGAACACTTCAACACTTTTTTCCAAAGCTGCCAATTTAACACAGATTATATGGATATTTTTCAATAGGCACTATTTTTTGTTGTTTTTTTTTATTATAAAGATTCCAGTTGCTGAGTTGTTTCCTTACCAATTGTGTTGAGAGCTGCAAAGAAATCATAAAAAATGAAAATATATTTTATAGAAATCTATGAAAAATTTGAAATTATCTTTTACTATACATTTTCAGCAATTGCTTAAAGTAAATGTAGAAAGATGAAAATGTCCTTAATTTTTGATCAGTATAATAAGCATATTTTCTTGAACAAAATTTTAAAGAAATAAATGTAAAACATTATATCTTTAATTTTTCAATATAAATTTGATTTTTCTTTGAATTAAATTTTTAATAAATGTACAACAAATTAAAATATCTTTAATTATTCATTTGCTCATTTAACTAAGTTTTAAATATTTGTAGAAAAAAAAGAAAATCTTTTTAATTTTTTAGTATAATCAGATATTATTTATTTAACTAATATATAAAGAAATTTACCCAAATTATGAAATTTCATATTAGTAAATGTACAATTCCATTGGAATAAATTTACTGGTAGTAAAGTTCACCCCTGGAATAAAGTATACTTACACCATTGAAGCAGAGATTGCTTCCAGTTGCGATCGTAATTCCAGCTTAATTCCAAACCGTTTTGGACTGTTTTCGAAACTTGAGCATTATTTTCGAAAAACCTCCAAAGGCAACGATTCCCGTTAAGTTCGATTCGATCACGAGCCGGAGTCAAAATTTTGATTGATTTTTTATTTATATTTTCACTTGGAACTTTGCTGTAAATTATTATTATTTATTTTAGTGAATTTGATTCAGCAACAAAAAACCATCACAAATCAAATTTTTTATATTTTTATCAAATTATGCGCAAAAAATAATAAAAAATTTGCTTTATAAAATTATCATTAAAATTTCTTTATTTTTTTTTTTTTGTATTTAGATTGCATTTGAAATACTTTATTGGGTTTTCAAATTGCTGCTTTTGCTTTGCTTTGCGTTTTACGTATTGTTTTTGTTTGTGTTTGATTGTACTTGTATTTACATTTGTTGTTGTATTTGCATTTGCATTTGTATTTGTGTAATTAATGCGTTTTCACATAAACACAATCGCCCACACGCACACATATACACATCCACGCACTCACTCACATGCATACACATATACGCAAAACGCACTCACACAGGCACACACACACTCAACTCGCACACGAACACACATACAAGCGCGCGACACTCTTCTACTCTCACATATGCACATTTACACAATTTGCATAAATAGAAGAGCCTTTGCATGGAAACGCGACGTTTTTTTTATGGCTAATGCAGGGGCACAGAGCAGGGGGTTTTAATTTCCGTTATTACATATATATTTATTAAATATTTACTTTTTTTTTTTTTTTTTTTTTGTAATTTTGCGTGTGTTTGGCGTCTTGAATATTATCAATTTATACTTTGTAATTTCAATTCAGTTTAATTACATATTCGCCGCGCGCGCAGCGACAACGAACAAACCACGACAAAAATTCAACTGAAACTGAAAGAATTAGCGGGTTGCCAGATTTGAATCGTGACGGCGGGCATTCTTCGAAATATGGCAACGCTTGCACTTTTAAGGGGCAGCAAAATGGTATTTTTCTTTAGACATAGGTTGGCAGCGCTGCATCAGTGCTGCGAAGGTCGAACTGTGGTTGGTATTAGAGACGTCAGAAGTCTGTTACAGATATTGCTGCTAATATAAGTTATGAATTATTTGAATTATTTGCAACGACTGGTTGATATTAAAAATATAAAAATTAGTGTTTATTTTATAGGCATAACAGTAAATTGCATTATGTTTTCATTATTGGAACTCAAAATTAATTTGCAAGAAATAACATATAAAGAATAATAAAAAAAAAAAAAATAATAAAAATAATCGTAGTCTGCTAAATATTTAACTATTAATTGTAACAATATTCATTTTGCAGTCAAATTTCAAATTCAAGCGATTGTTAACCAGCACGGGTTATACGCACTTCACAACACTTTTAGTGCTGTCAATAGAACATAACACACGATTAATTGTCGGGCTGGCAACAAAACAAATAAAACAAAAGAACACAATTACGATAATTAAAAAATATTTATGCGGTGGCATTTCAACCACCGCAAAACAGAATGAGCAACCTAAAACAGGATCTCGATGAGTATTTACTGCTGCAGAGCGATCAGAAAAAGAACTTCAATGTGAAACTGCCACAGATTAAGGTTCCAGGACTGACGAACATATTTTCGCGCAACGCGGAGCAACCAGAAGCAAACAGTTGGCTTAAGGACACACAGGACTCATGCTGCCCCAAGCTGGTGTGTGAAATAAACGTTTAATTTCTGCAGTTATCGCTTGTGCACTACTGCTGGGAGGCATGCCAATTCATGTGTTTATTTCAAGTTGTGCTTGTTGCTCTTGCCACAGCTGTACAATGTGCAAAATAACCTTTTGATTGCGCACTTGCTTGTGTGGCAGTGCTGGAAGGCATGCCAATTCATGACTTATTTCCACTGAATATATGTCCTGCGGTGCCGCTTTTTTGGTTTATTTCCAATTTCCAAGCGATCTTTGTCGTACTTTATTCCAGTCTGCATGTAAATAATGTAATTTGTTTTATTCTTTCTACAGTCGCGACTGCAGCGCATTGTTGGCTTCGTTGCCTGTCTGGGAATGGGCTGCCTTTGCATGACGCTGTCGACGCTGTACATTCCAGTGCTGATGCTGAAGCCGAAGTTTGCGCTGCTCTTCACACTCGGCAGCCTGTTTTTCATATTGAGCTTTTGCTTTCTCGTCGGCTTCCAGGCGTTCGTCAAACAGATGTTCTCCAAGCCCCGTTTAATCACATCCATTTCGTACAGTGCCTGTCTCACTCTGACACTCTACTTTGCGCTCGTGGCGAAGAGCACAGCTTTAACGGTTCTATTTGCCGTCGCACAGATAATCACGTTACTCTTCATGCTGCTGGGCATGGTGCCGGGCGGGGCGACGGGCCTCAAGTTCTTTGGTCAGCTGTTCAAGACCAGTGTTTCCAGCTCATCGACTGCGCTGCCCGTTTAACATTTTTCCCCGTTCCCTCCCTCACAAAACAACTTATACATTTATACAGACTTTTATTTATTAATCATTATTATAATGCAGAAATAAAACATTTGTGATACAAGCATCGAAAAACTCTAGACGATATGGCTTATTTCTAGTTTGGATATGGATTTTTTTTTATAGAATTTTTAAATTAATTTGGTGTGCAAATCGTGTTTCCTAATTGAAATTATTCTAGGGTTCAGGTGTTCAAAAAGAGTGGAATTTACGACTTTAAATGTTAAGCCATACTCAAAAATATATTACTTTTAAAAATCCACTAGATTTTGACTAAGATTGGATTCCTAAAAGAACATTTAACGTCAATTTGCAGCCAGAATCGAATTTGTGGCTTTAAATTTAGTATTATTCCAGGAGTCAAGCCATGCCAAAATGTCTGATTTTTTACAATGGTACTCTGAATATTGAATCCGTTCCTTTGAAGTTTAAATTTTAAAATGAAAATCGAATCAGAATCGCGTGCCAACTTCAGATGTAGTATTACTCTAAAGTCAAAATATGATTAAAGTCGTCGTTTTTGAAAATTCGATTAAGTTTTGATAAAGTTATGTTACGCGGAAGATTAGATCTGTCTCTCTGATCGGAGATTAAACCATTACAAAACAGATACTATTTTTGGAAATCGGTGCAGTTTTCAAAATTTATAGCCCTTAGCAAGTGGATTTGATTTTTATATGGATGCCAACCAAAAATCGGTTCAATTTTGATAAAATTTATTATAAATTAAAGTCAAAGTTGAGCATAAAAATGTTTAAAAATAAAATGTAGCCTTTTTCCATCGACTTTACTTGGACTTAAAACTAGCTATATTTGTTGCTAAGTGGAGCTCAGACTAATCTTCGATCTCGCCCAGGTACAAAGTCTTATCGCTTGAGGCGGAGAGAATCAGCGGCTCACGCGGGCTGAAATCGACATCGTTGACGCTGCCATTGTGCCCGGGCAGCTTGTAGAGAATGCGTCTGGTGTTCACATCCCAGATGTAGACATGCCGATCGGCGGAACCGGAGCTAATCTTATCGCTGCCCGGTGACCAGGCGCAACGCAAAAGATTCTTCTCGAAATTATGCTGATGTCCCTGGAAGACTTTGACGCAACGCTCGCCGGGCACATACGCACGCACATCCCACACCCGCAGCGTGTTATCCATGGCATTGGTGAGCACAAAATCGCCCTCCGGCGACAGCGATAGACCCGTAATGGTGTCCGTGTGTCCGCGCAAATGATGCAACACCTGCTGCTTGCGTATGTCCCAAATCTTCAGCTCATTGTCAATACCACCCGAGATGATCTGTTCGCTGGTGTCGCCGAAACAAACCGCTGTCATTTGAAAGGGCGATTCCAGGCAATGGGCAGCCTGCTTTTTACGCGCATCCCAGATGCGTATGGTGCGATCATCGCTGCCGGAGCACAACAGCTGCTGACCCCGCCGCGAACCCTGCACACTGTTCACAAAGTTCGTGTGTCCTTTGAGGCGTCGCACTCGCTGACCCGTCACAATGTCCCAAATGGCCAGCGTTTTATCCGTGGAGCAGGTGAAAATGTGCGAACCATCCGGCGTAAAATGGGCCTCCATTACGGCGCCCGTATGACCAGACATGGCCATTATATTCTCACACTCCCCGTACACCTGCCAGATATCTGCAAAGAAGGGAAATCTTTAAGTTTGGGCATCCTCTGCAATTGTGATAGTTGCACCTACAAAGCTGCCTGTCGAAACCGGAGGAGAGCAACATTTCCCCCTCCGGATGGAATTCTGTGGTAAAGATTTCGCCCTCATGCCCCTCCAGCTGCATTATGGGCGCCTCCAGATTCGAAGTGCGACGCACGCCCTGCAAATATAGGGTATAATTAAATTAACTATACAATAATAATATAAATAATTTAAATATATGTTGATATATTCATGTGCCGCTGTGTGAGCTTTATATATGTAGGTGTGTTCAAAAAGTATCGCGAATTTTGAATTTTCGCGGGTTACGTATAATCGAATTTCGATTTTTTTGTAGCGTTATGTTGGTACTCATGTCTCTCACTTATGCCGACAAGCTCGGCCATTTTGAATGTTCACTTGTTGACAGCGTACCAAAATTGCTCAATTGCGACCAAAAACAGCATCGCATGAACATTGCTAATGAGATGTTGGACTCTGTCCGCGGTCCAAGGTAGCTTCTCCGTATGCCACAATCAACATTCGGAATGCATCCGCGCACTTAATTTCGTTTTTCACACAAAATTTGATACAGGTTCTTTGATCCATTTTTTTGAATAGGTAAAAATCGAAGACGATCCAAAACACGTGCAAGCAAAGCAGCTGTCAACAATTAAGTGAACATTCAAAATGGCCGAGCTTGTCGGCATAAGAGAGAGACATGAGTACCAACATAACGCTACAAAAAATCGAAATTCGATTATACGTAACCCGCGAAAATTCAAAATTCGCGATACTTTTTGAACACACCTCGTATGTATACAGGGTATCTTCTCGTCGTAAACTTTTACTGCACTCAACATTAATAAAATGCAATTTCTGGCCGGTCTTCTTCTTCTACGCCGCCTTGCTTACCGCTTCCAGCAGCGCCTTATCGCGATTTGTGTATGCAATAAGTTCGCTTTTACTGCGCTTTGGGTCCTGCGCAAGCACCACACTATTATTGGGTCGTTTTGTGGCCATTTTAACTATTAAAATTGTTATAAACGTTTGCGAGAAATTTTTCGACAGCCAAAAACAAATGGCAGTGCTGCCAACTCGCTGACAGATGGTGTTCGGCTGCATGCACGCGTTGACCAACACTAACGATAAACAAGAGAAACATTAACTCTTTCGCACATAACTTTCATTTATTATTAAAACATATTTGGGCTAAACATATGCTATTATTCCCCGATTGCCAGTAGCTTAATATGCATCTACACGTGGTGGTTCCGCAAAAAGATCCTCCCGCTTGCGCTCACCGGCCAGCCATTGCCTGTAGCGCTCATTTCGCATGGCCTAAAAAATATTGTTGAATTTATTATTGATTTATATATAGTAGTAGTAATTTCAACTAACGTGGAAGCGGAGTATCTGCTTTTGCATGCCGACGCACTCCTGGAAATCGCCGATGAGATCGGCGCACATCTTCTTGCCGCGTTCCAAGCCGTAAGCTTCCAGGCAGTCCATCATTTTCATTTCGAATTTGCCGCATTTGTCGTATGTCTGATGATTGATCAGACAACCGGTCAAATCGGTGAGTGGCAGGCGCAGGAAGGGCGTCAGCGACATATTGTGGGCAACTGCTGCTGAAAATGAATAATGAATTTGTACTATTTGTGTTTTCCAATTGGAGCCTGTGCTCTGTGACGTAACAATAACAATGCTTTTAACTGCTGTTTTAGGTCCGTCAATGTGACTGGCGGCTACTGGGCGTGCTCTCTAAGTCGAGTTACGTACAAAAACAGCACCTAAGCATCTAAAACGTACCTTAAATTCCAATAAAACGAAAAATAGGAATATTTGACAATAGATGACAGATTAATTGTAGCTGAGATTGGCTACACTTCGAGAAATGAGCACTATCGATACATTACAGCTGTTCGCTGTTCTATCGACCAACCACTCACGAACTCAAAAAGGCAATGAGTGTTGACAAACATAGCCTTGGTTGCACGTTGTGTTTATAGTTGGAGGCTTTAAATTTCTGCTCGCATTTCGTTCTAATTTCGCTTTATTGAGCTAACAATTGAAATAATATGAAAAACCAGGAACTGATTGATTACTTAGAGTCATGTGGCGTCTGCCGCGTGTGTCAGTTGCGTTATTTGAAAGCGCGCGGCAACGAATATCGCGATATGCAGCAAACATTCAAGCGCGTGGGCAAATCACTTTTAAATCCCTTATCAAAATATTAGCTACATTACAAGAGATAATATCTTAATTCTAGCTGGATGTTCAAGTGCCCGATAGCACTATAGTTGTGGACGAGATCACTGATGAGCAGCCGTTGAAGAAGCAACGCCTGAGCATATGCTCCATTTGCCTGGGCCTCTTCTCGGAGGATTTGCAAAGACAAGTGATCCAGGGGATTCTTGATTCCGATTTCGCCAAATATGATAGCGACGGCATCGTTCTGGCCATCAGTATGCCGATGACTCTACAGCTGCGTCAGTTATCCATGTGGTTTGCACTGCAACGGAAATTTGGTCGTTCCTCAGTTGCGGATCACAATGCACCCGATGTGCCCATAAAGGAGGCTGTGAAACTAATTCTACATCCCATTGTGTGTGCCAAGCTGGGAAGGGAATACGATGCGAATGGACTGATGATCAACATTGAATTGCGACACAGCTCGGAGGAGGACGTTGTGGCCAAACTCAGTGAACTCAATCGTGCAGCATTTCCCGCCAAGAACCAGAGACGTGTGGAAATCTCCCGTGGACTGCTCGAGAAACAATACCAACCGTCACGCATCAAAGCTGATCTCTTCGAGCAATATCTGCCCATACCACCACCGACTGTAATGGATCCCCTGCAGCTGCAATCCATCGAGCTGCTGGGTCCCATTGTTTGTGTGGCTGGACGCTACCGTAAGTTGAGTCGCGAGCTGTCGCATACGCCTTGGGTGCTCAATGGGCAGCGCATCATGGAGGATAGCATTGAGGAGATTATTGCGCGACATGTTGCCGCACATTTTACTGAAACGCCCGAGAAGATCACATTCATGTCCAGTGGCAGGGAAGATGTGGATGTGCGTTGCCTGGGCAAAGGACGTCCCTTTGTCCTGGAAATACCAAATGCCCGCAGGAGTTGCATGACTCGTCAGCAAGCTCTGGCCATGGAGCAGGCCGTCGATTGCACTGGCAAAGTATCCATACATAATCTACAAGTTGTTCCGCGTGAGGAACTCACTCACATTAAAACGGGCGAGGAACAGAAGCGTAAATATTATCGTGCTCTGTGCGTGCTCCAAGCACCAGTCACATTGGACATATTGCAAAAGCTGCAAATCTCCGACAGCTTTGATATACAACAGAAGACTCCAATTCGAGTGTTGCATCGACGACCGCTTCACACCCGACCCCGTACCATATTCAGGATAGAAGCGCGTGTTCAACGTGAGAATCGACGATTGCTCATCATCGATGTGGTCAGCCAGGCGGGTACCTATATCAAGGAACTGGTTCATGGTGAATTTGGACGCACAACTCCATCCATATCTTCCATAATTGGCAAACCCATCGATATCGTAGCGTTAGATGTAGTTGGCATCGATTTGGATTGGCCAGCGGATGTAAATAATGCTGAAATTGAAGTGACAAATAAATAAAGCGCTGCTTTTTTTTTGTTGTTTTCAAATACCATAACGTTTTAGAACACTGTCAGAAGCTTCGGCGTGTTTGTTAATAAACATCGCTTGAAAGAATAATAAAAAACATTCATAGATACTTTCCAACACTTTGGATATCATAGCTTAAGCAAAGTAATCAAATTCATACTTCCTTCCAACCCTTTGTCAGCTGTGACGTCATGCGCGTGCTCAATGAGCACGCACCTCGTACATATCGTACACATGTCAACCTGCCGTTGCGCGTGTCAGCAAGTGGGCAGCACCACTCTCTTATCAGCTGAGAGCGCTCGCTAGGCGCATACTGATTTGTTTAGTTGCTTTTAACTTTAACCATTAAAGTTATTGGCGTATATTTTGCTATTTTCGCGTGTGCAGCAGTGGCAGCAGCATATAGACCTTAATGTGTGTGGCTCTCTGCGTAGTGTTTAAAAACGCCGCTCTGCGAACTTCTGCTGCTGCAAATGTTCATCTAAATAAATAAGGCAGAAAAAAGTAGGCAGTCGCCAATTTGTTTAATTATGAATTGAAACGTGCAGATAAAGTGAAAGTGAGTTTTGCAATCAGTTGCACATTGCTTCAGCAGTAACAACATACACACACACATACATACAATTGCAACATATGCTCCGCTTTTTTTTGCTCTTTGAGTAATTCTCTTGACTTGCCCGCCCAGCAGCGCGTGTGTTTGTATGCGTGCGTGTGTGTGTGTGCGCCCCGCCGACCTTCAGGCAACCTTCACTGGCTTAATGCTGCGCTGCTGCCAGTGTGCAACATGTTGGGGCCAACGACGACATCAGCACATAATAATCAATAGAATCAGCAACAGCAGCAACAGTAGCAGTAGCAGCTGCAGACATCGTTACAGACATCGTCGAACAGCAGCCGAAATAAACAAACCCATATAAAGCACAGCCCGCCAAACTAGAGTCGGGCGCGTGCGTGACACGAGTGGCGATCGGTTACGCACGGATCGTTTATCGTGTGTGTTGCAACTTATCGAAATAATTTGGAGCAATGATAATCAATACAAAAAGAAATACGTTGATTAAGACATTCTAAAGTATATCAACAAGATAATGAAAACAGTACATAATAAACCATTCTGAAGTGTGAAATTTATTGAATTATTAAGAGAGCTGCACATATCATGCAATAAACTATTTTTCGTGTCGGGCTTTTAAACTGTTCTATATTACAAACAACAAACTAATATGGAATCATGAGCTCATGAGCTGAAATGAGCTCAAAAGATCATGGAAAAAGTTGTTTACTTCCTGTTTTCAAATTGTTCTATATTACAAACTATATTGATAAGGCAATTTACAATAATTAAAACAGTTCCAAAGTTCATGCAACAAAAAACTATTTTTCGTGTCGTGCTTTTCACACTCACCTTCGTGTTTGTGCTGCCGGTCATCTCTAAAAAGCCAAATTGCAGAGCCCGCCAAACCCAATCTCTCGCTTTTTTCACTCTCTTTCGCTTAATCTGCCGCTCTCTTCGGGATGGGGGATAGTAACCCCTCCTCTCTCCCCCTACATCTACCACTCACTCCTGCCGGCTGCTAAGTAACAACAATCAACAAATTCTCCCAGCAAGCAAATTTTTGCGCTGCATCTACAGAAAAAAACAGAAAAACAGAAAAACGCATTGAGCAGCACTCAGCACTCAGCGTTTCGCTTGGCATTAACTCGATTGCCTCAGCTCATTTCAGTTGAGCTTGAAACGCTAAGCGAAAAAGTTTTGATCGCGCGACGAAAAAAGAAAAAGAAAAAATCACAAATATATATGTAAATATTTCAAAATTTGATAGTGTTGATAGTGTCCAAAAACGCGTGGACGACTTGATAATTATCATTGGCGCTGACCCAGTGCTTCCGTCTCTGTCTGCGTCTGCGTCTGATAAACCGAGTGATAAGAAGACTTTCGTATGCAAAACCTTCTATATCCGCTGATAACTTTGAATTCGTGTGTGTGTGTGTGTTTTTGAAAATTTTTGCATTTAATTAACCCAGTATTAGAAGAGATTGTTTTAATTGGCAGTTGCTGCTGCCGCTGCTGCTGCTGCTGCTTACGTCACTCAAAACATCTCTCAATAATTAGAAAAAAAAACAAACAAGTTAAAGCGTTTAATGTTCAATTTTACAGATATACAAATCAAGAAGAGGAAGAACAACAACAGCTGCAGTTGGCGTAAAAGTTCAACGGCTTTTTGAATTAAAATTGCAAGAATATTAATTTAATCAGAGCTATTTACATATTCAATAAATATAAATACTCCATAAATAAGAAACAACAACGATTTAAATATATTGTGATCATGAATGACCGTGAACCTAGCTGCAATTCGGGCGGACAATTTATGGATCGCGGACGAATGAATCAGAATGGCGTTGTCCAGCCTCTGCTTACCGGTAAGTAGCATCTATAGATATATAGATATATGAATAATCTATATAGATTGTAACAGCAATTAAAAGCTGATGCGCTGATGAGTTCTGCAGGAGTTGGGTTCGTTGTGTTAATTATCGGTAATGAATCTCAACTCACGGAAAATCTGCAATATGCTGTTAAGAATATATAGTCTGGATCAGCATCCGAAGTGCGCAAATCTCAGTGACTATAAAAACGAGAGACTTTAAATTTGTAATATAAATTCTCATATAACAAATGTAGATCAAGTTTATTTCATTTTACCAATACTTTCTACGTTTTCTTGAAATCGAACAAAATTGTTTAGCAAAACAATCAGAGCCATAATTTTAAAAATATATCTTTATCAACAAGTTTATTTCGCCTAAACCTGATATTGATAAGCTCTACAAATTTAATCAGGATAAGTTATGAAAATCACGACTAACTTCAAATTTACCAATTACACAATGTTAAATAAATATATATATATATAGATATATACATATCGTTGATCTTTTTACGACTTTTTAAAATAATTCTGTGAAATATATTTATAAGCTTATTGCATTTATGTAATTAGAACTTACTTCTCACAAAAAGATTTATTGATTATGCCCTAAGCAATTTCCTGTAAAAAAATCATTTTAGATTTTGTAAGTGAGAAGAAAGAAAATATTCCATTTATACGATTCTCTCTCAATTGCAATGCATCACGTACTTTTAAATGTGTGATTCACTTTCTTTATGAATAACTTGAATGCCTTTTGCACTGACCTTCAAACACTCTAATCTCCAGCAGAAACTCATAAAAAACCACAACATATACATATATATATATATATATATATATATATATAAATATTTATTAGAAAGACATAAGTTTTAACAGATCGGGTTTTTAGGCTTCTATTGCGTCAAATGCTTGAATATCTTTTGAAAAAACTTGCTCACAAAATTGAAAATAGTGCGAAACTTTTATTTGGCATTTACGTTTTTTTTTTTGTATCCTTATTTTTGTTTTTAGAATTTGTAGTTTTATCTATTTTTGTCTAGGCGCAATGTACTTATTTATATGTATGTAAATATATGATCTTTGAGTTTAATTTTACTTGCAAATTGTAGATAAGAATTTGCATTGCAATTGCCCTCCGAGTGTTTGTTTGAGGCACTACAATTATGCACACGAGTTGAACTTTGGTCGTATCTTATCGCTTGGGTTCATATAATGATTAAATCTGTATGTGCGGTAGCTCTCATATCTTTATTGGTTTTTATTTTGGGTTAATCGTCAGGTGTGTCTATGCTTATCGATATTCATCTCTTTCAGACTTGTATCAAATAACAATGGCATATGCCTACTGGAAATCGGGCAAAACAGACGATCAGGCGGTCTTTGACCTATTCTTTCGCAACAATCCATTCCACGGTGAATTTACCATTTTTGCCGGTCTGGAGGAGTGTCTCAAGTTTTTGGATAGCTTTCATTATTCGCAGAGCGGTGAGCGTGATTGTTTTATTTATTTATACTTTTTACTGATAATTGTACTATGCACTTTGATAATTTTTATGTTTCCATTTTACAGATATCGAGTATTTGAGGCAAACATTGCCCGAGGGCATTGAGAACGAATTTTTCGAGTATCTGGGCAATTTAACAGCCCATGATGTTACACTCTATGCCATCGATGAGGGCACAGTCGCATTTCCCCGGTGAGTTCATATTGGTGGCATTCTTCTCGGACTGCTGATAAATGAGTTGAACATATGTTCGTATTGAGTCCATTAATGGGAATAAGGGTATGAGGAAGTTGTGTAAAAATTATGGAGTGGATTATCTGTAGAAACTAGTTGATATAATTGATAAGAGAACCAGAGCATTCTAACTTGTTTAGATACATCTCTTGAGTAGTCTCTTGAGTGCTAGACCCACAAATCTGCTCTATCTGCATTCTAACTTCTAACTATATAAGAATTTTTGTAGATTACTCAGTCTAACTATGATTATTGCTCGATGTGTTAGCCTCTAAAACTAGAGCACTTAAAAGAACTTAAAGTAACTTTTTATCGCAATGCTTTAAATCTAATCTAACCTATATTTTTATGTTCTAGTGTGCCCATCATAAAGATCGAAGGACCTTTGATAATTGTACAATTGCTGGAGACAACGCTGCTCACGCTCGTCAACTATGCCAGGTGAGTGATGAGATGTTATCTATCTATATTTATATCCGCATCTATCAACTTTTATTTTCTATTTGCTGATTCCAGCTTAATGGCGACGAATGCAGCGCGTTATCGCATGGTTGCTGGCAAACATGTGAAACTGTTGGAGTTTGGGCTGCGTCGTGCCCAGGGACCGGATGGCGGATTATCCGCATCAAAGTATTCCTACACAGGTACTAAGGTCAAATGTGTGTGTATTGCTTGGATTTTCCTTTTTGGCATTGCCAAATTGCATGCAGGGTGGCTCGTAATCAATTAAAAAAAAAAACAGAGCCAAAAGAAACACGCCGTCAAAATCGCGCCTTCAGCTTGCGCATTGATCGATGCAGTGGCAAAATATGTATATATTTAAATACACACACACACACATATATATATATATATATATATATATTATAGTTTATATTTTATGGCTTGTTGTAGTCATCAATTTCATATTGTTCGAGTCTGTTCTGTTTTTGTGCTTTATGATGTGCTTGCATGCAAAGCACGTGTCACTGTCACTCGATGTGGTGGCTCTGCCCGCCCAGTTATGGTAACTCCTACTCCACTAACTTCTGCTCTACCAACGCCCCTCTATCTCTACCCAATCTCCGCTGTAAAGTTGAGGAACTCTCCTTGTATGTGTTAAAAAGTGGGTGGCACACGCAATGGCACCCAAAAAAAATAACCAGCAGCAAACAGTTGGAAAACTTTTTGCCACCTTCTGCTGCACATGTGTGGGGTCGTCCTAGTCGTAGTCGTCGTCGTCGTCTCCAATGGTGCCCGGCGCCAACTGGCACCCATTTTCAATTGGCGCTCACACATCGTAACTTTGACTACATTCTACACCCAAAAAAGAAGAAGAAAAATTGTGTGTGTGTTTTTTGTGCAACAATAACGACAAATCGCTTAAACTTTGCAATGCGTTTAATTATATATCCGTGAATTTCTGGTGTTTTTTTTTGGTTTTTTGTTTTTGGGCTCCCTCGATTCTCAATCGATAGAGTCGCGTGCGTCCAACTGGCATCCAAGGTCTTTCCAAAAAAATAGGAGAACGGCTTGCAATTTTTGATGGGCAGCCATGACACAGTGGTGTCGAATGCTCTTCAAATTCATGCTTTTGCCAATGCTTTGAGCCAGTGTGTGGGAGTGGTTTTAAAGCTTCTCAAGGTGTTCGCTTGATATTGAATTGAAGTGTGGCCCTGAGAGCTATGATGTCAGCTTGTATATGCTCCTCACAAATGTAGGTAGGCATATTTCTCAGTTATCTGCAGAACCATAGATTTAAAGAGTAGAAATTTGGAAGAGATTCTTAACTTCGATGTGTGCTACACAGAAAGATGGACCGACAAAGGGACAGATGGGGGGACGAACAGAAAGACGAATTGATGGAGGGGAAAAGGCAAATAGTTAGATCGACTACGCTAGTGATTTTGAGCAAGAAGTCGGAGACATCTCAATGCGTTAAGAGCCTGAGAACAGCATCAGGATATAGCCAGATTATCGTAATAAAACATAAGTTTGACAAGCATATTTCGGTCGAAAGCATTTGCCGATTCCAAAACTGTTTATACGAGTATTTCACTTGTGCGTCTTATTCTTCAATAGGAATCTTGTGTATGGTCTCCCAATTACAGGATTCACCTGAATAAAGTATAATCTGTACAAAAACTATTGACTCTTACCGTAAAATCAACATTCTCTTACTGATCCTGGAACTATGCTTATTATAAATTGCATTTATGAATTTCACAAATTATGAAAACTTAAATGGACAAGTAAATCTCCCAGGAGATTTGAGAATTTAACTATAACTAAGACAGTTGAACTTTACATGTGATCTATCTATCTCAATTCTAGGTGGTTTTGATGGCACCTCCAATGTGCTTGCTGGCAAATTGTTTAACATACCCGTTAAGGGTACTCATGCACACGCCTACATCACCAGTTTCAGCAGCGTTGGCGAGCTGAAGACGCGTCTGCTGAAGCATAAGCAGACCGGTGAGTGAAATGAAGGCAAATGCAAATGAATATAAATATATATATTTTTGTATATATATACCAAAATAGGTGTGATGGAGGATCTGCTGGAGCATGCGATACGTCATCGTCAAATGTTGTCGCATGTCCTGGATGTGTCCACGGAGGAGTCGAGTGAGGGTGAATTGGCAGCCATGGTCTCGTATGCCATCGCATTTCCGGATGGATTTATGGCCCTTGTCGATACGTACGATGTTAAGAGGTATTTCGCTTTTAGGCTGATTCTCTCGGAACGGTTTGGTTTTGGTTGTTTTGTTTTTGTTTTCGTTTTTCCATTTTCCATTTTCCATTTTTTTTTTGTTCAATATTCTTTAGCGTTTTTGTTTTTTGTCGTAACTTTACAACTTTCAAGTATGGATTTGAGAGCACCATTTAACTCCGCAGTTTAACAGCTACAACAATAACAACTTGCAGTTTATACTTACATAGATCAGAGATATATATATATATACATAGTTATACGAGGTGTGTTCAAAAAGTATCGCGAATTTAGTGTTTTTTCAGATATTATTTATTTATTCATGAATATCTATTTTGTCCCCTTCAAAGTAATCCCCATGAGATATTATTCACTTGTGCCAACGGTTTTTCCAATCTTCGAAGCACTTCAAAAAATCATTTTTTTTTATCTTGTTCAGCTCCTCCTTCGATCCCGTCTTTATCTCGTCAAGCGTAGCGTAACGTCGTCCTTTCATGGGCCTCTTCAGTTTAGGGAACAAGAAAAAGTCACAGGGGGCCAGATCTGGGGAATACGGTGGCTGCGGCATCATTAGTGTGTTGTTTTTGGCGAAAAAGTCGCGCACAAGCAACGATGTGTGAGCAGGGGCGTTATCGTGGTGCAAAAGCCAATTTTTGTTTCTGGCGGATTGCTTCGCGCAAATTGCGCATAACTTGCAGGTAATATTCCTTATTGACCGTTCTACCCTGTGGCAAGAACTCATGATGCACCACGCACCTGCAATTGAAGAAAACTGTCAGCAAAACTTTCACATTCGACCGAACTTGGCGCGCTTTTTTCGGTCTTGCTTCGTGCGGCAGCTTCCATTGAGATGATTGAGCTTTGGTTTCCACGTCTTAACCATAAACCCACGATTCGTCACCAGTTATGACCCTCTGGAGCAAATTTGGGTCGTCGCGGACAGAGTCCAACATCTCATTAGCAATGTTCATGCGATGCTGTTTTTGGTCGCAATTGAGCAATTTTGGTACGAATTTCGCGGCGACCCGTCTCATGCCCAAATCATTGATAAAAATCGAATGGCATGAGCCAATCGATATGTCTAGCTCCTCAGCAACTTCTCTAACGGTGATTCGACGATTGGCCAATACCATTTTCTCCACTCCATTAATTTTTTCGTCTGTTGTTGAAGTGCTCGGGCGTCCGGCACGCTCTTCGTCGTTCACATCTTCTCGGCCTTCTGAGGACATTTTGTACCACCGATAAACGTTGCTTCGGTCCAAGGTACCTTCTCCGTATGCCACAATCAACATTCGGAATGCATCCGCGCACTTAATTTCGTTTTTCACACAAAATTTGATACAGGTCCTTTGATCCATTTTTTTGAATAGGTAAAAATCGAAGACGATCCAAAACACGTGCAAGCAAAGCAGCTGTCAACAATTAAGTGAACATTCAAAATGGCCGAGCTTGTCGGCATAAGTGAGAGACATGAGTACCAACATAACGCTACAAAAAAATCGAAATTCGATTATACGTAACCCGCGAAAATTCAAAATTCGCGATACTTTTTGAACACACCTCGTATATCGTGTGTCTCGTCTACCCTTCTAGATTTTGAGTTGTGTTCGTTTTGTGCGCTTTTGTTGTGCTTCTTTTGGTAATAATTATTAAACAAGTATTCCCCAACAGCCGAGAAACAGAACAAGTCACACAAGTCTCATACGTACAAACTGATATCAAATCAAGATCTAGTCAGAATCAGAGTCAGCTAATAACAAATGGCAGCAGCAGCACTGGCAGCAACAGTGGCAGCAACAGCAGCAGCAGTGGCAGCGGCAACAACGCTCCTCCAACGCCACCTGCCACACCGCGCACAAATGGCCAACTTGCAAATGGACACAAGATCAATGGGCATTCCGAGCATTTAAATGCCACAAATGGTGTCCAGCTAACGTTAACAGAAAGCGCAACAAATGCAACAAGTGCAACTGCAACTGCAACACCTGTGACTCCAACAATCACTTCAGCCTACCTACCAAAATATGTCGAGAAGTCATTCAGGTAAATGTCACATGCCCAAAGCACCCCCCCCAAAAACCGATTCTTTCTCTTCTCTTATTTCCTCTTCTCATATTTTCGTTTCGTTTCGTCTTCTGTTTTGTTGTCTTATTTAACTCCTACTAACTCCTGCTATCCCTCACATGTTTTGTTTTTTGTTTTTTGTTTTTTTCGTGCATGAGTGCCCCTAACTAAAATATCATCCTCATCTTTCATCATATACTGCGCTGTACCAAAAAAGAAAAAAACAGAATACTAAACAAATTTGCTGCTAAATTCAAAATTCGATGCATACGTACTACATATATGTAATATCCTAACTATATATATGTGTATGTATGTGCTTCATGTATTGGTCTAAGCCCAGGCTAACGGTATTTGCTTACCCCTTTGGTCCGCTCAATATGCAAAACAGGTGATGTGCCTTATTTATGCCTTTCGTATGCCTTTCAAATCTTTATTATTTTGTTCCACTTTTATTTTTTTGTGCCCGGCATTTACTGCAAGGTTTTTTCTTATTGATTTTACTTTAAGATAATATCTATAAAGCTGATATAACTTTCACTAAACGTATTCTCAGAGCTTAGCTTTTAGTTTAAATTATTTATTAAGGTTGCCCAATTGACAGGAATTGAAAGTTACAGAGGGTTCTATAATTTAATTAATATATATATACGAGTATATGTATATATCATATATAAGCGCAGCGAATTTAGTTTCCGATTCCAATATAAAAATTATTGTAAAAATTCAGGTAAATTTTGCGGTATTCGATTACGAATACTCGTATGTATGTTGATTGTTACGATAATACTACTAAAAAAGTTGGAAAAATTAAGTGAGTACATTGTGGAATACTTTAATACCATTTAAGTAAATAAAAAACTAACACAGCTCTGTCAGTTTTTCAAGCTTATAAGAAAATTGAGGTGTCATTAGATGGACTGAGGTATTATCTTCGGCTTATCTCAAATAAGTACCGTGTACCATTTGCTGATAGCTTTATCTTTTAAATAATGATAATATATATTGTTTATTTTTTTCAAAAACCTCTTAAAGTAAAAGCTGGGCCACTTAATACTCTATTTATATTCTTATCTGTGAAAGCTTTCAATATTTCAATATTAACTAACAAACTGATTCGCTTTTTCATTTGTGTACTTAACATTTTCATTTCATTATGATTTTGATTTACTCTACATGAATTTGTGACATTTGAAAATTGAAAAGTTACCAACCTAAAAGAAAATCAAAAAGAAAAGAAAGAAAATTACCCCATTTAACACAGTAAAAATGACTTCCCGGCACTATTTTGGAAGAGGTATGTAAAACACGTCTCGAGCATAAAGAAAAACAAAACAAACAAACAAAAAACACGCAACATACAAAAATCGAATATTCGAAAAGACACAAATACATTCATATAACACTCACACCGATGCTCAATGAACTTTTAACAAATGTTGCGACATGAGAAATGAGTTTGCGATAAAACATAAAAGTAAAAAATAATTAAACAAAAAAAAAACATACTGGGTCACCCTAATTTTGCATACATCCAACTGCATACTTAATATATATGTATTAATGTCTGCTAATATTATTTTTAATTATATTTCTCGAACAAAATTTCCCCTTACTTTAATTTTTTGTTACGTTTTCCTTTCCACCATTTGACAATTGTTGTTGTTTATTGAACACTTTTTTGTGTGTTTTTTTTTGGATAAAATATTCATATATATATACATAAATACTTCTATGTATATATATATACTTAGTTTTACAAATTTATCAAACGTCCGAGAGAGCACACTGCATGGCTTTAGGTAATTGAAGCTTGACTTGTGTCTCCCCAAAAAACATCAGATTTATTCAACAAATAACTTAGAAATAGAATACACCTGGCAAATGCAATTTTTTATATATAAAAGAACACTGCACCAATTTTCTTGTGCTTAGTAGTAAAAAAAGAAAAGATGTTGACTTGAATATCCAAAAAAGAAAAATCCCAAACGAAAGCAGCACTTTTTTGGCTTTTATTTCACACACTTGTTTTCTAATGCACGCTCACTTTGTTCTCTCTCCCTCTCTCTCTCTCTCTCTCTCTCTCTCTCTCTCTCTCTCTCTCTCTCTCTGTCTCTCTTTGTGCTCCGCCCGTCTCTTTATTCGCTTTCTCGGCGACTTTCTCCAGGAGTGGACTGCTCAACTTTAGCGCTGTGGCCTTGGCCTTAAACGATCTGGGCTATTATGCGCTGGGCATACGCATCGATTCTGGGGACTTAGCCTATTTGTCGTGTTTGGCTCGCGAGGCGTTTGAGAAGGTCGCGGAACGATTCAAGGTGCCCTGGTTCAACAAGCTGACCATTGTCGCTTCCAACGATATCAACGAGGACACCATTCTCAGCCTGAACGAGCAGGGACATAAGATCGATTGCTTTGGCATTGGCACGCATTTGGGTGAGTTTTTAGACTGAAAGATAGAAATAGAACAAAAAAAAATTAGCAGCAAAACTAAGCAAACTCAGAACTAGAATAGGAATCGAAATGTAGCCGGAATTAACCAATTAAATCTCAGAATTAGATCAGGAACTGAAGTTCAACATGCTTTCATTCCTTGACAAATATTGGTATTTCTGAACATAACCCTATTTTAGATAGATTGTCTCTATGGGAAGTAGCATGTAGCATAGCATGAATGTAATTATTGAATATTAAGTCGGATTATAGTATACGAGTATATCAATTGGAAAGCTATATCTTTAAGTTCAAGTGCTCTATTGCTATCGATAATCGATTCCTATTTGGAATTCATCTCTGGGAACGTTCATGCAACCGACTCGTCTATTGATTCGGATCAAGAACGTATATACTTTGTGGGATTGTAGAAAGTTTCTTTAAAAATCAATAAATACTCCATAAATTAAAGGTCATTTTCGATAGATCATTACTAAGGAAGTCAGTGGAATGATCGATGTTGATCTCTATCTATCCATCTGTATATAAACAAATCTATATAATCTTAACTCTTCTTGTGAAAACAGTGACTTGTCAACGCCAGCCCGCCTTGGGCTGTGTCTACAAGCTGGTGGAGATCAACGGGCAGGCGCGCATCAAACTCAGTCAGGACGTGGAGAAGGTGACAATGCCTGGCAATAAGAATGCCTATCGACTATATAGTGCCGATGGACATGCTCTGATCGATTTGCTGCAAAAGGACTCCGAGCATCCGCCCGCAGTGGGCCAAAAGGTGTTGTGCCGACATCCGTTCCAGGAATCGAAGCGGGCCTATGTGATTCCCTCGCATGTCGAATCTCTGTACAAGATCTACTGGAAGGCGGGCAAAATTTGTCAGATGCTGCCAACACTGGAACAAGTGCGCGAAAAGGTGCAAATATCGTTGAAGACGCTGCGCAACGATCACAAGCGCACACTAAACCCAACGCCCTACAAAGTAAAACACAGCCCGACTATCGCATACTCTATCTTTTATTAAGTTATTATCAAAAATTCTTTTAGGTTGCTGTCAGCGATAATCTGTACAACTTTATCCACGATCTGTGGCTGCAGAATGCACCAATTGGGGAGCTCTCATGATCTATATAAGCAGCCTGCATTTGGCTAAATTCCGCAAACAGCAACAAATTCTACGACGCCTAATGGTTTTTTTTTTTAATATTTTCAATTTGCTGGGCAAAAACAAAAGTTAAAAGTTTTCGTATCGTGACATTTTGAGAAAGGAAAGTAAGAAAAAACGAAATCCAATTTTGCTAGATTCATATATCTATATACATGTAGCTGGATACATAGTGTATATGTATATGTGTGTTAACCTAACTATATAATCTATAATATAGACATACTCACATCATGTTCAGGAATGTGTCACGTGCCTTACACACACACACACACACACACACACTCACACACACACACACACATAAATATCGTTAACTGTAAGCGAATACTTTAGTGCAAAGAGGACGAAAGAAAACCAGTCAGTGGGATGTATTTAATATTTATAGTCATTAAGTGTTGTATGTTGCTAACAAGAAAAACACAAACAAAAGAAAAAAGTGAAAACTTAAAACTTATAAAAACAAAAACCAATGCGTTTTAAAGTACAAATGTTTTGCTAATTAGCCCAGTTGCATATTTAGGCGGCACAAATCGATGCACAATCACTTAACTACATATTTTTCAACTTAGTTATGCTTACTGTATATGTGTAATAAATAATATTATCAATCAAGTGTAAATACGTTCAATCTTCTATATGTAAAACCAGAAAGCAATACACAAAAACACACAATACACACACACACACACACACACACACGTTTAAAACACTTTTATTAAATGAGCGCTTAAAAAAAAAAAGAAATCTGAATATTTGTCTTTTTAATCAAAATTGAAATTGATTTAAGCAAGTTGGCTAAATTTGAGATTTATGGATATTTAGAAAATCGGTTTAATTTCTGCATAATTTTGAAATTAGCTTAAGCATTTGCGAACAGAGTGTTTAAAGAACTAAAGTCGTTTAAGACTTGTTTTTATTATGAAAACAAACAAAATTAAAAACAGCTTAGCCTTACACCTCAATTTGAATTGTGTTATATAGCGCGCCATTCAGTTTCTTCTGTGGCTGGTCACACTGTTTCACGGATTTCTCTACAGTTGGCAGCCCCTGAACAGCTGTGCGTGAGGAGCACAATCAACATTTCATTTGGGAAATAAATTCTTCCGGAATATACAAAAGAGACAGAAATTATGTGTTCAAGAAGTGTAACGATTATACAGTCTTTGGGATACTTAAAGAATCGGCTGATAGAAAAAAGAAGCCAGGAATTAAGCAATACTCCACTATGTATATTATTTCTGAGCAATACCAAAGCTCTAATATAATTTTAAACACACATCAGTGCAAAATATGCCAAATCAGTGTCAATCCACGAATTTTAAATAAAAGTCCAAAAAGATCATTAACAAGTGCAGCTGCTTATCGAGCAGTTGTTACCAGTTAAACATTGCATATATTTTATGGACTATCATAGATAGTCTCAACAAAAGCACAGAAAACTCAAGCAAACACAATTCAAATTCAATTAAAGGCGCGCCATTTAGCGGCTGCTTCCTCTTCCCTATGCCAGTCACAGTAATCGACTGCCAGCTGATATACAACTGCACACGCGTTGGCAGCCCACGATGAGTAACTCTCGCATAAAAGTGAATTTTTGCTTACTTTTTATTGAGTGTTTTTCTACAGCTGAGAAGAAGATTTACAGCTAATAAGATTTATCCCAATTAAACGCGAATTAAACATAATTTTGCAAAATCTAAAAGCAAAGCAGTAAAGTGACTAAGAATTTGTTGAGCAAACTGCGACGTTTGTAAACAATTTTGCAGCAGCTGCTCAACATTTTTGAGGAGGGGGTAAATAAAAAAAGACAATCAAAAATCATTTGTCATTTTTGGTATAAATTGATTTTTAACACTCGCCCATTTTGCAGTTTGAATCAAAAATGGAGTCGCAACCAAATGTGGATAGTGTGGATGATGCAGCGGCTGTTGCACGCAAGGATTTCATGTTGGAACGTTTGAACAAACGCAACAAGGATCGTCAGAATTATTTGGATGTGAAACTGGAGCAGCGCAGCAAGGAAACGGTACAAAACGAAGGCGTCGATTACTTTGCCACATGCTTCAATCGGCGGGCCTACGAAATTGAGGAACGCATCAATGCGCTGGACAGAAGCGGAGATGCCCCCCTGTCCGATCTGAGCAAGCATTTTGCGGAGATCACAATGGAGATACAGGAATTGCAGCGTTACTTAACCACATCGACAATGTTTCTCTCAGATTTCAAGATTAAATCTTGTCAGAATGTGTTGAATACGTTGAGTGGCGCCACAGAGGAGGCACGTCAACGTTTGTTGCCCAAGAAGAAGTTTGGCTTCAGCAGCAAGAAAACAACGACGACGGCAGTTAAACAAAAGTTGCCACAAAAAAAGCTTGACAAGATTGGAGCAGAGCAACAAAAGTCCACATTTAGTTGGACAATTTCGGATCAGCGGCAGCAACACATTGTGCTGCGTGGGGCGCAAGTCGATGGACTCGATATAACCATTTCAAATGTGGCAAATTGTCTGGTGGAGTTGCAGGGTCATCCGGGCTCCGTGCAAATCTCAAATGCCACTCATTGCACAGTGTTGTCTGGTCCCGTGGCACGTTCATTCTTTGCGGAGCACTTGCAGCAGTGCACTTTGGCCATTGCCTGTCAACAGTTGCGTTTGCATTCGTCGCAAGCAACGCGAATCTATTTGCATGTCACGTGTCGCGCCATCATCGAGGACTCCCAGCAAATTGAGATCGATGTCTATAATTATGATTATCCGCAGTTGGAGGCGGACTATTTGGAAGCTGGTCTGAATAAGTCACAGAATAATTATATGGATGTTGCCGATTTCAATTGGCTATCTCCGGATGTACATTCCCCCAATTGGACGCTGCTCAAAGATCATCCGGCGCCCAATTGGAGTGCGAAGCGGTCTCAATTTCTTGAGGGGATTAACAAGGCTGATGTTGTTGTTCCTTCAACTGTTGCAAAGGATGCCAAGATTATATAGTATTTGCCTCAGCGGAGGGGGTTCCTACTGCTTCTCCCCCTGCTGCTACCTTTGCAGCTGCTGCTGCTGCTGCTGCTTGCGCTGCTTTTGCTGCTTGTGGAGCTGTTTCAGCCACTGTGTGAATAACTCATAAGTCTATAATCTAATCTCCCACAAACCGCAAATAAATAATCCATGTTAATATTCTTGATATATATTATTCTATCCACACACAAACACACGCCCCACACCCCGCCACGCACCCCCAACTTGGACACATTTGGTCATAATCAGTGGCTGGCCAAAATGTCCAAAATGCTCATCACTGGCGACTGTCACACAAATTACAGTTACAGTTACAGTTATAGAAGCCCAAAGATGACTCGTGCAAGTTTCATATGGCTACAAATTGGTCTAGTCTCAGAGGGGGGCATATATTACACATATATACTCTATATACTGTGGGTATATTTATTTTGTGGTCGCATATGGATATATACATATATTTATATATAAACCAGCAATAATTTACAATTATGGGAACTGTTAAATCGGCGAACAGCATGCTGCTATTAACAGCTAAGACTCGCAAACTGCAAATGGTAACAGCGCGTGCAAAAAGTTACAGCTTCTATTATATAACAGATAAGGCTGCTGTTTCATGTATGGATATGTATTCGTTTATCTATATGTATATGTACCAACAATAGTTCACAGTAAGTTACTGTTTTCTATGCTTTTGACTTGCATTTTTTAGCACATTTAATGGCATTTTTATTTAAATTGATGTCAAACAACTAAATTCAGCTTATATACATACGATTAATGATCAAAATGACAAGGATTTTCACATATTTAAGCTTCAAAATGTGTAAAAAGACTGCTTCGTTCATCAATCAAGTATTGCAACAACTGTTAAGCCAGTTAACAGCATGCACTTTCCAAAAAGCAATGACCCCCAAACTGGAAATTTACCAGCGCGTGTAAAGTTTCAGCTTGTAATATTGTATATTTGTTAAACACATGATAAATAATCAGAAGATAAAAGGATTTTCACACATTTCAACTTTGAAATGACCAAAAAGACTGACTTCTTCACCGAACAAACATTGCGGTGGCGACTGTTAAGCCAGTTAGCAGCATGCTGCTATTAACAGCAGTGCCTCTTCAACTGCAACTTTTAACAGCTCGTGCAATATTTCAGTTACTAATTAACTATGTAATAAAATAATTATTAGAAATAAGAATTACACATATATATGCAAAAAAATAATATACAAAAATAATGTTACAAACTTTAGCAAAACAAAAATAAAATAAAATAAATATATTTTACAAATCTTTACATATCCAATATATAATTAATAAGTTTCAATACTTAATAATTAACAACAATCTTGTTCACATTTACGATAAGTGTATTAAATCGTCGACCTGCTGCAATTGACAAACACACACATGTAAACACATGTATGTATGTATGTATTTATGTGTGTGTGTGACTATTGTTGTTGCTGTCAGCAGTGTGGCCGACTGTCAAAATAATTAACGAATTCCAGTTACATGACAAGTATTTTGAAGATGTGGGCACGATGTGTAGGGTGATAAGGGGAGAGAGGAGGGAATACCGCTGAGACACTGTGGGAAATCGTATTACCGGGGTAATTGAACTGCAAATTACACAACAGCGTGTAAGTCTGTGTGTGTGTGAGTATAGTGAGGTTATGTAATAAGCTGTCATTGTTACAACAGTTGTCATCATTAGCCACACATACACACAAACTAGCACACAACTACACCCGTCAACACAGTGTGTACACACTATATTTTTTTCTCAGAGAACAGGCAGAACAACAGATGAAAGAGGAAGAGCAAAACAGGGTGTCGAGGAAACAGTTTAGCAGGTGTTGAAGCTGCTGTGGTTGTGGTCGGCAACAGCAGCAGCTGCCCGAGACAAAAGCTTAGATAACATTGAAAAAAAAAAAGAAAACATTTACAATCGGCAATTAAAAGCGGAATACGGGCTTGGAGCATTGTCTTTGGCTTCTGCTGATGGCCGGCATATTGTCGGTTTATATTACCAGGGCGTCAGGCAATTAAATGCAATGCAAACTTGCTCTAATCAGGGGTGGATGACTGGAAGATACCCTGTATTCAGCCTTAAATTCGAGATATGTTCTTGGGTATGATTTTGGGGAAATTTTCGTGGATTTTGGTATTTAAGAGAGAATTGTCAAGAATGCGTTTAGTGGCATGAGCAAGATAAAAATCCTAATTTTCTCTCAATTTAAAACTAGAATAAATAACATACGAAATAAAAACACTTTATTAAGAGCATAAGTCTGCAAGTTGCTACTATCCTTCTCTTTAGATTTAGTGCAGTGCATCCTTTTGCTATTATTTTCTACGAATTTGCACTTTAACAGACAAAATCTTGTCCCAAAAAAAACCCATTAAAGTCATTGTTTATGTTATTTAACATCTATTTAACAACAAGCAATGAACACATCAAAGACACCGAGTCAAAGAGATATTTGCAGTTTGCATCAGCAGCAGCTACGATGTAGGCAATAGTTTATTTTAATCACCGATGAATCATTTCACCAACTGTTAAGCCAGTTAAAAGCCTGCTCTTTTTAACAGCAGTGCATATGTTACCGGCGCGTGCAAAGTTTCGGTTTCTAATTATAAAACAAACTTTTGCAAGCGTTGTTTAATATGGTTTAATATTTAACAAAATTAATTAACGTGCAGCAGCCAGCGTTGTAATGTCGGCAACAGGGTGTAAAACATTTATTAGCAAATGTGCGAGTGGAGCAAAGTTTTGCCTTGTATTTGCCGGCAGGCTTTAGTTTTCAGGCATAATCTGCTATTAGTCACACAGAGCACTTTGCTTGTATTCGGGTAACGCGTGTGCAATTTGCGGTTATTTCGCAAACACAGTGCTGCAAACTTAGCCTTTATTTTTGTGTAAATTTTAGCATTCTTCTTAGCAGCTTTAAAATTTAAGATATTTATTATAAATAAATAAAGTAAAACTGAAAATATGAAAACAATTAGACAATTTCTCATTAACTGTTCTCAAAAAACTTATACATTTATTAAGTATACGTTTACTTCATATCAAAACTATGTTTTTTTACAGCCAGCACTGATTGCACTTTTCACACTTCTCTCGCGCTGGCAGCACAATTAAGTTGCCAGCATAGCAGGGGCAATTTGATACCCCCATCCCCCCAAATCCAGCTAATGTCTAGTCTAGCGACATTGGAATGAACATCGACAAGAAGAACTGACAGAATTTCCATTTTCCACTCTTCTATTTGAAGTCGCACTTCGCATTTTCATTAAATGCCTGCCTGTGTGTGTTTGTGTGTCTATGTGTGTTAGTGCCGTTAATTATGGTGTGCTTCACAGCTGTATCGCGTTACCAACTGTAGTGCAGAAAAAAAACTTAATTAGGGGTGAAGAGTTGCCAACGGAGTGTTCAGCTGTCTAATTTCCGTTTATTTAAATTAATTCGATAAACTATCAAATTAAATAGCCACATATGTGTGTTTGTGCTAAGCAGAAATGTCCGCACATTTGCATAGCTCACAATTACGTTTCGCATTATCGCAGATAATACTCGCAGCATTTGCGATAAGGCAGCGGCTGCTTGACCATCACCTATGCATTAATATTAATCTTTGTGTGTGTGTGTGCCGTCATTTGTCTGACTGCTCACTCACACACACATGCACACAAATTACATTAAGCTAAGTTTTAACGGTTTCAATTACAACTGCCTGTTCTGTTTCATTGCAATGATGAACAATATGCGTATGTGGGTGTAGAGATAACTGATATTTATGTTTGTCCGTGTGTGAACATTGAGCATTGAAGCTAAACTTTGCTTTAAGCTTTAAAACTCAAGGATTCATGTATAAATATTATATAACAATATATTTGTTATCTGCTTTAAAAACTTTTCGACATTTTCATAGCCAAAAAAAAAAAAATACAATAATAACAATTACAAACAGCAAGTGTTGATTAATTAAGCGAATTACACAATCATGCAGTGCAATTAAAATGTCAGCGCTGCCGCCCAGTTGGCGATGAATTTGTTTTTGTTTTTTTGGACATGTGACGCCTTTTGCTCCTGTCCGATATGTTTTCGCTACAAATTGCTTTCGCTGTGTGTATGTGTGTGTGTACGTAGCTCAAATTGTAATTAATGATGCAAGACAGACGCTGTGAGCTTTCAACCGCAGTCGTCGCATCCGCCTGGGTGCTACTGAAATCTCAGTGGCAGAGCTTCCAAGCTTTTGTTCAAGGCTATCGGACAGGATGGCGAGAGGAGAGAGGAACAGTGAGTTGTTGTTCTTGTTGCTCTCTCTCTCTGTTTGTTTGCTTTAATCATTGACGCGTCGCGCGTTTAAAAAAAGCAAACGCGAAAACCGTTATTCTGCAGCTTGTGCGTTTCGTGTAAATAAATGAAAAGTTCGTTTAATTCTCGGCGATTCTTTATGTTGTTGGTGGAAGAGGGAGTTGGTGGGGGGTGTGGTGGGAGGTGGGTTATCGTTTACTTTGGAAATGAAAAATTATGATTACATCAACAATAATCGAAATGCGCTTGTAAGCTACGCGTTCTCCTTGGCTTCGTCGCGGTATTCGTTTTTTTTTTCGCATTTCTCCTTACTTTTTTTCGTGTAACATGCACCTATTAAAAATGTGTAAGAGTGTGGAGAGTATTTTGTTTGCGATAAGCGGTAGGTGAGCTTTCCCGTGCTCAGACAAATAGCCAAATAAATATCGGTTACTAAAATAAGTAATTGTAATAAAATAAAAGTATTCTCTTATATATATTAAAAAGCAAAATAAATAAATGGAATCTGAAATTTAGTTTTTCCATCAGCACTGCATTTGATGATTTCAGTTATAAAGGGTATTGCCAAGCGAGCACTCGCGATAACAGCACTGTGGCCTTTTTACTTTTTGCCCTTCCGCTGATATCTTTTTGCATGAACGCTTTGTTGTTGTTTCCAACGATGCTTCTGCTGTTGCTGTTCGCCGCTCGCTTTGGCGTTTTCGTTTTGCTTTGCTTTTTTTTGGCAATTTCTCTTCGTTGCTTTCGTTTGGTGCGCGCTGCTGACTTGCAATGCTTTTCATGCGTGCAATCGAGTTGAACAGCAGAGTGAGAGGGAGAACGGGAGAATCGAGAGCGGTAGAATGGAGAGTGTGGGCTGAACTTGGAGCTTAATGTAAACGTTCAATGTAGAAAATGCCAAAAATATTCCAATGTAAAATCGAAAATAAGGCAGACGACAAAATACGCCCACTTTCCCAACACTGCACAAGCCTATCTCTCTTCCAGTTCTCTTTTTCCCTGCGCTGCCATGCATAAATCAGCGTCGTCTGGAACGACAATGCCAAGAAGACGACACAAAACACAACAATTTTTGCCATGTTCTTCTTTTTTTTATTGTCATCGTCTGTTTCTGTCTGTTCTGCATTGCGGTGCTTTCCGTCTGCCGTTATTCGCCAGTGCCTTCACCACCTCCATCTAAACGTTCGGAGTGCATTTGGCATTATGCTTTGCGTATTGTCGCTTTATGAAGTCATCTTGGCGTAACGCGACCAAATTTATGACCAACTTCAACTTCAACTTGAACATTATTTGTGTTCTTATTGCTATGATTGCCATCATAAAAACTGTACCATAAAAATGCGCAAAAAAGCCAGATAAGCTGTGCATAATCTCTTCCACAATTATGGGGTCAATGCAACACTGTAATGTTTATCTTTCTTTTTTGTTGTTGTTTGTAGTTGTCGTTGTAAATGACTATGGAGTTACACATATCGAATACGAGAAGAAAACTGTGTCAATAATCTGTGTCTGGATTACAGCAGCTGTGAAATTAATTAAAATTGAATAAACTGTAACTTCAGTTGTTTAATACTCTATACAAAATAAATATTATTATTCGCTTGAAATTGAAAAGAAATTAATTCAGTTTATATTTTGATTTGAAACTAATCTATGGGATGAGCCATGGAAATCGCTTTATGCAACTGAATAGATCTGTACAAATGTTTTATTAAATGTCAAAACTATTCTAACAGAATGATGTGTCTATTTTCCTTTGAAGCTTTGTACTTTTTAGTGAGTCTTCTTCTTTCTTTTCTTTTAGCATACCCTTTAATGTTAAAATTTAACATTCTACCTTTTGATTAGGGTGAATAGGGATTCCTATATGAAGTGGGCCGGTGCATTGTTTCTTTTTTTGAAATGTAATTTTAACATGAATTTCATAACTAAAAAGAGTTAAAAATCAACAGAATTAATTTCAGTCATGTTAAATTTATTTGTGAGGATGCTCCTGGGGATTATTATCATCCGTTGGAGTCACGGAGTACATAATGATGATGCCACAAGGTCCGCGATTGGGCTGATTCAACCCGAAAACAATGCGTTGCAAGAGTGGCAAACATTTTCATAGCATACTTAAGCGGGCAGCGAAGCGGTTTTCAAGTACTTGCAGCAATTGTCAGGCCAATTACGTGCCGCAATTATGTCATATGAGCACATAAGACCGGATAGCTGCAGCCATCGTGCGGAAGGAGAATTAGAGTGGAGACAGGAGAGAGGTGTGTACGGGGGAGGGGTGCTCTTTGTATACGAACCTTTTGGCCATAAAACTCTTAGCTGAGGGACTTAAGGCCCAGACCCTCGATGCCATCAGAGAGATGCGCTTGCCTGACTGTGTTCGAGAAGGGTGGCAGGAAAGGGGGACCGGGTGAGAGGCAGTCAGAAAAGAGAGTACTGCGAACTGGCCCGAAAGTTATCAGCCCTGTTAATTGCTTAACTTTTTCACTTCAACTTTTTTCGGACCAAAGAAACAGCGGCAACAGAAACAGAAACAGCAACAGAAACAGAGAAACCGAATTGTTGTCCATTATAGGCATCCAGGCGGGGAGATCGGGATGCGGAGTGGAGGGCTGCTGGTTGCAAGTGGAGATAAAAACCAAAGGGCACAAAAAAAAGCATGTTGGGGTGCTCAAAGCGAGCTCAAGAGACGAGCAGATACCCTATAAAGCGAGTACATTTTATGGATGGGACATCAACAAATTATAAAAATATTTAGTTAAAAATTGGTTTTCAATAAGAAATATATGAGAATACTTACCTTGTATTTTGCCCTCCGACCGGGTAGTATCTGCTTCTTGGGTTCAAGTAGAGTGGTTCTTTGTTATGCGCCCCACCATTGATCATCCGGCTTTACATCTCCTTCGAGTTGAAATTTTGGGAAAACATATTATATGTACAGAATGTTGTGCCTTATGTTAAATGTACAGACAACAACTTAACATTCTGTAGACATTAATGATAGAAATGTTGATGGTGATCAGCCTTAACAGAATTAGTTATATTTTAATAGAAAATACTTCTCATGCCTATTAGTAAAGCCATCCCATACGCCATGTACTCAATTTCTATGCTTACAGGGTACAAAAAAAAAAGAAGAAGAAAAGAAAAGACGCCGGAATATGTATAAATATAACAACGCTGAAAGAGAAACCATGCAAATATGGCCGGGCGTTAAAGTCAGAGGCTATCGCGGGTCGTAGGGGTCAAAGGGGCGAGGGCAGGTCATAAAGTATTTGCTGAATTTTATTTTGCAAGTTCTTCCTCTTCTTCGTTGGCCCTTTCGAATTTAAATGACAAATGGAGCTCGGCTGCTGCAATTGCGAGAAAAGCCCCGCCTCGCCCTTCCCCGATGCCATTGACCCTTTCCCTCTGACAGGCCGCTTATCGCGCGGACATGTCATAACAGAACTGAGCAAAAACAAAAAAAAAAAAGAAAACCGAAAAAGGGCAACGAAAAATGAAAAAAAAAAGAAGTAATATCGGGCAAGTTACGAAAAGTTTGCGCTCTAATCTTGACAGGCAACCTAAGTAGACTGTCGCCTGTAATTAAGGTTATGGCCAAACTAGAAAGAGAGAGAGAGAGGCTGACTAACACAGAAAGAGAGAGATAGAGAGAGAGAGAGGGGCAGAGAGAGAGAGAGAGGAGGGAGACAGACAGAGGGACGAGCAGAGAGAACTTAAAAATCAATGCGACACACTAAACTCTCATTACTCATATGGAACGTAACAAATCCTACAGCGTCCCTGCCCCCTAGCGTGCCGCTTCCCCCCTCCTCTCCTCTCGCCCCCATCGTTCAGGTGGAAGCCATAAAAACCACATAAAAAGCATTTAAAAGTTGGCTAATCTGCAATGGGCCACCGTTTGGCAAAGTTGGCTTAATGTTTTATGGCCCTAACCGTTTTCTGCTTCTTCTTCGTCTTCCTCTGACTCTTCTGCCTTTTCCGGTTCGTATTTTTTATTGCTGCCCCAGCAAATTGATTAAAAGATCAATGATTATACGCCTTTTAATGGTTCATTGCATTTCATTTAATTTCTAGTTTCTGGCAGCTCATTAAAATGAAATCCTCTTTAAAGTGTGAACTTGGCGCACTTTTCTTTAATTCGATTTCAAATTAGTTGAATTATTGGTGTAAAGACGTGGCAGAAAAGTTTATTGCCTTGAACTAGCTCAAAATTGTTTGCTATACTACCAAATTACATTGCTATACTACTAATTGGCGTAGTTCATTTAAGATAATTGAAGATATTTCGACTAATTTGTTTTGTAATTTTATCTTGATATTTGCATATCTATTCTTGATTAGTTTTGAAGCGATCTTGATGCAAGTTGGGATATCGGAGACGACCAAATCGAATTAATATAAATATATATGTTTAAAAACATAAGTGGAATATTAAATTCCTTGTTGTTACGAAAGAAAAATAGTTGCAAAGTGATTTCAATAATATTGTTGTTCAAACAACAATATAAGACAAGATTTGCCACTTTTAAAGACTTGATAAGAATTAAAATTGTCTCAATATGATTTGAACACTTCAAATAGATACAGATTCAAGGTGAGCGCAAAAATAATTCAAGCGATATCTATCAATAAATTTCGAGTAGCATAAGTTTCATAGTTAACGCGAATTGGCTCAAGTTGAAATGAAAAGGTCAACCTATTAGCCACGCCCTTCTCACCTGCACCCACCAATTAAAGTGGCCGTAAATATAATCATGCTTGCTGTGCATGATTTAACGGTTCAATGGACGCTTAAGTTGCTTCTGCAATAAGAAAAAAAACCGAATGTCAAATGTCAAGTGTAGCTGCTTATGAAGCCAGCCAGTCAATGCTCACATAAATAATATAAAAATCCGTATAGCGAGCAGACACGGACAGATAGACAGACAGACAGACAGATACAGAGAAGCTGGATAAAAAGTTTTTAGTCGACTCTTGAGTTCCGCTCGCTTCAAATGTTACCGCAACGGGGCGTATACTTCATTTATAAATTACGCAGGCATTAAATGCGCAGATACTGAACCAATTCAAAGTGAGATGGATTCAGCAGCACCTTCCCCACCACCATTCCCCTGGCACTCCCCTTTTCCACATTTCCTACTTCGCTTGCCTGCCCCTCTCTCTCTCTCTCTCTCTCTCTCTCTATCTTTGGAAATTGATGCGCCACATAAATCTTCAAGTATGTGAGTGGATGCGTCGACCTGTTCAGGGCTGCTATTTATCATTTAAGGCCACCAACCGACTGCACGTCATTCACTCCATCAGTCAGTCAATCTGTCCGTCAGTCAGTCAGTTAGACAGTCAGTCAGTTAGGCGCTGGCTCAAATCATTCAGCCAGTTGAGCTATTGCAATTTTGCTACAATTTTTCTGTGAGCGCCGCTGGCCACTTCATCGTTTTATGCCTTGCGAGGGCTGCTCAGCAAATTGATGATTTATGTGAGCTTGAAAACCAAGTAAGACATTTTCCAATAGCTTACATACACTCTCTTTCTCTCGTTTTTATTAGTACAAAATTTGATTGTCTTTAGTAGAATTTATATAGTAAAAGAATTTCTGAAAATTTGAATTTTTGTGAAATGAATTTTCATTTCGTTGTGTGAGTTGGCAAGAGCTACGAGAAGATTCAAGGTTTCCCCCAGCAAGGGAAAAGTAATGCGAGTTTGGTGTGGACTTGGGGCAGGTGAAGTAGTTGTCTCCCTACAATGTTACTTTTTATGGACCCCTATGTTTGGCAGCTACAATAAATTACGACTTATCTTCAGATGAGTTTTTCAATAACTAAAGTTAGTTGTTCGTCATTAAATTATAATGCTTACAAAGTGGTTAGCATTAAAAAAAAGGAAATTGAATACAATTTTAAAGTGCCATTTGTGAAAAGTTGGGTAAACCGCTGTTATTCCAGAACCTATTAGAGAGAGAGAGAGAGAAGAGTTGCATTTATGAAAATCATTTTCCACAAGCAACAGATGACTAGAGATTTCCATGTTCCTAGAAAGAATACATTATATTTTTAAATGAACATTGAATATTTGCCAAAAGAGATCCTTAGCACACATATCACATACGAGTATATCATTTAAATGAAAAGAATGTAGAAGATTGAGAAGCGACTCTCGAAGTAAACAATTTAGTCACGCTTTACCTATTAAGATGATTAGAGACTTTAATTTGCTTACTTACAGACGAAGCTAATATCGAAAACTCAACGATTGACTCACGTATCCTGTTTACTTAGCGAAAGGATTGCTCAAAATGAAGCTAGATGGGTATTTTGTGGGTGCTGCCAGTAGCCGAGCAGCGTCTCTCACACCTGGTCTGTCTCTGTCTCTGTGTGTGTGTGTGTGTGGATGTTTTGTGATTTTAATGCCGATTGGCAGACAGTGCTGCATAATGCTCCAGGATGAAATGGAGATGGTGGAGAAGCGGCTGTCAGCGTTATCCTGGGCGAGAGCTCGTAATGGACTTGGCACTTTGCAACTTAGCCATTGAAAATGTGTGTGTAAGTAGTTTAAATCTCATTCGCCAGGACAACGCAACGAGTACTACACACAGCCTGGATGCTTACACTTGAATAAATACCAGCAGGATGAAGAACAGCAGCAGCAGCTGAAGCTGAAGCTGAAGCTGGAGCAGCTGTGGCACAGCCGGATGATGATGACGATGGCATTCTTCTCCTCATCTTTGTCGTCATTCCAATTGCAAATAAATAAGAATAAGAAAGCGCTGCAAGGATAATGCCCAGTGACAAGGACAACGTGCAGATAGTTACTAAGGAGTAGGTGGGGCTTGGTGGGGCTGGGGGGGGGGGGGGGGGGGTGCCGGTGGCTGGGAGGTGGGTAAACCTCACACAGGGATGAGTTTTAAGTTTCTTCGTAATAAAATTGCATCCGCAGGACTTGCGAAAGAGAAGTGCAAAAATGAAGTGAGTGCAGATGCTTATCACGAACTATTCCCAGAAAGCGGAAAGGGAGAGTGGGTGGCGGGGGGGGGGGGGGGGGTCTGGCTATAGCCAGTAGCAGACTTGCTACAACTTCTCGCACACTGATTGAAGCGACACCTGCTTCTTCTTCGGACAGGTGTCAAGAAATGACAAATGCCAGCACATTTGCACACTGTCTGTGGTGTGGTGGGTTGTGTTGGGCTATGGTGAGTTGGGCTACTCATTACTTGTTGTCATGTTGAGATTAGGTTACCATCTTACATTACGTAAGCCAAAAAAAAAGAAGAAGAGCGACGTTAAACGTAAGTGTGAGAAGTAGTCTCATTAAGAAGTGCGACTAGTCAAATCTCTACACTGTGTGCATGTGTGTGTGTGTCTATGTGTGTGTTGGTGTGTGTGTGATGTATGACTGTCATTTTTATGTGCATGAGATAAGCTCGGCTAACAAGCGACGCGATTACCAACTGACTTACTTACATTTGCCATATGAAAACTGAGCAGCAGCAGCAGTTTTCTCTCCACCTCTCCATCTCTTCCCCCCCACTCTCTCTCTCTCTCTCTCGCTCTCTCTCTCGCTTGCTCCTCTTGCTCCACTTTTCCCTCCCACTGCACATTTTTAGACCACATAGCATCATAGTCGCTGCCAGTTGTGTTAATGTATACATGTGTTGCTCTATATTTCTGATATCCTTTAGTTTTATTAAAGATTAGATGGGGTATCAATGGTTGGTGCAATCAGTTGGGTGCAACTTCAACTTTATAGAGAGCATAATATATATGTCAGAAAAAGATATATCATAAATGTAAACTGATATTTAAGCGAATTGTAAGCTTAATAGTTTTAAGTAATTTTAATTTGTGATAACTATTTTTTCAAGATTGCATTTTTATATTTTGCGATCAAGTTTTGAAAGAAATATATATAAAATTTGCTCAAATATGTATTATTCTTATCAACAAACGATTATTCTGATTGTAATTAATGATAGTAAATAAAATATATATTATTCCCATCACCTAACCTTGCTGAATGTTATTTATGCTGAATGTTATTTATACTGAATGCTCTTTATACAGAATCTTTATTTATAATTTTTGTATAGGGTAGCTGCTGGTGGCTTATTTCCATTTGTACTTGTTAAATTTAATTATTGCTCATGTAATATGTTATGCGAAGGCAGTTAGCGAGAGTTTTCCAATGGGTATGCTTAACAATTGTTTGCCTAATTAACTATTAAAATGTGTTTGGCATAATATGTCTGTAATATGCCCTGCAAGTGGATACGATACCAAAATCTAATTTAAAATAGCTTCAAGTTATTATGTTCAATTATTTATGTAGAACGAGAGTAGGCAAAATGCAATATAAAACCAATTTTATTCGTTCAATAAATTTCAATAAGTTAGTCTTTGAAATTCAGATACTTTCCACATCATTTTAAGCCAGGTTGTCAAACCGAATCGTATTTCGGTGTTGCAAAGCTTAATGAATTGGTTTCAGTTGTTTTTCGGTTTTGAATGTCGTTATGGTATCTTATGGATTAATTATAGCGGTTCCTGCAACTGGTTGTTAAAAAAAACGTTAAATTTCGGTATCAGTTTCTATGCTGAATTTGAATCGGAAAAGTTATTTGACGCACTGCATTTCACTGCTACAAATTCAACTTTAAGTTGATATTTAACTTATCCTTAAAGGTTACTTTAACTGAATAAATAAAGTTCTCTATTAGAGCATTTGATAGTCGATCAGTTGCTGACCAAGCGCAACTTTTCTGTGTGCAAAAAAAAAGAACTTCGCCAAAGCAAAACTGTTGCTAAATGGTTTATGCACACATAAAAAATTGAAGAAAAAAAAAAAGCCGCTTATATGGGGAAGCGTTAAAAACCATATATAACGAAGTGTAGGGGGGGGGGGGGGGGGCAGGTTGTGTGAGGAGTGTGTGGAATAAATGTAACATGTAACGATTGCAAAAGTTACAAAACGTAAATTAAAAGTTGAACGAATGAAGAGTTTGAAGTCGGCAGCATGCAGTAAATTTAAACCACCGAGCAGCCGCTCTGTGGCAACAAGCCCACAACACCACCGTCCACCCACGCGCAGCCACCTTGTGCGCACATATTCATCCGCAACAAGGGAGCCTCATGTTATTTGCAATGTTGTTTTGCTATTTTTATGCAAGGAGCAGTAAGCAGGAACAGGAGTTGGCAAACTGTTTGCACAACTATGAAATTAACTGCTTATTAAGGCAACAGAGGTAGGGTGGTTGGGTGGCTTAGCTTGACTTGCGGCGAAGCCGACTACTTCAAGTCGTCAAGTGAAAGTTTTTGCCAAATGGCATGGAAAATGTTGCGCGAGATATGAGAGCCCGGCATCATTAATTATTTTGCTCATTAGCGTTGGCGATGTGTGACTGTGTGTGTGTGCGTGTGTGTGTGCGTGTGTGTGCGTGTTTGTGTGTCGGAGAGACAAAGAATTTGCCACAGTCAACAACAGCTGCCTTCAAATGTGCGCCATGTGATCAAATAAATCAAGTTAATGCGGCCCCGACTATTAAATACCGTAACCCAAAAAAGGCCTACAGCTATTTTAAAATTCAACTAATTGCGCTTCTAACTCATTCAGTTTTAAAACAGTTAAATATATAATAAGCATACATATGTTTTAAGTCCTTAACTGTTTCAGTTGTAAGCAATTTATGTAATTGTGTCCACATTTTATAGCCTGACTGTTAATTGATCCATTTAAAAGGGAATTAAGTTAACGTTACATTAATTGTTGTTAACCTAAGTTATCTTATGTTTTATATTTTAAGAACAATTTACGGAAATGAATATATCAAACATTTTATAAAATCTTTAGTAATAAATTTGATGCTGCCCGGAAAAGTATGCTATAAATATTTTAAAATTATTTATATCGAAGTGGAATGTTGAACAAAGTGTGGTTAAATATGCGCTCTGAAAAGAGATAATGACAAAATAGTCAAAGTAATTAATGTTTAGATGGTTTTAATATTAAAATTATGTTTATGCAATGTATATCAATTCTTTGCTTTTGTTTTTTCCCTATAATCATAATAATTAAAAATTATATTATCATTGAATGACTGAATGCTGTTCACAACATTTTAAATATAGTTAAAAATAAAGTTTAAAATATTAAAACTTAATTGATTTCAAGCTATAAACAATAATTAAAGTGCAATTATAACTAACAAGTAAAGTGTAAATTATCTGGACTAAAATTGCCCAACATTTAATAATATTGTGTTAACCAAGCGAAAACAATTAGACTACCAATTGTTAAAGGCTATTAACTTAGTAAGCTTGCCAAGAGAGATGGAATTGGACAAGGATATAGAGCGGAAGAGGAAGAGAGATAAATAGAGGAAATCAACAACAGATGGGGAAAAATCATCACATTTAAGCGAACTCAAGAAATGTACGCATGAATAAGAATGCAAATAAATCATTTTTAAAGAAAAATATTTATACAATACCATTTATTTTTTATTACTTGCTTATTGGATGCTTATTTTGCGATGCTGAAAATACACAATATACCCATCGCAAATTATTGATAGATGGCATAAAGTGCTTTTAAAACTATTTGAATGCGCAATTGAAGCGCACAGCGCGTGTCAAAAGCAGCAAATGTGGCAAAATTGTGCAAAAAGATTGCGCTGACAAAAGTATACAAATAAACATTACCCTCTCTATCACTCCCGCTCTCTCTCTCTCTCTCTCTCTCTCTCTTTCTATATATACATCTATCTCTCTCTTTCTCTAACAGGAATTGCAACAGCCAGAAGTAGATCAAGTGTTGCAATTGCAACTGCACCATCAACATCAGCTTCAAATTCAAATTCAAATTCAAAACTTCAACTCCATCTGGTGTCGCTGTGTCGTTGTCACGTAGCAAGAATCAAAAAGAAATAAGAAAAAGAAGAACATAAAGTAGAAGAAGGATAAGTAAAGTGCCGTTCAAAGTCAAATCTATAGAATGGGTGGAAATGGCTTCGTATGTGTGCTTAAACATTTTATTTATCACGCAAAATGTTCGCAATGCATACCATCTATCTTATACATACTTTCCCCACACACACTTTTCATGTGTGTGCTTTA
Organism: Drosophila basisetae; assembly: GCA_035041595.1. Classification (NCBI taxonomy): domain Eukaryota; kingdom Metazoa; phylum Arthropoda; class Insecta; order Diptera; family Drosophilidae; genus Drosophila; species Drosophila basisetae. Next base: position 5,587,566 of record JAWNLB010000123.1, on the reverse strand, counting down.
TGTGTGTGTGCTGTGTGTTGTGTGTTGTGTATGTGTTAACAGCCAAAATGTGTGCAAACGTTTTAGCATACCCTGTAAAATGGGAAAAGGGTAGGAACTAGTGCAAAACTGTAAGCATAGAAAGTTTATTTAAAGTTGTATTATGATAACTATACATATATTAAATATATAAGTTCAGTTTGATCACTTATAGCTATATTCTAGGCTAATAATTTATTCTGCAGCATTAACATACAACTCAAAATAGTTTTTTATTTACATCTGGCAGACTAATTGCTACAGATATAAAATTTTATATTCATCTTCTTTTAAACTGAACACATATTCCATATTTTTTACTTCTAGGAGAGTTCTATTGCAATTCGTTAAATCTAAGTTCATAAATTACAATAGTAAGTTTTTGAGCTCAGACTTAAGAGTTGCTTAGTTTTTTGTATAATAATTATTTCTGATGTTTCTGAAACAAAAAGAATGGCGAATTATTGAGATTAATCAGAAAGTAAAAGATATTACAAAATGTGAGACAAATGGCTTAATCGACTTTCATAGGATATATCACTGTCGATCAGAGTTAACTTGAGGAGTGCCACGTTTCTTATTTTTCCTAGTGCTGGTCGCCAAATGTGCATGCAGACAGCGCACATTGAAAGTTTTCAATGATTTCAAGTCGCATTTATCGCAGTTGTCTGCATTTTTACACATTTTCGTGATATGCACTGGGAATTGTTTTCGTTTTTTTTTATTTTTATTTTTTTGTTGTTTCATCTGCTGTTTTGGAGATTGTAATGGTAACTACTTTGAGTAAACTAAACCCGAACTTCTTGTAAATAAAAAAGATTTAAATGGTAACTTCTTGATGTTAGGCAAACTTTAGTTTTGTGTGAATTAATTTGAAACTAGAAGTTTCAAATTTGGATCCTGCCCAACCAGTACCTTTGAGTGTACAATTTGAGCTTGATTATCGAGGTAGAATCGCGTATTCAGCTATCAACGAAGTATTATGCCAGAGGTCAGAGGACCATGATAAAAAAGGTATGTTTTGTTCTTAAGATTGAAGACAGTCTTTACTTAATGCTTGAACTCTTCATGAATGATTTAACATTCTAGAATGAACAATTCCTAATGTCCGAACGAGAATGCATATTTTGTCCCTAATCAGCTTTTGGGTGCTGATTAAAAATATATATTCAAGAATAATATATAATATTATACAATAGCTGACCCAAAAGAACCTACTTTGTAGGGTAGAATAAGTGTATTCAATGCGACAAATAGTAGCACCCTCGGCAAGTGTATATATGACCAGTAACTGGGGCAAGTATCGCATTCTGTGTCACAAAGTGGTGCCACATTAAATCGGCTGCAGGCCTAAAGCTCGTGCAAACATTTGCAACATGTTGTGCGTGCCTTTTTAATTAACATAAAAATCTAATTTGCCGCACTTTCAACTGTGTCTCTTTCTAACTGTGTCTGTGTGCGTGTGTGCTTGTGTGTGTGTGCCTTAGTGTTATGAAAACAGCTTAACCTTATGGCCAACGATGTGTGCCATAATATGTTGGTGCCTTTGGCATTGGCTTTCACAGAGACAACAACAACAAGAGCAGCAGCAGCAGCAGCAGCAGCATGAGCAGAGGCAGCTTTAAACACCTGGCCAGGATGGCCACATACGTTGTTAGCATCCGCAAAGGATCCCCTTACCCCTCATCCACCACCCCCTCCACCTCTCCCCATCCCCCTCCCCCTTCCGCCGTCACCCATCTCTCCTGCTGTGTCATCACATTAGCGACATTTACACGTCGCAGCAATTTCAAACAGCAGACGACATCGTTTACCTTGGCAACCCCACCTAACACCAACCCAGCCTGCCCCAGCCACTCGCTGGCATTGCCTCAAGCATGCAGTCAGTCATAATCATTTTCATTGTGAACATGATTTTGCCAACAATGCTTGACAAACGCACAGAAAAATGCTGGAAAATGCTGTTGTTTTCCCTCACTTTGCCCATTTTTGTATTTACTTTGTTGCTCATTAGGTGCAATTAGTAGCCCGGTATCTGTTAACTGGGCTCAAATGACTTGAATACAATGGCTTGCGGCCATTCATTTAAATTACTTATTTACAGTGGATGCAAATTTCATTGCCATTAAATTAAAAATGTTTAAGCAAACAAACAGTGAAAACAGAAAAGAACACAACAACAACCAACAACATTGGCCAAATGGCAAACAATGGCTATGAGCACTTGATGCTAACAAACATTTACCAAGTGGCCGACACTTTCTGCCAACAACATAAAACCTACTATGAAAATGAAAAAAAAAATGGTATAAAGACACTAGCAGCTGGGGGAGAATTAGAACGAATCTAAAATGCTCTTTTCTGCTAACTTAATTAAAGTAAAATGCTTTTGTTACCATTAAGATTATGGTTTAGAAAATAAAACTTTTAAAAGGAAACAAAACGATTACGATGAGAGGTGTTTGAAAATATATCTTAAAATAAAATAATTTTTTTTAAATTAATGCAAGAATAGTAGAAAATTAAATTAAACACAAGGTAATCCATAAAAATGTCCCACTATTTAATTAAATGCCCATAAATCTATAATTGAGTAAGCGATGATTGTTTAATGTTTAATTTATGTGGAACTGCTGATTGATTATTATGGTTGATGATTGATTGATGATTGACTGTTAAAATTACTTATCAATCAGTTAGTCAGAGTATAAGCCAGATCTATGTGTTCATTTAAACTGTTTTAGATGAGTTGCTACCAGCGCACATAGTTCAAATTTCATGCAAATTTAGTCATTTGCCACAAAATGTGGACACAGACACAGATAGATTTGAATGCGTGACAGCCACGCCTCTTCCACTGGCATTTGCATTTAAATCTCATTAGTTTTTAATGGTTTTGCTCGCAATTTTGTTTTTTTTTTCTGCTGCCCTTTTTAAAAATGTTTAATTTTTTGAAGTTAAATTTTCGTTTCTGGTTTATGTTTTTGGCCGTGTGGCAAGTGACAACTTTGCGCGATTTCCGCCGGAAACCGTGTGGCTGCTGTTGCACACACACACACACACACACACACATAGATACGCACACACACGCACGGACACAGACACAGACGCACAGTTCAGTAACCGCAAAACGCGTTTTAAATGTGTCACGGCCTCCCTACTCCCCATGCCACGCCCAGTTGGCGACCGCCCTTGGTTGAAATGTCTAACAAGCTGGGCGCAATGTTTTTGCTTGCCACTTGCCACTTGCCATTTGCCATTTTGTTGTGTTTATTTAATGAAATGCATATTAAACATGTGTTCCAACAAAAATTTGGTTTGCATACTTATTTTTCGGCTGTGGTACAGTTCTTGTTGTTGTTTTTAGTTGTTTGTTGTTGTTTGTCGTTGTTGGTGCTTGGTTGTTGTTTCTGCTGTTTTGCTTGTTGCTGCCCATTTTGTACTTTCCTTCGAATGACTTCGTTGAAAAGTTTGAACAACAAATTTTGGCAATTGTACATTTAACATGATAAAGCTAATATTGCCAAAGCAGATATCAAGTTTATATAAATATTTGTATATATATATTCATATATTATAATGAGCAGCCACAACACACATTTACTGGCCAGTGACATAACTTATTTAGCTCTACCAATCGTACAAGGAGAAATATTCTCTTTGAGAGCGAACTCGACTAGGAAATACCTTGTAATTTGTAACTTAATTTATTTTTTATTGTTGTTTGTATCCGATTCTTATCGATATTGGCGACGTGGATATCCAGATATCGATAAAATGAAATAAACAGGATTTCAAATTTGAGCTCTATATCTATGTGTTATATCGATTGAATTTTGCTGTCTATTTATAGTATAAATACTAAGGTCGAATAGGTTAATTAATGGCGAAATTGATTCAGCTTTTCTATTAGATTGCCTCTACTTTTCTATTCCTACTAGACCTTCTAGGAACTCATACACAATATTTTATTCTTGATGGAACTCTCTCTGCAGCTTTAGTTCAATTTTCAAAACTTTTTTATCTTCGGGAAAACTCTGACAATGCTTAACTGTGATAAACTTATCTTCCTCCACAGGTTCAGAAATATGCCAATCTTTTCTATACCTCTCTCTTTTTCTTTCTTAAAATTTTTTACTTTTTGGTGTGCTTAAATCCTTAATCATTAAAGTTAGTAAGCCACATTAAACAAATAAATAAATATCTTCACAATAAATACTATATTATATTATTATAGGTTTTCTGCGAGCAATCAATATGCTAACCGCATTTATGGGGGTTCCCCGTGCTATAATTAATTATTAATTAATAATAAATAATAAAAGAGTATTGTAATTATGTTTTGTTTTTTAAATTTAAAGTAATTATTAATACGAATTCGATACTCTTTGTTGGCGTTTAGTGCAGCTCTAAAAGGAAATTGCTGTGTGATTGTTTATGAGCCTCATTTGCATTTGCCTCCTTCTGCCGAGCTCTGCATCTGTGTGTGTGTGTGTGTGTGTGTGTAAATTTATATCCTGTCATAATGTTCGACGTATATATATGTATTGTGTGTGTCATTAATGGTAGCAAGTGCTGTTGGACTCGTGGCCATTTAAATTTTCAATTCACATGCAATGACTTAATTGTTCATAATTTTGTTATCTGATTAACACAAATTCTGCTTAACGATAATGACTTTATGCAGTTTATGGGCAGCGCGTGCCGAGAAACAAAACCCTTCCTCGCCCCAGCCCCTACTCGTTGAAGGACATGCGGCATGCAACAAACGAGCAACGGTAAAATGTGCAACGACAAGCGGCAACAAGCTCTGAGCTTATCCATTATCAGCTGCACGTCACATTATACATGAATACATATATATCTATACATATACATATATATATATATATATCTATATATATATGTCTGGCTGATTCTCAATGGACTCGAGAGGCCATTGAATTTTATCGCTGCGCCAGCGCTGATTAAATATCAACGTAATTTATTATTCAAATTAAGTTTATCGCCGAACAAAAGGCGGACAGCAAATGCATTCTGAAGGGTGGCGGATTGGGGGGTGAAGGGGGCGTGGCTTTATTTCACTGTTTGTTTTATTGATGGGAGGCAGTCATACAATAAATTTCATGTGTGTGTGTGTGAAACATTACTAACACTAATGCATAATCAAATTAACCTCATCCAGTTTGTCATAAAAAAAGCATTCGAAATTTTTGAATGCAACATAAAAAGTGGCAACAAAAAAGATTTATTCCAAATTTGCTTATTCTCAATTTAACTCCATTGAGCAATAAAGTACGAATAAATCAACTACTATAAGCTCTGAATACAACTTTTCATATGGAAAATTCATGCAAAATGAGATCAATATGGAAAAAGATTTTCCACTATCATTTCTCATACGATATTTATGAAATTTGAAATATTTCAAGCTTACTACTTACGAACAGACGAACATGACTGTATCGACTCGTCTCTTGATTCTGATCAAGAGTATCTATACTGATGGTGTCGGAGAAGCTTCCTCTGCTTATTACATACACTTGCACAAAACCATTATACCCGTTTTACAGTTTTTAATGCGCTTAGAGTATAATTATTAATTCATTCGAATTATGTCTAAGTTTCTATTACCTAAAAGTTGTTATACCCTAAATGGATTGTCAGATTCGTCCGGATTTGATTACTATATCATACAGCTTTCATAAGAAGACCCTTTTTATTTACCAGGATATCCAAATCAAACACATAATTTATTCGTTTTATATACGCTTCTCAGACGTGGACTAAAAATCATCGACATCACTCTATTATACCATATAGTATTATAATATAATTTATGTATTTGCAAGGTTTAATTTACTTTTAAATATATAAATTGTTATGTTCATTATTAGACAGTATTTTATTGATTCATAAGTGGCGCGGTCGAGCAAACCGCTGATTATAAATTCATATACTCTAGTAATGTACGAGGTGTGTTCAAAAAGTATCGCGAATTTTGAATTTTCGCGGGTTTTCCATTTTTTTGAATAGGTAAAAATCGAAGACGATCCAAAACACGTGCAAGCAAAACAGTCAACAATTAAGTGAACATTCAAAATGGCCGAGCTTGTCGGCATAAGTGAGAGACATGAGTACCAACATAACGCTACCAAAAAATCGAAATTCGATTATACGTAACCCGCGAAAATGCAAAATTCGCGATACTTTTTGAACACACCTCGTATATATGTACACACCCCAACTTCTATATACCTGTCGCACCACGCCCCTTTTGTTTAACAAAGAGTTGCCCTTTTTATTGTGTCACGCTCGAAACGTGTTCAATAATTTTGTCAATAATTTTTGTCACGCCCCACAGAGAGAAAAAAAAATTGCCTCCTCCTTTTTTTCGTTGTCGTTCTTGTTTATGTTCCTCTTTTTTTTGGCCCCTACAAATCGAGTCATCAATGTGGCTGTCGCTTTTGGGTCATAAGTTTGGTTCAGCAGGCCCAGTTTGGGGTTTTCTCTCTCCATAGTTTTTTTTTCTCTTCGTTTTTGCCTGGCTTTAGTCACATTAAGTTCATTGTGTTTATGGCATAAATTTGCATGTTTTCCACGTAAATTTTTCAATTTGAATAGGCGAAGGCGCGTTTTCGTTGAACTCACGCTGAAACATAGGTCCTTGTCCCTGCAGAGGGTCTATGGAGTATTTACAAGCCAAAATCACGTTTGTAGGGTGGTTAGAGACTAGAAATTTTTTGAAGAACTAAAATTTATTGATTTGTTTGACTACTACTATTAAAAACTCCATACATTTGGTTAATACATTTTAATAGTTTTCAAAAAATTTAAGAACCATTTTTTGTGTTTGTTAAGAATTTTGTAAAATGTACTTTGCATATTTGCAAAGTTTGATAGAACTCTTTACAAATTGTTTGACCTTAAACAATGTTGTTTTGAAAAATTTGCAAATACAGAAAGAATGTATTTTGTATTGTATTTTAAGGCTTTAATTTTTTAATTTTCTTTTTACGAACACGACTTACTTCCTTTCTTTAAACTGTACAATTTGGTGATATGAGCATATATATAAAAATGAAAATGTAATTTTACTGATCGAAATCTATGCAAATTGAATCGAAAATTCGTAACACTTTTAATCCTTTTATGCGTAGAGTATTCGGAATTCCTCTATTGCCATGTTTATGTCGGATATTCATTTATATTGATATTTATTGCTTGGGCACCAAACATCAACGAGCCCCACACACACACACACACAAACACACACACACAGAATGTGCAGTTTTATTTTGCTTGTGTGTGTAAATACAGTTATTTTTTTTTGTTTTGGTTAACAATGTGGGCAGGCAAAAGCTTCAGTTTTATTGCTCAATAAGTGGGCTTGACCCTTATGTGTGTGTGTGTGTGTGTGTGTGTGTGTGTGTGTGAAGTGTAAGTGTCAAAGGCATGTGTTTAGCATGCCTCATTTGAGCGCAAATTCACCTGCAGCCATCAATTATGCAAAGAGCAGTTCCGTTCCAGGCCGGACGCTCACTCTCTTTCTCTCTCTGTCTGTGCCCGGGCAGACTGTCTAGATTAATTTATTAGCCTTCTCCTCGCATACACCAAATAATTGCAGTTTGCATAATCATGCCAACCAACATACCAACACACACACACACACACACCCATGCACATGGAGAGCTCATATAATATTTATTTAAACTGCAAGTTGGTTGGCAACACTTGCACCTGCAGCTGATAAAGCTCTGTGTATTTAGTTGTTGGGGGAACTCAATTTGTTTTGGCTGCACACGACTGGGCAGTGGAAACTGTGCGGGATATTCGATGTGCTACAAAGAGGATTTCAAATATATTTGTGCTTTACGAAATGAAATAAATCAAACGAGGAGAGCCGGCCAAATTAATATTAATATTGACCAGGTGCAGCTATGCTCAGTAAATATACGTATATAAATATCTGTATTGATAATTTTCAGCAGACTTGCTAGTAAATATTCGATTTGAAATTGTATGAACTTGTAAAAGCTTTCCACTTGGAATATAATAAAATCACGCTTAAATACTTAGCAACTAGCTAAATGTAAAAATGAAAGGCACATGAACATGTTTAGCTAACCCATAAAAAATGGCGGAGGAAGAGAGAAATTTGGCGCTAAGCATGTGGCAAGCAAGCCAAGCAGTTCTAAAAACTGAATATTAATTTCAATTACGCCCCAAACTGTTAAACAGTTTGCCTAATTGCCGGTTACCAACTTTTTGTGGTTGGGTTAAAACTTATTGAACTTTGAAGCAAGGCCAGCGCCCAGCTCATCAATTATGCGGTCATAGAGCATATATAAAAGTGAAAAGCGACAAATTACTAAGTTGTATTTCTGTAAAAGATGTGGCCACGCGTCCTGAGCAGCTCGTATCCGATGGAGGCGCATTATTTTATGGTGCCCAAGTTTGCGTTAAGTTTAATCGGCTTCTATCCGGAACAGAAGCGCACTTGGTTGTTGCTTGCTTGGAGTTTCTTCAATTTCAGCGTACTCACCTATGGCTGCTATGCGGAGGGTGCCTATGGCATCCAACAGATACCCATCAATATTGGACTTGCACTGGATGCACTCTGCCCCGTTGCCTCGAGCATTTTGTCGCTGATTAAAATGCTGTCAGTTTGGTATTATCGCAATGAATTTAAATCGCTGATCGATCGCATTCGCCATTTGACCGAGGAGCAGCATTCGGACAGGAAATTGGGCTATAAGAAGAGTTGCTACACTTTGGCAACCAGGCTGACAGCGTTGCTTTTGTTGTGCGGCACCTGCACCAGCACCTCGTACACTGTGCGACACATATTCGACAATATGCTGCGACTATCGCATGGCAAGGTTTGGATCTACGAGACGCCATTCAAGATGAAGTGAGTCGAGTGAAAGTTGTTATCGATATATATATATGTATATATGTATATATAACTGCCCAACTCTGATTTGCTTCGGTTTTTTTTCTTTTAATAACAAGCACTCTTTCAATAAATATATGGTAAATATCAGTTTTCTTCATTTATTACTCTCCAATTCGGACTTGATTTGATTTTCTTTCATAGCATGCACCGATTGGGAAGACTCTTTAAATAAGTACAGGGTATTTATCAGTTGAGCACACTTACTCTAACTCCGGTTATGACATTCTCTTATATAGTTTCCCCGATGTGTTTTTGCGCTTACCGCTATATCCATGGATCTATGCTTTGGTCTGTTGGCATGGTTACATCACCGTCGCTTGCTTTGTGGGCGCCGATGGTTTCTTCCTCGGCTTCTGCCTGTACCTAACGGTGCTACTGCGATCGCTACGTGACGATATCAAAGATCTACTGCAGCTGGAATCCAAGGGAATCGAAGTGGAGCCAACGGTGCAGGAGGAGGAGCGAATTGTGCGGGAAATGGTGAAGCTCATCAATCGTCACAACGAGATTGCCGATCTGACGGAACGACTCTCTGGCGTTATGGTCGAAATCACTCTGGCACACTTTGTCACCTCCAGCCTGGTTATAGGCACCAGTATCCTGGATATGCTCATGGTGGGTTAGCTTCCTCTTCCTCTGCCTCACACTCTATCTCTGTCTCTCTCACTCTCACCCACTGTTTAATCTTATCCGGTTTAGTTCTCGGGTGTTGGCGTCATTGTCTATTTGGTCTACACCTTGGCGGTGACCACAGAAATATTTTTGTACTGCCTGGGCGGCACCTTCATTATGGAGGCGGTACGTACACATGTCTCTGTTCTTTTTGAGCTTTAATCAGTTCTTATTCTTCTTATTTTGATTAAATATGAAACACATTTTTCTAATTGAAGTTTGATTTTTTGCTATTTCCTTAACTATTGCTTTGCATTTGTGTTGTTTAGTGCTTGGATCTGGCCAGAAGCACTTTTGCAAGTCATTGGTATGGCCATAGTGTTCCTGTGCAGAAGATGACGCTGCTGATGATTGCCCGAGCTCAGCGTGTGCTCGTCGTCAAGATACCCTTTTTCTCGCCATCCATGGAGACGCTCACATCGGTTGCGATTGAGATATGCCAAAGAGATTTCAATATTATACATCATATTATAATATTTATATTACATATTTATTATTACAAATGATATTCAATTCTCTTTGGATTACTGTATTCAAGTTTGACTCTTTAATATCTTTATTTTCCATTACTTTTGTAGATTCTGCGCTTTACGGGCTCGATTATTGCGTTGGCTAAATCAGTTATATAGACGAATCGTTGGGCCATATATTAATCTAATCTAATCTAACAATTGAGCACCCGAAACTGCAATAAAACATGTTGTTTAGAAATTGGAAATGATTTCAATATATAAAAATATCAATATTTACTTTATGCTAAGTAAATAATTTACACACTGCATCAGGACGCATGTTCTACCCCACAAGTATATATATAAATCACTGAATATCACTGTGTTGCTGACCAGGAAAATTGTATTTGTTGAACAAACCATTAACCGCAAACCTACTGAGCTTAGGGTCTCCACTAGTCGAGCTCTCTCGACTGGCACATTCTAACTTGAGTCCTGCCAACTTCTGCTTATTGTTTGCACCAAAAAGTGCGCTTCACTTTGCCTTGGTCATATTTGCTTTTAAATTGAATTTATCTCTGTATTCTTCTCTCTCTCTCTCTCTTTCTCTATCTCTCTCTCCCTCTCCCTCCCACTTTTTCTCGTTATAAATAATATATTTTTGCCATCGTTGCCAAATATATCTTGCTTCAGCATATATATTTCATTAATATTTACAATTTAAATTTCTGATGTTTCGTTAATTGCACTTTGCACAATCCGTTTTCCCATTTTTCCGTTTTCCTTTTCCTTCTTCTCTTTATCTCTTGAGCTTTCGCTTTGTTTGCTTTTTCCTTTCTCATTTTTTTTGTTTGACCATCTCATTGTTGTTGTTGTTGTTGCTACTGCTGTTGGTTTAAAGATTGTGCTGTTTACTGGCAAATTGGTTTCTTTTACGCCGGAACTCATCACGTTGCACCTGCCACCCTACCCTTGATCCTCATCACCTTCCACCGAACCGTGCCTTTTATGTTGCATACTTTTCAGCGGTGGCTGCTGCAACTGCCGCTTTTTCTTTTTCTATCTGCTGCAGCTCATTTTCATGCAACCACATGCACTCTTTACACACACACACACACACACACACACTTGCACACACTCGCACACACTCGCACACACATTCACATACACACATCTTAATGACATCCGTTTCGGAGCTTGCTTGCCTCTTTTCATATCCGTGTTTGCTGCACTTGTTGTTGTTTTTTTGCTGCTGTTATCTCAGTTTATTGTTGGCCCTTCTTCAAGTTAAGTTCCCCCACACCCACATAACCCCCTCTTCCCTTCCCCATTCTTCACTGGGGACTCTCATATTTTTTTTTACTTTATATACTCCCTATTAAGAGTTTATTTGTTTTAACTGCCTTAAACAAAAAAATGTAATAAAATAAAATTAAATAAATAAAGTTTTTTTTTCACATTTTAAATTTCCTTCTTTTTTTTTTTAAATATGGAGTATGTTCTGTACGAAACTAAATTTTATTAAATTAAATATGTAAAATAATTTAAGAATTCTTCAGATATGAAAATCGTCTTTTAAGCATGAAAATGTTGACTATGTTGATATTTTAGTCAAATCAAAAATAGTAATGAATAATGATCATCATCGATTGATGATATTAAATATTTTGCAAGTGTATTCAGAAGTCGGTGCGATGCTGCTGAACGGTCTTCAATCTGCTTGTTGGCATTCATTGTTCACGCACACAAATTCCTTTGCTTAATGCTGTAGTCCTTGAAATCTGGAAATCCTTTAGTCCACCACATGCATCATGAGCAAGAGCGCGCGCCTATCTCTTGCCACACAATCTTTGCAACCCCCGCCCTCTCTCTCTCCGTCTCTCTCTGTCGACCTCGCAATCGCTGTCTTTATCATTAGTCTGTGTCGTCTTTGTTTTGTTTCGTTTGTTGGCATTTGTTTGCTTATTTTCGCTGGCGCCTACTTTTGTCAAAAGTGCTTTTGCTTGTAATGTGTTCGACATTGGACCGCAAAAGCGACTGAGACCCCTCATCTACACACACCCACACACACACACATACATACTCGCAACAACTACGCACACACACGCATATTCTTGGCCCACTTGCAACAGCCCTTTAGTGTTTGGTTTCTGTTTCTGTTCATTTTTTTTTCTTGTTGCTGCTTGTTATTTTTATTTTGTTTCTTTTTTTTTATATTTCGTTTCATTCAGTTGAGTTCTTGGATGGCTTCTGCCTCTGCTTCGGCTTCTTCTTCTAGTTTTTCACATTTTTGTATGTGCATTTATTTTACCATTTCGTATGCTGTGTAGATGAACTCTTAAGCACACACACACACACACACACACTCACACCCACTCCCACACACACACACACACTCTCGCACACACCATACGCAATTTTTGCACTCAAGTTTACCTACTTTTTATGGTAAACATTCCAAGGTTGCTTGTTTATTCTAGCAAAAATGTATTTAGGTGCGCTTAACTACTACGTGTGAGTGAGTGTGTGTGTGTGAGTGTGAGAGTGAGTGAGTGTGTGATTGAGTGTGTGAGTGGTATTAAATGGGTTAGGGTTAGCTAAACCCGTTGCCTGGGATTGTGACAAAAATACGACCTTAAAAATACAAATGCATAAAAACGTTAAATAAATACTCGATTAATGTTTATTTATTTCAATTCGAGGCACAAATTTAATTCCGTTTCAACACTATATTTATGATCTGTATGTGTAGGGAGAGATCTAATCAATCAACACCCACCAGATATGCACAATTAAACAAGCAAAAAAAAAAAATAATAATAATAACTGTTATACTCCAAATAATTGAAATTATTCATTTATGAACTATAAAACTGCATCTTTTGTTTTAAATTTCCTGCGGATTTTTATTTCATTTATTCCAATTTAATTTAAATAGAGTTAAGAGTAAAGATCTTAAGCAATAGATAAAATGGCGAAAATATTTCCAATTTCAGTTTTAATGGCCTCATCAATCATCTTCATTTAATTGTTAACTATAAATCATTTGATGTGTTCTGCTTTTAATGACTCAAACAGTCAGTCCATAAATAATGTGAAGATTTTTATGCTAGCCATAAAAAATGTACAAAAAGTGTTTTTAACTTGTCTCATAATAAAAATCAAAGAACCATTTCCAAATGGAATAACAAGCTTACGTTTCATTACGTTACGCAAGCTAGCGTTACGTTATGTGAAGTACCCATCAATGTGGCGCACATGAACAAATAATTTTAAATGCCATTTTTACCTACACGACTAATTAAATTTTCGCATTCTATGAGCAACATGGATGAAGCGTGCTGGTGAGTTAGGCGAGGGGATGGGAGGGGAGGGGAGGAGATGTTGTTGCTGTACTGGTCCCCAGTGAAATGTAAATAAAAACAGGAAGCACGAGACGAATTAACGAAAACAAACACGAGTAGCTGTAAAAAGTTGCGGGACGAAGCAAACGGGAACGAAACGAGACAAGAGTAGAGGCGACAAAATGACGAACAGCGAGGAACGAGTGGAAACGCAACGATGTCGGCATGAGTGAAATTTTAAGCAGACGCGAACGCAACAAAAAAAAAATAGGAGAACACGTGCGTAGGGGAAGGGAATGGAAACGATGGGAAGGGCGGGAAAACGATCCATTAAAATTCCGTTGGGGCCATTGCAAAATAAATCCACTTGCAAGTGTCGCAAAAAAAAAAGAAAATATCCAAAAATAAAAAACAAAAATTAAAAAAAAATCAAGAAGAAGCGAAGAAAAGTCGTCATCGTCAGCGTTTTTGGCGTCAAATGCCAATCGCATGTGATTCCTAGTTACCATGAGACCCTGTCCCTCGCCCCTCCACCACAACCCAGACACAGACAACACAAACGATATGCGAAATGGCAAACGAATGTATTTTTTTCCATTTCTCGTTTTTTTTTCTGTAACTTGTGTTCTGTGATGTTTGGCCTAAAAGTATGCATTGAAATTCAACACGCAGCGTGGGAGAAATACTGCCAGTGGCTGTGTGTGTGTATGAGATTGTCAGGTCGTGGGTGTTTCTGTGTGTGTGTCTGTGTGTGTCTGTGTGGTGTGAGATCTAAGAGATGCTTAAAATTAGCGTAAGATCTTTGACTGCTTAAAGCGACACACGCACTCAAATTCAGCCAAGCTCATGAATAACAAAATGTCTAAATAATTGCCAACACAAGAAAAAAAAATGATATAGAAATAAAAATAAAAATAACATAAAAATTGTTATATTGAGACTGACAATCATCACTGATGTGACATTATTGATTGAATTGACGCTGTTGTGTGCCAATTTGTAATCATCTACAGCTTGAGCATAATTTGCCTCACACGAAAGTAAGATATTATCTTAAAAGCTAAGCATGGAGTATTAAGAGTGAGTAAGTGTAACCCTAATATTACATAAAGTACCCAAATTGAATATATAAATATTGGGAACAAACTAAGCAGAACAACTGGCAGCTGATTATTTTTTTTAAAGTTTATTTATTTAATTCTTTACTTAATTTGGCTTATAGATTGGAAATAAGATGAGTAAAAAGTAGAGTTAATTTTAAGTTTGAATTAAAGTGAGAACTGTTAATTAAGGTATTCATTTAATATATATATAATTTTTACTTATTTGGGAACTGGTTTTTAATCAAATTTGTACAGTTCTCAACAATTAAAAATGGCAAAATTTCGGATTTTGGATTATTAAGAAAATTAATTTTTATTATTGTCTCTAAGTTCTGTTATTGCATTGAGGTGCGGACTTTGAGAAGGTCAGTCCAAAACTTTAATGTTATAGAGCTATTTAAATAATCCAGATTTATTAATGCGTTGAGAACTTTTAATTTAGTCAAGAACTCAATGGAATATTCGTTTTTTTGTGTGTATATTTGTAAGCTTCTACAGAGGATGAATTCATCGTTATGAATTATTGATTAAATTAGATAATTTATGAAAGATACTCTAAAACTATTAAATATGTTGTGCATACATATTCTATATAAATATATGTATAAACTTTGTACGTCTTACGACAGGCAAAGACTTGTACTAAGTGCATCTCCAAGTCGATTCCTATCTCCACTTGAATATTCTAACATCATATTGTTAAGAAATTTTATACAGAGACACTTCCATATGTATCTCAATTCCACTGGGTTATCTGGAAACGAGTAAGACTTTAGTGTTGCCCAAGTTTGTTTTCCTTTCCTTTTCCTTGTTTTATTTGTTGTTTTTCTTTGTGTTGTTTTTATTACGTATACGCGTAGTTGAGAGGCTGACAGACTACGCGCAATTAGAGACAAAAACAACAGCAACAATAGCAACAGCTACTACCCCCCTCCACCACTCTCAACTGTGTGTGTGAGTGTGTGTGTGTATGTGTGTACTTCTCGCAGTGCTGCCCGCTGGCACTTAATCTGCATACAAATGCGTTGATTTGCCTAATCGACGCCTATTTGTACGGTCCAAAAAGCGTTGGCGAAACTTTTCCGTCATGTTTAGATGCGAAATTATCAAAACGGCAGCGGGGCAGTGGGATGTGGGCGGGTGTAGCAGGAGGAGGGGACCAGGCAGATGAGGCAGAGAAACGGAAAATAAGCCGGCGTTTAATTTTTGGAGGCGAGCGTGCAACACGCATTAAAATTAAAAGCTGGCAAAACGACGCGACTCGAAGACGAAACAGGCCAACAACGAACGCCAGGATGCGAACAGGACGAGGCGTTGCTGACAACATGGAAGCGTACGTGCTGCATGGTATGTTGAGAGCAGGGTAGGTGGGGGGAGTTATTGTTGTATGTTGAACAATGCTTTGCATTTGCCTGAAAATGTTCTGCAATACATTTTCATATCACTCAAATACACCAGCTGGCAATGCTTGAGTTTCGAGATGCCCTGTAAACACTATATCTATTTTTTAACTAAATTGTTAGCTAAACGAGAATTACACTTTTTCTTTCGACTTGAAGACATTGTCAGACATTGTCTTTCTTTCTTTTTTGACATAACTTTTGATGATGGAGACATTGCCATTGTCTTCGATGTGTCTGCGGCAATGCTATACCTACCTAAAACCCCTTCTCATCCCCACCCTTGCAATTACCTCACGCTCCTTGGCACAAAAGATGTATCAGCATTTTGGAATCCTTTTGACCATGTTCGTTTCTTAGTAATTTAAAATTCCTTTTAGCTGTCACTTCGATTTGTGCTCGTGAAAAGCGGCGCCATCGTTTTCTGATAAACGCTGCCATTTTCATTTGCAGCCCCTAACATTTGCGCATTTCCGTTTCCGTTCACTCCCTCCTTTATTCACTGGCTTTGGTGCTGTCTTTGCTCTTGTCGCTCCAGTGTCTGCTCTGCTCCTGCAACGCATTTGTCTCATTTTCCTGATCTCGGCCAAATTATAGCAGCACGTTTGGATTGGGTAATTACTATTTGTCGTCAATACAAGGTTAGCTAAACAGCTCGTAGTAAGCAACAAAAGTAAAGTTGAAGAAGCCAAAACTTAACAGGCTTAACTAAATGCGATTTTCTTTTTGGAAAATCGAGTTTAAAAAAAGGCAATTTATTTTAGCAACAACAATAATATATTATTACAATTTAAACATTCTTTTAATATAGTATTATAATATAATTGCTAATATGTGTGATGAAATTGTATATTACTCTGAAATCTTGCAAAATACTCGTATAAGAAAAGCAATATTCAACCAGTTTTATAAAAAAGTTGAATAGTTGACCTAAAAATTAAACATTTGTGTATGCATCTGCATGTTTATTACTCTAGATTTAAATTACTTAGAGCACACACTAACATATCAACAATTGTTGTCAACAATTGCCTCGTGATGTACACATAAACATACACAATTTTGTAATGTGCCCTTTGAGCACTTTCACTTTGTTTACATTGTAGGTAATTTATACTTATTTGTAGAAATCTATTTTGTGTGTTGAAATGTACATACAAACATACACACATTCATGCATACATACATACATACACTGTACGATTAGTGATTTGTTTCTGTAATTGCTTATATATGTTCATAAATATGTAATCGGCCTATTTCTGTTAAACTATTATACTCTAATATCGAAGGGAGAAGACTATATTGGTTTATATATTATTATATAGGGATTCATATTGTGTCGTTTGTTTTCATAACAATAGTTGCCGGCTCGAAAATAATTGAATTCTGCAAATATTATAAGAATCAAGTAAGAATATTCTAGAGGTGATCTTCATATCTAATTAAATCAATTCATTGTAGAGAAAAATTTGCTATTTAGCATATTAAAAATGATAGATCGACTCTGCTGTGGATGATGAATTATTCCTTATCCCTTACATTGTCCAAGGGTAAATACGATTAGCATATAAACTTGTACTTGCTAATTAAACAACAAAGTTTTTGTCTCATTCATATGATTATCTTTTGTTTGGTTTTCACTTTCAAATTATACTCGAAGTTGCTTTTACTACAACTGCAGTTCATAAATTGATGGCAGCAGCAGTAAAAACAGAGGACATTCATCTCCATCCTTCTCTCATATCAAATATTTCTTAATCGAATCGAAGTTGTGTCAACAGCTCCACAGCGAATTATGCAAGTTAGCTGTTGCAAAATTTATTGGTACGTGGAGAATATCATCAACGTTGGCAATTAAAAACCAGCACATGGCATTATTCAGCGACACCTTTTGGCCAATGCATAAATCCCAGTTGGCAGCAGGACTAAAACGATGCTGCTACTCCGGCTGCTGCTGCTATTGCTGTGGTCACGGGTCAGTTAACTCAAATGGCTGAGGCGATAATTTGCAATTATGTGGGGAAGCAACAACAACAGCAACACCCCGTTTATAAATATATAAATTGCAGTCAGCAACAGGATGCCAGGATATACATAGCCAACTGCATTTGACCGTTCTACACACAGACTGGACTCCTATCGTTATACTTTCTCCCTGTGTGTGTGTGTGTGTGTTGGCCTTTATCGTTTGGTTCGCTCGTTTGCGGCTTGTTGCCAGCCAACAAATCTCTCCCTCTTTCTTTCGCTTTCTCTCTCTCTCTCTTACTCTTTTCGTCGTCATCGTTGTAGTGCCGTTTTTTTGTTTGCATTTTTGGCCTGTCTTTAACCGGTTTTTTGGCCGACGCCATTACGTTAAATATTTTATGAACCATTAAAAGTTTTACAAATTTTATGGCCGCTTTGCATATAAACATGCCGTCAGTATAAAATCGAGCTCGCTCTCCATTCAATACTAAACATTCACTTGGAGTAGCTCTCTCCCCCTCCCACAGTCAAGCACACACACACACACACACATACACAGAGCACACCCCACAGGCACGGGAACCGGCTTGAGGCTGTGCGCCAGTATGTCACGACTTGTGCAAATGACTGGGCCATCAGAGTGCCAAAGGAGCTCATAAAACATCCACGCTCGCAACACATACCCACATATAGCACACAAGGTACACTCAGCGAAAACTCTGACAGCGTATTTCTAGAATTCCATTAGAAATCCGAAATTCTTCAGTTGCGAATTATTCAACTACTATTGTTCTCAACAAACAATTGTATTGTAGAAATAAATGGATATGTATATAAACAATATACTTTCTATTTGTACGCCATTTATTTTTCGAGTGTACGAGCACATATATCAAGTATTTCTGACAACAAAGCGAAACGTCGCAAGTTTTTGGCGAGCTTGCCAAAAAAATAAAAGCCCTGAAAATAAAGAAAGTATGGCAAGTAGTAGTGGAAATAACGGAAGCTGTCGATGGCAACCATGTAACGCTGTCAAAGGCAATAAACGCTTACAATAATAACCCAAGGCAACAATGAGATCAACAGCAATAATAACAATAACTGCAAAATATATTTCAACGGTCATTCAAAGTCATGCTATCATATTGAAGAATTCGTATTTTCCAGCTATAAAAAGCTAGCAAAAATAGATCTTTAGTTTAAACTTATTTAAACTTATGAAAAAATTCCATTTAGACAATAAATCTTCTTTTATATATAATGTGAAAATTGCCATGCGGATGCAATTAAACAATAATCAAATAAGAAGCTGTTAAATATATTATTGTAGTTGTCTAGAAAATACTTGTGCCTGTTAATAATTTTGAGATCAATATCAACACTCCTTTTTGACTATATCTTGTATATTTCTTACTTGATCTTGATGAAATTTTTGAAGTTTGACAATATACTATTGAATGTATATAATTATATATTAATTATAACATTTTTTCTTTTAATACGAAATCGATATTCGCACAATGGAAGCAGCTATCGACAATATTAAATATACGAGAACTTTGATTCCAAATTTGACTCTACTCTCAAACTTATATAGTCTCTCAGAACCGTTCATACATTTGCAGTAAAACTGATATTTAATTCAGCTGTATTATCAATACAGTTTCAATATTCATTTTTCAATTGCATACTTTAATATCAAAAACAATATTTGTAGTGCATTTTGATTAAGAGGGCTTATGCCGAAAACGCTTTGAGCCCAAAGAGCATTTTATTATTTATGCATTTATGCAATTTGAATGAATGCATGCACTTTTAATTTATGTATGTATAACTTTAGTTGCATCCCTCCCCTCTCCATGTGAACTTTCCCCAGCCCCGTATGATCAACAGATGCCTTTGAGGAAAGCCACAAACTTGCGGCTATGCAAGCACTTGAAATTTGCACAAAACATTTTACAGATTTGTGGGCAAAAACAACAATAACAATAACAGCAACAATGCAACACCAACAACATTGAGTGCCTCTGGCAAAAGTTTTGGTAGAGGCCTTCGGGCCTTTTGTTTTGTTCTTGCTTTTTGGGGTTGGGCAAACAGACCTCGAAAGTAATAGGGGTTGAGGTGAGAGAGGTGAATGAGAAGGAAGAAGAAGGTCTAAAGTTGCAGGTGACTAACTAACCGTGTTGACACATATGCAGATACCGAATGCTGCAAGGCCAACAACAACAACACAAGAAGCAGGCAGCTGGCAGTCAACTTTAAAGCCGTTCCAAACTTTTAATTAACAAAATTAATGTTATGGCAACATTGCCGCGAAACGAACTCACACATATATGAATATGTGTACAGCTATAGCTATGTCTGTGTGTGTGTGTATCAGCAATCAGGCAGCTTGCAACATGCAACATACAACTAAAATATACTGTGTGCCATGCCCACAACGTTCGTCGATGTTTATGCATGAGCGTAATTCTAATTTTGTTCCTTTCTTTTTGGTTGTTTTGCCCCTATTGCTGCTGCCGCTCATTAAAAACGCCAAAGCATGAAGAACTGCTGCAAAAGCAGCTACAATAATAATAATAATCAGAAGCAGGTAAGAAAGCGCCAGTCGAGAGAGAGAGAGAGTGCTCGACTAGCAGATACCCTAAGCAAACAACTGATGATGGCTATATCGACTTGGCTTTTGTTTCTGGTTATATGGCATCGGAAATACTTTCTCACATCTCTTTCATACCTATAAGGTAGATTTGTTTATATATATATGTTTTTGAATTTATAGAATAATAATAAGACTAACGACTTTAATGAGAAAATGCATCAAATAAAAGGTTTTTTGCGATGACAACTCTATTCTAAACTGTTCCACTTAAAGTAAAATTAAGCTTAAGCAACTCAACTCATAATAATAATAGCCTATTGTAGAGTATTACGGCAGCTGCTGCTGCAACTGCAACTGCAATCGTAGCCCCGCAGCTTAGCGAAACACAGTCGTCGTCGTCCCACATTGCGTATGCTTAATTTTTATGCAATTTTTATTTTATACAGTTTTTTGGTGAAGCTGCAGCTGCGGGCTGCCATTATGGTTATAAGGGGTGGGCGAAAGTGGAGTAGGTTTTGGGTGTGTTATAAAAGCAATGCCAGCAATGTGCGTGAGTCGCCAACGCTGACGACTGTTGCTCATTTATTTAGTTAAAGAGAAATGCTGAGTGAGTAAAAACCGTTGCCTACATTTGTGCGCACATTTAATCAGTATGTGCGTGTGTATTGTGTGTGTGTTGGTGTGTGTGATGTGCGAAGCATATTTGGCATTTATTTTTGGCAGCAAATTGATGACGCTATGTGGCTTTGCCATCTGCGAATACAAGCTGCTATAAATGCCGTAACATTTTCTGTTCAGCACCTGGTTGGCAATTAAATGAAAGCCTCATTGAATTTATAGTCAATATATTAGTACTTATTAAATCACATTATTTGATATCAGTTATGCTATATTTGAATTTTAATAACATTTTAATTTTATTTGTGGCAGCAACTTGTCTTGCAGATTAAAATTAATGAATATAAGTATATATTTAATTAAGAAAAAGCGGTTCCATTTTAATAAATTTATAGCAACGAAGAATTTGGAATCGTACCTCTGACATCCCCAATTTTGAGTACCAATTAAGATAGCTTTAGTTTTCTCAGACCAATCACCAATCAGTAAGTGTGTCAGTCCGTAAAAACAGCTGCCTTGAATTGAATTGAATTGAATTGATTTTCAGCAGCGTAATTCAGCGTCATTATTTTCAAAAAGAAATTGTCTTTAGCGATTTTCAGCTTATGTGTTGAAAAATGTTCAGTTGGCCGTAAGACAATGAAACTGAAATGGAAATGATAATTTCATTAAGCCGGCAGCTTCATCATCGGCTCATCATGCATCATCATTACACGGGGCTTGAGTAAACGCACATAAATATATATATATATATATTGACCCAAACTGATATGGTGTCTTAATTTTACCTGCTCTACTTCACTGCACACGATGCTGTTTTCCTGTCGTTCTGCCACGCCCGCTGAATGCACATCATTACCAAAAGGGAGGCATTGTAAATGCGAATGCAAAACTCGAGGTATTAATTATGCAATGAGTGCTTGGGCTGACATAAGCACGAGTATCTCAGCATTTATGTATATTAAATACTTTTAAATGCTTTGTTCTCTCTGCCTCACTGCATGTCTGCCTGTCTGTCTATCTGTCTGTCTGTCTATCTGCGTGCCTGTGCCTGTGCATGATTGCAGTAGTTGGCTCTTAACTGGATAGCAGTGCTGAGTGAGAGCCAGCGAGCTTGAGTATAAACTTGCAACCACAAACAACGTAAGCCTTTAAGCCGGCATGTGAAGAACTTATACGCGTATTAAGTATACGCCGTGTGGCAAATATTTCAACTTTTGCTACGCATTTTACGCTGCTAAAGAAAGTTGTGCAAAAATGTAAATTCGTGTAAATTTGAGCTTTAATGCTGCAAATTCAAATTCGGATTCATCTGTTCAAGTCTGTAAGTCTGTAAATCTTGAGCATAATACTACATTTAAATTTGACAATCGGAAAATAGTTTAGTTAGTACTTGAGTCTGTCAGCATTATATCAATCACACATGAAACTTTCAGAGATCAAGCATTGAGTGCAACTTTCTACTCGAGCTAATTCATTTGTCGGGCTTTTTGCAATAGGTTCTTTGACTGAAATACTATTTTTTTGGATTCAAATAAGAACTACGAGTAAGCCCCATACTTGCATCATCTGCCAGATGTTATTCTGGTTTCCTCAAATAAAATTATATACAGCAGCCAATACCTAATTAAAGGTAATATTTGTATCTGTTCAAAATGCTAATTGTATGCCTGGCAGCTGAGTATTAAATCGTTTCTTATTGTTTCTTTTCGTTATCGTTGTAAAGAGTGGCTCTTCTGTCCGTTGCAGCTGTAGTCTTTTACTTTTGTTGGCTGTGGCTATCTCTGGTCTATGGTCTTGGCCTGTCTCTGGACTGCTTGACCGGCCGCAGCAGCTGTCGCATTAACCGTCGGCCATTTTGTTGCCAGTGTCCGCCATTGTCTGTGGCAACAAGCAATGGGCAATGGACAAAATGGCGTCCGTCTGCTTGTTATTAAAATACATAAATAATAAGCGGCATATCAGCAGCGGCTTTTGTTGCGACTGCATCAGCTGGTTTTTGATGGTTGCTGTTGTTGTTGTCACTGTTCTTGTTGTGATTGTTGCTGTTGTTATTATTGTTGTATATTTTTATGAGCATGGCAGGCACTTAAGCGACCGCATCCGCATTCGCCTTCTCATAGCAGCAGCCGCTGCTTTTGGTCTCTTTATCTCTCTCAGCTCTTAAAAAAAAAAATATATATATATATACATATATATATATATATATATCTATATATCATATACACAAATGAGTAGTCTTTTGTAAAGTATGTAAATGCCGTCAAGCTGATTGATAGCCTTAAGGCATTTAGCTTATTGGCTTCCTTGAATATGTGCTCACTTACCGCTTCTTAAAGCATTTAAATCGCACAAGTTCAAAAAATTGAAGAGGGGGTTTTTCTTTTTTTTTGTACTTTTCTACGCAGTACATAATAATGATTTTTTGTTGTTGATTATTATACATACATATGCTGAAATTATTGCTGTAGGCTAGTACGTTGCATGCAATATTCCATTTTTCCATGGTCAATGGGTTTTTTACTCGTATGTCCGCCAGCCATAAACTATATTTATTTGAATTTTAATAAAAAGCACTTAATTTTTTTTGGTTTATACACTAACAAGTGCTTTAAGTGCATTAAAGTATAAATATATGTTTTTGATCATGGGTTAAGTTTTTATAAACATAAATATAAACATAAGTTGAATATATTAGAAGTATTTCGATTTTTTCATATTATTTGAAGTATTTGCTTTTATCTTATATTTATAGAAAACAATATTTTTAAGCATATGTTTGTATTTTTTTGACATATTATTTCGCATTCGTCATTTAGTATAAATAGATCAGTGAAAGCTAAACTCGATTCCTTGAAATTTTTTTTATATTTTTAAGTTGATTTTGTTATTCAAGCTTAACAAATTCATTTTACTTTTTCTATTTCTTTCTTTATAGTTTTCTGCTGTTTATAACAATTTATTCTTAATATAATTTTCACATAAAACAATTGCCTAATGCTTTATTTAGTAAGTATATAAATCTGGAAGGGTATTTAAAAATCGGTGCATCACAATTAACTCAAGAAGCTTGTTTTTTTTTATATTCATTGGCAATTTTTGTTTTTCACAATATTTGTGTACATCGTTTGCTGTTTCTCGTGCCCGCTTCACCATCTCTTTATTTGCATTGGGCATATCTGCAACTGCTTTTGTCCCTGGCGTTGCCATAGTGATGATGGTGTGTGCGTGTGTAAGTCGGTGTGTGTGTGTGCGTGCGTGTGTACAATTTTATAACTAGCGTATTAAGCCAGCGATTTCAATTCGTAATGTTGGAAAATATGCTGCAGCACATGTTGCAATAAACCAAATTCGATGTGGCAATGAACAACTCTGAGATATTATATACAAATTCTTAAATATATAGGATACTTTATCAAATGTTGTTGTTTGGAAAGGCATATAGAAGAGGAACTCAACAATTTTAGGGATTTATGGCAGTGCAGTGAATGTGGGAATACCATTGAATTAATCAGAGAATGAAACC
This sequence comes from Drosophila basisetae, assembly GCA_035041595.1. NCBI lineage: Eukaryota > Metazoa > Arthropoda > Insecta > Diptera > Drosophilidae > Drosophila > Drosophila basisetae. Next base: position 5,562,907 of record JAWNLB010000123.1, on the reverse strand, counting down.
GGAATCGAAACCGCAAACTTCATTGACTGCGAATCCAAAGATGACTGAATGTGCGCTGTGAATGTCTTCCTGAATAAATATATTGAAGTAAAAACAAGAAAAACGTGTCCTGGCGCCAGCAAAAAAACATATTTTAATTAAATTCAGAACACAAACCGCAATTCAATATATATTTAACAAACAGCTTCAGAAACCGATATTATCAGAACAATAACAACGAATGCCGAAAATTAATTGGAACCAATTCATTTATTTTAATTACTTTCAAATATTTTGGCTTACATTTGCTTTATGAGCAGCAAAACTGTGCTGGGCTGCAAATACCTCGTGTCATCCCAGTGGACTATGGGGTATTTGGAAATATGCAAATCGTTGAAGTGTAATGAAAGTGTACTGCTTTCTGTAATTTTTTTTTATGACCGTTGCTGTGGATTGCGTTTATTTTGGTTGGCAAGCAAAAATCAATTGCGCGGCTTTTTACAACGCAGCAGCAATTTAAAATGTTAAATATAAAATATTAAATGTGAAATGGTTTTAAATGTGGAGCATGACGAAAATTTTGCATATCTTTTGATGGCCTCATTTGTGCAAAAATCGGCAAGGTCGTCGACGAGGAGTTCGTAGCTCGGCGGCGGGGAGGAGGGAGACCTGTTATAATGCTGACAGAGTCGTTCTCGGCACATAATCGGCATGTCCATCAAATTTATGTGGGCAGTCGTTGTAAGCGGCAGACATGGCCATAAAATGGCTTACCAACTAGGAAAACTAACTGTGAGTGGGCCTCTCTCCCAGCGCCCACACACCCAGGAGACGTCCACGTATTAGAGAGAAGTAGAGGAGAGAGGTGGCGGGGAGGCCATAACATTTAAAGTCAAATTACGGCAAATGGTCGCAAAGTGTGTGATTTAAATGCACTTGGGCGACACTTTAAGACGCTCAATTGCTCGCTTTATTGTGCGGCCATAAAAGCGAGTGGGAGAGGGGAAGAGTGGGGATGAGTGTGGAGTGTGGAATGGGGAGTATGGTGTGGTGCGTCATAGCGGGTGCAGACTGTGCAGTCCGAAAAGCCGAGCAATTGTCGCCAGAGTCACGTTTGTCACATAAACTCAGCGCTCGACTGACGGCGGTCAAACGGAACAAGTGAAAAACTATTATTATTTGGCACACACACCAATCCACCACCAGCAGCACTTCAACACCACTCACACACACACAGAGGCAGAGGCACACTCAACCACTCAGCTACCTACTTGTCGGCTCAAGTGAGTGTTTTGGCCCACTCATTCTCTTCTTTTTCATTTAGTTTCGTAAATCCATCTTTCTTATTTTATGTTCTTCTTTTTTCTGGGTTCAAATTTTATGTACAGCGCCTTGAAAGTTTTTAAGGGGGCTGCTGAATCTGCAAGGGATGCTAAGAATTTTCCATTGCCGACATTGCAGTTTTCCTTCTATTTTTTTGTTGTTGCCAACTGAAAATCCACTGACTCAACGCCATCTCAGCACAAAAATTAATTTGATGATTACGCCATCTAAAAGCTTGAATAATGAAAATCGTGCATTAAGACTGATCCAATACAGGGCTGCACTATTAACATTCAATTAGGGGCATGGGAAGGGGGAAAAGCCTTGTGAATCATTTTTGATGCTTTCAGAAGTCGAATCGAAATAGGTTTAAAACAGTTTTGTCACCTTATATTTATTGGCTGCAAAATTGTTTTAAGTCTCTTTTGATGCCCCCAAGTTGTTAACGAGTCATAAATCATATAGTTTTGTCTACTATTCGAGTGACTACTGTTTAGCGTTGGGCAAGTTTTACTTGATCAAAGTTTATCTAAGCTTTTTTTTGACATAACTGCGGCACAGATGTATTCTAAATAGATTTACTTCCGTGGTTTTATGAAAGCTGCTATAGCTCAAGAAATGAAGGGAATATGTTGATAGGTGGCCAGAAGAGGGACAGGGGAGGAGTTGGGGCAGAATGAGAGTGAAATTTGCGTACACTTGTCGAGTAATTGCTGCCAAGTGGCAATATCAAGAGTGGTTGACTGCAGCCAGGATTGCTCGATATCAACTGGCATTTGGGAGAGAATGCCACTTCTGTCCTTGTTGACTGTCAAGCAGTGTGGGTAGCAAAAAAGAACGAAGCAGTGAAGAACAGAGCAACTGGAGCAATCTGCATGGCTGTGGCCATTGCCTCACTGGAGACGCAACCGCATTCATTTGCCAAATTAATGGCATTTCATTTGGGCGCTTCATTCATGCAAGGATGTCGTCATCGTCCTCGTCCTCATCATCCTCGTTGTCCTCAATGTCGACGCGAAGTCTGCGTGCGCCCGCCGAAATTTACGTGTCTGTTGGCCGCTTGAGGCGGGCAAGCAATTTGCATGCCCAAGTGTGGGGTGTGCAGGGCGTGGGGAGGGGGAAGTTGGCATCCACTGGGCGTTAGCTGTGGGCGTACACGGGCACGCCTGCCTCTCTGCTAGGCTGCTAGGCTGCTTGGCTGCTTGGCTTGAATGCCAGCTGGCGTTGAGCCATGACACTACAACAGCAACAGTAGTGGGGCACTTGCAGCAGTACACTGTTAGAAATTGATGGCAGAGAATTTAGAACAAAGAGAGTAAATCTATTTTCTCTTTGATATGAATACTATGTATACATGTCTATATAAATCAAGGCTGCAAACAGGAATTTTATTTCGGTTCCTGTTCAAAGTCGTGGTTCTAAAAGTTCGATGTCTTCGATGAAGCTTACGAATTGGTTCCAATTTTTGTTTGCGGTATTCGGTAATATCAACTTTATGCACTAATAATATCAGTTCCTGAAACTGGTTCTTAGAAAATATGTGAAAATTCATTTGTGATTCCGTTTGTGGTTTAAGGTGTAAAGCAATGCTTGCCATTTGCATTCGCTTTGTGAAATTGAAGACTTTTTTCATTGGCATAATTTTTCTATTCCTAAAATGTTCCTATTATTGATATTAAGATATTTCCAGAAAGAAGAAAATTCGGAATAACTTAATAACTGAAAATAAATGTGTTTTGCTGAGTGCATGAGCCGTAGGAGCAGCTCCAAAGATTTCAGCATTTGCGATTGGAGGATGTGCAGGATGTGCAGGATAAAGGATAGGATCGGATAGATTTCCAGGCGAGCGACTTGGCTGCCAGTTGTTTGTCAACGACGACGATTATTCAAAAGTGCAACATGCAAATTTATTTGCTACATAAAATGTTATGAGCTCGCATGAAAATGTCTGACAACAATTGTAAATGAAAGCCCAAGTTGTTGGCAGGCATTCGGCCAAATCCAGTTGTGGATGCGTTCAAGGGTCTATATTAGAGAACAGCGTCCTTTTGGGTCATTGAATAGCGGGTCGAGAGAGGCGACAAAAAATCTGTAAATTCAACAGTGCTTTAAAGAGAATGACTCTTCAGCAGTCGATGTTGCAGTTGCAGTTAAAATAAAAGCAGACATAATAGGACAGTTAAGACTGCACTAAAAGCAGTTACAGCAGTCAGCAGTCAGTAGCCAACAGTTGGCAGTAAAGGCCGCAGTAAACTCAAGTAAGCTTGAACACTAAAGTGAAATATGAACAATATGAACAGCAGTTAAGAGTTAACAGTAACCACTAAAAACATTCTACACTGAGGGCAAAAAACGCGCATAGCTAAAAGTTAACAGTACTTGAAGTACTGGTGAAAATAAAAGAAAAACTAAAAAAATCAAATTATTTTGTTAAATTAAGCTTTTAATTTGTGATTATCTTTTGTATACAAAAATGGTTTTATACTCTTAGTTTATTAGCCAGGAAGAGTAAAAACTTACCAGAAGAAATTTTGTTATCTATGTATATCTAGAATAACAAGAAAGTTTTTCTGGTTCTCAGGGCAAGTTTAATTTTTGGTAGATTTTCTAAAATTCAGGACAATTTTTTTCTGAGCTTTTTTCAATGCTTTACAGATGCCAGCTGATCTTGATGCGGGCTATAAAGTTAAAAATTAATCTGGCTCAATCATCATAGACAGGCCCATGACACTTGATTAAATATAAACAAATATTTACATAATTTACAAATGATTTCCCATTAAGTGTATTATAAATGTTTTTATTCTGTTGGAAATAGCCTTATAGTCCACTTCCCTCCCACTCCTATCCCCTTCCCAATTCAGTCAGATTATTGTACATTTAAATTGCAATTTGTATGAAAATGAGCGGATCTTTTTTGAATCAAGCAAAGCCTTTCACTGTTTCTGGGTTAATTGCATGTTGTGTCACACAACAAACCGCCTTTTAATTATTGTATTTGTCACTTTTATTTAAATTACAAAAAAAGGAAATATAAGGCAATTGAAAAGCAGTCAGCTCCGGTTACATGCAGGGAGGGGATGGCAGCGAATCGACCACGACCAACGGGTGGAAAAAACCGACCAGAAAAGCTGGCAGTGATTTGCACTTTTCCAGCTCATTAAAAACGTATAATTTGTTAAATATTTACGATGCTGTTAAATCTGGAGCGCCATCTAGCGGCCGGTCGCGGCAACATTTTACCTAATAAAATTACTGTCAATTAATGCCACAGTTCAAAAAGGCAAAAATACCGCCCCCAATCCCAACAATGTGCCACATTTATTTGGATTATTATTTATTTTACGGCTCAGTGCAAAGCTTCAGGGCATAGGAATACGGACACGGCCACGGATACCGACACTACGGTTAACGGGCTAACGGGTAATATGTAAGGGGTAGTTGGGTCACCCCACCTGGCCAAAAGCGCTGCCAATAAATTATGTAAGCGGCTTAAGCCGCCGGACATTTTAAAATGTTGCCCGCATAAATCAGAGGCGTGACTTCATTTCTCGAATTATGCGAGTGCATTAGGCAGACACAATTAGATTTTTCCCTCAGCAAAACTTGTTAATTGGCTTTGGAAATAACCTGCTTTTACTGCAGCCGCTGCCCGCGCTGCTCCCGCTTCTGCTCCCACCTCATGGCTACATCAATCAAACCAGCAGTGCTGCAATATTTATGTCATATTGTTTAATTACCGGATTCCTGAGTAATGCATCAACTTCATAAGCTTGCGTGCCTTTTTTCACATGTGACGGGAATGGGGCAGGGGCAACTCGGTATTGTTACACAGGGAGAAAACTAGCCAAAATCTGGAATATATATATATGTATAAATATATATATATATGATTGATTATGGAACAGAACAGGGTGTCAAACACAAACCGGAACCTCATATTTATTGATTGGCATTCAGAACCGAAATTCAACCTTTACCTTTTGGTTACGGTTTGGCTTGCAACCCTAAGCAGAATATCTAAAAGTGAGTCTTATTTTCAAAAGAATGAATAACCTTAAAAGAAATACTTGTTCCTTTTATTTTATATCTGCATTCATTTCTTATTTAAGTACATATGTATATATAAGAATTCAGATCGTTAGCTGCTCCATTCGAGAATTTTTTCCCACTGTATTTGTACTTTCAGTGGGGTTAGCACTTCAGCAGTGGACATCGCGTGTGGGTTTTGGTTGACGCTTTGGCCTCTAAATGAAAAGCTGCTGCCACTCTTGTCGCCCATTGTTAAATAATGAAATTAAATCGCCTTGCCACTGTTGACCCCGCTGATCTAATTGTTGGTCCCTCCTCAGTTGTCAACGCGCTTGTTGACTTTTGACAAATGGCGCCTGCTTCAGCAGCTTTTGCCTTTGATTTACTGTGCCGACAATGCAATCAGCCACATTTTGTATTTATACATTGCGAGTACTTTACTCGGCTTATTGTTTGAGAGGAACAAAAACAGAAAAAGAAAAAAAAACAAACACAGAACAAAACGATAGCAAAAACTGAAAGTGAAATGTGCTTTGTGCCTGGCTGTGGAAAATGTCGTGCAATCGTTCAACGTCTCCAAAGGGAAGCACACATTGAAAAATCTGTGGCGGCTCACGAGGCGTATGTGTGTTATTACAGTTTATCATATAGTGAGTCTTGAAATAAATCAAAGCTGGTTTTTTATTAAGAATATTAACTTTAATATGATTCGAAATATTAGTATGCCCTTGCAGAGTGTATTCGAATTTGTTTATGAAGTTTGTAACGCATTGAAGGCCACGTCTCTGATCCCTGTCTTGGTGAGACTTATCTTGGAGATGTATGTAATCTTGGTAAATTATATCAGATCTGCCATAGAAACAATCGCTCGGAAGATAAGAACGGCTATGAAATGTCATTAAAATTTGGGGAATTTAAGAAAATTTGATAAAGGCTCAAAATGCCAAAAGCAAAACTGGGGTTGCTTTTGTTGTTGTTATCACAGATGATAATTTGCCGTCCTGTTGATTTGGCAGCTAATTGCATAGTTGCATTTTATATGGCACACACACACACACACACACGCACAGATGCGAATTATTTGTGTTTCATTTAATGTATAAATTGCAGGATGCCAAATGTCCACAGGAACCAAAAAAGTGCCACAAGCCGCAGAACCATTTCTGATTGCTGTTGTTGTTGTCATTGTTGTTGTTGTTGTTGTTGTATCAAGTGCTTAAATTTCGACTGTTGTGGTTGTTGTGCATTGGATTTTGATGTTGTTGTCGTGACATAAAATAACAATTACGCAATTAATTGCAACATTTCAATAATATTTAATGAAGCGCAAACAAAATGAAATGACAACAGGACAAGGACATGACAAATAATTACAAATAGCGCACAAAATGTGGCAAAAACACAGTTTTTATGTGGCCATCAAAAATACCAACGAAATGTCTCAGAAAACAGTCATCAACAACTGGAAAAGTAAATAGAAAAAAAAGGATTTTCTCTAGCATCCTCTAAGAGGGACACCATAAATCTCATTCACTTAATAGGCGACTGCATTATTTAACAGATAAACAAACAAACGAGCTGGCGATTGCATACGACCAGGATAACCAAACTAAACCAAGAAAGAGTGAAAAAAACAGAAAATACACACACAAATACAGACAGTGACAACACTGACCAAGTGGCTAACTGGGCCGAAAGCAAAAGCTAATTGCCAAATAGTAAATTACCCATTCAGCAGTAAAAACATTCCAAGGGCCTCACAACGTGCCAAGCTGTAAAGTAAACAGCACCAGCAGGATGACACTCACAGAGTGAGAGAGAGAAATAGAGTCAGAGCGAAGGAGAGAGAGAGAGAGAGAGAGAGAGCAGCATCACTTCCACTTGCCACTATAGAAATTGTGGTCTGAATGCTGGGCAGATATATTTCCAATTTTGCTGTCAGCGCAAAAAAATTGGGAATGCCGATGCCAACAAGCCAGACTGGCCTAACAGTGAGAGGAAGAGAGAGAGAGTGGAGAGAGAGTGAGAGAGAGTTGGATATATAGTTGTTGATAGCAAAAATAGATGGTCACCAAGAAGCTGTATAAATGTGTGAAACAACAAAGGATTTCGTGACGCGTGACAGAAGGTAAATGCCAAGTAACTAAAAATAAAAACGCAAGGAAAAATTGATTAAAATGCGAATTCAAAAGAATAAATATATAATAATCATTTTCTTCTTCTGTTTTTAACTAAATAATATACATTTTTAATAATATTTTTCACTTTAGTTGTGCAAAATAATATAACTTCGACAAAGTAAACAAAGGGCGATGATGCAAAAATGAAACACATCCGAAAATGTAATAAAATTCTTTTCTTTCACTTAAGAAAAATAATCCGAAATATAAAAATAAAAACTAAAAATTGTCTTCGACAAAGAAATGAAAGATAAATAGAGAATCAGTGAAAGATACAACTTGATTTGTAGCTAAAAATATAAATTTTTAATAATATTTTGTCATTTGAGTTGTGAAAGAAAGTAAACACATCAAGAGAGAAATAAATAAAATAAAATAAGAAAATTTAATAATACTCTTTTTTTGAGTCGACGGAGAAATGGGATGGAGATATAAACTGAGAGAGAGATTTCTTAAATTAATTTAAATCGAATCACACTTAGCCTTAGCCATTTTGAATTTGTAATTCTTTACATTCTCATTCCCGCAGCCCTCTTTTCGTTGTTGACCTTAATGTCAGTCAGTCAGTCACAAGCCCATATCGTAAAATAAACTTTTTTAATATTGACAGCAATTTCAGTTAAAGTAAATGCTTTTCACATTGCAAGCATGTTTTCTATCGTCAGCTGCTTGATTTTATATGAGTATTTTTGTTGGCAGCAACAGCAATTTACCTGATCATTTGGAGAGCTCACGAAAAGTGGGCTTCACACACATGAAAAACTGTGAAAAGTGGGGAAAAGTGAAAAAGTAGTTTCAAGTGCAGTTTGAACGAAATATCATAAGCACTAACGGTCATTTCCTCTTGGCGGAGCAACGATTTCACTATACTCTAGATGAGCAAGAGTGTGTGGCACCAGAGAAATGTTTGTGCTTATGCCTATGTGTGTGTGTGTGTGTGTTGTGTGTGTGTATTTTGGTTCCTTGCAGGCAGCCATTGCCTGAACGGCTCAACGCTTCCGTTTGTCAACGAGTTACGGAAATTATGATAAAAATTGGCTGCCACAACTGCAGCTGCTGCCACTGCTGATGTTATGCGTATTGGCATATGTGTATGAGTGTGTATCTGTGTGTGCACAGTAACAAAATGTGTACTTTTAACTGTTGACTAACTAATATACAAGCAACGCTTAAAAATTTGTACAAAAAATGCAATTTAAAAAATATTATTTTAATTTATTTATTGATTTTATTTTATTTTATTTTATTTGGCAAGTAATTAAAGTGATGCTCATCCATTTTTTACTGTGTGCGTGTGTTCCATGTGTGTGTGTGTGTGTGTGTGTGTGTGTATAAGTGTGTGTGAATTTGACTTAGTTGCTGAAGCTGGAGGCGAGCTAAAATTTCATTGCACTCAGCTGCAACGACTACTTAGCACAAGTGGTCCCCAAAGGCAAGAAGGCGTGCAGCTGCAAAAGAGAGTCGCAAGGAGTGGAGTGGCGTGGAGGCGTGGTGTTGTGTGGCTTAAAATTGAAGAGAATAAAGGGAGGGGGATGTAGGTAAATAGATGTAAAAGTCAGAGCCCAAGACAGCTGCTCATTTCCGCACGGGTCCCTTGCTGGCGATGATATGACAGGAACTGCTTGTGGGCTCCAAGGACTCAACAGAGTGTATGAGTGGCAAGCTGGGAGGGTGGTTGGCGGAGTGAAGGCCTTGTGTTAGCCATGGGTGTTGCTGCATAATAAGCAACTAAGACAGCTTAGAACTTGCGGCCAAGTCGCCCAACTGTTTGCACACAGTTAGCCTTCCCACTCTTGGCAGCCAAGACAGGGCACATTCGAATGCAGTAAGCCCCTTCGCTCGCTCGCAGTCACCACGCCCATTCCCAAATACGACTGCCACAATAAATGTAAAGTGCTGACAAGTGTTGGCTACACAGACACATACGAATTCATACACCCACACGGAGCGAGACATACATGCATAGATTATTACCTGCCACTTGCCATTTGGCACCTGTTTTTTTTTTCCTTCTTTTTTTCTGGCTGCCTGTTTTCCGAGAACTTTGCTCGACTTTTTCACGATTCCCTTTGCAAATCTTTTTTATTTTTTATTTTTTCTTTTGGCCAGCACGAAAGCTGCCAACACATGTTGAAAAGTTTTCGCTTCGTTTTTGTGACATGAAAATGCTTTGAATCCATTCAACAAGACTGCCCGTCTTGAGAGACGCTTTCAACTCGACTGGAGTGTGTGAGCGAGAGCAGGTAGCGAGAGAGAGAGAGAAAGAGAGAGAGAGCGGTGAGAATGAGATTTCTGGGCTGGTAGGTGCTGTTTCTGTTGAGTAAAATTAAATTTAGCAGCTAGTTGCTGGTTGTACAACTCCGACTAATTGACATACATATATGCTGCATGTGCCGCATTCCTGATGCTGCTTAAGAAAATCAACACAATCAATGTGTGAAGATGGAAAATTAAGTCTTTTATATCTTGACAAAAATAATATGCTGAAATCTTTAATAAGACTGGTTTCTTGATTAAGAAATAGGCAAACACTGTTGTTTTTCATTTTATTTTTCACAATAGAACAGTCTAGTAACTGATATTATTCTGATTTTGTATATGCGAAAAAAGATCTTTGCAGATGCTAGAGATATCTTCCTTAAATCGTGAAAGTCTTTAAAAACAGAGTTAAATGCCACTGCTATTTAAATGTTTGTGCTTAAGCATTTAAAGCGTTTGCAGCACTCATTGATCGCTCGACTTGCAACACTCAACAGTCAACAACAGTTGGCTGCCTGCAATGGCAGCTGAGGCATTTGCCACTCAATGCGGAAGGCAGGCAAGCGGGCAGGTAGGCACATGTGGAAAATCTAACAGAGATTTGGCTTTGAATGCCATGTTAATTACAGAAAAGATTGGCGACGGAGAATGCTGCTGCTGCCTCTGCTTTCGAGCGTACAGGAGTTGCCGTAAGCTGTGGCATAAATCGGCCACGCAGTGAATACGTCTGAGGCCAGGGAACATTTAGTGCCCAGCCCTTCAGCCATTTGTGGCATGCATGCCGCTATGAGTTCCCCGAACTGAGCCACCCACAATAATGTTTATACGCTTTAAAACCACTACAGGATGCTTCCTGGAAAAACTCAAGTGGGCTCCTTAACATTTATCAAAGCAAAGCGACAGTCTGCATTTGAGCTTAGCTCTTCAACAATGGTAGAAGTTGGCAACTTGAATTGCTGGTATATTAGTTTTAATTCCATAACTAAAAAATGCTTAAGGATATCTGTGTGTAATTGAGGTCTCGTTTGGTTAGTTATACATAAATATATCTCTCTGTCCACTCATATTCAATGCTTTGATTTTTGAGGTATAAAGTTGTTGTACATATTAATCCATTTTAAACGGCAATCGTTTATTTTTGGGCATGAGTGATTTGGTGTGTTTCTGTCAACTATATTTCTTGGTATTTGAAGTGTACTTGACTTTGCTTTGAGCTTGTAAGAGCTTATAAGGATTATAAGTATATTTTAGGATTCTTCCGCTCACTTGTGTGGTCAACGAGGCTTAACCAAACTTTTCAAAGCAGTTGTTTTAACTCAATGGCTTTTAATACATGCTCTTCTTCGTAACACTAGTTGCAGGAAACGAGCCTTATTGGACGATTATTAAAAATTCATTAACTTTGTTCCTAGGCGACTTATATTATAAAACACTTCTCAAATTTCCTCAAATATTTCAAGATAAATTTAAACTTTTCTATCAACAACAACAATATAATTTAAATATCCATATAAATGCTACTCAATAACACTAATAATACTCAACTTCATGCAAGTCAAAAATGGCTTGGCTGAGCATTTACCATAATAATTGTATCATATTCCAACACTTTGGTAACTACATAAAATAGATTTTGTAGAAAAAGATGAGTTCACCTGCCTCGTTTTAATCTTAAGGCGGACAAAAACTTTCAATTGTGTGTGCGTATTTTATTTATGGGCCAAGCTTGACTTAATGATGCACGGCCAACCATTCCCTCCAACTAAACAATAGGATCGAGTTTCAGGTCTTTTTGCCATCGTTCTTGCCGGCCTGCCTAGGATAGGGGAGGATAGTGTGGTCAAAAAGACAAAGCGAATTGTTAAGTCAAAGGCGTTGAGGGCACTTTATGAGCCGGTTGGCTTACTTGGGTGACTGTCTGCTTGGTTGGCTGACTGGTTGGCTGGTTGGCTAGCTGGCTGTTCGGGTTGGTCAGCTTGGGCAATCACTGTGCAAATCCCGGCCATTGAAATCAATAAAAGTTAACGGCCTGAGTCGATGAGGACCACGACAAGCATTGAGAAGAACGACGAGATAGACGACGGACACAGCCAACGATTGATGTGCCATAAAAGTCGCAATTGAAGCGCACGCCGCCCGCTGGGCAAAACAGACACCAGCTGTAGCCGGAGCTGTAACTGGACAAAGGACAAGGTACAAGGGACTAAGGGATAACCACAGCAAAAAAGAGAAAAAAACAACAAGGAGTGCTTTAGCTGTCGACTAGCAGATGTCCTGGAAACAGCCATTAGATGATTGCGAAACTGATATGCTGATAAGCGCTATGAAAACTTTGATTCTTTTTATTACTACTATATTTTTAGAGTTATGTTAAGTTAAATAATATTGAGAATATGGAATTGAGAGCATGAGTGTTGATTGCTTAAAAATCGGAGTTTAAATTTAGTTTTTGCTGGAGTGTGAGCTTCTTCTCTATTCTAACCATTCTATTTCTTCTAGCCTTTAAGATGGCTTTCTTCGATTAAAAATGATCCTTAACATGATCAATCCCCGTTTGCCTAGCTAATCATTTGATACCCTTTTTAGGCATATTTAATGCGTACAGGGTATGTTGAGAAATGGGTTTTTTGGGGTGGCCAAAAGTGCGGAAGTGCGTCATCATAAAAGCTTTCACGGTGGCCGGCTGTTGCCGCCTTTTCGCTCGCTTATTGTGGCGCATAATTTATCAGTTAACTGCTTAATAGTTCCGTTATATTGAAAATTGTACAAAAAGGTCAATAAATTGTGCAGCAACTAATGGCGACCAGCAGACGAACACACAACACACGCACACAAACATCCTCTCAACAGTCTCAACCTCAACCTTCAGTTGTCTGTGGGGGCCGATACTGTTGTTGCCCCTTCTCGTTCGTCACACTTTTTGACTAATGGACAACAGGCAGCAGTGAAAGCCGGACAATACAACAACAGGACGTGGGCTCCATGTGCGTTGTGCGTTGTGCGTTGTGCCTGTCCAGGGCGTGACAAATTCACCTGCCAAAGCAAACGTTGCAACGCATCTCGTTTGCCGAGCCGTCGATATTTATGATTTTGCCACCAGATGATGGCTTAGACTTAACTCTCAACTTGTAGCATAAGAGTAGAGTATATTGGTGGACTTGGAACTAGAAATATAACCTTTGAAATAGACCTGCTTCAGACCGAAGAATGTGCTCTTTAATGCAGTAGATTTATATTTTATATAATGAATTTTAGTAAGTAATTTATGAAATATTAAAGAAATGGGAATTAAATGGAAATGGCATATTAAATATGCGAATAGGCATTTCTAAGGGGAAATCGGAATAAGTTTGCAGACTTAGAACTAGGAATATAACCCTGCATAAAAGTTCTTGAGATTTACATTTTTGTGTGTTTCATAATTTGAATATGAATATGGAATATTAAATAAAGGCTATATGATTTGCCTGTATTTTTGGAAAGTGTGCACCTGTGGAAACTAATTCTGAAAAGTTGAAACGAGTATTTAAATTAAAAATAATAAATAATCTAGAATGATTTTTGGATTTGAATCAATTTTTCAGAGTTCAGCTTCAACAAATTTAAATAACATTACTTAATAATACCATCAATAATTATTTAACTTTTACACTTTAAAAGTTATGTTCTCAGACCCTTAACTGTTTTTATAGCATTGAAAGTAGAGTGTTGAGCAGTCGATTTCACATGCAACTTGCTCACTTGTTGTGCTCCCCTTTGTGGCATCGATTTTGTCTCCTGTTTCGACTCTGCCCTGACACCACAAAGGCGAAACAGAGTTGCTTTCATGCTTGGCTTTCAACCAAAATGATATGTTGTGTAATCTATGCGACATGCGACAAGTCAATTTTTTGTAGCTGCTGCTGCTGCTCCTCTTTGTGTTGATGTCTTCCATCCGATTCGATTCGATTCGACTCGGTTCTGTTCAGCTTCAAGTTTGTTATTATGGCAGTTGACGAAATTTATGAACTACACATCCGTTTTGCCGCCTTTCTGTTTACTTGGCTGCAGGCTTCCGGTGGCTTGCTGGCTGACTGCCTGTCTGGCTGGCTTCTGCTTACTGCTTACAGGTTACTGGTTACTTCTGACTACTTGCCATCATCGACATGACCACATTTTGAGGTTAGGCCGAAAGTGCTACAAATGCCAAAAAAGCAACTGGAGGCGGCGTCGCCTGTTGACACCTGTCCTGTTAAGGTTCGCTACACTATTTTTTATAGTTTATTGTTCTCCACTTGGGAGTGTCTTTAACCCTTGGCTGTGCTGATGAGTTGTTTTTTCTTTTAATAATAACATATTTATATATTTATTATTATCGGAATTCGAACACGACAATAATTAAAGTCAATAAGGTTTTTTTTTTTGGATTGGTAGTGGCTGTGTTCAAAATTGAACACTGCTGTTAGCATAAGGGTTAATGGAATGATTTCAGTTGGTGGCAACTTTTTCTGGTTAGTTGGCCAAATCACAGCACACTGTGATACAATGAACTTGAGCCGCTGTCATGAAAACAAATTTGTATCACACTAGAAAGGCTCAAATGGGCCGCAAGGACACGTCTGCTTAGGGCGACCTGCTCCTGATGTCCTTCTGCTTTGGCCTGATTTCGGGCCGTGTATATACACGTGTCTGTGTCTGTGCGTCGGTGTCTCTGCCTGTGCGTGTATAAGCGCCTATTTTGATTGCAAAGATTTACGACATAACAATTTATGGAATGACGAAATGATTTCCTGTGTTTTTACGAGATGTCGAGGCCATTGGAAATGGGAATGGAAGCTGAAGCTGAAGCGTAGATCGCCCACGCTCACATTGGCCATTGCCAGCACGCCCTTGCAATATCATTTCAATCAATTTCAAGTCAAGGATTTTTCGCAGCTAACACAGCGTGCCCCCAAAAACCAAATTCAACCCCTCCCTCCCAGCGCTTTCCTTTCTTTGAACAGACGTTGCCGTTGGAATAAAATTAAAACGTCAGCATGTGTGCCAGTTGCTTGGAAGTGAGTGTGTGTGTGTGTGTGTGTGTGTGAATGTGTGCGGGTGTGTGTGTGTACTGGTTGAGTATGTATGGGTGTGTGTATAATGATATACATGCCACGTACATGCATCATTTCAGGGCCGTGACTAGTCCAGTCAGAAGCCAATAGCCAGGATCCGCTCGCCTCTCTCTCTTTCTCTCTCTTTCGCTCACACTCTGTCTCTCTCGCTGCCCCACTGTGTGTGTATGCAAGCCGTCGTCAGCGGAAGTTCAATCGAATTTCAACGGAAATTGCCGACATTTCATGAGGTGTGAAATGATTTTATTACATCATTACGTGCAGGGGCGCCAAAAAAAGAAGAAGAAAAACACACGCACACACAGAGAAAGACCAGCACCAGTACTGTTGGTTGTACCTCTCTCGGTTGCTGCTGCCCCCACACAGCCCCTTCCCCACCCTTTTGGAAATCACAGTTAGCAATGCTGCAGAGCTTGCAGCACCCATGTTGCATGTCGACATTTAATTATGGCCACGTAACTGTCCGCCAAATGCCACAAGGGGGTTGGGGACGGGTTGTGGTGTTGCTAAAGAGCTGCGTGCTGTAAAATACAGTGAATATTGACTGGAAGTCACGCAGCGTTTGAATAAATATTTCAAACATGAAAAGGCTCTATAAATATTTTGACTGATTTATTTGTTTTACGAAAAGAAGCAAGCTTAATTAATTTGATTGCTTATTTGTGTACAGAGTGCTATTATTGATTTGGGCAAGCTTAAAATAAACGGATTAATGTTAAACAAATACCGAATATTAACCTGAGGTTAAAAAGTGCTATTTTTGGCATGAGAACACAAAGTAAGTGATTTAATTATATTTAAATACTAATTATTTATGTATCTGCATATCCTGCATGAAAACTGAATACTTTGTAAACATTAAATAAATTCAAAACAAATTTTGCAGTTTTTATTTTGATGCTTGTAAACTCTGTATGCTTATTTATTGTTATCACCTGTATTTTCGTATACCCTACAAATACAGATATCAAGACAACAAGTGTAGAATACGTGAACTAATTTTATTTTAAATCTATAAAAATATGAAGTGAAATCTATCTACTAAAGTAAGCTATGACTAAAATTTTAAAGTGAATTTCCTGTACATTAAGAGTATCTTCCAGATTGATTTTTTATTTTTATGATTTATAGTTTGGTAAATGCCGCACATTTTCAAATAAAAGCCAAATTCTTTCACTATTGCTATTATGTTGAACAAACAATAATACATCTGTGTGTATATAAATGTGTGTGTTCCGCTCTGTTCAACTGTTCATTCAATCGCCAAACAGAGCACCACATGAATAAATATTCAAATCTATTCAAACACTCTCGAATGTTTACATTTTACTCTTGAAAGAACGATGTTTATTGTAAAAATCCACAAAGTGTTTGCGCTTTGTATTTCGACCGAAGTTTTTTATATTTCTTTTTTCTACTATTTTATTTTAGTTTTATTTTATTTTTTTTAATTACATTTGGCACAGAAAATTCTTTAAATTTTTCATTGAATGCTGGTGATTTGTATAAAAAATTTGAAAGTATTATTTTTGGTTTAAGTTAGTATGTATTTAAAATTTTAAGTCTTTTTTGGGCGTAATTGGCTAATGCTTCTTTTTGATGGGTTTATCTTATGAAAATAGTATTTTTTATCTTAAATAGTATCTTATTTCTTATTGATTATAAGTGAATTCCTTTTTTTAATTTAAGCTCAAATTGATCAAGAAGCAGCCAGATAAAATCTGGACTCAGATAAGTTTTTATATTTGTTAAAACTGTATTGAGGTTCCATCGATTTGTGTTTGCTTTAACTTTCAGTTGGATCAAATTCATCTTTAGGATATTTTCTTTAACTTTCAAAGAGTTCTAACTCATTTAAAAGGCATTAAATTTACTAGTGAGCATAAAGCTTGTCCCTCTTAGGCAAATGTTACTGTTTTGATTGCATTCGCCTTTTGGCCATCTGCGCTCATCGCATTTTTCGTGCTTTTCGAGTTTGAGTGTTGTTGTTCGTTTTGTGTTTTTTCGGCACACTCAATCAAGTTGATTGGTTACAGCCAAAATCAGTCGAGGTCCCCTCGTCCTATACTCTATCTTGTTGACCCCGCAACACCCCACCACCCTCTCCACCGACAGCATAGCTGTTGCCACTTACCGTTGCCACTCAGCGGGCTTAGTAAAACTCATTGCTCAACATTTAACATTAATTTTGATTGTGTTGTTGTTGCTGTTGCTTCTGGTGACTGGCAACCGCGGATACTTTTGCAATTAGAGCGTAATTATTTAATAAACCAAATATGTTGCACACGTTCTGTGTTCGCATTGGGTTTGCCTAATTAATTCCTGTTAATGTTGCTGCTGCTAAGCAAATGGCCAATAATTATGTCAATGATGTGAATGACGTTGATGTTGTTCAATAAGGATTACGGCTATATGTAGCTGGTTAAATGCCGAAACGCTTTCATTTTTAGCCAACAACCGGCTGTGAAAATAACTACATTCCTATGGAAATTCAATTTATGGAGTACTACACAAAATGAGCATTAATTGAAATTTGAAGAGAGATTGTAGAGATTAAAACATATGTGAACATTTCAATTTGTGTGTGTTATGCATTTTACTATTATACATGGCCATATAATTTTCAAATTAAAGACTGAAAATAACGCTTAATATCCATTTAATTTCAAAATCAGTTCAGCTTGTGCCAATATGAAGCACATTATAAAGGATATTAATATTCACTTTGGCTTACTTATTTCCTATGGGCTAAGTAATATTATGTGAATTTGCTACATTAATTTAATTTCTCAAAACCCTACCAATGCCCTTGGCCCCTTAAGGCAATCTGAGATGCTGCTTAAGAACCCTTGAAAACTGGCTGTGCCCCTGTGAAGGTCGCGAAAGGCATTGGATACTTTAAGGCACTTTAGGATCTCGTCTGAAAGTGCGACACTGACTTGTGGCTCACTTTTCGCAGTACTCGCAGTGCTCGTGTCAGTTCTGTGCGCTGCTGGATCTCATGTACATAATTCAAGTTGTTGCACATGCCGCAAATGACACTCGAGCAGGCGACTCGTCCTGTTTGCCAGTTGCCAGTGTTAAGTGTCTCCTTGGCAGGGTATAACATGAAAGGCAAAAAGGCTGCTGAAATTAAATTAAAACGAAATGCATACAAAGTGCCACACAGAGCGCTCTCTCTCTCTCTCTCTCTCTCACTCGCTCTCGTTGTCTCTCTGTCTCTCTCTTTCTCTCTTTTAGCCTGCTGCTTGCTGAGTGCCTTAAGAGCTGTGTGGCATGGTGCCGCGAGCAACCCATATGTATTGTAATTAAACAATCAATGGCATAATTATCGCCATATCGAGAGTCACTCGATTTATTAACACCGCCCACAGCGATAGCGACAACGACAAATAAAACAAAAGCAACAACAGTGTTGCACGCTGCACGGGATCAATAATTTAAGTGTAATTTAAATGCAAATGTAATAAAAAAAAGAACTGCAAAAAGTGGTCAGTAAAAGGATAAATTAGTCGCAGCACAAAGCGGCTAAAAGAAATGCAAATAATCGTCTGGCACGGAATATGTTCATGGAGAGAAAAAATATGTAATTCTATAAGCAAAATGACGCAACTTGAATTGTGATATTTAATTCTAGTCTTTCTTTAATTCATAGGCAAAAAAACTTGATTTGAGGTTACTCGTTCTAGTACGGAATCAATCAATCAATCAATCAGGAATGTCCTCTTGACTTAAGAGGCTCGCTCCCTTCTGATTTGTTTTGATTTTAGGTTGTAGTTTTTTTCTTTCTTTGTTGCGTGTTTTAGGCTATGCCCAAGTAAAGGCAAAAGTCAATGGCATAACCAAAAGTTAAATAGTCGTTGACCGATTTGAAACAGAAGCCACACAAAAGTCAATTTACTTAAATGTTTCGAATTTGATAACTTTTCTGATAATTGAAACTTTTTTCTGTTGTTTCAAAATGACTCGTTTAATTTGGTTTGCGGCTAATGGGCAGCTATATTATATTTATGAAACATAGTAATACAGTTGAATTATGGCTATTAGCGCAAGTACTTGTCTAGAAAGTTGCAAAAGTTCAAAATAAAACAGTGAACTTTGAACTTGTATTTCTAAAATTAATGCTAAACTTATAATTTGGTGCGAGTCGACTCTATAGATAAATGCTATCAGTATTATTGTTATTATATGCTGTGACGATTAGATACGAGAGTCAATTTAAAACAGAATCCGCTTTAAGACGCTTTTCCACTTAATACTTGAGCTAATTATGTGAGCTCAGCAGAAAGTTGACCTCGTTCTTTATAGTTGACGACTGCTGACCCAGCTGCGATTGATTTTTTTTTTCTTAAAAGGGTTTTAAACTGATGACAAACCGCCAACCCAACCCGTCCTTTACCGATACATAACAGTTTCCAGGCATTTTGGATGCCATAAAGACGGATAATAAAAAGAAAATGAGAGTCAGCCACGCGTTGCAGCTTAGAGCCAAAGGGAAGAAATATTCATTCAATTTGATGACAATTCCGTAGATGATTTGCCGGTTGCCTCAGCGCATTTCGCATTTTGTTTGGCATTTTTTAATATCGTATGACTCTGGCATTTTTTTCCTCTTCCGGTCTTTTTCTTTCTTTTTTCTCTTTTGGTTATACAGCTCGTAAAAGTGGAACTGTGGCAGCTGAGCTCATCGCCCATTGCTCATCGCTTTGATGTTGTTCTTCTCCAGCATCAATAACAATCTGAGCATTCCAACCCCTAAGATGCATTTTTCCCGTTCCCCGTTCCCCCTTGCGGCTTTCGTATTTTTTTTTTTGTATATATTCTTGCCTAATCGCATAAATCGTCAAGAATGCGTAATAATCTAATCGTCATAATCGTTCTCAAACACAAATCTCCACAAGGACTGGTATCCTTCATCTCAAGCTGCATTTCTCCAGGGGTTATGGCGGGATTGGGATGGAAGTGGGGTTATCATGTTGGTTAGCTGGTCTTAGTCTACTTATGAATTGTCTTCAGTTAAGTTGAATTACGCGGCCATCTTGTGTGTGCAATTTTTAAACGCTTTTGATGACATTTTTATAACATCCTTTAGCTCGTTGTCTTATTCGAGCCGTGTTCCATGTACATATTTCCGGTTTATTTATGTGCGGCTTTTTCTGTTTGTATGTACGTGTATGTGTTGCCTCCCAGGCTTAAGCGCCAACTGGGGAAATCACACGCATCACATTGTTCAGCGAGTACTTTAAAAATTGTGGCCAACATACGAGTATATTTTATGAGAGGGCTGCTGATTGGCATTTGTGTGCGGGTCTCTGTTTTGACTTCAAGTTTTGAAACAATCGAAGTACATTTTATTCAATTCAAATGATATAATCGCAAATAGGGGAATTCATTTTTGTATTTATGTTCTTCTATTAAACTAGCTAAAAATAGTTGCAATTATTTAAAAAGCCACTCAAAGTGGCTTTAAAAGAAGAAAAGTTCTAGAAATCGAATTGAGAATGATTCCAATTTCTTCATTAAAATGTAACCTATTTTGGTAATGGCTTGTCATGAATAATAATGCCTTTTACTTACATTTCAATTCGGAAACACGTTTTTCCCTCGAAATTAAAATTAAAATTGAGCTTTCAAACTGCAATGTTCTTTTTTGTTGTATATTTTATCTTTTTGGTTAAAGCTGCATTTAATTTTAAAATCACAATTTCCAATCGAAATCGTAAACCATAAAATCGAACTAAAGTATATTTTTATAATTTCGTCACAATGGAAACGACTGCCAAAATCTATGATTTTTTCTTTCATTATTTCTTTATATTCATATGCAAAATTGTGGCCGTTTTCTCATTGTTAAGCTAAGAACTTCGTTTATTTTTGGCTCGTTAAAAACAACAAGTTATTAAGTTAACAACACATTAAAAACTATAGTTATTAGAGCTAATAAAGATAGCACTTCAAACTTGAATTCAGGTTTGTTTTAAACTGTCTAGACAGTTCTATCTCTTAACAATTAAATGTGTGCCTACAGCAAGTGGTGCATTAAATTGTAATAACCACAACAAGTTAGGACTTATCAGTTTATTCATATTTTTTTATTATTCAGTTATAGTTTTGTGCTTGTAGCGCAACCGAATTACTTTCAATAAGTTTGACCATACAAAATGTATGCTATACTTTTTTCTTAAACTTATGTTTAGTATTTGCAGTCTCTTATTTTGTCTTCGTTTCTCTGTTTCAATATCTCTGTGACATTTGGGGCGTTTTACAATTAATTGCCAAATTTTCGATTTTCCCGCAAATTGCATATTTTTGGCATCGCTTTTGGGCATGAAACGCAAAACGCATTATTTTTCATTGTTGTGATAGTCGTCGTTGTTGTTAACAAACAAAGCATAGCTTTGTTTGTGTTTATGCCCTTCCCACACTAACTCAGCCACGCCCCCTTTTGAATATAATGACATGTTCGCTATTTGAGTTGCAATGATTTGTTGACTTTGGGGCACACAGCTAATCGAAAACAAATGTACAAAAGGCATTTACAACACACTCACACACACACATTGAGAGAGATATAGACACAATATGTTTGTGTGGTAACAAATTGAGTTTTGTAGCCCGTTGATTTTGGCTCATAATTAACGCAAAACTTTTGGCAAATTGGCAAACAGAGAACGCATATAAAATGATCAAATGATAAAACAATCAAAACCGAATATTTTAGCCATTTCGAATATTAAATACCTTTAAGGACTTCACTAAACAACTAAATAGTCAAACATATAAGCTATATAATATAGTTCTTCTGCTTGTTCCAATGACAGCTATATGATATTAAGATCCGATTCCAGTAACTGCTGCTGATTACGAATATATATACTTTATCTACCCAGAAATGTTTTCTTTAATGCGTTACAAACTTGACGACAAAATGCAAATGTATTCTCTGCAAGGGTATAAATGACAAAATGACAAAATTAACCAGATACAACGACAGACAATTACCTTTGTGTTTTGTGTCATACTCGTATATATGCGTATGTGTGTGTGTATGTTGTGCATCTTTTTACATTGGGTATGCTGGGAGACAGGTGCGGTCTGTCATGGTGTTTGCCTGGCGGTTATCGCGAGTTCAGCAATGTCCTATGCGGTTTTATTATTGCAATTCAGATGAAAAATAAATATTTCAATTACCGAGCAAATACACATGGAATGCACACGTGTGTTAGTGTGTGTGTGTGCTCAAATAGACAAGCCAACAAATATGAAAAATTCAATTAATATGCCAAAAGTAAATTGATATTTGCATACATTGAATTCACATTATTCGCCATATTACATAATGTTGTAATACAATAGCCGCAACGCAACAAAAGTACATGAATAAAATATACAGTACATTCTAAGTGGGTGTCCCTGTGTGTGTGTGTGTGTGTGTGTGTATGTGTGTGTGTGCACAAATGACAACGCTAAATGCAAATACAGGCATGAGCAAGAACAACTCATTTAACTGCCGCCTGCATTGGCTATTTAAATTTATGCTTCCTCCACTTTTGTGCTGAAAACAGCCGCTGCGCATTTAAATCGAATTTAGCTAATTGCCATATGAAAAGCGCGGCTAAAAGCAGCCGCCAAAACACAGATAGGCCAAAAACTGATTGAAATCGGTTTGAAATTGCGACGAGCATGCATTACACTCGTGTGGGTGCAGTTGTGGGCGTGAGTGTGTGTGTGAGAGTCTCTTCTTAGCGTTGATGTTCCACAAAGTGATTGCAACAGCATTTCAACGGCTAAACGCGTAAAAATTAAGAAAGTAAGTTAAAAAGTGTGTGGAAAAAACTAGGAAAGATAATTAATTGGGTAGGTCGAAAACTGCTTAAGAACTTTATCTTTCACTAAAATAACACTAATATAACATTAAAATAACACTGACTAGATTAGATACCCAACAACACTTGAACAGAACATGCCACACTTGCCAATTTAATATGTATGTAATTCCCTTTTGTGCGTCAAATGATTTATTTATTATTATTTAGGGAAATAATGATGGTAATTTTATTTAAATTATTGTTATTCAATAAAATCAAACATATCAGACTGATTATTTTTACAAATATTTCCATGAAATTGTATTACAAAGCGATACAAAATGTATTCATAGATTAACAGAATTAATTAGTTTATGGATAATTGGGTAATTGTTAAACAACAGCCTATTTTATTTTATAATTTCTGTTTAGACTAGTCGGTCCATTTAATTAAATTAATATTTTTATAGCACTATCTTCATTTCTTGTTAAAGCATCATCGAAAGTTTTTAAGGAAACATCCTTGCAAACATGCTGTAATCCATAGATTATCTGATGAGACTTTGCACAAACTATGCATGTACATCAAATATAAAGAAGAATCCTACTGAATCCCTTACTCCATCGAAAGCAAATATTTTTGCAAATTATATTTGAAGGCTGAAGCCAGAAATTCGATTGCTGACTGCTCCACTATTAGTTGCTGTTCACGGTCAGTTCCAATGGACTTTGCTACAATATGCTCCCTCTTTCCCTTCCTCTTTCACTCACTCTCTCTCTCTCTCTCTGTCTTTCTTACCCAGACTCAGTTTGCCATTGCTGAGCAATTTGTTTGATTAATTTGAGGAGCAGCAGCAGCAGCAGCAGCAGTAACTGCGGGTTGGGTATTTTTGGGAGATGCACAAAGTCGACCTTCATTATGTAAATTGTATGCGAAATTTAAATAATCATCTGCAATTTAAATGCAGAGCAACACTTTCGAGAGCTGTGAATTCCCCCCCGCTCACGGGGAAAGCCTCAGCAATTAATCGTTGCGCCTGTGGAAATATGCCAAATGCTTGGCGGCTTATGCTCATTTTCTATTCCAAGTCCTGAGATAATATCATATTATACAAAGAGCTGGCATTAACTGCCAACGTATATTTGGTTGTTTGTCGCTTTGCCTTGCTGTTGTTGTTGTTGCTGCTGTTGCTATTTGTTGTTGTAATTGTTGTGCGTGCTGCTGCCATAAATAATTATTCATATTTGTATAAAATACACACAGAATTTAATTAAAAATTGTTTCGCCCAGCGAACAGACATCATCCAAAAGTGAGACAGCGCAAGAGCAACAGAAATACAAAAACAGAGAAACAGACACTCAACTCGAACTGTTGAAGTTGCCCTACCATGACTACTATTATTGTTGTTGTTGTTGTTGTTGCTATGCTGTGTTCTATCTTTGTGTGTAACCCGCCCTCAAGTCCTTGTATTGCTTCGCTCCTGTTCAGTTCTCTGGTCCAGTGGCAGTCGCTATGCCACTTTGGCTCATAATAAAATTAAAACGAAATGAAACGAAATGAAAAAGTAATAAAGTCCTTATGGAAAACGCCAGCGAAGCTAGTGTTCAACATAGTAAGAGAGATAGCGATGCAGAGAAAGAGGAAGAGGAAGAGGGAGAGGCGAAGAGAGGCGAAGGGCACGCATGAAAAGTGTGCTAAAGCGAGAAAGTGAGAATTCTACAGGACTACATGACAGGACTATTGCGCTTTGTACGCTTCTACTTTGGGCCACACATACCAAGAACGAGACCAGAACAAACCAGAACCACACAGCTCCTGCTCCAGCTGCGTTTTGTATTGAATGGAGAAGAGTGCTCTTGTACAGAATATAGAGAAAGAGCCTGGCGCTTGTTGCTAACAACAACCCTTCAAAATTGTGGCATCAATGGGTATATGGGATACTCGAGTCCAAATGACTTTAACTATGCAGTAATCCGAATTGCATTTGTTGTAGGATTTTGCCCTTATCAGCATTTTAGAAAATTGAAATGAATAAATTATATATATCTGATACACACTATTTAAATATCTACTAATAATATAAAACAGTTTTTGTATTTCGTCAGTATTTATTTATAAATTATATGCACTATGTGCATAAATTAGATTGATATCTTCAAAATAAATCATTATGCTTTACAGATTTGATAAATGTCATTATTGAAAACCATTAAAAGTGATGTTTTTATCTGCTTATCGATTTTTATGTAATTAGGACTTTCTTTATAAAGCTATGCCTTTTTTGCTTACTTAATCAAGCTTATCATATGTATTTAATCAAAGTTTACAGCTCAATATATTATTTTTTGAATTACTTGATTCCGTGATGAATCTCTTAGGTATTCTTTTATGTAAGTATTCATTTTGCTCTTGCCTTATTAGGCTTGTTATATGTACTGTATCAAAGTTTAAAGCTCGATCTATTCCTTCTTATACAACTTGTTTTCCTTCTTGGGTTTCCCTCTATATAAAAAGGTCAACCAATCGTCGTTGAGCTCCAGCTGCCTATGAACTTAATTATGACTGCCATTGTTATTGCCGGTTGCTTTTGGGTTTGCTTTTAGTTTTGGATTCAATACTTTCGTTGAACGTTGAACACTTGAAATTGCGTTTTTCATTTCAGGACTATCAACTAAAGAAGTGGGCGTGGCTGACTGTCTGTCTGCCTGTGCATAATTAAGCGAGCTTTACTACCTATTGTTGTTAAACACATACTTTCGCTAACTATAACTTTACACACAAACATCTATATATAAACTAGCCAAGTGTTTTTAAGTGTCCATCGCATTGAACGTTGTCTGGGCTCAATTTGTTTTTGTATTTTGTCAGCGCAGACAGAACGCATACATTAAATCATTAGACGGTCTGAACTACCTATGGAACAAGATAAACGAACACAGTCGCTGTCAAATCAAACCAGGGAAATCAAAACCTAAACAACTAAATCAGCTGAATTTCAGCCACAGCGATGGAAGGGGGGATGGGGGAGGGGGTAGGCTGTTGCCTGGCAGCCAAAATTGTTGCAATTACGGACGCACTAAGCAAAGGACAATGACATGCGGCTCCGGGAAATTCCATAAGCACAATGCCAAATGATGTCCCGAAGTGGAAGCAACGCACAGGCAATGGATTCTGACGGGTGGAGCAGGGGGATGGGGGTGGTTGGTTTGAAGGGTTTTTGCAACTAGTATTCAGGCAATTCAGGCGCCTGTCAAAGGCAGCGGCTGAAAAGTGCCCGTTGTCAGCTGCGTACGGCAAACGAGACATGTTGACGGAGGGTGTAGTGGGAGACAAACGAAGGCGTGGCAAACGTCCAGAGGGGTGCATACATTTACGAGATTTACGAGCTGTCGTCTCTTACATATAGGCACAACAGCAGCGGCAGCAGCACCAGACAAACTCGAAAAAGTGGAGAGGGCACATCAAGGGGTGAGGGAAGGGCAAAGGAGGTGTGGGGATATGACGCACAATGGCAAAATGTTGTCAACGCAATCAGCGACAGTTCTTCCATGAGACTCTTTTGTTGTAGCATTGCAATACCCTGTAATCAAATTCAAAGTGGGCATTGCGAAATTGTAAAGTAGAAAATGTTACTTATGAATGTTTGAGTTTGATCAAATTTAAGCAAACCAGTTTTGATCACTCTCTATCCGAAATCAGTAGTAGTAAAAGCTTATTTATTTTTATTGATAACTAAAAATTAAATAATATCGATAAATATCGATGTATGACTTTGTCGTGTGTTCTTGCATAAAAAACGATGTTGGTTACCAAATTATCCAGATCAAACTCACTTAATAAGAGTGGTCTTTTAATATTGGACATCAAATCATATAGTTTTCAAAGAAACATATCTTAAGGATTATAATAGTTAGATGCACAAAATAAGTAATATATACTTGCTTATAGGCAAACATACAGATTGAGTAGTTTTCCACACAAACACCTTTGCCTGCCATTTACAGGGCATCTGCAAGTAAATCACTCTCGAGTTAATCACTCCAATCGACTTTTGTTGTTGCTAGTGGTAACCAAAGTGGGCAATACGCACTCAGCTGTCTGAGATAGAGAGAGCTCAGAGCACTGAGCCCTGAGCATGTAAATATGTCTGCTGCCCCCATTTTTTTATGGGTCCAACCTCAGACGTGGTATGTTTCAAATTGAATTGTGCGAAACACGTGACCAATGGGAGGGGGTGGTTGTAGTTGAGGGTTTGAGTTGGCAGTCAGACGACTGACTGGCTCTGCTGCCATGTCAATAAAGTCAAAATGAATGACAGGCTTACAAACAGCAGCAGTTCACAAGTGGCATCATCTCAACTCATCCCATTTCATCTCAACTCATCTCTCCACTTCTCTCCTCTCCTCTCCTCTTCTCTACTGTATTCCCCTCTCGATTCAGACGCAACGTTCATGATGATGAATGGTCCATATTAAAAAGTGTAACAAAATGTTATTTGAGGGTTGACCGAAAGTAAAAATGTAATTTGCGTGAAATGTGATGTTGAAATAATGGGTGAATAGATGGGTGTATCTGTGTGTGTGTGTGTGGCTTGGTGTGTGTGTTTCTGACAGGGTGTCTAACAACGGTAGCGTAGCTAACTTCTGACAAGCAAAACATATTTTCAATTTTCTTTTCTTTGGATATTAGTTGTAATAATAATTGATCAAATTGATTTTTTCAAATTTTGATTGGCAACTTTTTTAGCGATTTTCGAAATTCTTCTTTAACATATTATAATAATTTATAAGAATTTTTTTTAAATACATCGAACCTCAAAAATTTAAAATCTTGGGTATATAATAAAAGAAGATGCTAAAACCTGATGAAATAGTAATTGTTAGCGAACTCGGTTATAACAAATAAAAGAGTACTATATAAAAAATATAATTGACAGCTGTACGGTTTCGAGTGAATTGCAAACGACAATTCTAATACATGAAAGTTTTAATTTGCGTTAAATAATTTAAGCAGTTGTGAGACGACATGAGAATATCCGCAGCAGTGCCAGAGTTGAGGATTGTTGCTGTCACACGACATGGCAATTGCGCAATAGAGGAGACAACATCGCAGTCTAGTGGCCTGTGCACAATCAATTCCCAAATCGCATTATGCTGCCGAAGACATCGCCAGCTTTAGCAAAAGCTCTACAGCTGCTGGCAAATTGCTTGCTGCTTGCTGCTGATGCTGATGCTTCTGCTGTTGCCAGCAAATGTTCTGTTCAACATTTCGCATTTTATGTGCGTCAAAATCGGCAAGAGTCAGAGTCAGAGACGGAGCCAGCAAGTGCATTGCGTGGCAAATGGTTTACGTGGCAGGCGCCACAGACTTGAGGACTTCACATCAGTTTGCCTTATGGCGATGCTTGCCTGCCTCCGAGGTGGAGTTGCCTGCTTTTGTATTGTCCACATTTAGATTGCAAGTTTTGCTTAGCATGCCAACGGCTACCCCAATCCACACCGCTCCGCTTCCCCCCACTCCACCGGCAAATGAGACTTTGTTGCACTGCAGCGCCATTCCAATAGACTTTGTCATCGTAATTTTCGATTTCCAACAGTGTTGCTAAATAAATATGAGAGATGGAGCGGTGCAAGTCTCTTGGCATTGTGGCTTGCATTTTCTCTAATCAACAAAAGCGGCGCATTTGCAGTCAGTCAACGAAATTTGCAGTTTGCTTTTGCCAAAAATATAAACAGCGAGCAGAGCAATCATTTTGAAGACAAGAATTTTAAGTTCAAATTGCGATTTACTGAAAAACTTTTGTTGCAGCTTATAATTGGCTTATGCAAAGTGCGAGATTAGCTAAAATTTGATTCGTTTTACTAATTCATATTCTTGAGTTGCCGTTCAGGTGATCCTTTAACGATTTCATTATTAGATTTTGTGTGGACACGTCTGCGTCTCCGAGTCCACAGAGTATATATATTCCTGATCGGTATAGCAGTGTCCATTTGTCTGTCCGTTGGTCTGTCTGTTTCTGGTCTAGTCAAGGTATGTTCCCTCTCTCATTTCACATTACACAGTATATCCACCTTTTTCTACTCAGTGCCTTAGGTCTTCAATTCTTTCAGTCGTTCTGCTCGATGCAATTTATAATTCATTTGCAGTTACTTCAACAATTTCAATATCGATAACGTGAATACTTCATGTAACTGTGGATTTTCTGCTACTGACTGCAACCATGAATAATGCAGCATTTGGAGGCAAGCATGACGACTCGTATTTGTACATATATAGTTGAGCTAACCTTTGATAAATCACATTTGGTATTTCAGAGAATTGTTGGTATCGTTGGGCTTAAATGGAGCTTACAATGGAGTTCAATGGCAATGTCGACAACAAGATAAAACTTACACAATAGAAACTTCATCTTTCAAAAGTGTTTGTTTTTATTCGTTTGATTTTCAATCTTGCATTTTTAAAGTCAGTTGACGCTGTAGTATTCCAAAGCTGATATAGACATGTAAAATAGAGATTTAGGCCTCTTCCTGCATAAGCATATTCGGGTCGATTAAATCGATTAAGTTCGAACTCTTTTTCAATTAGCAAGGACTCGTTTCTTATTTCAACTATTTGGAGTGAACTGACAACTAGAGTTATGAGTGCCAATGTTTCCGACTTTGAGTTAGTTTTCGCTAGTACAATCAGTTGAGCACTCGGCGAAAGTTCCAGTTTGATTGCTGGCAATTGCAGTTAGACAATCATTTTAAGTGAGTTTCCGCGACCACTAAAATAATCGTATGACAACTTTTCGCGTAACTCCCCCAAAAGTACCAAGCACAGTTCAAAGCTATGTTGAAATTTCCACTATTGACTAAACACAAAGTTTGTCATGTGCTGCAATTTGACAAAGAATGGGGATGGAGATGGGGGCGACTGCTTACAAACTGAGTGGGCTTCAGCCAGCTCTTGGCCAATGTATAATGCATGTGCTCGAAATGTGGCCAAAAACTAGCAAATGCACTGATGGATGTTGCGGGGAATGCGAGCGAGGGCAGGTACAAAAGGACAAGCAACGAACGATGGCTGTCAACGCAACTTCGATGCCGAGACAATGTAACTCAAATGTAGATACATTGTAACTTAACCAACCAACAGCGGCAGCAGCAGCAACAACAACAACAGCAGCGACGGGTTGTGCAACATTGCGGGCGTGGAAAGGACAGGGACGAGTCAGGGACTGAGACGTGATGCTGACGGGGGGGTTGTTGCAAACTGCAATGACTGTGCGATTATGCCAATGGCAGGGACGTCTAAAACAAACGATTTGTCACAGCACCAGCAATAGCAAAACAACAACAGCAACAACAGCAATCGAGTTGAGTCGAGTCGAGTCGAGTTTTATTGCCAGCGATGGGTATTTTGCCTCGAACCGCAAACATTTGCCCAAAATGCGGGCGTGCAAAGCGGCTGAAGAAGAACAAGAAATTTGAGTGTGTGATTGTGTGAGAGGGAGACAGACAGAGAGGGACAGAGCGAGAGAGAGAGAGAGAGATAGAGTGACGGTGAGAAAGGGGCGTGTTCTGTGTACAACTGTTGTGGGTGTGATGCAGACGCCTCCGCTTTCCAAATCCAACTCCGATTCAGACTTTAACTCCGACTTGAGCAAGAGCAACACCAACCAGAAATGCACCAAATAGTTCTGCCTAACTTCGACTTAACTAAGCCTTTTAAGTGGACAACTAATCTATTATTTATTGTTTTTCGGAAGTCATTTGATAGATTGTTACACAGTCCTCTCAACGATGAATGTAAGAATAAATAAGTAAAAATAATAATAAGAGAATAACAAAAATAAAAAAGTTCTTTCCTACTTGTTTTTTTGTTAAACTTTTGTCAGTATCGTGCCGTAAAATCAAATACCAAATCTGACGAAAGAGCATAACAATTTCTGAGAATCGCATTTGTGTAGAAAAAAGTGTGCAATTCAAAAGAAGCTCTTTGGAAAGCGACAGGCCAGATTTTGTATAGAGAATAAAATGACAATAAGACTCAGTTCAAAGAATGAGACGAACTGAACTACATCACTGAATTCGAGCAAGTCAGTTTAACTATAATGGCAATTGCAGCAGCAGCAGCATCTCATCGAGAACATGACACCGTCCAGTAGCCAACCCACCAGCTCCCCCGTTCCTGGTTCTTCATCTGCTGTTCCTTCAGCTACTCCTGCTGCTCCTCCACCCTTTGCCACCAGCCATATGCGAGCAGACGCAGCGTCCGCCAGCTGCAAGTGACAGTAATTGTTTTATTGACATTGATTGACATCGCACAGGGAACAGGGAGCAGGGAAACGAAAGTTGGCAAGCAGTCTTGGCTGTGGAAGAGAGTAGAAGAGGGCGGAAAGCGTTTCGACAAGTCAAGCCAAAGACAAACTGCAACGCCAATAGCAATTGCGAATGCCAATCCGTATACCAAACCCAATTGTTTTTCCAGCCAGCTCAAAAATGATCAAAAGATTTCAAATTCATTTTGATAGATCGCCTTTGTGTTTGGCTTATTGAAACGTTTTTCGTTTTTTATTTTTGTTCTCCTTGTTTGTATAATGCACCCGATGATACCCTATAATTTGGGTCAGTAAAATTACTATTAAATCAAGACTGCAAGTCACAAAAAATTTAACAACTTGAGCTTGAATATTTTTATGGAACATCTTTATGGGCTATGCAAAATGAATTTTATTTATTCTGCAGATGGATTTTTCGTAATGCTGAATCCAGTCTTATAAATTTTCTAGCGTTGGTTGCTTTGATCAAAGGTTTGATTTCTTTGCTATTTTTTATGTGTTTTGTTTTTTGCTCTCTTGATGTCAGGATATTTTATATTCGTGCATTGTTCATTTGCCATGCATTGCTTTTACTTTCTGACTTTGGCCCGGGGAGCGGAGCTCAGTCGGTGCTGGCCGGGTCCTCGCTGTCTCCATTGTTTACCCTTGTAAGCTGGTGATTAAGCCAAGCAACGCTGAGCAGAGCAGAGCAGAGCAGGACAGCAACTGGAATGCATCTGAGTCAGAGTTCTGCTCGGTTGCCCGGGCGCTGGAGGAATCATCATCAATTGTTTGGATGCTGCTGGGTGTTGCCATACAATGAATGCGCTTCTCTCCATTGTACTAAAGACAATTGTTTGATTTTCGATATGTTTTCGTTGGACTGCACTCGGAACACAATGATGATGGGGTTTTTGGGTTATATTTTTGGGCGCAGCGTGGAAGTTAAGGAAGGAAGTTTTGAGTATTTTTGCTGTTGCTGCACTTTTCATTCAATTCACATTTTGCTGTTTGTCTTACATTCTGGATTTGAGGAGGTACTATCGATGGAAGGGGGACATGGGTTGGTTTCGAGAAAGCGAATTCTGATTAGTGCTCCTATGTAATGCACACATCAATTCAAAAATGCGGCAGCTGTAGTAAAAGAACAAGATGAAAATGAAGCACCAGTTATCGAATTTCTGCTTGCAAGTCTTTTCTTCTTTTCACTACGCTTATTTTTTTATTTTTTTTCTGTTATTTTTATCCATTACAAGGTTTTACCAATAGTTGTTGTTATTGCTGTTGCTCTCGTAATTGGTTCATATTAATTATGAAAGCGCTTTGGCAACGGAAATTTATTTGGCTTATATTTCGATTTCGATTTGGGTTGTTCTCTGCCCCTGCTTCTGGCCCTGACTCTGCCTCTGCCTCTGTCTGTTTCTGGCGAATTTTGCTTGCTCCCCAGAGCAACCGAATTGGAAATGAAATGCGATGCTTAATTAGTTTTGCGCTACTGAATCCAATCCCAATGATTATAATGATGACGCAGACAACAGACGATGACTTTTGCTTAGCTCACGCCCCACACAGCCACATTAGCAGCTTATTACAGAGAGAGAGAGAGAGAGAGAGAGAGAGAGAGAGCAGGAGAGAGAGAGAGAGAGAGAGAGAGAGTCAGATTGAGAGGGATAGATATCCAAGTCGTTACTACTTGGTTTCTTGGTTAAGCGGGCTCTTATCACTTAAATTTAACGCAATTTCAATATTGCTGCTGTTTTGCCCTAACAAAGCATTTCACATTTGTCAACCGATAAAGACATACATACACACATATATATATATAGCTATATATACATATATGTGTAAGTTGTCGATAAGCGCTTTTTAGCAAACTAATCTGTATTGTATACAATGGAATATTTAGCTAGGGGTTCAATGTCTGCATAAATGTTTACTAATGGGCTTCATATTTAAGTAGAGAGCATATTTGAAAGGGACAGCAGCACAATAATTTCCGCGCTTGGGTAAAGATACAGACAGGGATTAATCAAAATTAAGTCAGTTCGAAGGAAAGAAATAAAGCTGTTTGAAAATGTATAAATAAAATATATAGCAAAATCGCTCTCAACAAAACTTCAAAGATATTCCCTTCACTCGATATCTTGTTTATTGCTTACTTTTGAATTGTGCTAAGTTTAGACGCCGTTTAACTCATGCAAAGCCGAATATACTTTCACACATATGACAACAACAACAAGTAAAATAAATATAAATAAAACACACACAAACAACAGAAATGTAAGCAAAAATCCCTTGAAATCCCGCAACGACAAGAACTTTTAAGAACTGATAAGGTGCAGCGGACAACCGGAAATGTCCAGTACAAAAACCAAGAAGCACAGAGGAAGCACAAGTGGAGGCAGAAGAACAGCAACTGCAACAGCAAAGAACAGCCAGGCCAGGCAGGGAGACATATGCTGAACGTGTGTGAATGTGTGTGTGTGTGCAAAAACCTGGTGTGGCAGCAACAAGAGGCAGCAGCAAAACACTGCCGAAACCTTGTGCAACGATAAAGTTCCCCTTCAGCTTCAGCTTCAGCTTCAGCTTTAGCTATGCCATAACTCCAATGCATAAATCTTAAATGGCTGGGGTGCAGGTGGGGGAAGTGGAGGGGCTGCTTTTTGGTTAGGCAAGTGCAGTTTCGGCTAGGTGACATCTTTGGTGAGTGGTAGTCGTTGTGAAGCAACCACGTCCAGATCCCAGACAGTGCCTACAGCACTGCATAATAAATTGCAGCCATGGCATTATAAATATTCCAACTGCCCACAAAGCACAACACCCCAGACTCCTCATACCCCCCATCCATTTTCGACCAAACCCACTTTTGACCACACCAGACTGACGCAACTCGTTGGCGTCTGTTGATAAGCATCTGGGCCAACAATTTCGCACATGACCAGTGCATGCAGGTTACAACTGCTAAATGAAATGCTGACACACAGATAAGAATGCAACTCAGACATCTAAAAAGTCTGAAGAATATATCATAGATATTTGTATTTGAATTAAAGTCGTTGTTGAAATGCCCTGTCTAACTTGATATATATTTTGTTAGAGATATTAAATGTGATTCGCTTAAGGAATCATAATAAATATAAATAATTCTATTGAAAATACAAATATAATAATGCCAAAGTATAATTTGTGTGTTATTTAAATGTTGCAATCTCCTTTATACCAACTTAAATTTAAATTTATTAGTATTCAACTTTCTGCCTCCAAAAAACATTTATCCCAAGTGTTGGCTTTATCATTTTCATGGCAAGTATTGCGAAATAACTTTTATGCTCGCTCATCTGCAACTTATGAAAAGCTTTGCTAGTAATCCTTCAGTCACTCCCTGCCTCTATCTCTCTCTCTCTCTTTCTCTCTCTCTCTCTCTCTCTCTCTCTTTAAGTACATATATCTCTCTGTCTGTCTTTTACATTTCTGTTGTGGCTTTCGCTTGCGGCATGTTGTACTTTCAGGTAGCAAACCACCTAAAAAGTGTTAAATGGAAAACAATAATAACACCACAAGCGCGTCGGTTAACAGAGTGTAGGGGTTGAGGGGAGGGGATAGTTTTTGGCTTCCGGGGCACCCATTTGGACAAGCCCATTAAATTGTAAACGGCTTGTGTCGAGCCGAGGGACTCAGTGGACACAAAATATGCGAGGCGAGGACAATAAATTAATGCGATTTATTGCAGCGATAAGCGCGAATGAAATTGTAACAGTGTTACTGTTCGGTTGCCGCATGTGGTGGGGGCATGGCCCCTTAAGGGGTATTGCAACAGTGGTGCGTCTTCAGAGCAACAAAAGATAACGATGGCGTGCAAAAATATCGGGTGTGTGTGTGTGTGTCTGTGTGTGTGTGCGCCATTTCGTCAAGCAACTTGAAAATATACGATGCCACGCCCCCATTTCCCCCCCGTCAACCACACACACACACACAGACACAGCTAAGCAGCTGCGTACTTCACATTTAATTAGGACTTCAATGCACATTAAGAAAATACCCCAAAAGCGTCTCAAAGCACGCCCCTTTTTTTCCAGCCAACGACATTAAAATGCCATTTTAATTAAAAAACAAAAAAAAATTCCCGTCAAATGATGTGTGAGAAGTCGATAGAGCAACGAACAACGGGTGCTAAATCACAAAGCCAAACAGGATAAAAACACTGCCACCGCTGCGGGGCAAGCAGTATGATGAGGGCAGGGCAGGGGGGTTGGCAGTGGCAGCTAACGCTGACAAGGGTGTATGGATTAAAAATAAAAAAGAAACGGGAAAAGGAAATGCAAAACAAGTACCAAAAAGCTAAAAGCGCGCATTTGGAAAAACGCTTTGGAAAAATCTTGTGAAATGTTGAGCATGCAAACTGCGAGTTGGAGTTGCTGGTTGGATTTTTGGTTTGGGTCTGAGGCGATTGCTGCTTTTCTCCGTCTGCCCGGCAATAATTGCATGAGAAGCCCAAAAATTTTGTGCTGAGTGCCGCACAAAACGTTTACACCACTGAGGGTTGCCAAGGGAGGTGCGGACAGACCCAGACGGTTGCAGGCTGTCTGGCCAGACGCTAAGCCGGCTGCTGTCGCTACGGCCAGCCACTAAATCACAACCAAAAGCCGCTGTTAAAACATGAGCCAGCCCCTTAATGGGTGGTTGAGAAACGACCAGGGTAAACGGCTGTCCGGCGAGCGGATCGGAGCGGGTTGGGGTGGCATAACCCTGCCAGTTGTGGTGGTTGCAGCGCCACGTGCCTGGTCTAGCAGGATATACAGGTTATACTGGATACACATAGTCCCGAGGCAATGACAACTGATACACCAGCGCACATTTCATTAAGGGATCGAGAGAAGGCTGTTCAAAGCGTGCCACGTTAACCAGTCGCCAACTCACCAACTCACCAACTCACTCACTCATTCATTATTCAATCTTAATCGCCGGGCAGCTCGAACATAATCCTGGCTGATTTTCTTACTTTGACATGCGATCAACTATTATGATAGGCAGGCAGCTTTAAATACCCTTTTGATAAAATACGCAAATGTAGTTAGAGTTTCACTTAATTCATGATTTTTCATTGCTTAAAAGCTTCTTTTTTATTATTTTTTTTTAGTAACGTGAACTTTCTTATAGTTTCTTTACTAACAAAATGAAAAAAAAATGTTATTTATTCTTTCTTGAACATTTTATTTCGAAATATAATAAACGTATAAATATAAGTATTTCTTTGACTTACTATAATAATATTATTAGATGGAGGTATCTCTAGGCATTTTCAACTCGCATTCAGCGCTCGTCACCTCAAAGCTCGGTCATATTGCGTATATCCACGGCCATTTCGACAATCGGATCGTCTTCGTACATGTTATCGATATCAGTGATTAACGGTGTATCCGCAATGTTTCTGTCGTTGCCACTTCCATTCGGCAATTTAGACACATTCTTTAGCTTGGCAAAGGTCTTCTGAAAACTGACCGCGTTTTCCATACCGGAGCCACTGGGTCGCATCCAGCGATATACAACACTGCACACAATGACGCACAGCAATATGGACAGCATGAGCAGCGACAGGTATTGTGCAGCATTCATGCTGCTCTCTTTATCGCTGTGTCCTACGATATCATCCGGACTCACCTGCCACTCAAGGCGAGGCGGATGTCCTAGAATTGGGTACAGGACTTTTCATTAATCGATATTTAATGTAGAATATATTTGTAAAGATTAGGCATATCGGTTGCTAGTATTGTCAGAAACAATAAACTAATTAGTATCTCTAAGAACCGGTTTTGAAACGCAAACTAATTGCATAGATTAATTTGTTAGTTAAATAAAAGATCTGCTCTTTGATGGAAAATGTTAAAAACTATGAATATACTGTCATGATAGGGAACGAATAGAAATTGCAATATCAGGGAGTGTATCTGCAATATATATATTCAGAGGAATTTTAAGTTTCTCAAACTTAGTCTGACTTAACTAATAATAAAGCTTTAGTCACGATATACATACGAGGTGTGTTCAAAAAGTATCGCGAATTTTGAATTTTCGCGGGTTACGTATAATCGAATTTCGATTTCAACAACAATTAAGTGAACATTCAAAATGGCCGAGCTTGTCGGCATAAGTGAGAGACATGAGTACCAACATAACGCTACAAAAAAATCGAAATTCGATTATACGTAACCCGCGAAAACCCAAAATTCGCGATACTTTTTGAACACACCTCGTATATGCCTATTATCTACTGTTGCACAACTTTATTACACACCTTTTAGCCCTTTTCCATTTATTCAGTGTATGAACAGTAATTTTGGAATAAAACCTGCTTCTTTTGATATTCACTCAGATATTGCACTTCTATCGGAGTCATAGTTCGATATATCATTAATCTATGCTGAGCTTACCTTTAGTTTCATGCGATTTAGGTGTGCTGCTGGTTGTTGTTGTTGTTTTTGCTGTTGTTGTTGTAGCAGGCGTTGTTGTTGTGGATGTGCTTGATTTTCTTGTAGTTGTTGTTGTTGTGCTACGCTGTGTAGTGGTTGTTGTTGTTTTTGCAGGCGTGCTTGCTCTTCGAGTTGTTGTTGTTGTAGTTGGCTTTGGTGTAGTTGTTGTTGTTGTAGTTGTGGTTGGTTTTGGTGTAGTGGTTGTAGTAGTTGTTGTAGTTGTTGTTGGCCTTGGTGTAGTGGTTGTAGTAGTTGTTTTAGTTGTTGTTGGCCTTGGTGTAGTCGTTGTAGTTGTTGTTGTTGTTCTTGTTGTATCCATATCGATTATGTCGAACAATACACAATACATAATATAGTCGGGACAGCAACTGTCCTCGCACTGCTCATCACAGTTGCAGGCTTTGATCCATTTGCCATTGATGAGTTTCACATCGCCTGGTGGTGCAGATTGGCCACAACGCTGATTGCAGCTCATCCAGTCGTAGATGACTGGCTCGAGTGTCTCCACAGGCAGCATCTCTGTTGTGGTTGTGAATGCACCACCACCACACTCGTTGCCCGTCATCAGGCGCACATCATCGATGGCAATGTCACCAAGACGAGCGCTTCCATCGGTCGCCGTGATTATCACCTGAAAGTCCTCCGGCATTTCATCGATTCTGATGGTATGCTCCAGCCAGTGATTGCCCTGGTTCCCAGACACTTCGAACTTTGCGAACCTAAACACAAAAACCAAAAGAATCGTGAATCGTAAACAAAATGGCTCGTTGTAGAAATTCACTTTTAGTCAATTTTCTAATTACTAAGTTACAATTTGTGTTGGCAGTTATCGCAACATCCGCTTCATACATACTTGCGGAGGTCCCGAATCTGAGGCAAGCTCGCCTTATGTGTTTTGACTGAGACGATCAGACTGTCCACACCCGAGCCATACATAAAGTAATGGAATCGAAAGCAGCAAGCTGTCTTCAGGCTCAGCTCACGTGGATAGATGGGCGATATGAGATGGTGGGCACCAAACGAAGTTGGCGATGTCTCCATTAGCATATAGTGACCACCGTATGCATTTTTGAAAGTATGATCGTGTTGCGGTCCCGTGCGAGATAACTGAAAGTGCGACACTGTCGCGACACGACGCCAGGGCTGCCGCAAATTTACTTTTCGCGACCAACCGCACAGATCATCGGACTCGAAATCGCAGGCATGACTCTTTGTATAATTGCTGTGACGACAGACGCCCAAAATTCGATCCCAATTCCTGCCATTGCAGTAGGCCACATCATGGCCGGCCACGACGTATTCGTCCTTGCACATTAAAACCGCTTGAACGCCGCTCTCAGTAACAATCATGCCATTATCTGGATTTTTCGGTATTTGGCAGCCACTCACTGAATGTTTGTACAAAATAGACACAGAGAAGATGTGAGTCATACTTGCAGCATAACAGATATTGCATCGTTGCCGCCTGGTACTTACTGGCACAAACTGGCATCTCGCCAATGATGCGATTGTCGCTGCTGCAACGCAATGTATTCTCGCCCATTAGTGTGTATTTGCTTAAGCAGTTGAAACGTATAAATTTCTGAAAAAGCATTGTGCTACCATTTTCAAAATCGTCGGGCCTTCTACACCGAGCTTCCGCTGATCGCAGCTGAATGAGCAGCAGCAGCAGCTGAAGTGCCAGGAACAGAGCCAATCCGGAGTGGCCTCGACAGTTGTGCGACATTCTGAATGCGAACTAAGACTGAGGCGAGTAATCGTTTTTAAGTTAGTCTGACCACTGTCCACTGTATCTGACAACTTTCTCTCTCTGTCTCTCTGTCTCTCTCTCTCTCGTCATTGCTGACTTGTCTGATAAGACGACTCTCCATCTCACTCTCTCTCTCTCAACTGCGATCCTCATAACAGTTTAGCATTTCTTTATATTGGTTTATTTTTATTTTAATTAAATTATATATTATATATTATCAAATTATTATAGTATATGTATACAGGATACATCAAATTTGTGATTATGTCACAGAAGAGTGAAACTCTCAGCTCTCCAGTATTTCATACATACAGCTCACATTTCTTATCACACAGTGACTCAAAGAAGTTTACACACGCTTCGTTTCAAGAAAGTGATTATTGTATTATGTTGTATCCTACAACCGCACTTTTATTTAAATTGTTAAATTGTGTATTTGTTCCTCTCCCTCAGGTTTAATGTCTATTGATATCAGATGCAATTATGCGCATCTCCTGTGAGTGCAACTAAATGGCAGCGGCTTTTTCCTGTCGTCTTGAATTATGGCCGTGTCCAGCTAAATAATTGCATTGCCCGGGGAAGCCCCTCACTCCACACTTTCCGCCCCGCCCACTAAAGTGCCCCGCATTGCATTGCTGTGATTTATGTTTACTTCCGTTTGGAGTCGCGCAACTATTCGCAATCACGACTGTGTCAACCCTCCGAGTATCCGTCCCCGTTACCCGTTTCCCGTTCCCAGTTCCCACCCCGGCCGTTCACTTTCCGCCGTGTTGAGATAATCAGTCAATATTGACAACTACTTATTGGCACTTCCGCACCAGACACGCCCCCAGCGTCGTTGGCACTGGCGACACGTGACCAGTCGTTGGTCCAAACCATACACTCAGAGAAAAATAATGAAGTTGGCAAAACAAAACTAGAATAGACTCTTAACTCAAAGTTTTTCATAAATGCTTTTCAACATTTTCTTTAATATTATACATGATTCTGTAAGTATTATTAGTTATTTCTCCCTTCAGAATTGATTTACAGGCTGGAGTTATTTTGATGGTGTTCTCTGAGTGTAGTTACAGCTCCAGCAGGAGATCCGGGCCACGTGGCGATTGCAATTCTCGTTTCCACTGAATTGAGATTCAGAGGCAGCCTGAAACTGTTCGCTTCGTTCATTTGCC
Source organism: Drosophila basisetae (assembly GCA_035041595.1). NCBI lineage: Eukaryota > Metazoa > Arthropoda > Insecta > Diptera > Drosophilidae > Drosophila > Drosophila basisetae. The sequence goes on along the minus strand of JAWNLB010000123.1, from coordinate 5,522,540 downwards.
ACTCTTGCAATTCAAATATCATTCATAATTACAATCGCGATTTGCTGAGGGTTGCTTTGCCGCATTTGGGTTGCTTATCGCCATCGCCGCTTTCCGGCATTAATCCCGGCGCACAAATCTATGAAACGGGGCATGTGTCGAGTCGTCAGTGTTCCATGTAACCCACTCCCCTTAAGCTCCATCCACCCCTTCCGCACTTGCACTGCTCTCTTTGCTACTGTTTAAACATTTGCTCATTATGATTATATCATTTATTAGCGCCGCTGGTTTTCAGCTTCAATATTTGCGCTCAAATTACGCTGTTGCGAAAAAAAAAATATCTTTAACATTGCCTCGCCCAAAGTCTGATAAAAAATAAAGGCCTGGTAACGCGTATGCTGTGAGATTCACAGACCCCTATTCCCATTAACCTGCCTCGAGCCACCACAATTTGTTGCACTATGCTTTTGTTGCCAGACACTGACACCGACACTGTAAACCCAATCAGCGGCTGGGATTAGTCCCAGCACCGCACACAAATGAACAGCTGCTGTCAGAGCCAGAGTTTTCGACTCCAGGTCAAGTGCTGGCCTAATTGGCCTCGCTGTTACCATGACCAGTTCGGGGAATTCACTCAACAAATTCCACAGACTCGCAACCATTTTAACTATTTACCAACATTTTATTCCAGTTCCATTTAAAAACCCGCAATTTGTACTTTAATGTTTATATATTGATAAGGCTCACAATTTCAATACTTTAAAGCATAACTTGTTCTTTATATTTGATCTAAACTCAACAAAAATGAACTGCATTTTATTGCGTTTTTGACTAATAGCAAAATAGTCTTAAGAATTTGTATCATGTTTCTTATTCTGCAGATTGTACATATATTAATATACTCGTATAATATATATTTATTATGATATATATATTACAATATTACAAATATTTTTATCAAATAAATACTCGAGTTGTGACACATATATAATAAAGTCAATCAACCAAATTGTTGTATTCAAATAATTAAGTAGAATTAAGTTAATATTGATTTATTTCATATTAATTAACTGCTTCATTTTATTTTTTCAATGCACATATTTAAATTATTCGAAAAGTATTTTCGTTTATATCATATCTATTTTATTAAATTTGTAATCATTTTTAAACGATGCTTGAATGCGTGAAATATGTTCTCCTCCTTCTGGTTGTTGCCTTTTCTAATTCACTTTTAATAATTATTTTAACTGAATGCCCGTCTGTTGCTGTCGAAAGTTTCTCAAACTTTTGACTCGCCAGTTAATTGCTGCAGACACACACGTCCAGTCCGAATGCGATTAATGAATGAATGAATGAATGTGCCCCAGTCGGAATCCCCTGCTCAAGTTTAGCAAACGGCATACAAAGGTGCACACATATGTCCATACACTCACACACTCGCACACTCGCACACCTAGCTCCACAGACAAACAGACTTATTGGCAGACGGGCAACTTCAAAGATTACACAGATAATTAATAAAATTAAACAGAAAAGCACTCAACGCTGCCTCAAGCATGTCCACAGTGGAGCCCAGTCACAGTCACGGTCGCAGTCGCAGTCACAGCTTAGGTTGTATTCACAGTCACAGTGACAGACATGGAACAGAGACTGTCAGTTTTTAGCAGATATACTAAGGTAGACTTAGTTATTTAAGTATTTTCTTAAGCTTTGACAATCTCAACTCAAGTACACTCTGCTGCACCAAATAATCCACTTTAAGACGGTTTTCCGCTTCCAATTCTTCATATTAAACGTATTCTGAGTAAAGTCAGATTTGGCCGTAAAATAGGCAACCCTGTTTGGCTGTTTTGGCCGCAAGCGATTGAACCAAGGTTGGCTTTCTGTCTGTTAGTCTTTCGGTCAGCTTTCTGGTCGCATTAATTACAAACCAATGGTCGCAAAACTTGCACACAAGACGCGTTTGTTGGGTGTGTGAGTGTGTGTGTGGGTGGGTGTGTCTTACCTAATGGCTGACTAGCTGTTCCTATAAAGAGGCAGTTATTTAGTTTCGCATAGGTAAATTACTTGCTCGTATCTTTAATTTGTGTTAATTTATGAAACTCATTATGTGTGTGCCACGGGCCAAGTTGAAAGTTGTTGTGCGTGCCACACAGCCGATGCGCAAACCGCAATAGAAATGTCCGCCCCACCTGCCGCACCGCCCATCAGCCTCAACCACTCACTGCTCGCCACTAGTGGCTAGCTGATCTCTTAAAAAAAGTTGGTATTGCTGCCGTCCAAAAGTTTTCGCGTAATTTCATTTAAAGTCCTCGAAAGTTGTTGGTTGCGACAACAACAACAACCACAAAAAACAACAGCAAGTTGCAATTGTTTTGGCCTGGCTTAGCGCCGAGTTTTGTGGCACGACTACTGTTCCCCTCTCGCTTCTCTTTCTCTCTCTGACTGTGTGTGTGTGCGGCTCATTATGGTAGTGATTTTTAGCACGAGCCTCGCTTGCCTCTACGAATTTTCACCTATACATAAATGTGGCATAAATCCAATTAGGCGGCACCGGCAGCACTTTAATTGACGTACCACACAATCCTCCGTCCATCCCTCCAGCTTGCCACGTGTATGTGGGCGTGCCACGTCTTCTGAATGGCAGTAAATGAATTGCATATGGGCTTGCTTTTGTTTCAACTCACTGACATACGAATGAATGAATGAGTGCGGCGCTGAGTCAGGTCGACGGGTCAGCTATCAACAAATTTATATATATATATATCTATATATGTATATGCATAATGGCCACTGGCCTGGTTTTGCGACATGTGGCATGGGCAAGCAGCTGCACTTCGAACTGCCGTCACGTTTTTCATTTACCATTTTGTAGTATTGGACAGCCGTCTTCATTTTAAATATGCCAAAATTTTGATTTTGGTGTGGATATATGATACAAATATAGATATAGATCTTTTTAACTATTCAAAAATTGGGCGCAGTGTATTAAGCAGTCAAGAATGTTTAGGTGCAACTTTCATATTTGTTTCTATGGTTTTTTTTTTGCATGTGAATAGAAATTTGTGGCTGAACTTAAACTGTTTTTAAAGAGTGTTAAAATCACAGCTGATATTCAAGTAAACGCCTTTCTTTAAGTTATTTGTGGCGCATGTGAAAATGTGATTAGTAATGAGAAATATTTAGATTAAAACCATCAAAAACAAAACAATTCATAAAATGTGTGTAAGCGCATTAGTAAGTTGTTGTGTGAATTGTTTTCCATCAGTCTCGTTTGATTCTGTATATACATTTTTGTTATACATAAATATATAAATATATTCGAAGCAAACTTAACAGCTAAGCATCATTTTAAGCTTATATTGGCCAAGAAGTCATCTACAGTAAATTGCTAGTGCTAGAAGTCATTGGCTTGTTTTTGGTGCTAGGTCGACTTACTACGTACCAATCGACACTCGTAGATTTTTCAATGTATTAAATATTCTTCGTAGTTGTGAGTTGGATCAGCAGAACAGAATAAACAATAAGTTGCTTGCTTGATTGACATATTGTTCTTAGCTGGCAGATGTGTGTGTGTGTGTGTGTATCCGCGTGTGTGTGTCTGTGTTTGTGTGTCTCCCATTAGACAGCACCATTGAGTTAAGTAAAGAGATGCTTAATTTGTGGCATTATTAACTAATAAAATGCCAAGATGGTATAAGTAGTACTTGCTATATTCACAAGGCTAGCATACTCGTATAAAGTCAAATATGAATTCCAATTATTATTATTACAATTGCTAGGCACCTGCCCGCCCCTCAAGGTAACTAAGCAAATTGCTGTACTTTACTAATTAGTATGTTCAGATATGTGTCACACAATCTATGTACGAGTATGTACCTTAAAATTGCCATAATCAGAATAATAATAATAATAATCGATTTTATGCACTCAGCTTTGGTTGGTAGAAGGGACACTTGTCCTTGCACCTCATGCTTCGTTTTGTCGTTGTTATCGTGGTTGTTTTTGTTGTTGCTGCCTTGTCAGTGACGGCTGAGCACGGCATTAAATTAAAATGTCAAGTGTCGTGTTACTTCCGGACGCTGCCAGTGCTGTTGCCGGAGCTGCCACTTTGCCGAGTCAAATTGCATGCAATAAATTTGGTGCCAATCAAATGAGAACTGGCACATTATGCAACCAGCAGGTCTTCTTGCTGTTCTTCTTCTGTTTGTTTTCGACTTGCTTTATAAAGGTCACGAAACACGCCTGCTCATTAAAATTCATTCTGAAATGTTTTAAGATAATTTAAACAAAATTAAACAATACGTTTAATTGGGAATGTTCAAATCGTATTTCAATAGCCTGAACCCAAAGAAAATTGGTAAAAAGGGTATAATGGAAGCATCTCCGACGCCATAATATATATATATCTATATATAAATCAAGTTTATGTCATTTTATTTTTTTTCCACTACCCAAATAAAAGAACGATTCCATTTTTTTTTTTTTGGAAATATATTTTTAATGGATTTTTGTTTTGTTTGTTGAAATTAAAAAATATGTGTGTTTTTACTTATTTACAAATAATAAGTAGATGTAGATGTATATGTTATGTGTATATATATATAATGTATGTATATCATCAGCTTAATGTGTATAATTTATTTATCATAAAGATTCTTGTTGCAGTTGGTTTCTGACATAATTATTTTTTTTTTTCATTAACGAGATGTTTTCACTTGTGATGCAGTTTTTTTTGTTGTTGTTATTTTTATTATAATATTCTTTATTTTTAGTTTTGTTGTGGCATTTGCTTTTAAACATGTTTTGCTTAATTAATTAGCTTACTAGTTAAATTCTTGTTGAAATTGTTTAAAATTAACTACAATTTATATTTAAGTTTTTCTCTCTGCTGCTCGTTGCAGCTTATTTACTTTGTATATCAAGTAAATATATACAAATTACACATGTATTTACATTTAATTCTTAGCTACAAAAACTTTTTACTCTCCCATTCATCGTTCAACCATTCACTTTTGCATTTCTTGTGCCAACGTCAAAAAGTTGCAAAAACAAACAACACAGAAAATAAATCGAACAACACGCGATTAAAAACAGTTACACAAAAATGTAATCACTAATTGTAAAATGTATAAAAATATATTTATTTATAATTTAACATATATGTTAATAGATTTTTGTATTTTTAAAAAATTATATTTAAAAATTTTGAATTTTAACAGAAAGCTCACAGAACACAAAACAAAATGAGTTTTAAATTTGAAATTTGTTTTTAAATAAAATTAAAGTCGTCAAGCTGCACAGATATTAGGTTATTTGTATTTTTTTCTTGTTCTTTATAATTTTTGAATTATTTGTAATAATTTTTGTAAAGTTTTTGTTTCGTTTTATAATTTACTTAAAGCAACATTTTGTTTTAACTTTAGTTTATATATATATTTTTTTTTGTTTTTTTTTTCGCACTTTTTATTTAAAAATTTAAAATTAATTGTAAAGTAAATAGAATTTAGTTGCTTTTTTGTTGTGGCAGGTCGTACTGTTTTTGTTTTTAATGTAATATAAATTATTACAATTGATTTTCTCTTCTTTTCAACTGAGACATGTTGCGAGATGCTTGAAGTAGGCAACAAAAATTCATTTTTCTTATTTAAGTATTTAGTTTGCCTACTTTTGAGCGCTCGCAAGTCAAAGTCAAACAATTCGCGGCCACAATTCTTAAATGATTAATTCTTATACGCTATGGGGAACGGTTTGCATCTGCCTTACGAAAAACACGTGTGAGATATATTCTTATTTTCCAGTTTCTTTTTTGTTTTTGTTTTTGAAATTTGCTCATTTCAACATTTGATGCCTTAAAAGTTAAATTCTTTTTATATTCTTCTGTTTTTTTTTTTTTTGCGAATGCATGCGACTGGGACCTCATAGCATAGGTATTACTATACTTAACTGCTCTATATAAGTAAGTAGCTCGTATTTAACATTTAGTGCATGGTGTGTGTGTGAGTGTGTGGGAGACTGTATGTGTGAGTCAACAAAGTGCTGCCACGGCCTTAACTAGAGCTGGTTATTCCTTTGATAATGAAAAGTCGATGCCTTAAATATCGTATATCATATCATATCATATATATCATCTTATCAATTCGTTGCCAATAAAACTCAACACACGTACCCTCAACTTATCGATATCATACTTGCTTATATAACAACAAAAATAATATATATGTTAAGCAAAAAAAAGTAAAAAGTAAAATTCAAAATGGCCACTTCTCAAATTGAGTAAAAACATAAAACGAAAAACTTGAGATTTCGTTGTAATGCTGAATAGAGAGTTTTCTTTTCGTTTTCGTTTCTGTTTCTGTTTTTGTTTTTTCTTCTTGTATGTATGATGATGTATGATGCATGATGATCAGGTTGTGTGTGGTGTGTGTGTGTTTGTGGGAGTTTGTTGTAGAGTTAAGAGTGCCTGTTTGTTGTTGTTATTGTTGTTAATTGTTCCTTTTTTTTGTGTGTATATATTCGACTGGCTTAGACAATAATTTCGCGTATGACACGACGATTTCGGGCATTCGGCGTTGTCGAATATTCACCCTCGAAACTGTCATCGTAGCTGAGGGACATATGCTGCTGTGGCGGCAGGACCTCGTCCTGTTCCATGTGCTCCATGTTGTAGGGATTGGGCAGACCGCTTACGTCGTGATATGGTGAATCTGCAAACGAAAATTAAGTTTCAAATTAGTTTCAAACAAACTCGACAAAAAAAAACTTGAGAATCATGCACAAACAATTAAAAACACAAGCCAAAACAAACAAACGAAAAAAATACCTAAAAAAATGAAAATGCTAATCAAAAACTGTATTTTTTCGTTGTTGTTGGCTATTAAAAAACAAACACACGATGAACTCAAATGTGGGCAACTGTAAGCAGTGTGGGCGTGTCTGTGTTTTTTTTTTTTTAGCAAAAACAAAAAACTTCCAACAAAAAAAAAAAATGAAAGTTAAAAACCAAAAAATGAAAGGGCACATTTTTTTTTTTGGTGCAACTCAAAATTTTTAACGATCATCATAGGCATCATTGAGCTAGGATTCTGAGTTTGGCGTATCCTCGGCATTCACTTACTTCAGCTTGCGCGCTCCGTTAGAGCGTAACATCCTGAATAATGTCCGCTGTGCGTTGTTGAATTTTTGCAAATGTTATTTTTAAAATGTTTTTTTTTTTTAGGTTTTGTGAGATAGGCAAAGAACCGTGTGTGTTGCGTACGAGAGAGAGAGAGAGAGAGAGAGAGAGAGAGAGAGATAGCCAGAAATGGTTAGCGAAATTCGTTCGATTTGCATAGCTTAAGTTAACGTCTAAAAAGGCAGCTGAATGCATGAGGGCGTACAGACTACAGACTTATCTACAAATGTGAGTATTTTCCCTAAAATGAGTTCACACACACACACACACAGACACCCACATACATACATACATAATTACAGGCATTACATACATAATACAGATTGTATATTGGCAATTTTATAATATGTTTATATTTAGATATGTTACATAATATTAATATTCAAATATCTACTATCAGCTACTAATGGATTGCCCTCTCAACAATCAATTGCCAAGAGAGCCTTAAGCGACTGCCAAATAATTGAATTAAAGTCTGATACTTTGTCACGATGACTAATCCAATTGATGGACTTTAAACGGTTATTTGCTGGTGTGCATTTTGCATAAGCAGCTTTTGCACTTTGGCTTCTTTTTTGCGGGTCGGTCGTTTGCTGTGGAATTGCAGCTTAAAATTGACAGCTGGTTGCCTTTTACAGTTACAGCTGTTGTTTTGCATGTTGCTTGTTGTTTGGGGGCCACAATTCTTTTAATTTGCCAGTTGGCTGAGTCCTTGCAATGCAAGCTTTTGTCACTAACGAGCCGCGCTTGTTAAAAAATTAATTACAATTTGGGTTGTTGCAAAATTGCAATTGAATGTAAACATTGCAGCACTGCAACATTTGCAACACAACTGCACAGCAAGCGGCTGTTCAGTTCCTGCCTGACTGTCGCAGCTCAAAGTGAAAATTTACCATCCTCCTTGGGGGTTGTGTTGAGTATAAAAGTGCAGCTGCCAGGACGAGCCCAATCTGGCACATGAGTGTAAACACACAGCGCATTAAATTTGAATCACAGACTGGCCGAGAAACCAAGCGACATCTTTGTCTACAAATTGTTGCATATATTGAAGCGCAGCTGTTTAAAATTCTTGCCACTGCAAAATGCAAATCCCCGTCACAAAAGAGAGGAGCAGAAAAAAACAAAGCATGCCAAACAAAGCAGTGAAGGATTTGAGGCGCCCTGTTTGCATTGTAAGCCAAAATCGTTGGAAAATTTATTGCAATTTGAATTTCAAAATCGAAATCGCCGCATTGGAAAAATGTATTTTTCGTCTTTTTCTTTCTAATTCACTGCTTGACTTGTTGGCCAGATACCAATGTGTTTTGGCCAGAGCAGCGTACCGTTTGATTTTTTTTTTTTTGTTAGCCAGCACTCACATGGCGCATACAAATATAAAACGGTAAATCCTTTTTAACAACTGCTCTTTAACATGCCCAGTCCCCTTTCAATGCTTGTGCGGCGTGCGAAAATTCCTAAGCGCGTTTGCGGCCCATTCTACGCTTTTTGGGCATCTGCATAAACTTGACCCAAAAATAAGGGAAGCCAACCAAAAAAAAAAAAAAGAAGCTGGCAAAGGAATGCTCGCAGGCAGCATGGCAAAAAGTCAGCCAAAAAAGTGAATCCTCTTTTCTTTTCAATGTTTTTATTTTCTTTGCTTCATTTTTTTTTTGACTTTTTCTTTTTAGAATTTTCTTTAGATTTTTCAACTCTTTGGGATTTCCCTTTTTTTTGCTCTCTCGCTTTTTCTATCGTATTTTATGGCCAATACGTGTGCCGTGCGTATTATGCGCATAAATTTATGCATGCCACGCCTACACACACAGGCAGAAAAACATACACATTGAAGTGGGTTTTTGCCGTATTTTTTTTGGCTGCTGTTTTTTTTTTTTTTTTTGGTGCTTACTAGTTTTGCTATCATTCAATTTGCACAGTTCTTGGGCTCAGGCTCTGAGAATCGAATCGACTTGAAACAACTTAATCGTTTTTGCGTTAAGCACACGGGCTTCTACTTTCTGAATACCCTGTACTGCACGGCAAATGGTATTTGATCTGCTTGAGCGTTGGTTTCTTTAAGATAACAAAAACTTACAACAAATTATCAGCTGAGGCAATATGTATATTTTATACGAAGCTATCTCAACTATAGAACAACTTTCACTTAACGTATTTTAGATACAATATTTATGCCATTCCTCTGCTTGGTAAAAATAAGGGATATCTTTTCAACGTAAAACACTCTCCCGATTAGAAAATCCAGGCTTGCTGCAAATGTGTGTTATTTATTTCTCTGCTTTTTTTTTTTTGCTGTTTTTTCTGTTAGCCCTTTCATGCAAATTTGTGGGCTTAAAGGAAGAGACTGGCTATGTTTCTATTATTGTTGCCAGGCTCCCTTTTTCTGGGCGCTTAGCCCGTAATAAGCCACTTTTCTTTTTTAAATTTCACCAAAAACTGTCGAAAGTAAACAAATTGCAGTCGAGTTTATCCACAAGACAAGCACACACATGGCCAAAGCAGTCGCTTATCATTGCTGCCCCGTCCACATTTTTTTTTGCTCGCAAATCCACTTAGTGTGTGTTTAATGCTTTTGGGCTGCGAGTTGAAATCCAGCTTGCTTTGCTCGACTCATGACTCTCGCTAAATCATGATTTATGCGGCCTGGCGCAGGATACCCGTGTGAAAACTAGGGAAATGGGAAAGCGATGATTTTTATATCGCTTTGAATAAGTTGTGCCTCATTCGAAGATTGTATTTATTAGCCGGGCAACTGCATTATTTTGTGTACTACTATCAGTGCTGGCATAACTGTTGCATAACTTTAACTTGAAACTGATTTTATTTCAGCTCATAAACTCAAAGAGTTATTCCAACGGTCGTTGGACAAGATTACAGCCAAAGAAGTTGTCTTCCTGTCTGCTTTATTATGCTGATATGATGATTTAAAAGTTTCAACTTTCTTCGATCAACTATTTAATAAGATGTAGCTATAGTTATAGTTTTCCCAAGAGATTCAATCACTTCACAAGCGTCATAGTTTTGCTATGATAGTCGTTTAATGGCTTTAGAGTTGGCTAACAAAGCTTGACTGAATCTTGAAATTGCTATGCTTTTTATCGCTATGCAAATCCTGTTTTTTGTAAATGCTCGATTACAGAAGAAAAAAAAACTGTTGCGTGTGTGTGCTGTAATAATAATCTGCAAGTGTGTTTTTATATTAAAATATTGGTATTTTTTTTTAGCTTGAACCATCTTTTGTTGTTATTGAGAACTTGGGTAAAGTGTTGGCTTACATCCAATTACCAGAACATGTTGGCGTTTTTAACGTAGTTACTTCGAAGAGAATACATATATTTTTCATATTTTATACACTTGCAAACTAGTGCGCAAATTATAATTTGAAGGCTGCAATCAACGCTCCCAATCTAAGATTGATTTAACAATGTTTTCTAAGAATTAAAATGTGACATAGCTGATATACTTGGTCTCTTGGTAAAAATAATAAAATTACAACTGAAATATTTGAGTTTCACATATTTAAAATTGATAGCATTTCTATTTGCACGCTTTAAATTGTTTGCCCATTTTTCATACAGTTTTCTCTTTGCGCACATATTTCTTTAACTTTAAGCAGCAAAAATACTCGTTATCCTTTTGATCATCCTTCAGAAAAGCAGAGAGCTTTTCACACTTGTTATCTGGCTCGCTCTTTTGATCCCCTCCCACTCGCGCTTGTGCTTCGCTGATTTAATGATGAATTAAGCTTCATGTGCGAAAATGCGCCAGCAACTGACACAAGAGTCTGCATAATCAATCAGTTCTGCACCCACAAACACACACACACAACACCCACCACCCAGGAACAAAGCCATGCCACCATTTAACCGCAAAAAGAGAAAAGAAGAGAAAAAAATGTAAACCGAAAATGGTTAAATTTTTTTTGTTGCTAACGCAGCATTTGCTGCCGCAACTTCCTTCCTTCCGGCTAACCTCCAGTTCATCAGTCCTTTCTTGCTGCTGCTGCTGCTGCTGCTGCCCACCCCCTCGTCAACCCACTGTTGCAACAGCAGCATCTGCACAAAAGTCAGCTCAGCTCAGCTGCAGCTTCAGTTTTGGCAAGTGTAAAAGCTTTTAAACATGTTGCCACTCACTCACTCACACACACACATATATATATTATATGTATATATGTAGTAGAAATAGTCCCACACAGCTGTGCATAAGCTAACGCATCAGTGTAATGAAGATGTATTTGCATATTGTAGCACTGTCAATGTCTGCAGCTACCCTTTTTTTTACACCCACTCCACATCCTCGTGCTGAGCACAATTTCTGTTTTTAGTTGCTTTGCTTTTAACGTCACTCGTGGGACACATTTTAATACCCTTGTTTGCGAAGTCTTGTAAAAAGACTCTTTCAGTTTAGCTATATTTCTTGATCAGCATCAACTGCAGAGTTTATAGGATAATATCTGTTCATATGTATTTTTTGTTTACCCACTGATTCCCAGCAAACTCATAATAATTTCTTAAATTTCAACAGCTTTTGACTATTGCAATTTAATAACGATAATTCATCAATTAATTAAATTGAAATGTGCAAAGCTGAGCTAAGATTTGCAGCAAGGGTATGTAAACTTCTGTGTGCCATAAAAATATTGCTGCATTTTATTGACATGCATGTGTTATATGTACATCTGTAAATATATATATATATATATATATATGTGTGTGTACATGTATCTGTGCACAACTGGGATGCTTATATGGCAGTTTGACATTTGCGAGTGCTTTTTATTATAGTTGCTTTTGTAGTTGTTGTTGCTGTTGTTGCTGGTTGCGCATTTCTTAGTTTGGCGCACAAAAATGTTTGCGCGTAACCGCCGAGTGGAGGTGGGAGGCTGTCGTGGGGGCGTGGTCAGTGTTTTGTTATGCAACAGCAACGGCAGCCGCAAAATTGTAGTATTTGTGTTACGCTTTTGCATTTTATACACACGCACGACCGCACACACACAGACACACACCCTATAAAAATACACACGCATTACGAATAACACAATTTCAAGCGTGGACTCCAGGCCAACAACAACAACAAGAACAGCAGCAACAATAAGCTCCACATTCTGTTTTGAGTCCTGTTCTGTCATGCTACAACGACGCCGGGCAATAAAAACCCGCAACGTAACAAAACAGAGTAAAAAAAAACAGGAATTTTTATATATTTTTTTCGGGTGTGCTCGCTCATAAACCGTAAAGATAACACAAATACAGCACACACGCGGCTAACACAAACACAAACACACTCATACAAACACACACACAAACACATACACGTACACACAATAAGCCGCATAGTTGTTACCAGAAGCAGCAATGGCCACAGCAACATTTGGCCAGAGCAACATCATCACGCATACGCCCCGTGGCCGTCTGATTGCAGTCAGTTCGTTTGGTCGTTGCCTGCTCAATTCGATACCCTGTACCAAACGACAAACCTAATGGGTACATTTATCCAAGATTTTTATTAGGTTTATATACGTATTTTTATAAACTAAATGCTGACTTTCCTTTAAAAAAGTTTCTTTCAGTGTTTGTTTGCATCATATTTGACACGCTTACATTTTAATTCCATTTAATTATATTTTATATGAAGGCATTTCTATTCTTTACAACTTTCTAGGCTATGTGTTAGTTGGGTAGCATTCATAGTTTATTCAGTTGTTTTAGCCTGAACATTTTGGTTTCTCGCTACTTATTCTTTTTTTTATTATTTAATATTTTAAAACACTTGCGGTGTTATTGGCATTATAACAAACAGGAAAACCCACACACATACACACGCCCACACACACACCCGCCCACACACACATACACAAACACGCATACACGCCAAAGGGCTTCTCAAATTTGGTGCTGTTGTTGTTGTTGTTTGCTTCGTTGAACTTTAAGCAAAAGTTGGCAAAGACTTTAAGCCGAAAAACCATCAGATGTGCGCCGGACAGCAGACAAGCAGCAGCAGGCAAAGAACCTCAAGCGAACCCATTACAAAAGCCTATCGCAGTGGCGCACTTGTGGCATGCTGAAGAAGGTGTCGACTGGACACACACACACACATAATTAGCATGAGGCACAGTTCAGTGCGGCTCTCGACGTCTCTGATATCCGAGTGCTTAACTTGTCATAACTGAAAGTCCAAGTCCAAAACACACACACATACCCAACAACAGCAGCAATGGTGCTAAGTTTTGACAGGCGACCCTTTAGCAGTTACTCTCCCTGGGAAACACCCCCCCCCCCCCCCCCTCACCCACAGCTACCCCTTATGTTTTTAATGTCGTGTTTGCCTTAAAGTTGGTAACTTTGAAAAACAGTTGGTAGATAGCCAGGACCCGACAGGGCTGGTGCTTAATGTGTCATAAGTAGAACTCACAGCGATGAAAGTTGTCAGATTTGCTTGATACTACGCCCTGCGAGCCATATTTTTTCATGTGGCTTACTTCATCTTGACAGTTTTTGCATTTTATATTTTTAGAACGGTTCTCTTTGCTCGTTTTGGGATTAGAGACAGATCTGTTGGCTTACATCTGATCATGGCTAAGTAAATGTTTTGCAAAACAAATAGATTGATTTTACACACTCTGGTCTCAACTGGACATCATCTTTCATCTCATTCATTCTCACTTTTTAAACTTAAAGTGAGCTCACTTCAAATATAAGCTTTGCATAGTGCAATATATGCTTAACTCTTTCACTTTCGTTTCATTCAACTTAACCTCACTTATCGAACTTTCAGCAAGTACTCGTTAATCGATAATAAGACTCACCTAAATGCTGATCGACACGCTTCTTGGGCTTCTGTACAGATGCATAGGGATCACTGCAGTAGTCCTGCCGGGACGGGTTTTGACTGTTGCGCATATTGTGATACTCATCGCCCACCTGGCTGGGCGTGGCTGTCAAATGGGGATAGGGAGCGTAGTCATCCACAGCCCCATAGCCGCCATGTGTGAGCGGATCGTATCCATAGGTCGGCTGCTGTTCCACATACTGATTGTGTGGCGCCTGCACCAAGGTCTGTTGATTGCCCACCGCAGCCGCGGACATTTTCACCTGCCACAGCGAGTCCTGGGAGTTGACGCTGCCTCCATTGTTCGAATTCGAATAATTGTTCTCCATGTAGCCCATGTTGACCCCTGCAATAAGTGCAAAAAACACAATGCAAACATAAAATAAGTAATTGAAATGAGAGCGCTATGGAATAAAAATAATATTCGAGTTCGAGCTCGAACAAGTGTCGCATAAATCAGCGCAATCGACGCATAATTCACATGAGGACATTTTGGCTGACAGACACGATAGATGGCTGGCGCCTGGCCAAAAAAAAAAAAAAAATCAAAGAACTCTTAATGAATAATATGCAAAGCAATCCGAACCAGAGCAGAAAAAATTGTGACGTATAGAAAAAGTTGATAGTTTTTACAGCGCTTCATTGATTAGCACATAAAAATGACAGCAATAAATGCGTGCAGTGGAAATGATTTTATTAACTGGGCAAATTCAACAAGGCGTAATTAATAGTTTGGCATATAATAATAATATTGCGCATACGCCACTTAAAACCTACGCCAAGAATGCCATCGTAAATCTGACAAATCTATGTCGAGTCTCCTGACAACTTTCTCTTAACTCAGTTGCCTCGTTTCTTCTACGTTTTCTTGCACTGCGAGTGCGAGTGTGTGTGTGTGTGTGTGTGTCTTTGAGTGAAAGTTTGTTGACAAATTTTTTTACGAGCTACGCGAAAAAATATATGCGAGTATCAAAGCTGAAGTAGCTTAAGGGATGGCTGTTGTGGCAATGGCGGGGGTGGTTGCGCGAGGGAATGGTTGTCATTGTGTCCTTGTGGTGCTTGTTACGCGCCAGAACAAAGGCGTTGACAAGCAGTGCGCCCTGTTACAGGACTTGGCTGGCTGCCTCACTGACTGCCTGCCCGCTTGACTGGGTGCCTTTTTCTTCGATGTCCTTTCATTCTGTGAGCTGCTTGTTACTTGACTCGGTTTTGTTGTGCGTGCGCGCCTTTGTTGCTCGCATTTATTATTATTTTTATATCGTGATAAATCACTCATAAATATTAAACGCACGCTTGCCGAAAACAACAAAAGTACAGCCGGCTACAAAGTTTTTGAATTTTGAGTCGCAGCAAAGCGAATAACTGGCGACGGCCCGCCTCGAAAAACGCTTTCGCCAGCAATACGCTTAAGTGTCTTATATTTTGCAATTGGGAATACTCGTATGTTCCACTTATATTTTCTTGGGCTTATTAAAGCTAACTACATGTTAAACGAAGTTTGGAGACAAGAAAATGTTTGAATTTCTTGTATGTTTTTAATTGTGTTAAATTCTTTAAGCGCAGTCACAAAGAAATGTAGAATTTCGCCTCGATTTCAACATGAACATATATAATTTTTCTCATTTTAGAAAATACATAAGAAGCCTAAGACGAATGGCACACGGAATTAAATTTAATCAAATTTATTTCAAGTTGTAGAAATTTAACTGTGAAACGCTGTTATAAATTATATTTTTTTTATTAGTAATACATCTTTCTATCACTATCGCCATAATTTGCTATAATCTCTAACATCAATCGGAATGGCAAACGTTTTGAGCGTAGCTTCAACTGTTTATAAAGAAAGCAATCTTTTGATCAAAAGTTTAGGCATAAAACTTGAAAATTAAGACAACTTTTCTTATCTGTTGAAATCTTTTTATTATTTTTTTTTTGTTTTATTGGTGAAATGCAAGCGAAATCGAATTGTGTTCATGTTAACTGCAGTCGTGTGCCACAATTTGTGTAAGGCCAAAAGCGGAAAATCTATGGAGCTATGTACTATGTACTATGTACTGTGCTCAACTCTGTTCCATTGCCAGGCTGTTCCACATTTGGTGTGCCATTTTCAGCCTGTTCGCATTGCGTGTTTCCGTTCGTTTGCCATTTGTTTTTATGGGACATGGTGGGCGTGATAATTTTTATGATTAGCCATAAAACTAAAAACAGTAATAATATTAACTTCATTTTCATTTCCATTTTCATGCCCTTCATGCCCACACCCCTGTGCATATTTCCATTTGTAATTTTATGCGATATTCTCGTTCGTGTTTTATAAGCAATGAGCCAACTCTAAGAAACCGAAACAGTAACGGAGAAAAAATAATAAACTTTTCAATTTGATAAGCATCAAATCTGTTCGGTCTCAACTTTTGATTGCTCAAGTTTTTGTGTCTGTCTGTCTGACTGTCTGTTTGCCTGTCTGAGAAAATGGGCGACGGACAAAAATATTTGTGGACCATCGCTACAAATACACACACAAAATAACAAATACCCAAAGCTCTCTCTCCCTGTCTCTCTCTGTTGGTTTGTATACAGGAATTTTAATGCATTTCCATTCGTTATGCAACACTGGCAGGGGGCAGGCAAACAATTTGCGTTGTGGGTGGAGGGAGGCTTCTACTTTTCCTCGATGCGCAATTAAAGTTTGCTCCCCAAAAACTTTTCACATTGATTTGTGCAAAAATAACTGTTTCTGCGGCATAGTTTAGTAAGCATGATCACGCATCATAAATGGGGAATGGAGGCTTATTAATTTCGCACAAGCTGCTCAAGTGCTGTGCTTTTTTTTGTTGTTGTATACTGTCGACTGGCAACAATTCTGTGCACGTTAACGACTCTTGGCCAAGTGGCAAAGTTGCAAGGCGTATCCATAAAAACCATCAAGCTAGAAACTCTTGGCTCTAATTCACTCTCGTGGCAAAAGTTTTCAACCGGAAGCGCTTATAATTATGCAACATTTTTGTGCAGCAGCAGCAACAGCCGCACAACAAAAACAGTTTCAAATGCCATTAACGGTTAACTAAACGACAGCAGACACTTACAAAGAGAGAGAGAGAGACAGAGAGAGAGAGATAAGGAGAGAGAGAGAGAGAGAGAGAGAGACAGAGGAGGCGGTTGTGGATGAAGAGTTGTCCAAAGTTGGCTAGGTGGCACCTCAAGCGCACACGGTGTTAATGGCGCCACACGCCACAACTAACCTCAGCTTACACCGTTAAGCTCCCTCAACTTAAGGATGCTCCTTCTTTGGTCCTGTGGCGACCTTTGCTTTGCTCCTTGTTGCACTTTTAATTAGCGACGCGACACAGCCTGCTCGCCATTTGCCCCAAATGCGCTTAAATGCCAAGAGTGAGTCAGAGTGTGGAGGGAGACGGAGACGGAGAACAGGCTCTGTAGTTTTCGAGCAGCAGCAGCAGCAGCAGACACTGGTCCTCGCTACCTGGTCCTGACACCCAGCCTGCCTGGCTGCTGAGTTCCTGTACTTTCGCCTTGTTGCCAGTTTCGGCTGCTGCTGGCGGCCTTTTAGTTATTGCAAGCCCAAAAAAAAAAATAAAAATAGAAACTACAAGTAGTGGAAAAGTTTTGCAGGCAAGCTGCATTTTTGTGTGTGCTATCGCTGATGCAACTGCTGCTACTGCTGCTGCTGTTGCTGATTTTGCTTCGTCTGCGAGTTTTCCCCAAGTAGAACTTTCGCTATGCGCTTTGCATCCTGGTCCAGCAATATTCTTCATGTTAGATCCGTACACACAAAAACAAGTGAACGCGCTGTGCTGCTCGTGCAGCACATATAACGAGGTCAAGTTGAGCCGAAAGTTTTGCATAGAATCTTACAACTTTTTGCGCGCACAAATTCATAATAAAAGATTATCAAATGCACTTGTAATAAAGTTGGCTCTCGCTATAATACAAAAGTTTCTTAAGCCATGATGAACACTACAACGAATTATTCTATACAGAAATACTTAGGCTTCAAAGTCAACTGGTGAAAGTTGTTTGAGTTGAAGTTTGACAAAAAAAAAATAAAAAAAATGATTTAAAACGAATTTTGCTTCAATTACCCGGAATATTCCTTAAATGTCATAAGAATGAAATTCACTTCCTAGAAGTATTTATGTGTTGCAGCTTACAAGTATTTAAAGAGACATTTTCAAGCAAATTGAAATCAACTTTAATTAAAAGTGAAACCAATTAATTTTAGTAAATGGCTTTGTTGCTTAGTTTCCATATTTCGAAGCTGAAAAGTCAGGGTTGCCTCTAATTTATTCCAATCTGTCTGTACCCTGCTCATAAATAGAGTTATATTCTGAACTTGTCAGATTTGTTGACCATTTTTATCAAACCTTTTTTCACCTGGCAGTGAAGTAACCCAAAAAAGCAATGTAAATTTGCTGACGGAAAGTAAATACATTTTAAATGGAACGAATCAATGATGTTGCTGATGTAAACAGCAAATCCCAAATTCTGAGAAACTAAAAGGGCAACACACATATGAGACCTTAATTTGGACTCAATGACAGCATTCACAAGCCTTTAAATTTCAGTGCCTCAAGCAAACCAAGGAACAAGTTCTTTTTGTTATAAATATTTGCTTGCAAAAGCGTTTAAACTCGAAATTCCGCAGAATCTGGCCAGTTGCTGGCTGGACTCAGTATGGGAGAGGAGAGGAGACGGTTCAGTTACGCCTACGGCTAGACGGGGAAGCAACAATAACAACAAATCTAACAACAATGATGTAGTCTAGAGGACATGTACTCCAAAAAACCAAATAAATGCAAACAAATGTCGTGTTGTCGTCGGCTGACTTCCCCTTGTTTCTCTCAGCCCCTCCCCGCTGCCGCGCCCTGCCGCCGTACAAAAAGTCAGCCACATAAACAACACACAAGCCAAACCAAAAACTAAAAAAAAAAAAAAAGAAAGAAAGAAAAAAGCTGGGTTGGAGAAAAATTCTTTAGCGCGCTGAAAATTTATGCGCTAAATAAATAAAGCCATGAACTCTCGATGCTACAAATGTTGTCTGGCTTGTTTGTGTTTCAAGTATGTCTGTCTGTCTGCCTGCCTGTGTGTGCGAGTGTGTTGTGTGTGTTTGTGTGTCTGGTTCAAAATGCAGCTACGGCCCGCAATGCAAACAGCCGCAAAAATAGTTTTGTGCCCCTCCTTCCAACCCTAAACCACAGAGTATCCCCCGCGCTACACGATGCGAACAACATTTTCTGTTTGCTGCTGTTGCACGCAACAGCAGCCTTTTAGGCGTTTGTTCAACATGTTTGTCTTGTAGTTGTTGCTGTTATTGTTGTTGTTTTCGTTGTTGTTATTGTTGTTGTTGTTGTTGCAGCCTTGGCCAGCTGACCGCACCATTCAATGACAGAATCTATGAGCTGCATTCGCCGGCTTCACTCGTTGCTGCTGCTGTTTTTTTTTTTTTTGTGTTTTGTGTTGCGCTGACCAACTAATTGGCTTTAAAATCTAAACACAGCTGCTGACATGGCACAGATTTTAGTTCATCGAGCCCCAACCCACATTTATAAGCTGTAGCAAAAATAAATAAACAGCTGGCTTTACATTTATTTAAATCAAATGCTGCACGAGCAAAAGCAGCTTAAGCAAAGTCTCGCAAATGTAACGAATGCTGGCCAAATGAAGTTAAATAAAGCATTC
Organism: Drosophila basisetae; assembly: GCA_035041595.1. Classification (NCBI taxonomy): domain Eukaryota; kingdom Metazoa; phylum Arthropoda; class Insecta; order Diptera; family Drosophilidae; genus Drosophila; species Drosophila basisetae. Next base: position 5,502,871 of record JAWNLB010000123.1, on the reverse strand, counting down.
AAATAAAACAGTTCGTGGGTTGCAGCAAAGTACAATGGTATAATATGGCTACTTATGCGTTGTTTTGGTAACTTTTACTGGGAGATCCTAGTTATTTTTTAGCCGAGCTGGCACAATTAAGCAGTTTTAACAACACAAAACAAAATATACGAAAAGAAATACAATAATTTCAAATTTGTACTACAAACAATTAAACTCTTTTTGCACACAAATACCACAAATATTGTCTATAAAAAATACTGTTGCTTAAGCCTTGCCAATCTTTGTTTGTAGAATATTTTCAAAAATTATTAAAGCCGTGAGTGTGGTTATTGAGAGACCAATTTACCAGTTGTGTCGTTTCGTGTGCCATTTCCAATTGGCCTGCAATTTGCTTGCCACTTACAACCACTCTTTGCAGTGGTAATGCCACCATTGCTTTTATTGTCGTCGTTTTCGTTCGGTTAACATGCAAAGTTCATTAGGTTTTTGGCCTATGCGACGATTGCGGCAATTTTCGGTTGAGCTCTTAACGACTCCAAAAGTGCACACGAGCGACAGCAACAACAATAACAACAGCAAACCAAATTAAACTGAGAGAGGGAGAGGGAAAGAGAACGAGGGGGATTGCGCCAAGAGCAGCTTCTTATGCAGCAATTAGTGCTAACAATCAACTGCAGCTAAAATACCTGGAAATCTCTGCATGTATGTGTGTGTCTCTGTGTGTCTCTCTGTGTGTGTTTGTGTATTTTGTACACAGCTGTTGCCTGTCTGCGCTTTTTTATATTATTCGTTGCCACCTTGCAACCAATGCCACATACACTAGCCAAATTAGCCGTTCGCGAATTTCTTTTAAAATGCAATTAAGTGCCAATGTTTGCCAGCAGGCAAAAAAAAAAAAACACACACACAGAGAGAAAGTGAGATTTGCTCTTCCGACTTTTTTGGCACTTGAAAATTTTAATTGGCATTCGGGAAAAGCACTCGAAACTCGGCAACTTTTGAAAGGGAGCGCACACAATATCTGCCATTAGCAGAATAACCACCCTCAGCAGCACCCATCCTCCACCCCCTAATTTCTTGCGTCTGTCCCCGCCACGCCCCCTCTTTCTTTTCCCTCCCAACTGCCAACTATCAGCAGAGCAGGCAAGTCCTTTGCCAAACAACGTGAAAATATTGCAATTAAATTTGTGTCCAGCAGCTTAAAATTCTATTGGTTATTTTTTAAGTCAAAGCACACAATAACAACGAAATGCTCACACACACACCCGCACACACATACACGCACGCATACACACACATAAAAAAGGAATTTTTTAATTTGCACGTCATTAGCCAAAAAAAAAGCAAAGACAAAATAAAATGAGAAACAATCGCCAACTTGGGAATGCCAAAACCTGAAAACACTTACACACATTTATAAATACACAAAAAGAGAGAGAGAGAGAGAGAGAGATGCCTTACTATGCTTAGCAAGAATATATGTTAGCTTATATGTTTGCGATAAGGCTGCTCTTAACACCTGTCAACATAATTAGAATACCCCAATTGCAGAGGCAATAAAAACAATACAAAGCAGGAAAAGCACTTTCACCAATTTGTGCGCTCAACATGTTAAAGGTTAATGCCTCTTATGAGGGGACGATGCACGACGCTTGTACGCCGATTTTACAGGCTGCACACAGCAGGAGCCACCCCACCCACCTACCCAGCAAAAAAAAAATAAATAAATAAAGAAAAAAGTAAACCAGAACAACAATTAATAATGAATTGTATTGCGTATTGTGTAAAACCGCAGAGTGGCACTGAACGAACGGACAAGGGGCAGTTAGCTGGACATGCAAGGGGGTGTGGCCGTAACAGCGGGTCCAGTTTACGCATTCATTTTGTGCGCAATTTTCATTCATTGAACGAGGCGTGGTCGGCGTGGGGTGGAAGTGAGTGGCGTCACTTGAAATGACGACAAGGACGCATTGCTAGGATGAATGGTGGACGTGAGCGGCAGGCAACAGCAACAACAATAACAACAACAACAAATGGCAAGTATATTACAAAAATGTTTCAGCGACGACGTAAAACGTTTAGGGCAAAAAATTGCTGTTTCAACAAATTTACAACGGAAGTTGAAGTGTTTTGCTGCGACTATGGTTGTGTGTGTGTGTCTGTGTGTGGCAGGTGGGTGTTTGTATGTGTGCCTGTGGTTTGTGTGTGTGTGTGTGTTTGTTGCCCGCAGAGGCGCGTGATGAATGCGCATCGCCATCGATTTGCACTCAACTCCATTTTGCACTTTTCACATTTCATGGGCTACATAATTTGTGAGCAGCCACAACCTCCACAACACCCCACCAGCCCACCCATCATCTAAGCCAACCAAGCGTGGCACCACAACATGCCACTTGCCTATACCACACACACACACCGATACACACACACAGAGTGCTCGTCAGCATGGTTTTCATTTTGTTTTCTGATGTGCTTTGCGGCGGACAATGAAAAATCACCCAAAACATTTTAGCGAGTGTCCGAGCAAGGGTCCGCCCGGAAGTATTTCGCACGCTTGCCCGTGGTTTATGTTTGGGTTAAGGTTTAGTTACCATACCCAGCACAACACACACCCTCCCCCCACCCCATTCCCTTCTCTTCGTTTTTTTTTTAAACGTGCTTGAAAGCACATCAATAATTTGTCAACGGTTTGGCTGTTGAGATTTTGTAGCTATGTTCATATTGAAGTTGCTAATATCAAAGTTGCCTAATTTAGCAAAATATTTCTTTAAAAGCAAAACTTGGCAGAAGAAAATTATCACTTGCTTTAAAATAATGTTTTTTTTTTTTTGTTAATTATGGTTCCTTTCTAACAACACCTTATAATTATTAAAATAATTGATATTATATTCGTTTCGAGAAATTTAATACTTTCAACTTTTCAAATGCTGCAAATTGTAAATGTTATCTCGATTTGGCATAGGAAAGTGTCCAATTCAATGGGCAAGAAATGGGAAAGCAGCAGCTTACTTTTGGGTTATCGATCAATCTGCTTTCCACACGACTGTCAGCCAAAGTCCGCCACGTTCAATGTTTGTATATAGGTATATGGGTATGTGTGTTTACTTACATTCATTTCCCGGCAACGTGTGTCCTGTCAAACCGGGTATGCCGGTGACACCAACAACACCGCCGCCGCCTCCAACACCATTGAGGGTGCCAACACCACCGACACCGCCGCCGCCACCGATGCCGCCGGTGCCGATGCCAACAACACCGCCACCCAAACCACTGCCGATGCCAACGCCACCGATGCCAACGACACCGCTGCCCGGATGATAACTATAGCCATTTTGTGTGGCATACAGCGCCGTCTTCTGGTCCTCCATGTTGAGGGCGAGGTCCATCGAGTGCTCGAGGGCCTTGTTGTCCAACCCGCTGGCAGGATAATACGGTGGCGGTGCCTGATTCTGTTGGGCGGCCACAATCGATGGGCGAACGGAGTCCATCTCGTAGTCCTTGGCGGCGGCGCTCTTCTTCGACTGATTGCGCTTGCAGCGACAGAACATGAGCAGCAGCCCAGCAAATAGGGCGAATACAATGCAGGACACGATTATCGCAATCAGTGTGGGTGTCGCAAGGGCGCTTGCCTCCGCAATATAAGGGCGTCCAACTGCAAGCAGAGAGAGAGAGAGAGAGAGAGAGAGAGAGAGAGAGGGAAAAGAGGAGAAAGTTGAATGAAATGAAGCCATGAAAAATGCAACGCCACTCAAGTGAATGGATGAATGTTTGCTCGAATGGATGAATGAATGGATTGATGGTTGCCTGGCCGCCGGGCCAGGTTTCAACCGCTTGTCTGCCTGCCTCTGCGATGGATGAGTGATTGATTGATTGTCCTCCGGGCTATTGAAGTGGCGCAATTCCTCGTAATGGCTTTGCATATAATGGAAATCAGTAGATTCTACTTATTCTTCTACTCCGACTACTCGAATCTCGTGAATCATTATTCGTGATCGCGAATCGCTCAACTGAATTCGGTGCGTTGCGAACTCAATGAATAATCCCGATGATAGGTCTTCGCCACATTTGGCTAATAGTTGATTGCAACTGTTCATCAGTTGAGTTAGTTGTGTCGAGCCTTAAATGATGAATCTTCTAGCTGTGCTTTTGGGTACTCATTTGTAATTGGCTAGCAAGTTTTGAATATTTGAATGAATGTTGTGTAAATTACTCAAATCAATCCTGGCTATTTTGCCATATATGTTAACATAAATAGAAATTTCTTTTCAATTATCTCAGCTCAGGAATAAATCTAGCAGAAATACGAGTATATCTTAAATGTTTCCTTCATTTTCAAAAACCCAATCTTCTATTGACATTTCATTAAATTTCTACTTTGAATAATGCAAGTATTTAGCTAACCACTCTAAACAATCCTCATCAACAGTAGATAACACTGCAGCCCTTCCTTAAATCCCCCTTTGATACTTACTCTCGGCATCTGTGTAATCGCCGCAATGCTCGTGATTGTTGCGCAGGCAGAGTTTCACTCGCACCACTGGACTATTGTCGTCCTGCTCCAGGGCCAGGTTGTTCAGGGCGGCATCATGATCCTCATCATCATCGTTGATGGTGTGCCCCAAAGCACGTCCGCCGCCACTGCGACGTGGCGCAATCAGACGATCGATGATCTTCTCTTTGTGCGTCGGTCCATTGCCCGATAGCTGTAGGTTCTCCACTATATCCACCAGATCCCAGGAGGCCATGGGCGTATCACCATGCAACATGGTCTCCACAACAGCGACCAGATTAAGACAGGTGGCGCCCACATCGATGCCCAGGGTGCGTGTGCTCGGCTCGTAGGTGACTTGCAGTGGTGGCGGAATGCGACTCACTTTGGTCGTGGTCGTTATCTCATTGGAGTAGGGTGAACCGTTCTTGGGATTCAAGGCTTTCACCTTGAAAGCATAGCTCTGATGCTGTTCCAGCGAGGTGACTTTACAGGGTATATCCCGCTGGCAGTCCACCTCCACCCAATCGGAATTGGCATTTGCCAGGGTTGCACAATCCGGTATCAATTGCTCCTCCCTGGGCATTGCAACACGCCGATAGCTGACAAAGAACTTGGTCTTGCTCAGACCACCATCGAATCCAGGATCCCAGCTAAGCGTCACATAATTATGGCCCACATCGACGGCACGCAGATTCGTCGGCTTCTCCGGCGGACCCTTCTGTTGCAAACGGATGGGCGCCCGAATGGTGTTCAGCGAGTTGACTACACGGCAAGTGTATTCGCCATAGTCCGAGTGTGTCAACGAATTGATGCGGAGCACCGACGTGTAAATGTCATTATTATCGGTTGTGGTGCTAATCTCGTAGTGACCATCCGAGGACATGGTTAGCGGTGACGGATTATTACCAAATTGCCATTGGAATTCGGGTTTGGGATATGCTTGCACTTTGCACACAACCTCAGCGGTTTCCCTGATATCGAAAGCGACCTTGTTGTACTGATGCAGCACAATCGGTTCGTGTTCAATGCGCAACTGCATCGATGAGTTCGCCGAGTTCACCTCGTTCTGGTACAGACAGGTGTAGAGGCCACGATCCCCAGGTACCAGTTGATTGCCACCGGGTCTTGCCGTACCGCGAAACTTGAGCATGCTCTGTACGGTGACCATACCGTTGGGACCCTGATCGGGATTCGTTTTCACCTCATACAGATTCAGTTCGGGCAGTATTTCAACACCATCCTTGAGCCATTTAATGCTCGGAGCTGGTTTGCCTTTGGCACTGCAAGTGACAGCATAATCATTGTCTGCAACACGACGCGTCATGTGCTGCTGCAACTTGGCCAAGAATTGCGGTGGCTGATGAATCTCCAGCACAATGGTAGCCATATTACCGATGCCCAACTCATTGACGGCATGACAATGATACTTGCCCTCATTGCCCAGATGGGCCTTGGGTATCGAGTATTGTGGTCCCTGCGCGAGTATCTTTTGCCGGCTCGAGAACTCGCCGTCCATGTCGCGGAACCAACGATACTGTGGCACCGGCCAGCCGGGCGGACTTGCCGAACAGGTGAGGGTGACACCGTTGCCCACATGCACCACCGGCTTGTTGGGTGTGATGAACGCCTGGCCGGGACGATGACGGACGAGCAGTGCAACTGTGGAGTTGCCCACACGTTCACTACGCTCCTGACCCTGACTCTGCATTATGTTGACGGCACGGCAAATATAATTTCCGGCATGCTCGGCCCGCACCGAGGCTAATGTTAGGACATCACCATTATAACGAAAATCGGAGGCACCCTCTTTCAGCCATTCGATGGTGACTGGCGCCGGATTCGCTGTGACATTACACCGTATATTAACGGTTTCACCTTCTTCGGCCTCGCGCGTCTTTGACTCGATGACCACCGTTGGGGGATATAGTATATCGAGTATGAGCTCCTGTTCGCCAGTTTTGCCCAGTCCATTGTCGGCACTGCACGTATATTTGCCCGCATCCTGCACGCTCACCCGATGGATGGTGTGCACCAGGGAGGAGCTAATGAAGCTGCCGTTGCGTGTCCAGCGGACATTCGGCACCTTCGGCTTCGCATCCACATTACACTCCAATTTGGCAGTGCGGTCACGTTCGACTCGCAGCGGATTCTCCGGTCCGACCTCAACGCGGGCATAGTCTGCAAACAACAACAAAAAATACACAACGTGAAATTAGCAATGGATATTTTTCTCATATATATATATGTATATATATCTTTTCTGCTGTTTGGACATAAATCAGAGTTACGCTCCTCAGCAACTGATGAAAATTAATAAACACAAAGCATTTTTCGTTGGGCTACCTAATCAGTGGCATCTAAAACTTGTAATTGAATTAGCCAAGTTGCAGTTGGTGGTGGGAGGAGGTGGGGGTTGGGGGGTGGTATCTGGCCTGATTAGCCACAAAAATTTGTCAATTATTAATTAAGCTAATCAAGTGACGTGGCTCAGTTCGACTCATTGGACTAATGCCACACGAATCCCAAATCATTAGCAACTCTCCAAGCAAAAGACACTCTCCCAGCCCCGAAGCATTTCCATAAGTCGTCTGTAAGTCGGACATTAATTGTTGAATAAAGTACCTAAGATTATTGTGGCTGCCTTTGTGCAAACTTATTATAGCTTACTTTAATTTGACCTTCGAATTAGATTAAATTGGAGGCTATACAAATAGCTTTTTACGTTGCCAATTGGCTTAAAGCAATTTAATGCTTTTAGTGAATTTTCCCCTTAATTGCGCTGCCAAACTTTAATTTATTAATTATTTGCATTTATTTAAGCACATCATCCACAGATGATTCTAATCTCAAGTCTCAAGTTACTTTACGTCACACTCAAGCAAGGACTCTGCATCATTTTGACACGTTTCACTGCTCTAATTTTAGGCCACAAGTCTTTCAAGACCTTTTCGCAAGTACTCTTAATGACTTTATATTTGTAATTTGCAATTTGCCAACATTTTACAACTCTTGCCCCGCCCCGCCCCCGCACCCGCCGCGTTCACATCCCTTTCAGTGGACCACCTTGTTGAATCTGTGCACCTGCACTTGACTGCATTACGTTATTGTCCCTTTTGGCATTAGTGGCTCCTGTGCACCGCAAACGCTGTAAAATTATGTGGTTTATAACCTCAACTCGTGCTCTCAGAGTTGTCAGCCAGCCGCATTTCTCCAACTCCAACTCCCTCCTGTGATTTAACCTCACTTAGCTGTACGCTGCTCTGTAATTAACTGAGCCGGCTAAGTGTCGGCTGCCGGTTGCCTAATGACTGTCCATAAAGTCGCCAACTTGTCGCCGCATTGACAGCCAGCAATCTTAAGAAACTGGAGCAAGAAACCACAACCCAACCGAGACTCCCCTCTAAATTCCACATCTGTGAAATTATAGTAAATTGCGTAATTCCTGGCTACCTTTTCAGGTCTGTCGCAGCTGCAGGTAAATAAAGTTAAGGTTCTGTTGGGGTTGGGGTAGGGTTTCAGGTTCAGCTGGTTATTTTTTTTTGTTTTGTGCACTCTGCTTTTAGTTCACTCGTTGCGTGTTTATGTGCGTGTAATTACATTTGATTGTCTACCTTTGGTATGTGCGTCGAGTTTGCTCTCTGTCTGGAGAAACTCATCCGAGAGTTGTGCCGACAAACCATTAAGAAATTGTTGTTTATAAATTGACGCATTCTACGCTTTTGCCTGTTGGTGCTTTGAAATTGACTTAATTGTCACTCTTTGTGAGCATGTTTTACACATTTGGGCCAGTACCATTGCATTCCACCGAGCTCATGTTGTGCAAACAACAAATTAACCTAAAACTGTAACGGAACCCAAGACGGGAGTTTTCTTTTGACCAGAACTCAACTGTTGATTACTTTAAAACGCACAGCGAAAATGTTATTTGGTAGCCACTTCGTGTTCATAAATAATGAATACAAAGTAATGCCAAGTAAAGAAAAAGAACAACACAAATATAAAAAAAGAATACAATACAAATATCTGAGTGAGAGAGAGAAAACAATTTGCTGCGTGTTTTGCATATAAATTTCATGCTTTTCGGACCAAACCTTAAATTATGCTCTCAAATAATTGAATTTGCTTACACATTCAGGAGAGTTCTCAATTTTAAATTTTCGCGCACCCTCAGTTAAATTGTGTTGCAAATAAATATTTTTCCAATCAATTTGGGCGCCCACCAGTAGCATAAAAAAAAAAAATATATATATAATAATAAAGCAGATCGTATTAAAGATTTTCCACCGCCGAAAAGTCTGCTACATTAAATTTATATGGGCAAATCTGTCGCTAATGCCCCATAGATGGTGCTCTACGCTGTAAATTGAAAGCAGAATTAACAGTTTTTAGTCGCGCTTGGGCTGCTGCATTATAAACAGTTTATTGCTAATCCGCACGTTCAGCTCCGAGATGACGGCAAATGAATGAAAATGAAATTTTCAATTTTTCGACTCGGCCCTAACTCAATTTTCTACTCAGTTCTGGCCACTTAATACTAACGCAATTTACTGACTGCGCTGCTTGCTGCTGCTAAGCAACAATTAGTTATTAGGCAGCAGCTCCTAGTCTTTATCCTTATTTTAGGGAAGGGGCAGCTGGAGGATGGGGAGTTGATCTAATTTCGTTATGGCCACGCGCAGCGCGTGGCACAAAAGGGCCAAGTGAAAAGGGCAAACGTTTTAAGCCAGACAAGCTTAACAAGGCAGCTTCAGTTGATTTCGGACAATTAATTTAAAAGCAGGTTGACTAAAAACCCAGAACAGACCGAAAAAAAAGCTAAAGAACTAATACACCAAAGTATAGTAAAAAAAAAAAAAATACAATGAAAAGTGCAGTAAAAATTAGTGTTAAAATTAATTTTCATTTTAATTAGAACAGCGGGTGAAATGCATTAAAATTGAAATCCTTTTCTTGCTTAACTTTACTTGGCTTACAGCTGCCTCAGACAAATCCAATTTTAATGTGTGGCCAAAAACGAAAAAAGGCGTGGCTGAAAGGAGTGGAACGGGAGGCAGGCGTGGCAGCCGCCTAAAGCCAAAGTCAAAACCAAGTTGAAGCGGAATTGATATGGCCAAGTGACTGGACAAAAAACCAAAACAAGCAACAGCAACAGCAGCAGAAGCAAAGTCATCAAATATAACCCACTACGTCCTCGGCACTTTTGGCCAACTAAGATAAATGATAAGCCAAATGAGCGCAACTCTCTCGAGATCTGGAGCAACTCACATCTTCGTCTTGAGCGCAGCGCCACTTGTAACTAATGAATGTGAAATTAAAAAGTTCGGAGCTTAGCCGGAAACGTAACGGAAATACAATAAATTATAGAACCGCACAATCCAATATAAGCGTTAACCACTTCCCCCACAACCCCAAAACCCCAAAACAAATAAGAGTTAGATTGAGTAGGGATGAATGTGGAGTGTTGCGAGGACTATGCGACTATGAGTTACCCTGCACTTACTTCTATTCCACAATTCGTATTGAATCTACAAAATTCGTATTGAAAATGTCAATTTCAATTGATTACAATATAAATAAGGCTTAAAAAGTCAACGACATTAACAATTAAATGTGCGTTTGCTTTTATGTGATGATGCCGATTGCCAACTTCCGTCAGCAACAACAACATCAACAACATTTTATGATAGCTTATTATGTAAACCATTTTAATTAGTTGTAGGGTATATATAAAACCACTCGAAGCACTTCCAAGACACACAACAACAACAAGAAGAAACTTACACAATTAATGCTTTAATTCGTTTGCGTGGCAGCTGCTGCGTTTGCCTCTAAAATGTTATTGACCTGGTTTGGCTTGCGGCAGTTGTTGGCCGCGTGCCTTGTTTTGGTTAGTTCCTTAGTTGGGCTTCTGACCAGAGACTCCTTTTTGGTATCATGACCAAATCAACATCTCACTCATTGTGTGTATATGTGGCTGTCTCTCGTTTAGGCCATTGCTATCAGAAGACATAGTAGTAGTTGTTATTGCCATGATTTTCATCATTTACTAAATGTTTTTCTTGGCTTTCAAGTTCTTTCTTCCTACTGTGTGTTGGCCAGCAGTTGGCTTCTGCCTTTTTGCCTGGTAGTCGTCGTCTCTGCATCAACGCCTCCTCCTCCACCTCAGCCGCTTCTCTCTCTCTCTCTCTCTTTCTATCAGTGAATGCTCTGTGGCTCTTTCTGTAACTTGTTAGTTTTCTATAGTGGCCTCTACAAGTTCTGTTCAAGTTGCCCTCTCCAACACACAACCCTCTCAAGTTGTCGTCTCACAGTTTCAGCAGCTTCATGTTCTTGTCTTGTTTTCCTATTAAGTCAAGAATTTTTATAGCATTTAGTTGGAAAAGCTTCAACATATTTTTTTGCCAACTATCCATTGCCCCCGTCTCTCTCCTCACTCTCTCTCTCTCCCTCTCTCTCTCTCTCTCTGTGTTATGGCCATTCCAGAGAAATGTACGTACGCATAACTCGTGCCTGCTGTCAGCGTATTTGAGCTATGAGCTCTTGTGGTTTTTGCTTTGGCTTTTTATTAGTTTCTTGCTGGGTTTTCTGTCTTTCTTTCTTTCATTCTGCATGGCATGTCGAAAGTGGTTTAGAAAGCTTGCTCTCTGTCTATCAAACACGCACAGCCAGGCTTGCTGCTGTCCAGCAGCTTTGACCATGTGTTACCCCTTCACCCCCCGTGATCACCTAGACCGTCGTGAGGCTAACTAGTTACTAAATTGAGCGCATAAACTAAAACAACTACTGCGTAAAAATCCAAAGAAAATAAACGAATGGCACCAGCAGCAGCAACAGCAGCAGCAGTAGCAGTCAATGTAAAAGGGAGACTGTCTGTGGTTTTTTTTTTTCTATTTTTTTTTATTCTTTTGAAGCTCATAAATTACAGGAAGACGGATTCCTTCAGTCGACAAGGCAAATAAACAAGCATCCGCCAAAGAATGAGTGAGTGAGTGAGCCACTGACTGAGTGGACATTCTGCCATAAAGTTTAACAAGCACATTAACTAAAAACTAATAAAAAGAAGACAGCGAAACTATCAGTTGTCAGTAGTCTGGGTAGATTGGCAATTAAATCAAGAGTTCTTCAGAAAGAGTATTTATTTTATATATTGAAACTGCTTGAAAATTAATTGCAAAAGCTAAAAACTTTCGAATCGAGTTTTGAATATGTTTTTAAAATTGCTAATCAAAGACTGAAATTGAGCACTTTATTTATTTGAAGCATCGTTGATCTTGATATGAAACAATATCTAAGAAATTAAGATTTTGCAGCGGAATGGAAATTGATTATTGCAGTCAGACCACTCAACAAACGATTTCTAAACTACAAAGCAAAATATTGGACAAATAAACAATTGCCAAAGCTAAAAGAAAACTAAAGCCATAAAGATTTTTCTGCGGGCTAAGCAAAAATACATATTCAGTTAAAATAGTTTGTAAAGTGCTCTAATGCGAGCACTCTTGGGTAACAAAATCAGTACACATTTGTACAAATAAAATGGAAACCAGTTCAATTAGAAGCCGGTTCAATTAGATTTGCAAAAGCTTTTAAAAAAAGGAAGCAGTCAAATCTGATAAGCGCCCAAAATGTTTATTGTACTACAAACTGTTATTATCAACACACACACACAGATGTAAATATAGCTGCAGATGCACAAATACTCAGATACTCAACTTTAGTTACAGATACAGGCGACAATTGGGGCAGTTGTGGTCATAAAATGAAATCAACAATTTGTGCCAGCCACACAAAAAAATATTTGGCTAGAAATGATTTATGAAATGTTTTGCATATGAGGTTTTTTAGGAAAAGCGACGAGGGAAAAGAATACAATATGTGTGTGTGCGTATATTGATCAATTCTAGCCATGTAAACTACACAAAATGGAATTGTATCTGTGAGATACAAAATGAACAAATGAACAAATACGAGGCACACACAAATTGCGCTGCAAGTTTATTTTTATGGCACAATTTGTGGCAAATCAATGGATAAAACTTTTCTACAAAACTAATTTTATGTGCTTCGCTTTGCGTTTTTCTTCTCTTTATTTCGGACATGTTAAAAGCATAAACAATTTACAAATTTCCCGAAACACAAAGATGCGGGGCGGAGTGGGGCAGACAGGGCATGGAGGTTGAATGAGGCAGGAGCAACAGCGCAATCGTTGCAATCAAAGCTGCCCTAAATTAATTTAAAAAGAGGCAGCAACAACAACAACAATAGCAACAACATAACACACATACTGGAGGCAAAAGTTGTTGCTGCCACGCTATTTAAACAACACAAATTTTTGTAAATTGTCTGGCTGGAATTTTAATGGTAAACAAAAATGGGAGAGTAAAAAAAATAGAAATACAAGGAATGAGTGGGGCATCAACTTTGCCCATTTGGCAGAGGCTGCTTTAAATAGGCAGCCAAATTATTGACAAAGTTTCTTGTTGTTGGTGTTGGTGCTGCTACTTTTTTTTCCAGCTAAGCACACATGGAATTGTAGATGTTGCCGGAGAGGAGGATCTGTGCAAAGTTGCCAAGCTGCGAGGACTGGGCAACATCATGCAGGCCACAAACGATGTCATTAGTGTTGGCAGTTGGTTGTGTTGCTGTTGATGTTGTTATTGTTATTGTTGTAGTTGTTGCTGTTGTTGCCGCTACTATTTGCACAGGGCATGAAGCAAAAAGTAACAGCCCGTGCAGGGCAAAACTTTTGCTTTTATTTATTTACTTGCCCGCGTGCGCGCCAAAAAAAAAAAATATATATGTATAAAAAAAAGAAATACTAGCAGAGAAAAACAATTATAGGCAAAGTCGAAGCTCTTGATGCCCTTAGCAGAGTGTGAGTGTGTTGAAGAACTGGAGAATTGCAAGCTAGGCCAGTTTTAATGAGTTAGCTTTAAGCCATACATAATTATTGATAGAGCATAGTTGCTTTTGGAATCTCCTTCGATCTACCTATCTTTGTTTAACTATGTGTATCTCTGTCTGTTTAAAATTTAATTATTAATACTTGAGTAGTAATAGTTATGTTCTTGAAACTATAAAAATGTGCCAGTATTTTAGTCTAGCCAGAGGAAACTGTTTTGCACTTACTTAAGTTTGTAATCAGTTTGCATACCTTCGTTATCAGGATATTTTTATGAGAATAACAATATTTAATAACTTTGTAAATCTCGCTCTTAATGAATACGTCTCTATCTATCCTAGTCTATTCCTTTCTATTTCTATCTATATCTATATCTGTCTCCATCTCAATCTCTCCCTGTCTATTTCTCTTTCTATTTCTGTATCTACCTGTATATATATCTCTCTATGTTTGCCTAACTCTCTCTCACTTCCAAAATACACATTGAGTTAGAAATCATTCCAAAATTGTAAACAACTATTGGTTTAACATAACAGCATAACTGTAAAACAGCTAAGAGCAACAATTTTGACAAAATATTAAACTAAGTTAATCTAAATTCAATCTTTGGCAGCAGCCACTGGCAACTCTCATAACATATTCAGTATGCTCCTTCTGCCCACGTGTAGTCGCAAAAATGGGCCAAGCGAATTTGCCAAGCCTGAACTAGAAAATAACGTAATATATATATAAAAAAAAACGAAAAAAAAAAACAAGAAAAAAATACGGAAAAATGAAAACGAAAACTCGGGCAACACGTAAAGCAAATTTTTGAATGGCGTAATTTTCCAGCGAAACGAGATGTGTAGATTTTGTTGGCAACAAGGGGGTTTGGCACGGGCGGGTTAGGGCCGGGGAGGGAAGCTAACTAGGGTAAAGGCGTGGCGGGGCGGGGCAGGGCGGCAGGCTACACACAACACACACAGATGGTGGAAATAGCTGAAGCGGTTGAAACAGTCGAGTTGAGCAATTGCAGCAACAGCAGCCAGCAAATTTTTGATGCTTTGTTTAACTTTCCTGTGGTGTGTGAATGAGAAAGAGAGCGAGACAGAGTAGGATAGGAAGGGAGTGAGATAGCAAGCGTAGCATAGCATTAGGCGCAAAACGGAATTACTTGCCGAAAATAAAACAAATAAAACAACTAAAAGTTTTCGACGTGCACCCCAGAGAGCTTGATAACAGAAGCAGCAGAGAGAGAGGGAGAGAGAGCCAGCACAGAGAGAAAAAAGTGGCAGGGGGAGGGGTGTGGAAAAGACCCCGCAGACCACGCTTTTCTACGCCTATATCCAGATAATAAACTCAATTCGCGTACATTTTGCTTTTCATTTTATTTCTTTTCTTTTTTAGGGCGCGTCTATCCTGTCTAAATATATAGATATACCTATACAGAGATATGTATGGATAAGCTATGACTTAGTGCGTGGGAGGCTTGGTCGGGATTAAAACAGTGAGTGGCATTGTCCTAGCAACTGGCAACTTTGACCTAAATAATTAAATTCAGAAAGAAACAAAGTAGGAACTTTGCTTTTAGCGCAAGAAGTTGCGTTTTGTCCTTGGAGTCCTTGGAGTCAAAGTTGTGCCCTCTTAGTGCAGTAGTTGACTTGCTGTTTGCTGCGTCCTTTGCAGCGGTGCATTTCATTTAATTTAATGTTAAATTAATTTGCTCCACTGCAACTCGACAAAGTAGAAGTTGAGCAGCAGCAGCAGCAGCAGCAACTGAAACAACCAAAGCACTTTATGCAGATGTTATTGCCTCTGTAAATATTTAGTTAATTTGTACAGATTTTTACCACCCCCGAATCAACTCTACTTCTCCGTTTAAACATCAGCTGTCTGCTCTCAGTGGCATTAAGGATTGCTGACAGCTGATTGATTAAATCTTGCAAATTACAAACAAAAACACTCTAATTTCGATTCAGCACTTAGTGTAAATAAATGTCTTGCTTAAGAATATATGTAGATGGTTTTTTAGTGAATGATTTTCCGGTCACAAAAACTAAGGAGACCTCCCCAGAAACAAGCTCTATCTTATATGGAAATAGGCCATTCTTAAAGAAATATAATTAAGCAGTAGTTAACGTTTCACACAGACACTTCATTTGGTTCTGCAAAATATTTGCTGCTATAGCGTTTCTAAGCAATTATTGCTGCTGCTGCTGCTGCCTGAAAATTAAAAGTTTTCAAATTATTTCGGCACAACAGAAAACTATTTAATTTCGTAACTTTTCTAATTGAATTTTGAGCAGTACTCAACACAACACAAAACTCGTTCTATGCTTTCTGGACTAGCCACAATAGTACACATTTTTGCGACCTGCACAAAAAAACTTTCTCAAGCGCATATACATTTCATTGCTGAATTAAAATATACAGAAAATCAACCCAAAAAAAATTGTACAATTTCCATTTCTGGTTACGTTTAAAATTGTTGGGTTAGTTATCATTGCAGCTGAGCGGTGGCTACCTTGCTAACTTTGGGGCAACAACTCTTGCAACTTGCCAACTGGCACTTGCAACAACAACGTGATCATCGTCATCATGATTATCATAGACAAGCGTCATGTGTGGCAGCCTAGGGCCAACAATAAAAACACATAGCGGTTTGCCCCGCTAGCTGACGCTGACGCTGCTGCTGCTGCTGTTTTTGTTATGGCAGTAACAGCAGCTGCCGCCAGCGGCACTCAAGCAAAAGCCGCCATGGTCTCCCTCAACCCCACAACCAACTACCCCCTCTCCCCGTCCACATTTATGCCCCAAGCAACGTCAGCTGCTGCTTTATAGTCTCTCTCTGTCTCTCTGTTGTTATAGTTATAGTTGTAGTTGCAGTTGCAGTTGCTGTAAGTCAAGTAGAAGCTGCTGCCAATGTAAACAATGCAGCAACAACAACAAGCACAAGCCGCTCGCCAGCAGGCGAAATGTAAATAACATTTTTTTTAAATTAACTACCAGCCACGTGGCACTGTTACAACACACCCACACCCACCCACACACATAACATACCACCCCCATTCTCCTCCTACCCCCTTTGGCATATACGATTGCTGCTGCTGCTGCTGCTGCAGCTGCAGGAAATGTATCTACATATGCAACGTACAATATTCAAGATTGTTGCTCATATTGCTGCCGAGCACAATTTTTTATTTGTTGTTTTCTTTTTTCTGTTGTGCTTTTATTGCAGCCACTGTTTGGCTGGCATTTTAGCTTTTGCAACTTGTTCCATTTGTTCTGCACTCTTGCCGCACTTTTCACTGCATTCACATTTTCCTTTTTGGGCAGAAAAAAGAGTGGGGGAGGGGGGTAAAAAAAAGTGTGCTCGTCAATAGATTTGCTGCTGGCTGCTGCCAGTTGAACGTTGCTAGCTGCGTGCTGCTGCTGATGCTGCCGGCTGTTGCTGTTGTTGTCCATTCCGTTCTGCAACATTTGCCGCCTTTTTATTTGCTCACAAGCACTCGCATGAGTTGAAAACTTATAGTGGCTCTATAGTCTCGTTACATAGACCCCCCAAAGCTCTCCGCCAGTACTTATGTGCAAAGGAAGCGAATGCGAATCCGTGTGCCAAAAGTGACATGCGTGTAGAACAACCACTGCCTGACTATAGTTGCTACTACTACTACTACTACTACTACTGTTCTCAATTGTGACAGACTAGCAAAGCAAACAGATAACATATGTATATATATATATATAGGGTTGAGGAGAATTGGGTGACAGAGCCTAACCGCTGTAACCATGTTAAAGTTTAATTTTCACTTTAAAAGTCAAAGTTCATTTGATGGAATTAAACACTAAACTACGAACTGTATGCAGTCACCTGAAACCCCCAATCAATATCTTTCTCAATAAACCAACTCCAACTATAAATATAATTTTATACTCCATTTGTATTGATTTTATTGTTGAACTGCAGTACATATTGCAGTACAACAGTACATGTAGTCAGATACACATGCAACATGTGTTGTGTCGTAAAACTTTACCATGCCAAAAATGCTGTTGCAAGTGAGATATTTTTTTAATATTTTTTTTTGTTTTAGCACCGCAGACACCCCCCCCTCCCCCCCTCCCCGTTCCCCCCTGGCGACCGCCTCTTCGTGTCAGCATATTAAATTTATATGTAGACGTTGATATGCTGTAAATATTTTTCCATTTGCCCGCTGGCTAACAACAATGCCAGAAATGTACAAATAAACATATGCGTTTTCTGTTCTACATTCCATTTGTTTTTTTCTTTTTTTTCTTTTTCTCGCCGGGACAATTTTGTTTAGCGAACTGTAAAACATATTTTCCAAATTTGCATTTAATATTTACACTAATAAATAGTTGAAAATTACTTGTATAAATAAAAGTTTTAATTGGCTGGCTATTGTAATGCAAATATAATTATGCAATTAACAAAACTGCGATAAAAAGTGAGTCAAACAAATAGAAATATTCAATATTAAAATGTTACAAAACGAATTGCATTTATTAATTGTTCATGCGGCAGAGAGGTTTAGATAGCATGCCAGAAATTGAAAGTTTGCATTTACAAACAAAAAAAAAAAAACCAAACAGAAAAATTCTTTGAAAGCAAATAGAAAACAGGAGAGTGAAATCAACAGCAAATCAACTTAAATAAATAGAAATACGTGTACTCTCACTTGAATTCCCATAAATATATATGGATTCGAATGTTTATAGTTGTTGTGTTACTTTTACACATTTATCGACTCAATTCATTTCTTTGTATATTGTTTACACACATTTTTTCACTCTAGAAATTATGGCTGGGCAGCGAACAACACAAAATTTCTAAAGCACAACGCTTACAAATCTTTTAGCTCAATGAATTGAAAATTTATTCATTTGAATGCCTTTGATTGCATTTCGCTTACAGCTATAAATATAACAAACTACAAGTTTGTCAAGCCAACATTATACATATAACAAATTCTGAAGCAGACAATTTAAAATTGAATGCTTAAATGTTGAGGAGATTTATTATAGGTCTACGCTTATATGCATGCAAGAATGCTTTCTAAGAAATGTTGGTCTGCAAAACGTAGCATGGCAACTGACAAAGGACAAATTTGAAATAGTGCAAGTGACATATAATAATTCATTCACATTTTTCCTTTCACTTTTAATTATAAAATAAATAAAACAATTACATTTCTTTTCTCTGATTCGACAATTGATATCAAAGCAGCAAATGTTGTGAATACATTTTAAATTTAATTTCTGCCAGCTTAAAATTGTTTCCATTTATTCTTTAAAAAGCATTCAACATTTTATAATTAAGATTTGGACAACAATCAGACAAAATGACATTTATAAAACTTATCAAATTCACAAACACATTTTCCAGCTATAAATGGAAATGGAGTCCAACGAAAATCAGGTCAGACTAAATAAAATTCTTGCTGGACACCCAAACTGTTTTATTCAAAGCTAACTTGAACAACTGCAGCAAAAGCTTGACTGCAGCTGCAGCTGCAACATGCAGCTCAGTGGGAATCCATTATATACAGTGAATTTGTGGTCACTTTATTTATTCCTGCAACGCCCTCAAGTTGCACGTCAAATTTGCATGCTGTGAGTCCAAACAAAAAAAGCAAAAAATCTCAAAAATCCTAGTGGCAAAGCGAGATCGCTCGCCAGCTACAAAAAAAAATATCGTTGCAACTTTATGTATATTTTTGTGGCACACACATGTGCGCCCGACTCTAATGTGGCAGCAAAGTTTCGTAAATAAAAATTGGTGTGTGCGGCTCTCTTGTGCCAATTTGGTGCAGTTTGCGCAGATTGCAATGCAACATCGGGAGGATATTTGCTGCAGGCGCTGTCTGCTATATGCCAACCACCTTCCTGCGCCCCTCACCATCACCCTCATCAACAGCGAAAAACACGTCATACTGCAAAGTCAAACGAATGTGTGCAAAACTAGCATTTCGACATTTCAATTTTGAATATTATTGACGTGTTTATGCGGTGACGCAAGGAGCTTAATTGGGTTAGGCGGAGGTAGTCACAGGGTTATGCCGTTGTTGGATATACTCTTGGTATTTGTCCAATTTGTAGCCATAGCGAGATTTCATTGATTCACAGAATTTACTTTAATTAGCAAAGCTGATAATGATGCCAACGCACTGGACATAAATATGTATGGAGATTGGAAAACCATTGCCTCCCCCGTGTGCATGGTAGGCGGGGCAACGGCTCTCTAGTTTGTTTAGTCTATTGAAACAATGTCGAGTCATTGTGTGCATGCAGCAGCACCAGCAGCAGCAGCACAGCCCTCATTGTAATTGAGGTATCGGCAATGGAGATGCGAGCTGCTGTTTACACTATTATTGACATCATCAGTAGCAGCAATACAATAACAACAACAACATCATTATCATGCTTCTATTCGTTTTGATATCATCATCATCAGCATTCGCAATCCTAATCATTTCAGTCAACAAACAATAGTCGAGCCTAAACCTAGGCCATGACGAACAATGCAAATGTTGTCATTGGTTTTGCTGCATACATTTACGTATCTGACAAACAAACCAAGAGAAAGAGAGAGATAGAGATACAGCGGCATGTGTGTGGTGACACTTGATGTCATCTCACTCTACCACTCCCCCAGTCTGTCAATCTTTGAGCTTTGTATTTACCAAGTCGCATTGCTAAGAATGCATTCAGAAACAAATTAATATCTGTAGTATTTAGAAGCGTATAAAAAATAGTTCATATAGGGTTATTTGAAACATCTTTCGAATTTGTTCTACAAATATCACTAAATTTGTATTCTCGGCAAGTTTTACTTTAAATTTAACTAATTTGCTTGATTTCATTTATGGTCAACTACCTTTATCAAGTCAACTGTCATCGATTCCTGCCCAACTCCTTCGCTTAATTGTTCCGCATTCGACTTTTCTTAGAAACAGTATTCTATGATTGCTCTTATGCGATAACAAATTCAATGAAACCTACTTTCTCACTCTCTTTCTATGCTCCCAATTGATGCAATCTGATGCCTGGCAACGTCAATCAGGTAATGCCCTGTCATCACACACGCCTCGACGACTTCAGCTGCCAGGCTAATATCGATATGAAAGCTGACCTCAACTCTGGAGGATTTGAAGAATTCGGTTAATGCGTATGCGCTAATGCGCTTAATTATTGTATTTCAATTAATATGCTTAGCACAACAGATTCTTGGAATTTGTGTCCGTAACTGTTATCGACATTTCCTTTGCCATTTATGCACAATGTCCTCAATTGGGCAGCATTCGTGCTGCCTCTGCTCGGACTGGATGAATGGCTAATGACGAATGCTTTTGACGAACATGCGAGCCGCAATTCGACCCAAACTGACCTCAGCACGCAACGCTGCCGCATCTCTTTCTCTCCTTCTCGTTGGCATCTTGGGCGCCCTTTGGTTTTTCTTTTTTGGGATTTTAAAGGTTAAATCTTTAGAATGTGGCAACCCGGAATGCTGAGGAGACATACCAACGCCCCAGCAATATGAGCTCCAATTTCTCTTCGTTTTGCCCCTAGGCCAATGTACGAGAGAGAGAGATAAAGAGGGAGAGAGATAGGAAAAAGGCGGTTGTTAAAGAAAAAGCATCCTTTTGTTTCAGTCCAAGGACTCAACTTGAGTTGCGGTTGTCTACTTGTCTGCCTGCTCACATAATGTGGCCAAATGTGTAGCCATACAATAAATGAAAATTGTGTGCAATTGTCGTGCCCTCTACGCCAGGCAAGCCAATGGCCAACCCATCAGCCCCAACCACCCACAACCATCCCCAACCAGCCGCAAGCCAACCCTTGCAGCCAAGCAACTCCACATCCCACTCTCCATTGAACTCCCAAAGTACTTTCACGATACAAGTTGTTGTCATTGTTGGCTGATGCTCATTTTGTGATGCTGTCTGTCTGTCGCTTTGTTGGCTTAGTTAGATTTCTTGTTGGAGAACTGATAAAAATACAGCACAAAGTGTACAAGTTTTTCTTGTCTCCGTTGATAGGAATATTAAGGTGTATATATAGCTAGCCAAGTCTGTCTATTTATCGGTATAGATTTTGAGCAGTTATTTCTTTTATTTGATTTCTGTAGTGCGATTTCAAGTGCTGGGTATCTGTTAGTCTGTCACGTAGTCATCTGTTTGTTGGTTGCCATTTGTTGTTGCTCTGGTGAGCAACTTCCATTTTGAGTTGCTTGCGTGTGCGTCGTTATCCTTTTTATTTGAAGTTTGCTTAATGCCAAGTAAATAGTAGCCATACACACACACACACACACACACCCACACACACTTAGACCATATAGGAAGTGGCAGATGGAGAGATAGAAAAGCATTGACATTGCATTGTTTCACTCTAGCCGCCCTACCACAGAAAAAAAACCACAAATGTCAGACATAAGTAGAAGGTTCGTTTTGAGGGTCTCTTTTGGCCATGTGTGTGTGTGTGTGTCTTGTGCTGTTAACCCTGGCTCATTTCATGGCTTGTTGCCGACTATTTTTGCCGTATTATTGGCGTTAAGTTGCCTGTTACCTATGAACCCAGCGACAGCAGGGAGCACCAGCAGCAGCAGCAGCAGGCAGAGTAGAATCTGCTGTTGGTCGCTGGGCTGTTATCTGGTCGCATTATCATCATCATCTTCAATTTAATGCGTGGCAAACGACGAGAGGACACTCGACAATTTCTTGTTTTTGCTGCTTGCTTCGTTTCTATTCTATTTTGTTTTTTTTTCCCATGCTGCTGCGCTTTGTTTTTCCGGCTTCGTCCTGGCAGTCACTTCCTGCCATTTGCCAGTTGGTTTGTGTCGCCTGTCCTTCCTTTATTTTTTGCTGTCTCGTTTCTGTTTTTGTTTTTGTTGTACTCTATGTAATGCCACTTTATATGCCGCAGTTGATGCCTTTAGAGGCTTTTGTGTTTACGCCATGTTAAGCCTTAGAATCCCTAATGCCAAAGGACATCGCCAAACCACTCACTACACGCCACTCTGCACCCACCGTATCCCTCCCAATTCGCCGCATCTATTGGCACATGTGTATTGGCATTTGCTTCGTTGATTTTCCACAACATGCTGTGCCTATTTGCCTAGTTGGCCTGTCTCCTCCCCATTTCTCATCTGCCTCCTGAGTCTCCCCTCGCAGCTCATCTTGCCTGGTGTTAAGGTTCAAACATGGCGCAAGGTCGTTTCAACCAACCGAAGCGGGCAACATTTACATTTACATTTCCATCTACAGACACCCATCTTCTACTTCTCCCCCTCTGCTCCCGCTCTCCAGTTTCAGTTTCTCTATCCGGAACGTGCCCGGGCTGCCTTTTTATGCATGATCTCATCGCTGACTGGCAGCAGGCTAGCATTCTGGCAAGGCTGCCAGGCAGGATGCGACAGAGCATTCAATCCAACCCCTCCCCCACTCAGGCAATCCGCCTGTCCCAGTCCATTTCTTTCTGGTATCTATGGATTCGGGCTTCTTTTGCGACAGGCCAGACAAAAGTTAATTGCCTGACATTAAACTATGAAAATGATAGGCGCCAGGACAACGAATACATACACACACACACACACACATGTGTATGTGTGTACATACGCATTGTCAATATTATTGTAAAATTGTTGTGCGACTTAAGCACGTTTAAATCCCCCAAAAAGGTAAAAACATTTGACAGCAGAGCAGAGCAATGTCGGCTTAGAATCAAATCGAAAGTCAAGCAGGCAACCCGGCAGCCTGGCAAACTGGCAGCCTGGCAACCCTGAACAATTCGCAATCGTTGCAACAATTTTCACAAAGCAGCAGCTGTCTGTTGCCTGCCCGCTTTACTGGTAAGGGGAAGGGGAGGGTAGGGGTGGCCTGGGTGCCTAGGTGAGATCCGATTAGGCTCATCAGGCAGCCGCACTCAAAATGCGCGGCGCCAGAACAATAAATTAGCGTCGCAGCTTAAAAAACACACAGCAATCCGCTCTGCATAAATTCAATGCCGGCAAGCCAAATCCATAAACTCTTCCTAGACGACTCCCCTCGACCAATTTCCCCCTTTGAGCCAACATTTGACTCTGGGTTTG
Source organism: Drosophila basisetae (assembly GCA_035041595.1). Classification (NCBI taxonomy): domain Eukaryota; kingdom Metazoa; phylum Arthropoda; class Insecta; order Diptera; family Drosophilidae; genus Drosophila; species Drosophila basisetae. The sequence continues at coordinate 5,479,408 of JAWNLB010000123.1, read as the reverse complement.
CCCTTTAAGTAATTGAATACTTACTCGGATTGCAGATAAAGTATTTAGCAATCAGTCGTAGGAGAAGCAGCTGCAGAAGAGGGGAGGTAAATCATGTGGGGAGACAATCACATTTGAGCAATGAACTTTAAGCTGGATATTTGGTGTCTAAGATGACCTTCTAATCATTGAATGCAATTCAATAGCGAATCCTTCGAAAATGTGCAATCGTTTGGCTGAGTTACAGATCCAATGAAAAATTATAATATATCAATATAATACCAATAATAATTATGTTCCATATTTAGCCATAACACTGTCATACCCTTAAGCATCACAAAGGACACATTTTTTGGTGTTCAAAGAAAATTTGTCAAAAAATATGAGACATCACAAAACTAGTTTTTTACTCGAGAAAAAACAAGGACTATCAGGATATCTTTTAGAGTAAATCTTTAGAGTAAAGTAAAAAGGACGAAAGTTCTTAAAAAAGCTGAGATAAAGACTTCTTTAGAAAAGGAAATTGTTTGTAAATTGGTCATATCCCTGCAGATCCTGTGTCAAACACTTTATTTTTGTCGACAAGGGCTACCAGCTGACGAAAGGATAACCAAATCAACCTTGTAGTTTCCCAAAAAACAAGGAGTTCGTGATTTGAGCATTTCTTTTTATGTCCCAAAAGTATTCCACGACATTTTTAAATTGCTTGAAAGCAACCCAATTGAACATAATTAACAACTATTACCATTCATTTCAATTAAGACAGACATCCAAGTACTTCAACATATCCTTTAAGATTTGAAAAAAAAGATGAAGAAAACCAATTCGCCTTTTCCTCCAGGGGCATTGTGTCATTTTGTGGTTATTAGCAAGCGAGGAAGACGAATTTTCAATGGGCGGCTGCAATTTATAGCCCGCAATTCCGCAATGACTTATTGAGGGCGATTAGACAAGGACGTGAAAGGACTGTCGTCAGGAGGTTGTTGCGAGACCTTGTTCTGATGGAGGTAAAGTTCTCGGCGACTACTGATTAATTTGTAGGTGTCAATTGGCCAAGGTCTAAGTGAATTGTTATTGATGCTCGTAAATCAGAAAATGTTTTTCAAATTGTTAAAATGGTGAGTTGAAAAACGCTTGGCAACAACACTAACAATTAAATTGTTGCTTGATTTAATTTGTCAGGCAAATGGTTGAAAATGCCTGTTGACTGTTTGCAAACACCAAAGAAAACGTTGCCCTCAACATAGAATACCATTTGCAAAGGAGTCCTTCTGTGTATGTGTTTTCTGGCCCGCAGCAGCAGCAGACAGCAACCGCAAATGCTGTCGATGTCCTGGGCCGTTTGCTCGGTTGCCCGTTGGGCAAGGACTTTTGCCTTTGCTTTTGATCAACTCCTCGAAGCTTGCTTAAAAACGCATTAGACCCAAAGCAGCATTGACCGCAAGGGAAAATCCAATGGCCACAAACCGAACACCACACATATTGAAGAACATGGCTCACTCCCATCTCTCTCTCTCTCTCACTCCATCTGCAAATATTTGAAGCGCCTCTGCGGTTGTCTTTGTCGGCGCCTTTTTAAGAATGCCTTTTGCAGCCTTTAAACTAAATACTCTTAAAATTGTTATTTATCATACCGATTACCAATTTGCCATTGCCCAGCCAACCCCCTGCGTATCCTCGAATGCCAATTAATAAACATTCCAAATTACAATTCGTTGTATTTACTTTTGTGGTTTTGGTTTATTGCATAAAATTTCTAATTAAACATTGTGTTAAACAAACTAAATAACAAAAAAAGAGTTTGTCTTTTTTCCATTTTTTTATATTCAATTTAAAAGGGCTTATAAATGCAAATCAGTTTGACCCGTTTGGTGGGCGTGGCATGTGTGGGTGAGTGTGGGACATGGTTTTCTATTTTAATTAAACCACAGCCGTATCTATTTTGAAATGCAGCCCATTAAATTTACTTACTCTTTTGCTCACTCATTCATTCATTTATTTATTCATAAACTCAAATGCTTAAATTAGTTCAATCAATGTGTGAGCGTTACAATAGGCTGTCTGGTCTGTGTGGGCGTGGCCAGTTTTCTTGGCAGCTAATTAGTGACAGTTTTTACTGTTGTTGTTTGCATACAAAACGTGGGAAGAACTGGCAAAACTTGTTGACAATAAGATGTGTGTGAGTGAATGTGTGAATGGTTGAATGAGTGTGTGAATATTGCGTGTTGGCGTTTTGCCATTCATAAGCATTTTTATTTAATCGGATAATAACTACAACTTGTTTTCGCGATTTTAATTGAGGTTTATAGAGCGGAACAAGACAAGACTGGGTGTTATTAATACATGTTAATATGACAACTGAATGGATTTGCTTGTCTCGAAAATTTCAACTCTTGTTGGGCTACTGTGTTTGGGTTTCTCTTGTTAACATGCACTTGAAAGCTACAACAGAAGCAATTAATTTTTATTCAAAATTAGCCTTTGATCATCTCTATATTAATTTCGGTTCTAAACTTTGCCATCTTTATAGTTTTTGCTGTGTTTTTTTTCTTCAAACTTTCTCTTTTGGCCAATGATGGGTAATTAGTCACTTAATCAATCAACCGGCTTAACTCTACTGGTTTGGCTTGTGGTTTTTATAGTGAGTTGAGGGTACGTTTCAGAATGCATGCAATTCACGCAATTAGCGTGGACACAAACCACAGAAACACAGCATCAGCAGCAGCAGCAGCTCAGCAACACTAACTGCAGTTTAGTTCTGCGTTGTGGTTCTAGCTTTAGCTAACTACTAATTACCATGTGCGATGTTCTTGTGGCTTTGTATTTGAATTAATTACGCATTTGATGGTTGACCTCAGCAGTTGTTGTTGTTGTTGCTGGCGTTGTTATTGCTGTTTCAGTTGCTGGATTACAATTGACGGGACAATATTTCAGGTTTTGGCTTTTATTTGGCTTTTGATTATCTCTAATAGCCTAACACGTTAATGGCTCAAAATGGTCGAAGTGCAGCCAGCATTTAACTGCCACTTGTTACAACAACAACAACAACGGACAACAACAGGCAATAAGAGGAGACAACGTTTTTGGTCACACATAAATTTATATTCTAATTACTTGCGCTGAGTCAGCAGGTCAAAACAGAAAACGTCAGCTGCAGCTTCACTTAATTTATGTGCTTTACAAAAGTACAAATGGAGCTATATATATGTATATATACGTGATTTTACAAGTATACACATTTACACACACCCATATATGTATATATATTTGTTTAATGTTTTTGTTGTTTAGGGACTCATTGAGTCGGACAGTTGGACAATTACCATTCCTGAGCGCGAACGTGCAGTGCTGAGACTTGCTCCCATTGACGCAGATGTTCCACCGGTTGGCCCAAGTACTAAAACCATCCAAGAACCTCTGTGTAAATAGAAGTAATAAATGCATGATACTCATGATAAAAAGAAACAAATCTATAATCAGCAGATCCCGGAAATGCCGAGGAGTGACGTCATAACTGAGAAGCTTTATTTACCATTCCCAATAATAGAAAGAAAAAATATCAACAAATATAAAAAAAAAATGTAAATAACAAAAGTAAACATAAACAATAATAATACTTGTAAACAAAAGTTAAAAAAGACAGATAAAAAGACAAAAAGATAGACCCGTATTACCTGCTCGAGGCCAGAACCATTTGGGAATTACTGAGTACGTTGAACAAAGCACCACAAAATATGCAACACTTTTTTCTATAAATTGTCATTCCGTCTGGCAATGCAAATTTCAAATGTAATTTTATTTTATTTTATTTTATCGATAACTTTGCACGTTCTGCGAATGGAAATCGATTTCCGAAAAAAACAATAATAATACTTGTAAACAAAAGTTAAAAAAGACAGATAAAAAGACAAAAAGATCCAAAAAAACGAAACTCAACTGGTTGCTGAAGCCATCAAGCAAACTCAGCTTGAGCAACAAGCTGCTGGTGTACAGGAGCATCATCATGCCTACATGGACATATGGAATTCCATTCTGGGGCACAGCCGCAAAATCCTGGATTAATCAAATTCAAGTTTTGCAGAACAAGGTGCTCAGAGACATCTCTGGTGCTCCACCATATGTGAGCAACAGAACTCTGCACAACGACTTCGCATTACCGACAGTCAGTCAACAAATCAACAGACATACAAGTCGGTATAATGACCGTTTGCACAACCACGTCAACCCTTTGGCCTGCACACTGCACACACACAAACCACACGCCTCCACACCAGCGACCTCTGGACTGTAGGGCGTTAAATTAATGTGCCACAAATGTAATATTTGATGTTATTTATTAACTGCTAAAACCTGTTCTATGTTTATGTTATAGATTGTAATTCACTGCTATTATTCATTCTGTTCCAAATCAATATTTTATAGCCTTTGAATAGGTTGATTAATGTTTACAATATAACTGTTATATAAAAAAAAAAGGGACTCATTGAAATGGCTCTCTGGCAATTTGTACAGCATTTTAACAAATACGTCGGCATTTGTTGAGTTGAGAGTTCGTTGCAAGCATCACACACAAGTGAAAAGTTGCAAGAGGCGGGCTAATGGGTTGCAGCAATGTCAGTGGTCATGTCTGGTCACTTCATTATGCAGCCATGTATTTATTTATTTGTTCGCCCAGCAATGCTAATCAGACGTTACCCAACGTTGGCCACTGAGGTCAACTCAAATGACACGCCCCCGCCTAACCACGCCCAACACAGCCCCCCCCACCGCTTGACCCCTTTTGAAAACTGTAATGAATAATGCGAGCAAAAAGGCAAGTTGACTATTAGCTAGCTGCATTTGCATCCAACCACACAATTGAAAACCGAGTTCAAGTTAGTTGTAATAATGTCAAACGCAATTTGTGAATAAAGGGCTGGCAAGTGTGACAAAATTGGAGAAAAGAGCCAACCAGAGACAGTTAGAGACTGCAAGTGATTAACCGGGTCTATTGCGTTTAAGCCAACTAGATTCATTTTTCTTTAATTTGAAATTGCCGTCTATAAGCATGCATATAATTAAAGCTATTCAACTGGGTACTCACAATTAACATTTAATGTGGTTGTAGCCTCCAGACGTTTGCCCTCGTTCATGGCCCGATTTCGCACCACACACTTATATTTGGCGCCATCGTCCTCGCGACGTGGTGTTATCGACAGTGTCGCATTTGTCGGTTGATCCTTGGTGCCGCCGCGCAAGACGCTCGCAGGCAGTGGCGAATTGGAGCCCTCGCGGTACCAGCTGTACAAGATGTTGAAAGAGTTACAGATCGATCAATACATATATCATTTCTAATTAACGAAAACGGAAGAAGTTTACTCTTTGAGCTATCGATTTTTAAAGTAACTAGCAAATTTTAAAAGAAAGAGCAAAAGAGATGCGCTTCTAATTAATTTTCATCTGCGCTGTATTGATTTAGTACTCAATAAGGCGCCAAATTGGAGCAGGATTGTATATAAAAAATATTTTATCCTAATAGTGAATAGATGACAGCTAAAATAGTTTATAAATTAACAGATAAATATTTGCAAGCCTAAATAAAATATTCGCTCAACAGACATCTTATGTATACTATGTATTACCCTACATTTACGAGAGAAAAGCTCTTGATTTATTATTGAATCGTTTTTATACGAAATGTAATAAAAGTTATAAATATTTATAGATGCAGACAACAATCTGTGCCACACTCAACAACCTTCGTTGTCCCAAAATTGTTTGCCTCTAACTCAGAACCAACTAAAATGAAGTTTAAAATTAGTTTATCTGCACATTGAAGATAACCCAAGCATTATATGCAAAATTGTCTTCTACTCACGTTATTGTGGGATCTGGTGAGCCGCCAATGCTGCTGCATGTCAGCTCCATGGGCTTATCCTCGGTGGCGACGGCAATGCTGCCCGGGGAGATGACCGGCGGATGCGGGGGCGTTAAGACGGTTAGATTATGGAACTCCTGATGGACATCGGCACCGGTGCCCTTGGCCTTGATGCGGCACTCGAAGCGTCCATTGTCGCGATTGTAGGACACATTCTTGATTTGCAGATCGTAAATACCGCGTTCCGGATGAAAGTCGAGTCTGTAACGAACACAAATGGGTAAAATTAAAGAAAATGTTGAATACTCGTACATTTTAAATGGCGGCGACATTTTTATTTTAAATTTTATTGCCTTTTTATTCACAGCAATTTAATTTCGAAATTCAATTTATTTGATTTAAAAACTTTGCCTATGCGAAACGGGTGATGTGGCAACACTCCCCTAACACCCCTCGAGAGCCCCATCATTAATTGTGCTAATATTGAATTTTCCTGTGGATGTCCTGCTGCGGGCCCTGACTACTGCCGAGTCCCCGCAGGTGGTTCAACTTTAAACGATTCGCAAAATAAATAAATAAGAAATGTTAATATTTGAGCAGAGTGTGCGAAAGAAAGCGAGAGAGCGGAGGGGAGTGCGACAGAGAGGGAAGGAGGGGTGTGTGACAGCAACATAAATAAAATCAACGTTCAATAAATGTTTGCATATTTTCCTAGACGATGACTTCGATTGACGATAACGATGACAACAGCGTCATAGTGACGGGAAGGGGGTGTGGCAGGTAAGGAGGGGGGCGGTATGAATTGCCAGACGTTAGCAACCGATTGGCAAACAAAATGTCAACAATATTTGTTGTAGCTGTTGCTGTTGTTGAGCTCTGAAGTGTTTTCATCCAGTTCACATCATTTTTTTTTTTGGCAAATTTAATTGTCAAGGCAGAAATTAAAGGCGTCATTTTAATTGTCAATTTTGGCAAGTTGCCTTAATTGGATTTCTATATTTGACTAGCGCTTGAAAAGTAAAATGCATTTAGCACAAGATAATCAATACAAAATCCATCAAATTGCCAACGCCTAAAAGTGTGCAAATAAATCACAATGTTGTCTCAATTTCTCATTAGATAACCTGCTCCAACTTTACTGTGAGCACAATCAAATGGAATTTTTATTTAAGAACCTGATTGAAGACTCATGAAATAGATTAATACTTGTTTAGTACTAGAAACTAATTTCATTTTGCAATATAAATATTTTTTATGTGAATGAATGTATTCGGCAGCTAGCTCGACAGTTTTTCCAAATTTATTTTCATTTTATTTATTTTAACTATTTTTTGGTTCTATTTCTATTTTTGTTTTTTTGTGACATTTCTTTACAACTTTCATCACATTAATTATTTGACTGGTTGTCCTAGACAACGACTGCTGAAAATTGATGCGCGACGCTGTCCACTTGGCTGGTCAATAAATGGATCGATGGATGATACAGCGACTGCTACGACAACAGTTTATTGAATTGTCAATCAAGACAAGATATTCCCTTTCCCCTCACTACCTACCCTTACTGCCAGCCTTTGCTAACTGAAAGTTAATTTGTCAAATGGCAACGAAGTGGAGAACGCTGCAATGCGATGCGAAGGCGTCATCACAGTCCGGTTTCGAGTGGACACTTGTGATACGAACGACCTTTGAGCTCATCTTATTTTAGACATTCAGCGTCTAGACGCATTTTATGGCTTTAATTGACAATACACTCACTTTGCCAGCAGGCCAGTCCAAAAAAAGCGCAAAGCCACGGAGCTGTCTATATTCCACACTTTGCTGGCGTACTTTGCTAATTGCTGCGAACCGCAAAGACACAACACAAAAAAATACACACAAAAACCATCCAGTTTAATTTGCCAGACACGAACGCGTTGACCGTTATAGAACAGTAAAACCACAGCGCAGGACATGGCGGCCAGCTTCAAGCACTTTTGTAAGCCAGAAAAAAATAAGAATTTTAATGTATAGAGAAAATTTCCAAGCAAAGCATTTGAAAAAAGTAACGCAGACACCACGTTGTTCACAAAAAAAAAAAAACAAACAAAAAAAATATAGCATAACATGTACTTAGAAAAAAATGATTGTTGCCAGGCAAATTGAGTCAATTCTCTGCAGGCGCTTTCTCGCTCGTTTGTCCTTCGTCGTCTAGTTCATTTTACTTTTATATTTTCTGCGCTGTATTATTATTTTTCTATTTGTCGCTGCGTCTCCAGTGGCCGTCGCAGCTGCTCATTTGCAGCCAGAGCTTGGGGACAGCCGACAGTGGACAGTACACACAAAATATAAGGATATCAAAACGAAATAAAAATAATATAAAAAAAAACTGTGCAAATTATAAAAATTGCTGGCAAAGCGCAGTTCTCAACTCATCGCCAGCCATTGGGGAAAAGGAGATGCTTTCAACGAATGCAGGCAGGCAGGCAGCAAGCGTTTCGCTTCAAGCATTTGCAGCAATTCCAACAACAACAACAGTAGCAACTACAAAAGTGGAGCAAGCGCGTGTCGCACGTCCTTGAGCGCTTAAAAGGCTCCTGCGGGATTTGTAGTACACCGTTTCTTTTTTTGTTTTATTTTTGCGCCTGCTGCCTGCAATATTCAAGTATGCCATTGCCGGAAGGCAACACTGTCTGCGAATTGTTTTGCTCTGCATTTCGGTTTCCAATTCGTTAAAGGCATTCCAATGCAGATTCTCTTTATCAATCTCTGCATCTACAATCTCCAATTCCCTCTCATTTGGCCGACGTAAACGTTAAACGGCCATTGCCGCCGCATCCAATTATTTGGCAATGGGACATTCCGGCACATGTTTGGCTTTTAACTCTCAACGCCATTTCAATGTATGTGTGTGTTTACATACATTTTGGCAGCATACTAAATGGCTAATTCTCAGATAGGAAAACACCAACTTGTCGAGAAGCTTAAGAGTTTTTTAAAAATAAACTGAACTATACATACATATATACTAAAGCACTGCAGACAGACCATTTATGTTAAAATATATCTATAATCTAACTCATAGAACTAATCGCGAATCTTTTCATATAAATTGAGTAATAATTCTAAACATGTTACAATCATTGAGTTCAATTTTAAATAATTAAAAATATGTTTCCAAACAAGGAAAACTCAAATCTGTACAAGCACTACAAATGTAAACATTAATCATTGATATTTACAGGTAAATCAATTTGATTTGGTTTCTAGCATTTCACTGGGTGTTTTTAGGGAGATTTGTTGGGTTTTGCTTAGAATCACCAATTGACTTGCATTCCAAAAGGCTGAACGAAATATTCGTGTCTGCGTCTGGCTCGTTAAATGAAATGTTTAACGATATATTAGCTGCAGGCTTCAGTCTCCACTCTGGTCTGCTCTGTTCTGGTCTCTAGTTTGTGGTGCCTTTGGGTCTGTGGTTTGTTATGGCATTTTGTTTGTGGGGGCATTTCGATGACCCCAAAGAATCGCGGCGGCCAAAAATGAGCAGTAATTTCACTTTTGCCGCAGATATAGATACAGATAGAGATACATGGATATAAATATAGATTTAGCGGTATATGGGGAATGCTTTTGTTATGGCTGCTCTGCTTGCTGCTACTTGTTAGCTTTCGACGCAAATTGCAGTTAAAAAGTATTTTACAATTTGCCTGGGAACTGCACACTGTGCCTTGCCACAATGCGATCCTTTGCTTGCGCTTACTTTGTTTTTGTATTTTTATATTTGGCATGCTTTGTATTTCTATTTGCTGTTTTGTGTTGATTTGCTTTTATTGCACACACACACACACACACACACACACACAGACACACACACACACAATCAGTGGTACATGTGTGAATATTTAGCTGTTGGGCATTTCATTTGGCTGGCGATGCATTTTGTGGCCTCGACTGGGCACTTAAAATTTATGCGTTGCCACATAAAGAAGCAAGAAACAGTAGCAGATGTAGCAGTCAACAGTCGACAGCCAACAACCAGGAAAAACAACGGCAAACGAGTCAAACCGAGCGAAACATTAAAAACAGGCTGAACAGGCCGAGCAGGCAATGCCGGAAGCGGAAATCGTGGCACGAAGCAAATAAAAATACAATTGCAAATGGCGAGCGAGCGGACGGGTAATCAAAACGAAACATAAACAAACACAGGCATATGAGATGTGTATGTGCGAATGTGTGTGTGTATTTGCCTCATAATTGTGTAAATGTTTAACACGCTTCGGCATTGGCAATATGGCTTAAGGATTAAGGCACGACCAAACAGCAAATGCGAACTGGTTTAAATTGCCAAGAACTTGATTTTAATTAAGTTGCCAGTCATTCAGTCAGTCACATGCATAAATTGCATTAAACACACACATTGAGACACACACACGCACACACCTAGCAAAAATGTGTATGTGCGAGATTTAATTAACTTGGTATAACTACAAACAGGAACAGGAGCTGCCAATAGCCATTTTCCCCAACCGCATTTCATTGCTGTAGTTTTAGCTTCATCAGAATTTCATATAAGTCTCTAGGAATGGGAGGGGAAATATGGGGGAGAGTGGTATTTACTCACCTATAGCCGGAACTCAACTGCACTTCGCCAATGGCAACGTTGTCGAATTGCGCAGGATTCGATATCGAGCGCGTCCAAAAGAACGAGAAATCATTCGACTCGTATTTCTCGGTGAAGCGACACTTCAACACCAGATCCGCATTTTCACGCGTATCGATGGACTCGTCACCCAGGACCATCACCAGGGAGCAGCTGCTTACCAGCGTTGTTAGCACAACTGTAATTATATAGAAATGAGAAAATAACATTAAGCACACACATCAAATTATATTTATAGAATTATAAAGTCCAAGTTCTTTTCAGTTTTATCCACAAGTTTATATTATTTTCAAAGTTTATAATTTACTTTAATTAAAACTTGGAAGTTTCAGTTATATATAAAACTAATTATATAACTAAAACTTTATACTAAACTAGATGTAGTTCTAGCTCCATCTTAAAAAAATTATCATAATATTTATATTCTTAGGATTTTCTTAGTTTTACTCATTTATTTAGACCTTAACCTCTACATAAGCATTTCTATTTTAATGTTATTATGATTTTAAAATAATTTCATAAGCGTAAAGAAAACTGTGCTACATAAAATGTAAAGCATTATTTTCGTAAAATGACTTTTCACTTAAATATTGCCCGCTAAATTTTTTATGCATATATGAAACTTTTGATGAGATTGACAACTTTTCAATTTAACCAAAAATAAGAGGCTTTCCCCAACACACACATGCTCACACACTCACACACACAGTCCACACCAGCACACCAGCAGGCTGCTCATTATTATTGTTATTACCGTTGTTGTTGAAGGAACCACAATATTTATTTAATTTTTAATAAACCATTATAGCTAAGCCTCAAACGCAGTCGCTCAAGTTGTCAATATGCCCGTCAAGGTAAATAAATAAATAAATAAGGGAAATAAAATAAACAATTTTCGGTGCAACTTTCTTTTTGTTGTTGTTTTTTATGTTTGTTGGTGTGACGGCTAAGACCCACCCATAACAAAAACCGCTGTCCTTTACATTAAAAAAAGAAAAGAAAAAAGGAAAGAAAAAGCGAAGAAAAACGAGAAATCAAACGACAAAGTTCTCAAGTCCTTAGAACTTGAGACATAGGTGCGTGCGTAGCTCTATCTCTCTCTCTCTCTCTCTCTTTTTCTCTATCTCTGTCAAGTCAAGTCCTTTCCTTTTTGTTGGGGCATTACTTTTACTTTGGTGCGTAAATTTCGAGTAGAATTTATGGCCGCTTTATATTTGGCATCAAATATGCATGAGGCAGCGTTTAAGCCTCAGTCAGTTTCCCAATTTGAAGGCAGCAGCAGTGCGGCAATAAATTTGTGCATTTGCTGTCGCTGCCATGTGCTAAATTTCAAGATTATTTCAATTGGGTGGCGACGACGAACCTAGAGAGCTGCTCGGGTAAAAATTCTAGCACTCATCGTCTACTTCTTCTGGGGTTATGTGCGTTTCTCCAAACACCCTTTTTGCATTTGCCCATTAGGGCCAATAATCGTTAAAATCCACAAAAGTTATGCAGTCATGAAAATCGCATTAAAATTAATTTGACAGTCGTCTGGCAAAAGACTTCGACTCTTTGTTGTTGTTGTCTTCTTCTCTCAAAAAGTAAAAGGCCGCAAAAGGTGGCAACTCTGGAACTTAACGTAGCAAACGTTTGGCCGAGCTCCTAAACAAAACGCATCAGTTCTAATTTTTGTGTGGCGCTACAAATTTATGTCAAAAGTTTTGTGTGCCACATAAAATTGTGCACTTTTCTGGCATTTCTGTTGTTGTCGTTTTTAATGTTGTTGTTGCTGTTGCTATTGTTGTTGTATTTGTTTTTGTAAGTGTTAGTTGTCTCATTCATTTGTGCTTACTGCCATTAAAGTTACTTTTTGGCGCTGGCCTCGTTGAGCTGCGTTGCGCACTTCTTTTCACATCGTCTGTCAACGCATTTTGTCTGCTCATTTCGCTTGACTGCCTTCTGCACTTCTTATTCTTCTTCACTGCTATCCTCATCCGCATCCTTCCTCCTCCTTTTACTCAACTAGTGTGGCTGCCATCCACTCTGCAGTAGCGTTTCTAATTAAAACTTTCAAGTCGACAACCGGCGTCCAGGCGTCCATTCATTCCGTTGCACTTAGGCAAATTGCCAGAAATAGAACGCTTCCGAATTTCGAGAGCTGCGATTCTATTTCTTCTTCTTACGTTTTGGCATTCAGCTGATGCTGCTGCTTTTCTACTTTTATATTTTACTCGTTTATTGGTCATTATTTAGTGCTCGCTGCTAGGTAATTGATAGTTGACACTCGATTTTTGTCACTCTTTTGCATACCACTCGTTGATTTCTACGCGTTCCACCACTCGCAACTAAGAATTCGTTGTTAATTACTCGCTGTTTTGCACTCGCTTACATATATATACATATAAATATCGACAGGCTCCACTTCTGCTTGTTTCAAATTCTATCCCACTTGACACTCGTCTTTTTATGTATGTACATAGATAACGCATTTGATTGCTCAGCTGACTGATTACGCATACGCCATGTGTAGCTTACACACGTGCGTGAACAAATATTTACACCGACACATAGACGCATAGAAGCAACCAATACAGGCATACACATACCCAAACAGACATACACACACACACACACAAAATTCGGTTTGCGCATAAATTTCGCGGCTCAATGCAGTCTGTCATGTAAATATTGGCATATGCAAAAATAAAAGCAAATTCCCTGAATGCTATCAATTTCACATTAATTGACATGTGCATATAAAGCGATACAAAATGTCAGAACGCAGCCGTACCCCCACCACCCGAGGCGCCATCACGCTTCAGGCACAGTGAGTGGGAGTTGGGAGGTGTGGCAGAGGCTGCTTGCCTTGGCCTATCATTAAGAATTCACGGAAAGTCGTCGGCGCGCCAGTTAAGTGCAGTTAATGAGCTGGCAAACGGTTAAAAGACCAGCCAGCCAGCCAGCCAGTCATCCAGGCTGTCAGGCTTGCAGCATCTAATTAAATTATCATTACGCATTACGCATCTGAATGGAAGACGGAGAAAAATGTCTTATAATTGCTCGGCGGGAAATTAAAAATAATTAAATGCAAACAGGACGACAGATATGCTGACAAATGGTGCCCCGTTGCAGGATGCGCAAGTGAAAAATTCAATTTCCGGTGTACAAATTTTCCAAAGAAAAAAAATAAAATAAATTTAATAATAGTCCTCATAGCTGAACTCTAATGAAACGAACGAAAATAAAAAGGATATTCCCCTTTGTACATAATAAACAAGTAGGGAGCAGGAACTAAGCTGCAAGTCAACTGGATGATATCCGCATTTAGCTTCTTATGACTTTACATAAGAATTTCATTAAATTTGTATTTTTATTATTTTTTTTTTTTTAAATACGACGCAATAGGAAGTTTGTGCAGAAAATAAATGCCTTACGAAGCTGTACAGAAAAATAATAAATAATTGTGCTTATGAAGAGTGAATGTTTTTATTATTATTTATTTGTATTTTTCAAAATTCCTCTGGCAGTAAGAAAACCAATCAAAAGATAGCAAGACTTTTCGGCAACTGCAATTGATGTTGTACATGCAAGGAAAACAACTTGAATTTAATTAATATATAGTTCAAACTCTTGTTTCGTTTTAGACGTGCGAGTGTTGCTCTAATATCAACAAATCCTATATACATATATCATTCCGCTTGAAACTAATGAACATATTGTGGGCAAAAAAAAAAAAAAAACACTCACACACAGTGGGGAGAGGGGAAGCTGCCAGTTTTCTATGGAAATATTGTGGAAAAGTCGGTCAACTTAAAAAGACGGACATTGTCTAGCGGCAGTGAGCAATGAGCAATGAACAGCTTTGAGCCACATCCAGAGTCGAGATTCTTCTTGCGTTCGTTCACACGTCTTCTATTGTTGGCAAGTTTGACACTGCTCAAATGCAATTATTACGTGAGAATTATATTAAAATGGAAACAATGGCACGCATGGCGTCCGTTAGTGCGAAAGGGCGGGAATTGGCTAACCAAATTGCAGCTGCCAGCCAGCAGCAGGAGTTCCCTCTCTCCCCCTCCCTTCTCTCTGACTCAGCTGTGCGATGACTGCAGCAATATGTGTGTGCGAGTGTATTTGTGGCAACACTCTGAAAAATAAGTGTTGCCTATTGTTTTACTCATAAGAAATTATGAAAAAAAAACTTAAAAGTAAAAACAATCGACAAACCTTAAGGTGGCTTATTTGTTTCGATTTTTTACTTGATGTAATTTTTTTTAATTACTATATTTAAGAAAAATATATCTGTTAGGTAAAATTAGCAAAAACAATTTGAGTTTAACTATCTTTTCAAATTTACAATATTATAAAAGCACTTTGGTCGATTATCTGCAATAGTTTTTTGCATTGAAGACCATATAATTTTTGTCAGTGTATATTGCAGGGAAAGAGCAGAAGGCAACACGACACGCAATTGGGGGTGAGGAACTAAGCTCAGACGAGGTGGTCTAGCTACTGGCACACACGCACACACACACATCTACATACACACTCGCTCACTCGCACAACAACAGAGGCAGAGTCGAGTGAATTTGCTCTTGTTAATTGCATGTTCTGCATATCACTTATAAATGCACCTACACACACTCCCATACACACGCACACACACACACACACATGCTAAGGCAACGTTTTACACTTGCAATTTTCTACACACCCAGCACACACACACACACACACTCGAACTGGCAATCTCTGGTAAAAGTTTTTGCCATAATTGGATTTCCAAAGTTAATTACCAGCATTGAATTTGGCCGTAAAACGTAAGAACACACCAAACAGTTATTTGATGTGTGTTCGTATGTGTGTGTGTGTGTGTAAGTGTATTTGAGCTCAGCTCGATTACAATGTAATTTGGCATAGATTCTTGCCTTTACTGGTCAAGTCTTATGCATTCATTGTCTTTGATCTATGCGAACGAACCCAATTTGAGTCCTTAAAATGGACGCTTGATTGTCTGCTTGTCAGCCTGTCACTCTGTCCATCCGTCTGGTTGAGTGAGTGTGCAGAAAGAATTATCCTTGGCATAAGGATTTATCGTTATCCTTCAGCAACCAGACCGAACTCTTTGCTGGACTGCTAAAGATTAAATACCCTTGCATATAGCCTATAGCTACTAATATATTTGCAAATATTTTTAATATTTAGAAATGACGATTATTTGAAAATATGTTTCTTGTATTTATTTTGAACTATACAAATTATTTATAGTTATTTATAAGAAATGCTGACAATCATTAATTTTAAATCGATTGTGCTCACTTTAAGCAAGGCTTTAATGCAAATAGTAGTTTCAACAAGATGGCTTATAGAATCTCCATTACACATTTGGCAGTAGAAGACGCCAGATAATACCCTTAACAAATGCCACAGAATGTGGCACAAATGGCACATGCAAAATGGGATTATGTCTTATTATTTAGCCAGCGGCAACAAATCTCAAAGCTATAGCTACCCCTTCCGCAACCCCCTTTTGCAGCCTGCCTGGCTGGCAATGCACCAAAAACTTTGTATCTAGCTCTAATTCAAATCTGTGCTTTGTGCTCGTATTTGGGTGTCTTTAATGTCTTTATATATGTATAAAATGGAAGCCAAATTGCAACTGCCTTTCGGGCAAGACAGGAGTAAGTTGAGTCGACTCGACTCGATAAAAAACTGCGCTGCAATGGCGCTCACATAAAATGCAACATAATTTTCTTATGACTCACATAGACACACAGACAACAATACGAAAGGTAAGCGTGACGAGAGAGGGGGAGGAAGGGAGCAGCATGGTGCTGCTTATTGGGGGTGTGTGTTACAGTGAATGTTATCTGTTTAAGCTGCGACCGTTTATCCTTTGCAAACAGCAGCAGGCGTTGCAGTTGCAAAGGCGGAGCTGCCGCTGTCTGTCGAGGCAGCAAAAGTCAACGAAACGGAAGAAGATTGCAATTTAAAGGCAAAGCGAATACAAACTGACTAAAGGGAGGACAGTCGGCGGCGGTGGGAGAGGGTGGCGGTGGGAACCTTAGGGTGGAGCAGCAAACGGGTTTTTTGCTCTTTCGGGTGTTGGAGTGTTTGCAGCAGAAGTAGCAGCAAAAATATTGATGGCCATGTTGTAAGTTCGCTCTGCCAAACAAAAAGCAAAAACGAAAAAGTCGAAAAGCTGTGCACCAAAAGGTGTAAGACAAGATAAGAGATGGACAAGTACGGGAGAGAGGTGAAGAAAGGAAGCAGAAGAGACAGCAACTGGCAACGTTTAAAACAAGATGCATTTTAACCCATTAGGTGTCACTGTTACATGACAGAGCTGACAGCGAGAGAGACATTAACTCAGGAAGACAAATTTATGCAATAAATATGAGATATTATCAAATGAAACGAGTACTTTTAGCAGCATAAAAATAAAAAGATATACAACTTTCTTCTTGGAAAGTAAAATGGATTTCATTTAGTTATTTTATATACATTTAAAAGCCAAACAGAATATGTTAAAGAGTTCATTCAAAATCAGCTTCACTTTTGGCAATAACCGCATTCAATAAATTGCATGTAGTAAAATTGCCATAAAGTAAAATCGCAATTAGTTGGCTAACTTTCAACTTGAAACAATAGTTTTTGTATTACAAAAATATTTGTTAATACAAGTACAAACTTGAAAACTTTAATTAATGCGGTAGAACAACAGCCGAAAAAGCAGCAGCTGCTTTTCTACGAAAGGGATCTGAACTTTTAGTCTGATTTTCAGCTGACAACGCCAGAAGCAAAAGAAAAAGAACCAACCAGCAGCAGCTGCTGTTCTCAAATCTCGCTCTCTCTATCTCTTACTATATATATACTATATATTTCGCTCTCTGTCTGACATTATCAAAACTATTACGAAAGTGTAAACAAAGTAAAGTTTTGCATCTGGGCGCAATTCGCTTGCATTCAATGGGTTAAAAAAGCAGGAGAAATCTCTGGCAGACTGCGAAAGGGCAACAGATCTTTGGTTGCTTGGGTCTGGCATGAATAGCTGACTGGATACCGTTATTTCATTACCACTTTTGCATGACAATGCAGAAAAAACAAGAAGACGTCAGAGGTTGCGGGAGTAGGATTGGTAGTGGCAGTGGCAGTGGGAGTGGGAGTGGGAGTGGAAGTGGCAGTAGTTGGTGCAGCACCGATTCTCGTCGAACTGTGCAATAATGTGCATTACTCTGGAGACCACCAACACATACCCTCACACACACACACATGCACACCCGTAAGACACTCTCATATGATGACTCGTGTGTCGTGTCGAGAGTCAAGAGTCGAGTCTTGAAAACTTTTTTTTTGCAACATTACAGAGCAGAGCGCTTTTTATGCAGCTCGCCGAAACGGACCCACATTGCTTTGGCCAAAGTGGAAAAACCGGTCCAAAGTTGCAAGCAAAGATACACACGCTCACACACACTCGCACACACACACATATGAATTCAAGCATCCAAAAACTCGCATGCAACTCTTTGACTCCCCTTCAGGTCCCCTCGGCACTCACTGCTGTTGTTGATAGTGCGAATGTGTGCGGTTAACATGGCTTAAGAAACTTTTGTGGAAAAGTTTTTTTTTTTTTTTTTGCATTTTCTTATGCTCTTCTGTGCAACAACAGATAAGTTGCAACTTTCAAAACTTGGCCCCAAAATGTTTGTTATTTTCTTTAGATTTTAAGAATTGTTGTTCTTTCCTCCCTTTTTTTCTGTGTCATGTTTACAAGACGCACAAACTGAAAAACAAAGCAAATGCAATTTTTGTGCATTCTCTGAGAAAAAAAAACAAAAAATAAAAGATATGTAAGCAAACACCACTTGTTGAGTGGTGCGCAATGCACCACGTGAACCAAAGTATATATATATATATATATACATATATATATATATATATATATATACATATATGTCTATATACTTTGTGCATGTGAACACAGATAGCTCAAATTATCATAACTTAACAACTATTTTATCTTTTTTTCTCACTTTTGTTTGGCAATTTTGAAATCATTATCACATGGGAAGAAAAGTCGTTCGTGAGAAATTTTATGCAGTTAGCATAAATATAAATAATAATATACCCTATACATGATTTTAACACGTATGATGCTTTAACTAATTCACAGATAACAATTGTATTTAGTGTTCAAAATTCAATTAACTTTAGAACGGGCATTAAATAATGCATGCAAATTTTATATTTAATATTATTTGGATTCGTCTGCCGCTTTTTTAGATTTAAATTCTAAAATCTGTTATATACAATTATATATCCTAAATATAATTTTAGTTTTGGCAGATTCACAGAGGTTACAATTGTGATTCAATTAATTTCAGAGCAAAAAATTATATATTAAATATCAATTGCAACGCATTAATATTTTTCTATAAATCTTAAAGCCATTATGGAGCATCTCGCAGACTCTCAAAATCAATAAATTCCCGTATTTTTCTTGTATCGTTTATTCCGACGTGTAGTTGCCCCGGAATTCCAGTTGGTTGCTTGATGCTGCTGTTGCACATGCATGCTTATGCTTGCAACCGCATCGCTTTGCCGCACCACGTCACCACAGGCACCCCCCCACGACATCCAACAGTCCAAAACTTTAGCACTCAACGGCGAGCCGACAAAAAAAATATTAAAAAAAATGAGCTGAAAACGCAGCAACGTAGCTTTTTCAAAAGCTTTGGCTGACTTTTAAAACTCCGCCCCACCCTCTTCCCACACGCTCTATATTTTTTCTGGTCAGGGACTTGCTCAACTCATATGCCACGCCCACCGCTTTTGAGGCTCTCTCTCCCTCAGCAATAGTGAAAAATTCAATTTCACTTTTGGCACGCAAAAAACTTTTGACTTTTAGCGCTTTTCGTTGGGGCACATCACTTATCATATTCCAATTGGCAGAGACAACCCCCCTCAACCAGTCTACACACCTCCCCACCCATCCTACCTGCCCCTCTACACTTTATCCTTTTGCGCAGGTGGCGTATGAAACTTTTGCTAGAACTAAACTTTCGGCTTTAAGGGCGAAAAAACGCGTTGATAAAACTTCATCTATAAAAAATTGTCACTTGACAAAAATTAACCCAAAAAAAAAAAAAATAGTACTGGTAAAGGGGTGCCATGGAGAGGTGCTGATAGAGGGTGTGGGTATGTGGGCATGTGTGGTCGATCTTAGAGTTTATTACAATGTTGCCGCTGTGCGCAAAATCCCCAGGATGCATGTGTGGCGACAAAATTTACTCAGTGAAAACACCCAAAGGCAATCTGTAAGATACAAAAGTATCTTCGGCCAGCTGCGGCAGCAACGCATTGCTGGCCATACCAAAAGTAATGACCAAAGCATGAGCAACTCCAACAGCAGAAACAACCAGGAGGGAGAACAAGTTTTGCTGTTGCTTTTTACGCCCGCTGGCCACTTGAGAGGAAATATCTGAGCATTTGAACATTTACGCTTCATCGATTGCCGAGTAGGAAATAACAGAAGAAGAAATAGAAGTGCTAGAAAACAAACAAAAAGCGGCAGCAACATATATGGAAGTAAAGTATCTGGCAGTTCTATCTGACACAAGGTAGCAAACTTTGGCTGGCCAAACAAATAAACCAATGAGCCGGAGGGGGGTCCAACCCATGCAGCTCCCAACCCCCCACCACTCTCTGCTTCCGAGTCCACATTCAACTAGCTACTGCTGCTGCTGCTGGCGCAAAAGTTTTGTTTGCCCAAGTGCAGCGGGCAAAGCGATAAAAAGCCACAGCACGAAAATGTAGTTGAGCCACTGAAGAGAAGGCAGAAAACTCGTTGGCTTGACCAGGCCAAGTTTACGCGCAGTTACACACACACACACACACACACACACACACACACACACACATTTGTTGACAGCAGTTGCTAGCAATAATGAGAGTGGAAGGCAATTTTCTCATTAGCAAACTGGCAAGACAGCTTAGCTAAAACTTGTATTAAAAAATAATATTTGAGAAAAAATACTTTTAGTATGTGCGAAAATATCGATAAGCACTTGAAAAGCTAGATTTATGTTTACAAAACTAATATTTTTGTTTCGAAGTGCAACATCTTTGCGTAGACAACAATTTGACACAAATTAGTGTTTAGTAATTTTTGATTTGCAATTCCAATTTGATCTGGTTGGCAAGCGGCTAATTAAAATCATGCAACAATAATTTGATTGATAACAAAAAGCGAGAGAAAGTGGTAAATGGAATATACAGCGAGAGCAACAGCAGCGATTTTCTAAAAGGCCACTTCAGCTGGCAATTTTGCAATTTGTTTGAACTAAATAATTTGCAATACTGATCAGAGCGTCATTTGCTGTCACCAACACTCAATATACGACATCAAAAACCGCTCCCCACTCGCAGCAAACTTCATTTTTCATATGCTCAATGGGGCATGCTGCTAATTGGCAGCCAAAGTGGATGAGCGAGCGAGAAAACAGTGCTGGGCTAAACCGAAGCTCAGCTCAGCCAGAAACCAAGCAAATGAAGCAAACACAGAAGCAAGCAGAGAGCAGATGGCAGCAAAAAAGCAAGCAGAAAACAGAAAGCTGCAAGTAGCAATAGAAGTTAGTGAAGCTTAATGAACGCCAGCCAGGCAGCGTTGAAGCGAATGTCATTTATAATTTGAAGTAACTGAATTGCTAAAGTCCTTTACGACAAGTTGTAGAACAGCAGTCAGCGATAAATTAAAGTGCAAAGTCCTTGGTAAATAAAGGATTTATTGGAACTTAAATCATATTTACATAACAAGCTGATTGATTCAACTTATAATTCAAATTAATTATGCTCAAACGCTTAAATAATTTGTTGAATAAATTGCCATTCAACTAATAACAATAAATGTGCTTGCTGCTCATCAACTATATAGTTATTTCAAATCATAATACATCTGTTTTATTTCCACAGAAATTCCCAACTAAGATTATGAATACTAACAGGTATTAAATATATGTGCTAAAGCTGAAATGACAATTGAAAACATGGCAACAAATATATAAAGTAGCTTATCATATTTTTCCCTATAATATAAAATAAATAAAAAATAAGCGTTGATAAATTACATTTTCGCTCTGCTATAAAATTTCTCAGGTTTTTGATTTTAATTCATTCACTTTGAACAATGTCAAATCATATTAATGTTAATTTTAACCTTTATATTTAATTCTGCAAAATTATGTGAAAATATTTTTCTGAATTTCCCAAAAAAAAAAAAAATCAAAAATCAAACAGTAATCGACTTTTTTGCATAATGTGACAACAATAATAATGTGGTTATCATAATATTCAAATATGTGCATTTTTGTGCATCACTTTGCTTTGCACATCTGTTTTACGGGCGCATAAATTTTTGGCCAAAATGTTGTGCAAATAAATTATGAGCATATATATTCTGGATAATTTATGCATGTAACAAAAGAATTCTCTCTTTCGTGTAATTAAAATGTTTTTGCCCCGAATTTCGCAGCTGTGAATATTTACATATATATATCTTCGTGCATTTTGCCAAACGTAAAAATCAACAACAAAAGCGACAGACACAAAAAAAATAAATAATAAATGAAACAGCTTAGAAAACGCATGTCTCACGATTTTCCTTTCTTTCTTTTTTTTCTTTTTGCTTGCCTTTTTTTTATTTATTTTTGCGTATGTTACACGAGAGTTTTCACAACGTTTTTGCTTTGCATTGTGCTGGGGCTGCCCCCTTGTTCCAGGGGTTTTCCTTTCCCTTCTTTTTTGTGCTTAAGCTTTTCTCTTTATGCCTTGACGGCCACAAAGGACACGAGCAGCGTGTGCTAAGCAGCACAGGAAACAGGAAAAATCACTGGCAATTTGCATAAGATACAATTGAGTGAGTGTCGTCGGCGTTTTTCTTCATTTTTTTTATATTTTCCTTAGCATTATTTTCCCTTTGTACGCTCGTGTAATGAATTATCATATTTCATGTGGCTTCCACATACACACACCAAATGTTTGCATTCAAATTTGTGACCCATTCAACAAAAAAATAATATATATGTATATATACATGTATATAAATATATATATATATATATATATATACGAGTATGTTTGTGTATATGTATTTACGGGGCCCGAACATGAAAAAAAAAAATTGCTTCCGAGCTGCAAAAAATGAGTTACACCAACGAAATGCCGCAAAGTATGCAATAAAAAAGCAAGCAAATTGTAAAGCTGGTAACCATAGGTTAGGCACACTACAAGGTACTCTGTTATGAATTTTGAGAGTATATCAAATCATAGGAATGAACTTAGAATATATATAAATTAAATATGAACTGCGATATAGAAAGGAAACAGAGAAATTTGATGATTATTTTCGGGATTTAATATTTTGAAAGTACTTTCTTTAGAAACATATGTTTTCATACTAATATTTCGCTCAGCTCTTCAAACAAAATGTCTGATATACAGATATTCCATGATTTCAGACAGGAGTGAAGTGAATTTTAAATTTTCTAATTATTATCTCTGTCAGTTTTTCAAAACAAAAATCCATCTTGCACGTCACTCAAACTTTCGGTGCAGAGCTATTCCCAAAAAAAAAAGTATAAAGAGCAAAACATGTAAGTATTGAGAAAATGCTAAAATTCTCGCAGAGTCACAGTTGCTGCAAAACAGCAGCTGCGAGTCGTGTTTTTGGGCTGGCAAAAATCTAATTCATGAAAATAAACACATATCTAATAACAAAATAATGTAAAGCCGCGACAAAGTCAAAAGAGAGAGACAGATAGAGCGAGAGAGGGCGAGATAGAGAGAGAAAGAGAAAAACTCGCTGAGATTGTGTAACAAAAGTAGACAACCTAAAAAAATATAGGTTTCGGTTGCAAGTTGCCAGTTGTGAGTTGCTTGTTCATTTGGGTCGCGGCAAGGACTCAGCAAAGCTTAGTTCTACACTCCGCTACTTGCAGCAGTTGTTGTTGTTCTTGTTGTTATTACTATTGTCCAGTTGCTGTGGAATCTTGGCAAGCAGATGACAGTAAAAATATGTCAGGCAGCCTTGCCTTGTCCAGCGCTCTAAAAACTTTGACTACTGTCCATCTGTTTGTCTTGCATCTCACTCACAGTCGCTGTTGCTATCTCTTTCTGCCTGTTACTCTTTCTATTTGAAATATGCTTTGCTGCAGATTATATAAACTGTGTTTCCATTGTTGTTCTTGCTGTAAGCGCTTGTCGCTGAACATTTCATTCATTTGTTTTGCGGTTTTGTTCAGCTTTTGGAGCTGCACACTTTTCCTATTCCCGTCTTTCCCTCCCCTGCTTTTATGCCGTCGTTTCCTTTTGCAGTTTATTTTGTTAGGTTTTCTTTTTCTCTGGTTTTTTTTTTTTTGGCATTTTTTAAAACGCAATTTTAATTTTTAGTGTTGCTGCTACGTGCACGCCTCGTGTTTTGTTAGCATTTTCATAAATATTCACAGCTCTCGTGCTGAGCTAAGCTCGCCGAGATCTGAGTCTGACACTGAACAATCAGAGAAAGAAAGCGGAGAGCAGAGCAGAGAAGAGGTGAGTTGGCTGACGACCACAAAGGGAAACGTACGGGTTACTCGTGTATCGTGGCTGGACCTGAACCGCCCCCCCAACAACCTCCTTCACCGACGGCCCGTCAAGTTTGGAATTACACGCTTGTTACACGTGCAACGTGTGTGCGGCAGCCGCGTGCCCAACTCGCGATTCTGGAATAACAATTGTACAGTCTCAAAAATAACAAAAACAAAGAGAAAAAAAAAGTCTAAGCCCCCATTTGCGCTAAAAAAAGGGAAGGGAATGGGAGGTGGCAAGGGTAGGTGGAATACGGCGTGGCAACGCCTGGTCTGGTAGAACCACATAAACCAAAAGCTTGTGGAAATTATGTCTAAAAGAAAAACAAATAAAATTGAGACAAGTGGAAGTTGAGTTCCGATTGGAACACTTCAAAAACCGTTTGGCTTAAAAGCTCGAGATGAAACCAAAAAAAAAAACAATGCAATTGTTAAACGATATACAAATTAAATATAATGTTTCAATTCAATATGAAAATCAGCTTAAGGTCTTTACCAATCATGCTAAACCCAATTGAGTCTAATCCCAAAACCACAATACACAAATTTTGTTGATGTGTTGATGCAATCGCTTCCAATTTGATTTAACAATAATAAACAAACAATTTCAACAATTTGCAATTAAAATCTAATTAATTTCACATGCGATTGAACCCGAACCGAACCGGTTCAGTGGATCCATTTCGACACACGTTCGCATTTTGAAGAGCCTGCAGTTTCAGCTGTTTTAATCTCCAAGCACAAATGCATATTGCGTATACGCAACGTTGCATTCATTTTATTTCCACTCAACTTTGCTAGATTCCCTGTCTCCACCCATTTTATGTAAAGTATTATTGCAATACAAATTTCAAATGGCAAACATTCGGATTGCTGTCAGCCAAGACTTTTTTATATATTTTCTTTTTTGAGGGACTACCGCTCCTTAGTTTGTTTCTCAATGCTGCGCTTTTTGACTCTTGCAATATGCATATTTTAATGCAAAATGCAAAAAATTACTTTCATTTTCCTCGAAATTGGTTTTTACAAGCAGCAAAAGCCAAGTTAAAAAACTTGCTGAGCCAAAACAAGCACCAACAGCGCTCACAAAAAAAAACTCTTTTTTCACTCGCTTTCCTTCATTTTGATGCTTATTTTTTATCAAGTGAAAAATGCAACAGTACCCGCTGCTCAAACCCCCTTCCGTTCACAGTTCCTTATCCCTGTTGCATTACAACACTCAGCTGGGACTGCCAGGCGCCCCGCCATACCTCGCCTTGGGGCCCTTCGCTTTTGTTGATCCTCTCTCTCGTGCAATATATGCAATTCAAAAGTTTTTAATTTAGCGCCAACTTAGCGCTGAGACTTACAACGCAAAGCAACTGGAAGAAAACAAATAGCGCAGAGGGAGACGAAGGCGTGGGGAGGGTAAGGTGTGTGTGCGAATGTGTAGAATTGTTGCTGAAATATGCTTTAAAGCATAATCAACTTTCTTAGAGACAGCTGCCTGCTCTCGATGTTCTGCAAATGGCCCGTTGCCTTGGCAGAAGCTGATTCCCCAGCTGCAACCACCTTTTCTACAACTCCTACCACCTATCCCATCCCCGTCCCCCCTATTGTATTCCCCTAAGTGTTTGACCAGAATGCAGTGATGCTTATGACGCGACCGAGCGCATTTTATGCGTAAATCTGCCTTGCTAGTAATGGACAGCGCCAACGGCTTAAGTCCCATGTCAGCTTGACTACAGGATTCATCTGCTTCCCCGCCTCCGCCTCCTCTCCCTCCTCAATAAAGAGCTTAGCCTTCGAGTAAAGGGCAGCATTTGTGAAAGGCGAGTGGCAGCAACATGAGGCATATGCTGCCGCCTGAAACAGCAGCTTGCAACTCAATGAACCATTCACGCAGTGGCTTTCGCTTACAACTCATCAGAAAGGTGTGAGCTTTGCAGGATTCAGCTAGAGAGCTCTCTTAAGTCCTGCAACATGAACTGGAATTCGTGGCTGGTAAAATGACTTACAAATGCACAATCGCCATTATTTGTAGCTTGTTATTTTAATATATAAATATAATTACTCAAGTAATTGGATTTTTAAAACTCTCATTGTGTAAGTTATAAGTCAAGTAATTACCTTACATACTTAATAATTAAATAGTTACTTTAATCAAATATGCACTTAAATTTTCTAGACGATAGTGAGAGACCCACACTTTATTACAATTATTGGGAGTGACTTTATGCACTGTGATCTGTTAGATCTATTCTACCCCTTTCTGCACCCATAGCTCTCAAATCAAACCTAATTCTTGCACGATAAGTCAAATCTTTGTCAGCTTGAGTGGTTCTCTGTCTTCACAGTTTTCAAAGCTTTTTCTGACACATTCTGTTATGAAATCCTTCGAGCCTCTTTATTGACACAAACATTGTGATGCTTGTATAAAAAGCTTATCTGTGCACTTTCTAATGACTTTTTTACAACAAAAAGCTCAACTTGTATCCGATTCACACTTCCTTTTTAGTTTTCAACAAACATAAATCGCTCAACTCAATTCAAGTAGTTTTTTTTTAGATTTTTTATTTCGGTTCACACACCTTTAAACTTTAAACTAGTTCAGCGTTGACGACTTTTCAACGGTCAACCAAACATGAGCTGGGTGCCTGGAGGCAGGCAAAGGGGGAAGCGGAGGTTAGCAGCACGTGGGTGTTTTGGGTCAGCTGTTGGAGCAGTGTCCGTCCATCGCTTGGGGGTTGTGCCCAGGTCAGCTGCAGCTGGAGAGGGGAGAAAATTGCCACTTTTATTTTGTTAAATTTGTGAACGACTCTCTCGCT
This sequence comes from Drosophila basisetae, assembly GCA_035041595.1. Lineage (NCBI taxonomy): Eukaryota > Metazoa > Arthropoda > Insecta > Diptera > Drosophilidae > Drosophila > Drosophila basisetae. Next base: position 5,452,528 of record JAWNLB010000123.1, on the reverse strand, counting down.
CTCCATCTCTCTCTCTCTCACGCTTTCTCTCTCTCTCACGCTTTCTCTCTCTCTCTCTCTCTCTCTCTCTCTCTCTCTCTGTCTCTCTCTCTCTCTCTCTGTCTCTCTCTCTCTCTCTCTCTCTCTCTCTCGCTCTCTAGTAATGTTGTTCTTGTCGTTGGTCATGTTTTTCTACAATTTTTTTGTTTTCGTTTTTGTTGTTATTTAACCCTTGTCAAGTCGCGTAGTGGCCCCAAAAAAATATGTGGGTCACTTGACGCACAGCAGCAGCAGGAAAAACAACAACAAGAACAACCACTAGAAAAACAGGAGCTGGAAAATTTATTGTGCGTCGTTGTCGCCGCCAGTTTTTAGTTTCTGGTCAGAGCTTTGGCTGCCAAAAAAAAAGAAACCTGAACAACAACGACAATGTTGATGTTGTCATGCAGTCATGCTCCAGTTTTCTAACCGACAAAACTGTTGCCCCTACACACACACACGCACACTCACACACACACGCATACTCACACAAACACACACACACACACACACACGCACACTCACACACACACACATTCACAGGGATAGCCATCTCCTCCCGCTGCTTCATTTAGTGTCTGTCTTATGGGCTTATAGCGTTTAACAGATTTTCTTCTTTTTTTTCTTTTGGGTCTATTTCAGAGCCGAATTCTATTTGGTTTTAATTTATTGAAGCACTTTTGAAAAGCGCGACACTGTTGACCAGCTAGGCTATATAGATAATGTTAATAGGCTCAAGTGGTGGTCAGCTAAAAGGTGAATGCGTCGCCCCACGCATCACGCTCCCCGCCCACCGCTCCTATTCCCGAATAGCGCCCTAAAAAAAAAAAGAAAAAAAAGACATTTGCGTGAAAAATGTCACGCCATAAACTTTGTTTATTGAACCATTAGACAAGACTCGACTCTCACAATCACTGAAATAATGCCGCAATAAAATGCGCTGACAAATGAGAATCGAAGCAGCTGGTAAACAACGTAAAAGGGCAGACCCCAATGCCAACTAATGAGTTTTACTTTTCCATTTCAATTGACAGGCATATATCATGCCCTCAGAACACAGCGAAAGAGTTTTAGTTCGCTTCTTTTTTATTTCCTTTAAATTGAACAACATAACTCGTTAAAAAAATAACTTTAGCTATAAAAACTAGACAGCTGAAAGGATTGCATTTTTTTTTTAAATGATAGAAGAAGTTAGTTTAGGTGAGATTTAACCTCCCACTAGAAAACTAAATTTAATTTAAATATCAGATTTATAGCTAATATATATACAAAAAGCCCTTTGCAAATGACACAAAAAAATAATGCAAGACTTAAAATATTTCATGGATTAGACCAAATATAAGGGATTGAATCGGAAATCGGTTATCTATAAAACGCTGCAGCATAATTCAAATGGAACGCCACCCTAACTTTGTGTGTTACACGTTGTAAGGACGTTGATGTAGTTGACTTTAAATGGGGTCGAGACACATTCGAAACGTTGCACAAATTGGGCGTAACGAGCACATTTACAACACTAAATAATACAGCGCATGAGTTGGAGCAAAGTTCAATGCTGCATGTTCAAAAGTTGGATTGTCAGCAAGTAAGTTGAAGTAAAACGGATTTATGGCAACTTTTTAATATACATTTATCTGCTTGTGTACATAAATAAAGTCGGAGATGTAAACTGCAAATAGAGCAGAGCAGGGCACTATTCAACACTGCTTACAGACAGAGATAAATGTTTACTGCAGTACTATTTTCGCTTAGGCATATACTTAACTATTAAATACTTAAACCAGGATGTCAATGCGGAGCCAGAGATGCAACTTTACGGATTTATATTAAAAATGGGTACCGCAGTAAATATAATATAGTAAATAAATTTAAAAACTTAGTACACAGCTGCTAGCAGTATTGCTACTCCTAACCAGGTTTAAGCTCGAAGTATACAAAATCTATAAATGACTTTGATAAATTTAATTAAGCTTCAAGTATTGGCTAGCGTATTTCTCAGAATGATTACTTTGCTATTTTTTGTCGAACTGAACTTTAATTCCATTTCTAGTTGCAATTGAGTAACAACTAATTTTCTTCATATATATATGTATATATATATATATAGAAAGAGCAATTGTTGTTGCAGAACAGCGAATAGTTCATATATATCTTTCTCTCCCCACCCCCCTTTCCCACTCTGTGCTTCATTTGCTGCGTCTCCTTGCTGAATTTATATACATTCATTCAGCAGCTGTTTAAATAGCCAAGTTTGTTGCACACAGCTAATTAAGTCAAGTTTATGCAAAAGGGTTTCTTTCACTCGCTTCGCTTTCGCACATTTACACCTGGGCACCGCCCCCACGCCTCCTCACCACCAATCGACCCTTATCCCAATCACCTACTTAGCACCTACTTCTCCTGCTCCTCCTCCTCCTGTTACTGTCTCTAATGTCTTTGTTTTCCCACACACATTGGTGCCCAAGTCTGCCCCTGTTAATGACAACTCCTTCCCTCCCTCCTCAACCCCTGCTATATAATGTGCAAATGAGCAAGCTAAATTGAGTTGCTATTGCCTGGCACATTGCAACAACTCAACCCTGCCCCTACCAACCCCCCATTTTCCGTGAACTTCATTCAACAATGACACTGATGGATTTGCTGCTAATCAATAGGAAATGAGCTGAGGCAACACGAGCAGCAGCCGGAGCAGCAGCAGTCGCAACTGTTGCAGCTTAATCCAGCTCACCCCATCGGCTGCTGCATGAGCACTGTTGCATGTTGCTTCTCTCTCTCTCACTCTCTCTTTCTCTCTCTTTCTGCCTCTCTGCTTTTTTCAGCTGAATGAGAATCCACACAAATTCTGGCCAGCGGCAGAGTTTTTGCATGTGTGTAAGTGTTGGTTAACACTTTTTTTTTTAATTTTTTGCCAGTGCGCTTAACTTTTGTTTTATGAGAAAATATTGTACAAGTTTTTTAATTGCTTTTACGCTTAAAAAACATGCAAATTGTGCCAAAGTTCAACATGTGTGTGTGTGCTGAACAACAACTTTATTTCCATTTCAGTTGCATATTTGGCAACACTCGCTCAGTTAATTTTTGTACTGGGCAAAAGAGAGAAAAACAATTGGCAAGTAAAAGTTTATATACCCTATGTTCTCTATTGTTCAGCTGATGTCTTCCGTTTGATTTTTGATTACATTTAGAATTTTTGGCATTTCTACGCAAGTCCCATTCAAAATGAAGAAGCAGAAAAAAAATGAGAAGACAGATTCGATAAATATTCATGGCATTAAAACCGAAACAATTAACTTAATTGATTTGTGGGCGTGTGTGAACTTAGCTAAACTCAACTCAACTGAGCCAAGTGAGCGTGGCACGTTTCAAACAACAAACGACTGTCGATTGATTACTTAAAAATTATGTGTGAAACAAAAAAAAAAAAAAAAACACACACAACGGCAGCAAGAAGATGAGCTGAAACACAGAATGTGGAGAAGTTTTGCCAAAGAAGTTTTCAAATTAATTCGTGTCTCTAGGCAACCGCAAACGAAACTTTTGAATTGGTAAAATGCTTGAGAAATCCACAATAAGTAAATGCAAGAAACGACGGGAAGATGCCCTCAAATTGAGTTTTTTTAAAATATTTTATTGTTGGAAATGTTAGCAAAGTTAACCAGGGCCTAGAAATTGATACATTTTTACATATGATACATATTAAGTCAAGCTGTTTTACGTCAATTTGTTTAGAAACATCTTTAAAATGGTTACTTTAATTGCAATCGTGCCTGTTGCATACTTCAGCGCAACTTCATTGACCCCATGTTGAAAGGGTATAAAAAGCAATAGCTTTTGCAGCATATTTGCAGTTATTTCACACACTCGAATTTAGCTTTGGGCAGAGGCTATAATAAATACAAAATAAAACAGTCCATCGAGGCAATCAGCATACGTCTGTTTCAGACACACTTTTGTATGTATATCTGTGCGTAGTATCTATATTTGTATCTGTATTTAATTTTAATTGAAATTCATTTACATTTGAGGCCAACAATTATGCACATTTCCCAGGCTGCCGAAAAACAAGGCAAGAAACGAAACGATTTGTAAATGATGCACGATAAAACCCGAAAAACGTATTTGGACACAATTTGCATAAATTAAAAAATCAAAAAAACACAGACAGACCATAATACACAGAGATACAAAGTTGCTCGTATGCTAAAAATGTTGAGAGAATATGTGAAAATATATAGCTAGAAATATTTCCCATTGGATTCATTAGCTCAGTATCTGTAAATACCACTTGATCCACAATGCATTATGAGCTGGCCAAAGAAGAAAACATTTTTGTGAGCGAAAAAATCATTTTGTACGTTTCTGCTTCTTGGCATCATGTGGAAAGTAAAATGTTTTTTGTGCTGCATAATCTCATAATCGATGCAATTTATATGAAAATACTAAACAAATTGCATAACACTCGCACGCACACAAAATCAACTCTCTCTCTCTCTCTCACTCTCACTCACTCACTCTCTCTCACTCCCTCTCTGTCTGGCTTGAGCATATCGGTGTAATACAATCAAAAAGTTTGTTAAGCGCATTATGCATGCAATAGCCAAAGAGAGGGGAGCGGGTAGAGGACAAAAGTCTGACCAGTAATGGCAATGGCCTTTGTGTTTGGCAGCTGTGCTCATTGTGCATGAAGTTAACATGAAATTTGCTTGAAATCTTTTGCCCCGTTTACTCATTGTTGTGGTTGTTGTCGTTGTTGTTGCAACACACACACGCACACACATATATGTGTTATGTGTGCTGTTGCAAAGTGTAACGAAAGATGTTTGAAAGTGAAATGGAAAGTGAGTCTGGGTGTGAATGTGTTGTATAAATGATTACACATTGTTGTTGCTTTTATTGTTGTTTTTATTGTTTTTGTGGTTGTTGTTGTTACTCAGTGTTGGTAAATATTCAACAAACACGTGCTTTATTTCAAGACATTTTCCCAGTTGCGAATTTGTGCATAAATTGAATATTAGGCAAGCAAAAATTTGACAAAAACTGCTCAGATTTAAAATAAAATGATTTGAGACGGAAATTAAATGAATTTTGAATCTGAAATAAAATGCACTGTGCAACTGACAAGTTAAGAAAAATTCAATTACGGTTAGCAAACAAACTTGAATAGAAGAAGTTTCAAGTTGAGGATATCTCGACTAACAGATTCCCTAAATGCAGCTGTTAAAAGTAGTTTTTTCAATATGAAAATATTTTTTGATAAACAAAATCTTTGGTTTTTCTTCTCTCTGCTTGCTGAATGAAAATATTTTTCATAGGAATAGCTGGCTTTTCTTTCGTAGGAATTTTGTCATGAGTTGTTACTGAAAAGGCTTCAATTTTACTTAAGCCGCGGAAAAAAATGTAGAAAACAATTTTAGTTTTTTGATTGCTTTGATCTTCAAACGTGCTAAACAAATTGAAATTTGTAGAAGTTATACTCATATACTCAACATTTAAGGTCTCTCAAAGCAACAAACAGAAAAGGGTAGATTGAATAGTCTCTTCTTAATGCTGATCAAGAATATATGTGCATTATGGGGTCGTAGCTGCTTCCCCCCTACTTTTGTGCAACTTCAATATAACCTTTTTTCCCATTTCTAATGGTTTCCGGGTATAAGCAATTTAGAGAGCACAAACAAATATGATTTCTTAAAAACCCTAAGCAAATGAGCCAATTACCAAAAACAATCAACAAAAAATAAAATTAAAAGCAAAACTTTTTAAAGTTGTGGGCAAATATTTGCAGCAAACATACAAAAATCTGCTGGCAAGTGAAATTTTGTGTTGGCCAACATTTATGCCACTGGTGAATTAACTTTTTTGTTTGCTGGGGTTGCGGGTGGGGTGGAGTGGCTCGGGTCTGCTCCTCCCCCCTTGGGAGCGAGCACATTTAATTGTGCGTGCACAATTTGCACACACACACATATGCACACAGAGTCAATTTAGTGTAAAATTTGAAACGATTTTCATTTTTTTTTTGTTTGTAAACGTGGCCAACAAGGACAAAGGATAATCCAGCAGGGACACTGAGCATGTGCATGTGTTTATCAACTTGCAAAATCGCAAAATGAGTTGGCAAATTTTCGTGACACAAAGTTGTGTTATTTAAAAAGCCGTTTCTGTATAAGCCAACACCTAATAAATAATAATTGCACACTCAAAGTGAACTTTGGAGCAAAAAGAGACGAAGGAAAACCCTAACCACAAAAAACGAGGAACTGAAACAGAAATCGAAATCGTTTCGAGCACAAACACAAAAGCAGCCCACGAAAACAAATGAAAAACTCAAAAAGAACAAAATTGGCTGATAAGCAAGCGAAAAATGCAGAAGCTAAATGATATATAAAGAATGAAGAACGCAGAATGTAAACAACAGTCGAGAATCAAAGTCGTGCCTCAAAAAATTGCTGAAGCCAACAAAAAACTAAGTAAGAAAGCTGTAGTCGAGTGAGCTCGACTACGACATACCCTGAACTCAGCTGTTAAATATATTACAAAAGCAAACAGTTGATCAATAAGATACATATATATATTCTGTCTAAATTAGAAGATTCTTCTTTTCTTCTCTTATCGGAATTCGAATTGTATCGATATCCGAGAAACGGAGGCAGTTATCGATTAAAAATAAAGCAAACTTGATCTGCGCCGGGTATACGAGACGGACGTGGCTATATTGACTCGGCTGTTGAACATCAAGAATATATATATATCAAGAATTTATATACTTCTGCCTGTTATAAAAATTTGCACAAAACCATTATATCAATTTTTAAGTAAATCTAAGCTTGCAGATACCCTGCTTTTATTTCAAGACTTTTGCCCATATTTTACTGTACTATAACAAGTACAGTGAGCACAGGAAACAGGCGCAATTAAAAATGCAATAAGAATCAAAGAAAAACAAAAACACTGCCTATTTTGTATTTTATATGTTTTCGCTCGCAAACGTGCTGTGCATGCGTGCAACATGACTTTGGATGAGGGGCGGACGAGGGGAGGAGGCAGGTTGACCAGTTGCACAAACACACATGTGCAACAAATTATTGCAGGCAGCACGTTCGCAAAATGATAAACAGAATCTATTGCATACTTTGTGGCGAGAACAAACCAGACAAGGAAAATAGCAGCTAAAAGAGAAAAGGGAGATCGGGTTGAAGAAGAAGAAGAAGAAGCAGCAGCAGCAACACAACAACATTGTTGATAAGGCTCAGAGGCAGCCAGACAAAGTTAGCTAGGTGAAATGGACGACGACATGCTGCTGCTGCCTGCTATTGCCAGGGTTGTCATCATCAACAAAGTAATCATGCGTTCCACGAGCAAAACTTTTACTCATCTGCCACAAGTTGTGCTGCTGCTGTTTCTTACATTTATTTTTATAATTTACGTTCAGTTTTCTTTTTTGTTTTTTTTTTGTTGCGAGCAAAATTTTATTATTAAAATGCAAAATTGAAAATGGCTGCGACGTGCAAAGCAGCTGCAACTGGAAAGGGGATGGGTGGATGTCAAGCGAATGCATATGCGTGATAAGAAGAAGCAACAGCACAAAGAAGAAGAATAGAATGCGATGAGTGCTTTAATATTAAACGTTGAAGAGATTTTTGCAAAATAAGAGAAAGAGAAGCAGCTGAAAAATACTCTGTGGCAACTCTGCGCAAATTGCGCACATGTTTTCGCTTTGTCTTTGATTTAATTTCAAGTTTCGCAACATTGGCTCAAAGGAATAATAACGTTTACTTCAGCTAAGCACACACATATTAAATTTACACATATTGCAAGCATCTTGCGTCTCTTTCTGGAGGATAACACGTAATAGTTGCTTACCTGCAAAGACAAAGATAAAGAGAGAGAAAGAGCATGTGGTAAGTAATTGGCATTGGCAAAGTTAAACATATTTAAAATTTAATAGCTACAAAGTACACAACTGGCAAAATACCATATAAAAAGATTGAGAGCATATTTAAATATAATTATTAATTTAATAGATGTATTTTTTTGCACATTTGCTGTCAAGTTTTATGTAAAAAGAGACTCTGTAAAAACCTAAACCGATTTTCATTCTCAAGGCCAAGGAAAAATGCATTTAATTATTTAAATTCTGTCAAAATAAAACAAAGAAGAAATTGCTTTAAATTTTCTGTAAAAAATGTAAGCAGATTTTCAAGCGCTTAAAGAAATCGTCTCTTGGATCATTAAACTTTTTGAGCAGAGCATGTAAAAAAAGAAAGAAAAAAGCGCTTGAAAATCTTCTCACGGTAAAAATGTTTTGCATTTGAATTTCATTAAAAGATTAGCCACTGTAAATATATATATATATAAATAGATTTAAGAGCTGACAAATGAAATGAAATAAAATGAGACGAGACGAGATGAAATGAAAATGGAAGAAGGACAAAGTAAGTAGTTCAGTTCATATAGCGGGTGTAAAGTTTCATTTAATTACATGGAATACGCAAAGTGCTTAGCGGCTAATGCGAAAGAGCGAGAGAGGGAGAAAGAGAGACGTGTGTATGCGTTTCTCCTCAGCTGACATTGAACAGGAAGTTCAGATTTCACATGCAGAAAGACTCGCAGCAAACAAATTGTAATAGGAGACAGGCAAATGAGAAGAGGGGTGAGGTGAGTGGGGAGAGGGCTAACTAATAATGACGTTAACATGAGAAACGAGCTACAAAAGCAACAGCAAGCGCAAGAGAAATATGAATATGCATAAGATGCAGAGAGAGTGGGAGAGAGAGAGAGCGAAAAAGAGAGGGGGCTACAACAAAAGACCAGTCTCAACGCAAATGCAACGCTGAAACAAAAGACAAAAAGCAGAGCGCAGAAAAAAATATTTCACACCCAAACCAACCAAGTCGAAGTTTAATAGAGGAGGTGGAGAGGGGCGAGCGGGGGGCTGACAAAAACCACCTGAGGCTATGCAAATTTTATATATATATATATATTATATATATATATGTATATATTTTTTTTGCAAGCAAAGCAAACGGACAACGCTGACTTCCAAGGCGGCACAACCAAAGACTGCTGAAAGAGAGAGAGAGAGAAACACAGATATGGGGAGGGGGGCACACACATGTCTGCTGCGGGCGCACTTGTCAATGTGAAGGGTTCGATTAAATGCGGGCGACAGGGAAAGACAGAGAGAGAGAGAGAGAGAGAGAGAGAGAGAGAGAGAGAAGAGAGCGCTGAAGAATTGCCTGGCGGCTGATTTTTGCATTAGAGCAGTAAAAAGGCTGCCGCTGATGACAAAATGATAAGGGCCGGAAATTTGCACAGAGAGAGAGAGAGAGAGATATGTGAAGAAGACAAATGCGCAGAAGATGAAGAACAGGAAAGGGAGGAGGCAGCAGAAGCAGGGTATAAACAAGTGTTGCGGCATGCCAAAAGCAAATAACAATGAAAACAATACACACACAAGACGAAAGAGGGAAGAGAGGAAGAAGACTGACAGAAGCACCAGCAGCACGCACTAGCAGCAGCAGCAGCATAAGCAACAAAAGCAGCAAAAGCAGCAAAAGCAGCTGCAATATAAGCAAGCAGAAGAAGCAAAATATGAGGCAAATGAAGCTGAAATTCGCTTGGTAATCGTAAAATCTGTGGCATAGAGTGATGCATAAATATTGTTGCAACACATGAGCTACGAATCTCATTTCGTCGTACGTTGTTGTGCCACAATTAAAATGCCCAATTTCCGGTGTGGCAGAAACCAATAACTAGAAAACAACAGCAAAAAACGAAAACAAAGCAAAAAAATCAAGGAAATCAAAATCAAATTAAAATCGAAATGAATTTTTGTTTAGGTAGCAACTGAATTGGATTCGATGAGGAAGGTAGCCTAAGAAGAAGAAGCAGAAAATCAAGTTGATCGGAAGGGGGAGGGGCTGGTGGAGGGAAGGGAGGCAACACGAGGCGCAAAGGCCCAAAAGCTACAAATTTGACATCACATTTGTAAAAAGGGCTGCGAGCATTTCTTGGATTGATACGATGGATGTGATATGAAAAAGCACAGACTTTAACCAGGTACAGTGAAGCGTGGATAAGCGAAAATTACGCATAGAAATTAGCCAGATACGATAATTGAACATTTGAAAACTTTGAAAAAATGTTCTATTAAAAAATATACGATAAAACATAAAATACAAATATTACAAATATATTTATACTTTATGCATGATGATCGAGTATTTGAAGACTTTAAAATGACAATAAAAATGTATTAAAAATATATTTTAGCCTTAAATATGACAATCGAAACTTTTCAGAGTACTTTTTCTACACAAGAAATGCACTTAAAAAGGTTGAAAGTTGATTTATATTTAATAAAGCATATTTGAAGGCGTTTAACAAACTTAATGCTTGTTAAAGGCAACTTATGCTTTTGACTCCTTGTCAACTTGAATGTTACTCAATTCTCTTCATATTTCGTCGGTCAATTTCAAAACTCTCGCTGGCCTAATTTGCATAAGGAAGCAACGACGACGAAAAGGGTTTCTGCTTCTTCTTCTTCTGCTTGTGCCATTGATAGGACAACAACAAAGAAGAAGAGGAAGAAGGAGAAGTAGAAGAGCAAGGGAATGCGACAGGAGGGCCCCCAAAAAATAAGGCATGCGGCAAATATTTGCGGCATTGCGAACAGTTGCTAGAAGGGCGTGCCGCGAAATAAATATATATAATATAAAGAAATAAAAGAAGTAAAGTGGAGAAGAAGAAAACGAGAAGCAAAACACTTAAAGCTGTGACAGCAGTAAAAAAAAAGCGATGCGATGCGATGCGAAAAGGAAGCAGAGCAAAAGTAGCAGAAATAAACGGCAGATGTTTTGCGCGAAACTTAATTACAGTGCTGTGAATCCGTTTTGGCATCGGCTGAGATTGAAGGTTGAGATGCATAAAAGAAAACAACTAAAGTATGCTCAACACACACGCACACTTAAAAAACGAAACAAAAAAACATCATTAAAAAAAACGAGATACATTTTAAATACCTTTAGCAGCTGCAGGCACAGGTAAGAAAGCTGTCGCTAAATGCAACTGCAACTTGCCACAGCGACAACAATTTCAAGCTGCTTAAACGACGGCAACAACAACAATTTATGGCATCTGCTGGCATTTTGTTAGCTTGACTGCTGCTTCTTCTTCTTAGTTGTTTTTTTGTTGTTGGTTGGTTAGCGGCTGCTGAACATTTTTTAGGTCAACGAAATGCCAACAGAGAAGATGATGCGAGCAAACATAAATAAGCAGAGGAGTTGCGGCGGGAGGAGAGATTGGGAGAGGGAGTGCCGCATGTGGTAGGTGGAAAAGGCAGCAGGTAAACAAAGCCAAAGCGACGGCCATTTTTTTTCTTCTCATCTCTAAACCTGAGCAGGAGATGGGGGAGGGGCAGAAGCGGGGCAGCCGCAGCAGCAGCAGCGACAGCGATAAAGTCATTTGCATAGTTCTTTTGATAGGCATAAAAAAAAAACAAACAAAAAAAAAGAAGATGAAGCGGAACGACAACAACAACAAACAGCATCACACCTACAACAAAGCTAGAAACAAAGAAACAGCGAGAGAGAGAAATATTGAAGCAAAGAGAATGGGACAGGGGGGTTGCCTACTGCGATAACCTTTCGAAATCAAATTAGAAATGTAAAATGTAAAACAAAAGACCAGCACAAAAAAACACCAACACAGAAAAGAATTTATTTAAAAAAATAAAAAACAAAATACAAACGACAACGCAACAATGAAAACGGACAGCAATTGAAAAACTTCCTTCAAGAAAAAAGAGTTTGAAGAGCGTTTTTTTGTGGACGGAAAAAAGGGATATGTTGAAAATTGGGCATCAAATTAGGCAACCGATAGAAAGACGCCATCTAGCGCATAATAAAAAAAAAAACTGCCACAGAAAATGATATATGTGCGAAGTAAACCAGAAGAAGAAGCAGCAAAAGAAGAGGAAATAAAGCAAGCGAGAACAACTAAATTGCAATAGTTTTCAAGTGGCACAATTGAACTTAAGAAGAACTTCAACATTTAGCCAAGCTATGATAAAACCAAAAAAATAGTTAAAAACTTGTTTATTATAAGCAATAAGACACATGCGCAACACTTGCGACTATTTATTAGCTGCGCAACAGGCAAACAAAAAATTAACTTCGACACGCCATCTATCGTCGATAATAGCGATTTTTTGTGGTCAAAGAAGTCAAAGAAAAAGCCGCCGACTTTAACACAACTACTCCAATTTCGCTAATTGTTTGGGTTTTACATTTTTTTTTAATGTAAGTATGTACTTTAATGTTTTTGTATATTTTTTTTTTAATCAAAATCGTTGATTCGCTTGTCAAATTTACTAACCACAGAAAAAAATATGAAACGCAGTTGTTTTTTTTGGGCCTGTCAAAGCAATCAACCTGCCAGACAAACACCGCTGCTAACCGAAGCCCATCTCCTCCCTCTCCCTCTATCTATCTCTCTCGCTCGCTGTCCACATCTATCGATTGGCTGCGTCTCGTAACAATTTTTATGACGTTTCAAATTACGAAAAAAATGCAGAGATCACAAACGAAGAAGAGCAGAGCAGAGAAGAGAAGAGCAGACAGAAGACGAATTGAATAAATATAATGCGATGCCAGATGACATATAGAAATGTATCGTGCATTCATATTGAGATGTGCTGTTATTGTTGTTGTTGTTGCCTCGGGCAATTTACCGGTTTTTTTTTTGTGTCTGTATTTTTTTCTTCTTTTTTTCACCTGAAGTGATTATGAAATCGAAGCCAAGTCAAATTTTACGTTCAGAAATATTTTACTAAAGAGTAGAAGAAGGGGAAGAAGCATCAGCTGCAGTTGATTGTGAGCAGGTGTTTTGATTATTATTATTATTATTATTATTATTATTGTTCGCTCGCTCAATGATTATTAAAGATGCCAGAAAGCTGCTTAAGGTTAATTAGTCATCTTTTGTTTTTATATTATTTTAATTTTTCTTGCTTTTATTTCGGCTTTTTGTTGGTTTTTTATTTTTAGAGTCTTTGTGGCTCTAATGGGATTTGTATGGAATTATGCAAATGCTGATAGGCATTTGATAGGCTGGTCCGCCCAACGCCAACAAGAACTGTCCTCGCTGGGAAAAAGTTATGCTAATTACGCCAAGAAAAACACACAAACAACAATTTATAATTTATGCAGTTGAGGGAATAGCAAAAAGAAGTTAAGCATCTACCTGAATCGGAATGCTCTTAGGTACATATATTGATTACAAATTGTAAAACAATGAGGCGTATTTTATTTTCTTGCCCATCTTTTCTTTTGCTTGCCTGCGTGGTGCCCCCTGTCGTTAGGATTGTGCGAATGGTGTCGTTGCCTAAGTCAAGTGTTTATCTTGGCATTTTCGCACCCTCAAGTTAGTTGCGCTGCTGCCACCTGACCACAACTCACACACACATATACACTCATACACACACACACATACTCTCACACACACACAAACTCGCTCACACGCAACCAAAAAAACACGGAAATCTGTTGAAATCCTTGCGCTTCATTTGCGTTGATTTTGTCGCCGCTTTTCCTTTCCTTTTCTGTGTTTTCCTTTCGCCTTTTGCATTTGTGCTCTAAATATTTCCTGGTTAGTCCTTGGCAAACAAGCCAGCGGCCAGAGTCGCACCCCGCCCCTTCCTGGCAGCTGCTTTTTGGTGCCTGCACCTGCTGCTCTGCTGGTTGCTGCTCTAATTTTGCGCTTCCTTTGCAGGCTTCCTTTCCTTTCCAGGGGACTCAACCAGGCAGCCGCAGGCTGCTCCGCAATTTCCACGCGTGGCGTCGCATCCGCTTCCCAGTCGCATCCTGACTGGCCCAACCCATCCCCTCCCCCCCACTCCCACCGCTTGTCTCTGTCGTCTGTGTTGTTATCCTTGTGTTGTGGAGGCATTTACATTTAATAATTAAAACGCCACCGCAGCGTGCAAATTATTAAAGTGTCATCGCAGTCTTCGCATGCCTTTCAAGTGGGGCACTAAGCATCCTCCCTTGCCACACCTGTGGCATTAAACCAGTTTGTTGCTGTCCTCTGCTTAGTCGCAATTTTAGCGGCTTTTAATTATTTTTGTTGCACACAGTTCTCAGTTCCCCGTTTACAAATGAAAATGCCGAAAATACTTTGTGTGTGTGGTGGTGGGTGGATGGGGGGTTCTTTCAGTCAGCACTTTCTGTGGTGCATTTGTCCAGTTGCTAACTGTTTCGTTTCATTCCATTTCGTCTCGCCTCGTTTCGTTTTTTGTCCGCAACTGTCATCAGCTGCTGAAAAAGCGACTCCGGTCGAGTTAATTTCACGGACTCCCCATCTATGTGCGTGTGTGGCACTCCTATTATGCCACACAAGATTTCATGAAAATGTTCATCATCAAATGTTTGCTGCAGCAAACTGCTGTTGGCATTTTTGGTTGTTGTCTCTTTTATACCCTGTTCAGTTTTTAAAATGTCAAAAATACTGTTCTCATTGTGTATTTCAATTTGGAAACACGATTTTCAGTCGAATTTTCAAGATATGTAAATATTCTTCCTCAAGCAATTGAATTTTAGGCTAATTAAATTGAAAAACTCTGTTATAAAGTACTCAAAGAAGAAGAAATAATTAGGAAATCAAATGAGTATCATAACATACAATTATTAGTTTCTAATCAAATCCAATTGTATTTCTACTCCGGTTGCGGTACTTAAAAATTACGTTAAAGGTTAAGAATTGCTTCCAATTTTTTTCGTCATTCGATTTTGTTTTGGTTCTATTTTATTTGTTGGTTTCTGTAACCGATTCTGGTGAAAAATATGTTGAATTTCAATCGGTAAAGTTGCGGTTCCGGTTTGACACTCTAGTTTCCAGCAAATAATTTCCGTTTTTACCTTTAGCATGGCAACTTGTAGTCGATTAACTGAAAATGTTGTCATTGATGCACCTCTCTGCTTATCTCTCGTATCTTGTTGTCTCATTTGTTATATGTTATTGTCATGCACTCTCAACACAGACGGAAATGAGTAACTTTTGTTGCTGCTGCTATATGCCACACAGACACTGCCACACAGACACACACACACGTTGCCTGTTTTCAATTCCCAGAGTTCCCAGTTGGCAACACCCAATACCCATTTCCATTTGCAGTTTGCAGTTCTTATTCCCGTTGCTTTTTCTGCTGCAAAGTTTTCTTTCTTTGTGCAGGTGCACCACTCCAGGTGGCACAGCAGCTAACGTGCCCCACCAACCCACCAACCACCCATCCACATTGCAATATTTCTTGTGACTTGACACGGTTTCCTTTTTCATTTTGGACGAGACTCTTAATCATCATCCAACGCATAGCCGGCAACTTTCGTGTATGGCAAATATACCTTTAAGTATATATATCTATATATATATATATGCATATGAAGTATATAGGCAAGCAGCTGCTTTAAAATTCAGTTGCCAATTTTAGTTTTTTAATTAAAAAATAGGCGTAGCAGCAGTGGAAGCAGATGAAAACAAAGCCGATAATAAAATTCAAATGAATAAATGAAATGATTCAAGTCGGAAACTTAAATCGTTTTATTTTTCGCTTAAGTTTCGGGAGCAGGTGAAATTCTCAAGATTCCACTCAGAGCTGACTCATTAACAGAGCAAACTCATTAACAGAGCGAAGTCACTTACAGCGCTGACTCGTTAACAGTGCTGTGCACGAGCATTAACAGAGCAACAGCTGTAAAAACTTCTCACATTTTGGCGCACGAGTTTTGTGATGGAAATTTCTTTGTGTGATTCATCAACATCAAAAGACGGAAATGTTTGCTGCTTGGCCTCAACTCGTCCAACACTCGTATTATTATAATTATTATTAAACATATAAAAACTTGATGAAATTTGTCTGACTAAGCTATGCAAAGAGACAACGAGATGCAGATATTGAGAGCAAGACACAAATATGGCACAACTTCAGCACTTGTTGAACTTTGCGTTTATTTTCATAAGAATTTTTGGGTTAGTTTCTTTGGGGTGTGTGTGTGTGCTTTTAAGATTATCAAAAGATTAAGTTCTCAATATATTTTTTTTGAGAAACGAGTGAAATTTCTCAATTCAGTAACTTTTAAAAATGACTCAGCGAACTTGTGCTTCAGGTTTCTATTAAACTATTTTTAAAGTCGATAAATCGAATTTAGACTACATATAAAAATAACTATTCTTTATAGAATCATTTGTATATCCTCTGTCGACCAGAACAAGCCGATCTCATCGACTATCAGAGACTATTTAGTCGTTATTTTGGGAGTATAACTTCTGGAATATCATACGAGGTGTGTTCAAAAAGTATCGCGAATTTTGAATTTTCGCGGGTTACGTATAATCGAATTTCGATTTTTTTGTAGCGTTATGTTGGCACTCATGTCTCTCACTTATGCCGACAAGCTCGGCCATTTTGAATGTTCACTTAATTGTTGACAGCTGCTTTGCTTGCACGTGTTTTGGATCGTCTTCGATTTTTACCTATTCAAAAAAATGGATCAAAGAACCTGTATCAAATTTTGTGTGAAAAACGAAATTAAGTGCGCGGATGCATTCCGAATGTTGATTGTGGCATACGGAGAAGCTACCTTGGACCGAAGCAACGTTTATCGGTGGTACAAAATGTTCTCAGAAGGCCGAGAAGATGTGAACGACGAAGAGCGTGCCGGACGCCCGAGCACTTCAACAACAGACGAAAAAACGACGTTACGCTACGCTTGACGAGATAAAGACGGGATCGAAGGAGGAGCTGAACAAGATAAAAAAAAATGATTTTTTGAAGTGCTTCGAAGATTGGAAAAACCGTTGGCACAAGTGTATAATATCTCATGGGGATTACTTTGAAGGGGACAAAATAGATATTTATGAATAAATAAATAATATCTGAAAAAACACAAAATTCGCGATACTTTTTGAACACACCTCGAATATCAGATGAAGATAATTTCATTCTCGATTGTGACGATATAAATCGATTTTCGATAGTAATAAGTCTCTTGTAATAAAAAACTCTTGATATTTAATATATACTGACATATTAATGATCAACTGCAAAAATATCATTAATATTAGAGATAAGAAACAAAGATTTTGTCAACTAAGACTCTTTTTCATTAGAAATAAACTATTTGTAGCATCGGTGTTAAGGTCGAGCTCTCTCAACGAAATCATTCTAACTTGTTTATCACTATTTGAAGCTAAACTAAAACATAACTCTTTTCATTTACATCTCATAACAAAATTCCGACGAAGCAAAGCCAGCTATTTCTATGAAAAATACTCTCAACTCAGCAAAGGACAGAAAAATGGAAAATTCAGTTGCGAACTGTTGAATTTTTGAGGCTCCAATTGAAGACGATTTGATTGCTATTTTTATTGTTGTTGTTGCTGTTGTTGTTGCTGTTGCTGCTGCTGTTGTCACTTATTGTTGATTTTTGTGTGTCGTCTGTTGCAAGTTGCAAGCTGACAAATTCAAAAACTCAATTTCGCATGCATCTGCAAATGCTTCTAAACGGTTTTCCCCAGAGTGGGGAATTTTTATTGTTGCCTTTGTTTTTGTTGCTGTTATCATTGTAATTGTGTTTGTGTGTCAAGCTGTTGGCAGTTATGCGATTCACACACAAACACAGCTATGCAGTTGCCATGACCAGAGAAATTTTTAGGTCTGAGAAGAGCAGCAAACAGAGGAAACAAAATTCTCATCATGTCATATATCTCTCCCGCAACTGATAGTGTGAGTGTGAGTGTGTGTGTGTGTGTTTCTGTGTGTTTGGGGAGTTCATCGTCAGTCGTCTACTTTGTGCCTAATGACATTTGTACACACACAAGCAGAGCAAGCAGCAACCAGATGACAAACAAAACAACAACAAAAAAGAAAAACAGATTTTCATTTTGTGGTGTGAGAAAAACAGTTGGAAAACCTTTTCTAACCAGACCAGCAATAGCAACCAAAAATGACAAACAACATTTGCATATGTATTAAGCGCAAAAGTTGCTGTTGTAAAATTGCAGAAAGTGCAACGTGCAACTTGCAACGTGCTTCAAAAAAGAAATATATAAACAAACCTGATGCAAACAAATCAAAACAACATAAATAAATAGAGTTAAAAGCAAGCTGCCGACGATTTGAAACCCTTACTGCATAAACATTCAACAAATTTTGCTTATGTTGCAACCGATCTTATACAGATCGGAGTCCAAAGAAGAGCAGCCTAATAATACACATCAATTTGAATCGACTACCGCTGTAAACAAAAGAATGTTTGTCTTACAACAAATCACCTTTCCAGCGATTCTTACTTTGAAAGATAGGATATATATAAAATATAGTAGTCTGATTTTGATGCTTCGAATGTGAGGCGCATAATAATAAACTCTTTAGTGAGTTTGATCTGATCAAAAAAGATTTCAAACATTAAATCAACTGTCAATGAATTGATCCTCTGGTTATATAGCTGCTATGGCTGACATATATCGATCCGATCAAAAAAACAGAAATAAATCGATTAGGCTGTTAATGATGATCACGAATATATATGATTTACGGCGTCGGACGAATATGTTCCTTTTCAAGCTTCACAACGAAATTATAAATCGCTCAGCAAAGGGTATTGCAGGCAAAGAAAACATAAATTGAAATGCATTGGCAAAAGGCAAACAAAAAGGATGCAACCGGGTTACAAGCCAACTGCAAGGGGGCAAGGCATGGGTTGTAGTTGTGGCAGTGTATACAGTTTCTGTGCATGTATTTTGAGTGTTTTTAACAAAAGACTCGGTACCCCGTACCTCCTTCCCAGTCACCCTCATTCGGGTGTAAATTATCGAGTTTATGTGTGTGGCAAAAATGACAAGCAAAAAAACAGAAACAAGAAAAAGAGACAAGAATATTGCAAAAGCTCATCAAATGTGCATCCCAGCCTGCCACCCCCTTTCACCGTCCCCCACTCGGTGTGTAACTCTGTGCAGCACCAATGCTGCATGTGGCATTTGTTTGTTTGCTGCCAGCAACAACAACAACAAATATTTGCAGTCAAATTGGCAGGCGCCCATTTTTGGGGCACACATTGGAAAACGCGACACGCATTCGAAAAATGCATTTGCAATGCGAGGCGGATGGGGCGTGGCAGACGCCTCTTCTGCTCTTGCTGCTGTTGTTGTTTTCAGTATGAAATTGCTGTTGTGCATGCAACCAGACCAGCCGAGGCATGAGATATCCTTTTAGTTACTTTTTCCATGCAGCGGCGGTCGCCATTTTGTGCAACGGCGAAAATAGCCGCAAATATGCAAATTACACATATATGTGTGTGTGTGTGTGTGTGTGCGAGTGTGTGTGATGACAGGGACAATTTTTCCATAATTATTATGATGATGCTTGGCATTTGGCAAACATGCCACAGACGCTGCAAAACAGGCGGACAAAAACATACAGAACAGAAGAGAAAGAGTGGGAGAGAGAGAGAGAGATAGAGAGATAGAGACAGAGAGAGAGGCAGAGAGATAGAGCAGCGAAACGTTGGCCAAAACAGATGAACCATTTTATTGCCAGACGATATTTCTGGCATGCATATGACAGAGCGAGACAGAGAGAGAGAGAGAGAGAGGAAGGAAGGGGCAGAGAGTTGCTGCTGCTGTTGTTGTTGTTGGAAATGGTGACTAACAAACCACAGTTAAATTGCTTATGCATGCGTTCAGTGCACTAAGTGCGGTCGTATTGAAAAATGAACCAGTTGCCAAGTAGCAAAAAATATAATATAAAAATAAAATTAGATATATTTTCAAATAGCAGCTACTTAGTTATGGTTTAAGCAGAAAAAAATTTGTTGTGTTTTTAGATTAATTAATACAACTTTTTTACTGCACTAAAAGTTAAGTTAAATGTTACGAAACAAACCCGTATATCGATATGACAATAAGATAAGCAAACTACAGTTAGCAATTTAAGTCAATTTATGGCCTATTTTTTGTAGTTCAGCTATAGTTTAAAAATTAGAGTTAAGTTATGGACTCTTTTTGTTAGCTTAACTAAATAATAACAGAGTTCAGTTATGGGCTATTTTTTGTAGTCCAACCAGTTCCTCGAACTAATAACCACAATCATCGAATCCAAAAAGGAGAAACTAGCTGGAGGAGTGGGCATGATAGGCAAGGTAGGGCAGTAGTAGATCCCATGCGGAATCGGACTATTAGCTGATGCTGATGAACTGGTGCCAAATGTTCAGCGAACGCTGCTTTTGGCAATTGGAAAACTGCAGCAAAATGCTAAATATGAAGAGGGAAATGTGAAATAGGAAATTGGTCTAGGGGTTGGTGGGCGTTGGGTATGGCACTATGGACAGTGCGTCATTGGCAAGCGGCGTTTGGTTTTGATTTAAAAGATGCCAAAGTGCGGCATCCAAAATGGACACAGATGATAACTGTTTACTGAGAGAGAGAGATAGTGAGAGAGAGAGAGACAGAGAGAGGCAGAGAGTGAGTGAGACCTGTGAGCGAGAGCTGGAACCGGACAAACGCTGCGCTAATTTTTGCGCATCATTGATTTCAGTGCAGCGAAAGGGAAACAGGAGCTATGCGTGGCAAGCAGGCGGAGGGGGGGCTGATGATGAGGGAAGGGGAAGCTATCAATGACAGTCACAGTGCGTATGTGTTTGTGTGTATGTGTTTAGAGTGCGTGCAAGTTTTTCTGTACAACTCAAGCTGTTTGTCAGGCAGAGGGTGGGAGGAGAGGGATCATCGCGTGTGTGTGTGTGGCAAGCAGCTCATTCGTTTGTCATTAATGAAATGAGCTTTTCACCATGAGTTGCCGAGTTTAATACACACACAGAGAAAACAAGTTGCGAAGTCACAGGCAGCAAGAAAAAGTTGCTGGTGGCTGCGGAAAATGGAATACCCTTGACACAGCTGTGATAGAGACAGTCTTGCTTAGATTAAAAATAAATAAAATACAAATTTCATGTTGAAGTCTACATTTTTATATTAACTGTAATTCTGATCAGATCGATTAAATATGTAGAAATACTTTTGATCAGGTTTTATAACGATGGAAATTTAAAGCTGAACCGAAAATGTACAGTTACAGAATTATTATTTATATATATATATATGGTAACATAGTGGAAGTGAATATAAAAATAAATAGCAAACACTTTACATACTGGAACTGGCACACAAAATTCACCCAAAGCAAGACACCTGAATACAATACCCCCAAGCAAGAGTAAACAAACAATAATAAAGAAAAAATAAAAAAAAGTTGTACACACACATGATATTTATCAGACTGAGCAACAGTTCCGCTCAACTCCCCATCCCCCCGCTCAGCGATGTAAAAAGTAACTCATGTTTACAGTTGATTAGGATTTTAGCCAATTACATTCACAATTACATTTGGAGCAGCTGCTGCTTTTGGCGACTTCCACACGACAACCGATTTTCACTTTCTTATTTTTTTTTGTTTTGTAATTGTTGAAGTTTGTTCAAGTTGTTACTTTAAGCTGTTTTTGATGTTGGCCACATTTAGTTGGCCTTTGCAGTCGCCATGCACTTTCTAATTCACTTTCAAGAAAGTTAGACAGAGATGGGGGGAAAGGGAGAGAGAGAGCGAGAGAGAGAGAATATGAAGTGCAGGGCATCAATCTGTGAAAATTGTCACAAACCTCAAGTTATTAATGTGGATTCCATAAGCGCCGAGAGATAGGTTTTTATTTTTAAGGTAATTAATTAGGAAAAGGGGGAAAAAAAAGAAGAAAAAATACTTAAGTGAAAACCCGATCAACTTACTCGCGACAGTGAAAGGTCTTTTGATATGATGAGACTTACCTAAAATGAGAAAGAAATGTGAAAAGTAACATTTAGTAATTAATTGATATATACGTCAGATAGAAAAATATTAAGAAATATATAATTATCATTTAATTACAGTGCGCAGGCAATTAATAGCGCTTAAGCTAAGCGAATCAATAGTTTGGCAATCAATCAATCAGTGATGAAACAATAATTGACACCAATAAAGTGATTTCAAAATATTTTATTTATATAAATAGTAAAAAAATTAAAAGAGTGCACAAGTTTTTGAACAATTAGAAAGAGGCAGGTACGAAAATGCGACATTTAATAAGAAATTGCCAGACAAACATACAAAAACTGTCTAGTAAGATGAGTTTGCCACAGATAAATCTTTATAAAATTATTGTTATTTTTTACCTTTTTTTAAGTATAAAGTTAAATATATATAATAATATACGTAAGTATAAGCCATGACTCCATGGTTACTTAATAATGTAATTCAATATTCGAAAGTTGGCCTAGTATAAAATATTTATATATATTTTTTATATTCGATGTATTTATTAGCCATAAGCAGAATGAAAAAAATATTTTAACATAATGTGCGCTTTAATTTTAGTAAAAATGAAATCATTTCAAGCCATTGAAATATGCTTGAAAAGTGTAGAATGTAGATCAAAGTGTCTTGGCAAATAGTTTCAGTCACGTGAAATTACTCTCAGCAGAGACACTTTGGTTTTTCTACTTTAAATTCCTTGGCCTTAACACAACAGCACCTCTGAGCATTCCCATTTTCCCCCAATCATCCTCTGGCTTCGGCTATACACAAAAAAGCAATTTACCAGCAATTTTCCCAATCAAAAAACGTGGAGGCAAACAACAACAGCAATAGCAACAACAACAACAACAACAACAACAATAAAAACTCTGCACACAAACAGAGGCGATATAGCTTATAAATAGCCTCTGACTGAACACCAGCAGTAACAGCAGCAACTTGAGGCTGCAACAATGCAACCAACTACACCTACTACACCCCCCCCCCCCCCCCCCCCCACCACTCTCCGTTTCAAGTTGCAAGTGCCACCCGCTTTGCGGCACATTCCTCAATCAATTTTGTTGGCTGCTACTCTGGTTCTGCTTTTGCTTCTTTTGCTGTTGCATTAATTAAACATGCTGCCACACCTCCCCGCCCAAGCCACCCTCCATTACTGAGTGTAGATTTTTCATTGGCAACATCTGCAACAATCTTCGTTTTATATTTAAATGTCTGTCGGCAGACGCACGTGCAGCAGTTGCCCCTAACCCTGCCCAAGCCCCAGCCCCTGCCTCTTTCTCGTACTTGCCTCATCCGCATTCGTCTCTGTCAAGTGGCAGTGCATCAGCTGCAGCAGCAGCAGCAGCAGTAGCCGCTGCCTTAATTCCCCCCTTCTCCTCCTCAACCCGCTGCTAGTCACCACAGTCAGTCATTGTAGCAATTTCAATGTTGCGCTTGTCAATTTCACTGCTGTGGCTGCGGCTTCAGCATCCCCCTGCAGCTAAAACAAGGGTGTTGTGGAAGGGGGCTGGTGGAGTGGTTGTGTAGGGTGTCCAACATGACGACATCGACTAATGGCACAAAGTCTACTCGAGGCTATATAGTCTCTTGTCACTATCTGCCTTCTTTCTACACATTTCTCTTATTCTCAGTTCAATTTCCCACAAAGGAAAATTGTCAGCGACTTTAAAAAGTTGTTGAGTTTTCCCCGCGGTGACTCTTTATAATTTTTAGTAATTATCTGGCTTGGATTCCTTTGCTGTACCTTGATATTTTAAGAAGTTTCAGAGACACTTGTTAAGACTGAGGGAAGCCTATTAAGGGAGCTTATTTTATAGTGATATTTAAAAATAAAGTCATTTTGTATTATGTTTACAACACAATGATCAATCAATAACTGATTTCAAGTTCGTTTTTTTAATGAAGAAAGAATTATTTCGAGTTAAATAAATAAAGTGAGTCAGCTAAGATATGCAAAAACTAAGTCGAAATTTAATAATATTCAAGAAACAGCTACAGGAATCGGTAGTTTTAGCTCATATATTATTTTGTTTTTATATAAAGCTTAGATTTGGAAAGTTTATAAAAGATTGATTTGAAATTCTACGCAATAATTATACAAATAGATTCATTTTATACAAATTTGGAGCCAATTGAAAACCTTTATACTTAACATATAACATAACAAATCGAATTTGAAAACAATGTTTTGATTTTAAATTAAGTGTCGTTCCAGATGGACTTAAAATTAAATAACAATATTTAATTGCTCTAGCTATATAATTGTATAGCCCAAAACAAATGTGATTCAGAAGAGATTAACAAAAAAAAAACACGTATAAAGTAGAACATTTAAGATTTAATATTTATAAATGTACACAGCAAGAGACAGCGAAAGATACAATGAGCTGTGCTTGCAACAAATTTCGCTACGCGCGCTTGCAACATTTATTTGTGTTCCTCTTCCGCTGCTCTTGCTGCAGCACTGCATCTGCTGCAATCATCACAAAGCGTCGACTGTGCACAACGTGACTTGCGCTTGATTTGCAGCAGGGCAAAAGAATTGCACAAGTGAATAAACTAAATATACGAAAATGAAAATAATATCAAAAGATACGTTGGCCCATTTATCGCAGCACAGCCAACAACAGCAAGCTTAACCCTACTGTGGCCCACATTTAACCCTCGCACTGTCACGACACTTAAAATCTCATTAGCAACACACCAACCACACCCCTCAACCTCCACACCAAAAACAAATAAAAGAAGTGGCGCACAAAAATAGTCAAAGCGCCTGCAACTTGTTGCGTCCATTGGACACAGACACGCCCACAAACAACGTCCCACCCCCACCACCCGACGCACGCAAAACCGCAAAACAGCTGCCCAACTGTTGGGCAACCACGCCCTATGCTCACCGCCCCTCTCTCCACAAGCTCTCTTGGCAGTTTGTCATGCTTGATCCGAAATCCACTTGTCAAATGCAGTCAAAGAAGAAGAAGAAGACAAAGAGGAGCAGCAACAGCAGCAGCAGAATCGCCAGCGAAGCGTTGAAGAAGAAGGCAGCAGCAACGTCAACGTCAACGCCAACGCCAACTTATGAGTGTCACAACAAAACTATTTACTTTTGCTTGCCCCTTCCACACACCCTTCCACTGCACAACACACACTCCTTTGCTTGGCGAGTGCTGCCCCCCAACCCACTGCTAGTCCAACTGCTGCCCATTTTCTTTAAACTGTGCGCCAACAACAACATTGAAATTAAATTGTCTGTGGCCAACTTGAACTGAAGAAAAGAGAGATAGAAAAATGTAAGTGAAAAACTGCAGATGAAAAACTGCGGCACTTTTGAAGTTGATCTTGATCCGAGTCAATGATTCCAGTGCATTAATGGGCGCTATAAATAAAAGCCAACTTTTAATCAACATTACATAATTCATATTTTATAAACTTATTGTAATTGGCTAATATAAACTTAGCTGAATTTGTTCTTTCAAAAGATTGTAATTGGAGTAAATATATAGATAGATTAATCTATCTACACAAATATAAATCTTCAGATGCGTATATAGATTAAAATGTTCAGGTAAAATTCAAGATCTGTCCAAATTTCGCATAAATCGATAATAGATCTTGCTGATTATTATAAATTAAATGTTTCCCCAATGCATTGAAGACAATTTGCTACTCAAGGCAACAAATGAAAAAGAATATAAATCTGCAGAACTAAAATCTCTTAAATCCGTAAATGACCAAGCATTTAGAGTTAATTGCGCAAAAAGGTTCCGGGTTTTGTAGTCTTTACACAAATAAACAATGACTGAATCGAAACTAAAGAAAATATACAATAAAAATACTGCAAATGCGATTTATAGACATTTTCTCTCTTGAAAGGCAGGGCAGAAAAGACCGCAGGCCACAAAATATTAAAACAATTGCAAAGATTTCACAGTTTTCAATAAAAGTCAGCATCACAATAAACAATTTTATTCATTTATTTATTCTATGTAGACTAAATGGTGTCAAGAAAAAAACTAATTCAAAATTCTATTTTGAAAATTGAGAAATTAAAATGTTAAATAGTCAAAAAAAAAACTATTTTATAAGCATTGAGGAAACCCCAGAAAAATCCAATCAGACCAACTAAGTTAATATGTTTATCGAGAAAACGCTGCAAACAATTTTATAAGCATCTGGAACTGAAGAGAAACCGATTTAAGACTACAAACTCGGTGCTCTCACTTTCCTATCAACATATCGGAACTCTTTGATATTTAATCCAGCTGGGTTCATCCAAGCCACGGGATAGAAATAAACAAGATGCCTCAAATTGAAAAAATAATTAAAATAGATAGAGCACAATCATGGCTCAAATGGGAGTGTTCTGCTTCTCTCCTGCTAATCTGAATACACATTCTCAAAACGAATTTGTAATCAAGTTTGTTATATACGAAAGCGTATGTAACCAACACAAAAATTAAAATTTTAAACACTTAACAAAATGAATGTTTTGGCTCAACTAGGCTTAAGCTTGTATCACTAGCAAAATAGACAACATCAATAAATAAATGTGTAACAATTGTTTAGCAAAATACTTGAAAGTATAAATTTTACAAGTGAAAATAAACTTGTAGTTTTGTTTAAGCCTGGCCAAAAACCACAAAGACTTGAACATTTTTCAATGCACAATTGCATAATTTTCTTATGGCCAAAAATGGCTGAGAAATAATATCAAAATATGATAGCTTAATTTCTCTTGGCAGTTTCTCTCTATCTCTCTCTGTCTCTCTCTGAAATGCCTTCTCCATGAATGTTGAGCAGATGATAAAAATAGCATTTAAATGCAACTGTTGGCTACGTTTTATTTGTGTGCACCTTTTACCTCTGCTGCCTGAGGCAGCAGCTGCCACAAATTAAGTTCGCTCTGTGTATGTGTGCGTGTGTTTGGTAATAAACCCAATTTCAGTTTTACAAGTACGTGAGTGCACACAAAATTTGTGTTCATTGTTGTTGTTGTTGCGGCTTTCACTGACGGCTTGCAGCTCGGAGACGACTCACATTTGGAGTTCATTTGAAATTTGGAAACTAGCAGCAAAATGATAAGCAACCAAAAAATAAATTAAAACGAGGCTCTTAAGTGGAGCACCTCAACAAAGTTGTTGCCACATGATAATTATGCAGCAGGTGAAGCATTTGACGACAGAAAGCAAGATAGCACACACCAATGAGAGATAGCTCGTTGAAAGTCATCACTATTCAGCGGGAGGCACACGCCTCATTCGCTTAACCCTCCCCACACACCATTGCCGCAAATATTTACATAAGAAATATTTCAATTTCAATGTGCCATACAACAGAATGAAAAAAAATGAAGAAAACCGAACAAAAAGTACTTTTTTTTTAGCATTGCTCTTAACAGCAATAAAAATATATAAAAAAAAAACTTAAGACAGCAATTCAAACTATGCCTGATTGTTGCTATTGTTTTATTGTTAATGTCTTTGTGTATTTTTTTATGTATATTTTATTATTGCTGGCAGCCCAAAGTGCGTGCAACAAATTCACACAGCAAATTGGCAGCACTCGTGGTCAATGAGAGAGGGGGAAGGCAGGGGGGAGAGTGAGAGCGTAAAATAAATACGAAAAATTGAAGAAATTATGAGCGAAAAAATATTTCGACGATGAATTAATTAGCAGTGCAGTGCAACATTTTTTTCCCAAAGCGCCATCTTTATGATTTATCATGGGGTGTAAAAAAACAGCCCAAAAGTTGTTTCAGCTGATGGTTGCTATAATGTGTAGGGATATATATGTATAACATATATTAAAGAGTTTTTTTTAATAGTTTTGTTTGGATCGTTTGTTTCTTAGATATAATTTGCTCATTAATATTCAAGAATGTTTTATAAATATCAACACTTTATAATAATAACTTAAGGCAATAACAATATGAATAAGAAATAGCCAAACTTTCAGATAAACAAAATTCAGATAGTTTAAAGCAATTTACAATCGTTTTAATTGTATACAAACTCCAAAAAGACAAAAGGCAGCAAAGATGTTTAATTAAATTTGACTTCTTTTGAAATTGGACTGCCAACTAACTGCTCAATTCAATAATAAATTCTAAATAAATAGCCAAACAAAAGGTTAAAATTGCCATTCAATGGTTTAACCATTGTGTTGAGATGCAGCCAAATTTAAATCCAACACTACAAATAGACAGCAATATGTACAACATACTTTTATTGCACTTTTGTCTGGCATAAATAAATAAATTAATATGGATATATATATATATACATATTATATTTATATATATATAGAGATAGAGAGAAAGAGAGAGAGAGAGAGAGATATGTGCATATATTATTATTATTGTTGGCATTTAAAGCAGAACAACAGCAACAGAAAAGAGCAATCAGCCAGGCAGGTGGGCAGGTGGGCCAGTCAACGATTGAAATTGATATGCTCTATCAAATATTCATGTAAACATGACAAACAAAAGTGCAGCAGCCACAACAACACTCGAGATACACATAAATATAAATATATACATGTATATTTTACATATACTCGTATATGTGAAATAAATTAAAATGCATTTCATTTATGAAATTTGAAATGCCATTTCTACAAGTATGAATGCCACATTTATGCTTGTGCAATAATAATTGAAATTAATTAATATTTAATGTGCTGCATTTGAAATGGTTGCCTCTGCTGTGTTGTCTGCACTGTACACTAGATGGCGCCACACGCGAACGCCCACACTTGTGGGGGGGGTCTTAATTAATTAGCCATTAAGTACGTGCAAAATTAATGAAATGATTTGTCACACGACATTCGCCAAGTGACAGCCAGCTGCAAATCCAATTCCGAATGTGTTAATCAACTTCTTCAAGAGTTGATCCTTGCTCTAAGCGTTTTTTTTTTTTTTGTTGCTTGTTTGTGCTTGGGTGGCCAATCAAGCGTGGAAAAAACGCTAAAATACATTGATTTTGTGGCACTATTAAGCGTATTTTGGAAATGCTTGAGAAGCACGCAAGCAAGCGGCTCAAATTGAGACTGAATTGGGGGAGGAAAAGGGCAGCTGTCCTTGACATATGAGAGCAGACAAAGCGGGATTATGCTGGTTAGTATCATAAGCGACAGAGAGTGAGAGAGAAAGAGGGGGCAGAGTGTGTGCGAGAGAGAAGGGGAGAGTGGTAGAAGCAGGCAGGCGAGATAATGACTATAGATAGAATAGATGGATGGCTGGCTGCTTAGATACATATCAAACACAGGCCAACAGTCAAAGCCCAAATCAACACCAACACTGACACTCACACACATACACACGCACACATACAATGGCTAGAGATTGACATCAAAGAACATTGAGTGAGTGAGGATTGAGAGAAATGAGAGGGGACGGGGCAGGTAGGCATATCGATGACTTTGTCTACTTAGCCACACAATTCTTACTCTAATGGCAATTGACATAATTACGCAAAGTAGTTTAACGACAAGGTAGCGTTCCTATAGATATATATATATATCTAGATATATATATATATATATATATATATATATATATATATATATATATATATATATATATATATATATATATATATATATATATATAAATTCAAGCAACTTTAGGCAGCATTATTGACAGTCGTGTGTTGTCGTTGGCAAAGCAAGCAAACGCGAAAAGTTTTTAAACTTATTACCGCAAACGCCTTACAGATAATACACTTAACAAAAAAGGGGGGAAGGTAGAGCGGGTGCGGGTGGCTGTGGCAGTAGATTTGTCTGGCAGTAGTCGTCAAAGCTTTAAGGCAGCCGCTGGCAATGACTTTAAAATTTATTGCACAACACATTTGGGCAAATGTCGAGGACATTATCCTAAGCGAAGCTAAGTCAACACCGAGGTGCGTTCGATGAGTTTTAAGCTGCTTGCATAACGGTTTATTATATATATATATTATTTGCTTTTATAATAATCATTACGTAACCGAATAATCGAAAGATGTTTAAGACTAATTTAAACTTTACATTTTATTTGCTTTGACAACCTGTTTCAAATATTATTTATATGAAAAGACTCAAGTTTTATTCTTAAAACCTACTTTTTTACGTATGACTCACATCACATTATTAAATATCAATAGTAATTATTGATATACTAAATTGTAAAGTTAATCATAACAGATTATCGACATTTTTACTTTTTACTTTATTCTTCAATAGTTTTCTTTCTTCGTATAACTCATGCCAAAGCTGTACTTAAAGTTGCAGCTTTTGTAAAGTTTCTGTTAAAGCTTTCGACTAGTTTGCTTTACCAAATTTAACTGGTTTTCTAGAAAATAAAAAAAGAATCCTTCGATATTGCCAACTATTTGAATATTTAAAGTGTATACCCTCGTTTTGGCAGTCGGAGCGCGTTTTAGTCATTGTAAATGTAGAATTTGTGTTGCTGTTGTTAGGGGTGAGTAGTCTTTATCGAGGGATTTATATATATATATATATATATATATATATATATATATGTGTATATATATATATAGGGTACTAGGGTCTAGGCATTTGACAAGGGCAAGTAGGGCTAGGACGGCGTTCTGTGTGTAATGAAAATTACATGCGCCTCAGGCCAGGCTGCACAAAACTTCTAAGCAGTAGCAGCAGTTTTTCCTGGGCCAAATGTTTGGCTCCCAACAATAATGACAACAACAACAACAATAACAACAAGTGTAAAACGAAGAAGAAGAAGAAGCAGCTAAAGCATTTACCACACAACACCAAATAGCCCAACAAAAGCGTAAACCTCACGACTGTTTGACTTGTGTTTGTTTGTCCTTGAATTTTCCCTTTTGAAAAGCAGACGCCACAGCAACCATTTTCCTCCCCACCCCCACCTTCTAACTCACCCTCTGTGTGTGTGTGTTCCCCTCTTTAACCATTCAGTTATTATTACAAGCACATTTTCATTGCCTTTCTGCGTGATTCAACGAGCACCAGCAGCAGCAGCAGCTTTTTTTTTGGCAAGAGGCAAGGGGTTTTTGGCTTTTGGTGGCGCCGCCAACGCTGGAATTTTGCTTCTATGTATATGTCTGTGTGTTTGCCTGTGTGTGTGTGTATAAGCATATTTGTAGGCAGCCAAATTGATTTTCCCTCAGCTGCGCTTTATTTCAGCTTTTGGCTCACGATGTGGCTCAGTTGTCAATTGAATGATTGCGTTTTATTTACTTTACATTTTATTTTTTACTTTTCACAGTTTGCAAAAATAAAGTAAGAAACGCCTCCATACACACACACATACACACAAATAGAGAGAAAGAGGCACACCCTCTTGACAGCATCATTTGTCAGCGTGTTCGAAATTTGACAGGTGATTAGCGAGACAAGCATTTTTTGCAGGAGTGTGCCAAAAATGTATTAAAAAGTGCCGCAAATATTAAATTGAAATTGAAGAACATATATATATATATATATATATATATATATTTAAAGCTTATGCCAAGGAGTGAAAAATTGTACTTAAAGTCTGTCTTAAATGTGTAGAGATTCTAACTGGAACTAAGGGCGAACAATGGAGTAACTACTTGTTGGATAGTAAATTGTTGACTGTTGGCCTGTTGCTGTTCATTTTCCATATTTAATCATGGTAGCTTCTTTTGGGTGTTTAGCTATTATTAAATTTGTATTAGAGTTGGTTTTGTGCTTGCTCCATTTTAAGCATATCAAAAGACAAATGATTATCACTGCTAAAGATCTGCTGGCATTTTGTTTTACTTAAAGATGGCTATCAAATGTTCTAGAATTTCACCTATCTGTACGTGATCTAGGACTTTTATCGGGCCTCAATGTCTGGTTTCTTTTACATTATCAGAAGACGCAAGAATAT
This sequence comes from Drosophila basisetae, assembly GCA_035041595.1. Taxonomy (NCBI): domain Eukaryota; kingdom Metazoa; phylum Arthropoda; class Insecta; order Diptera; family Drosophilidae; genus Drosophila; species Drosophila basisetae. Next base: position 5,420,756 of record JAWNLB010000123.1, on the reverse strand, counting down.
TTGAAAATAAAGAATTCTAAGCAAATTAAAGTGGAACTTGAACGAATATTCGGCTCGATATGTTTTTAACAGATAAATGTATTATACTGGAAATCCAATTTTCCCTGAAGGGTTCACATAGTTTCATCCATTTTTTACCAATTCGAACTAAATTTATTTGTTCTTTCCTCTACAAGCAATCTATTCTTTCCATATTTCAACTTAAGTTTCAGCTCTCTTCTAAGTTTCTTTTCCATCCATATTCAATCTTAAGTTTTACATTTTTTTTTTAGTGTTTTCCCACATAAATTATATATACTATATTCATTCATCCTCTTCCTTTTTCATTTTCAATTCCACAATATGCCCCACAACAACTTGGCAGTTTTAAATTTCGAAAAAAAAAACATAATTTGTTTGAATTTGTTCTGCAATTAATTGCATTTGTGCCGGAAGGAATACAAGCAACCACCCCACATCCCAACACCCCAACACTCCCCTTCCCAAATCCTATTTGGCATAATTTTCTTTTATACAACCCCCATACTTGTCTGTCCCCCAACCACTTTTTCCGCTTGGCATTAAACCAACAAAATGAGCATTTAGCATTTTGGATTTGCGAAACGCAGCCAGCTTAAAAGAAATTGTGAAAAGCACAACAATAACAACAACAATACAGCCCCTGGTTGTTGCTACACAACCCTTGCCACAGCGCAAGAAATCAGTGCAACCGCCTACCCCAACTCCTCTCCACTTTCCCCCCTGGGCAAATGCAATCCGCAAAATTTGTCGTTTTGTTACTTTTGCTTGGTTTCTCAAGCATATCAATTCACTTTTTCACCCCTCGTCGACGAGGGTTGCATCAGCAACTATGGTACACATTTATGTAGAGGGAAGGTGGGAGGGGTGTGCATTTAGCCGGTTGTTGCTGTTCGTCTCCTTACTGTCTGTCAAACGAGAGCAAAGCAACATTGTAAAATTAAAAACAAAGCGAAAAAGAAAATTACACAAAATGAACTGTAAACCTTTTTGGCACGCATTGTTTTGTCTGTCTGTCTCAATGTGTGTGTGCCGAGTGTTAAATCAAAAAAGAGGGTTGCACAACAACAACAGCAGCAGCAGCAGCTTCCCCCAGGTATAAACTTACAGCCCCACCCCCTTTCCCAAACTCTCTGCGTAACGCCCATGGAAGGGAAGAATAAAATTTTACGCTATGCAAAACATTTTTCTAATCAAACATTCCATTTCATTTGTTGAAATGTCCAACAAAAAATATACCCAGGGTTGGGCGCAGATCTCCGACATGGGTTGGGGTTGGACTGGAGACCAGGGGGTTGCTGAGAATATTCTTTCAGCGAACAGTTGAATTTTTTCTTCCCTGTCTCAAGTGTAAAATTCATTTGCATTCACAGTCGTCACTCGGATTGTCGCATACCACAACTACCTAACACCCCATCCAACCTACTCTGCCACTCCTCCCTTGCACAACATGCCACCCTGCAACCAGTAAGGCAACCCTCTCTCCCACATCCCGCTGGCAGTTTTTATGGTTTGCTAATGCGCATTTAGTCCAAATTAATTGATGAAATACCTTCATAAATCACTGAGCCAAAAATAAACCAAAAAATATATAAAACTACCCCACAAAATACACTCTCAACTACACCATCCCCCAACCCTTGCTCCTCATCATCAATGTGGCAAGTGGTTTATGAAATTCTTCTTCACTGGCAGCAAAGTGCACTCGAAACATTTTTTGGATGTAATTGATTTCATTTTGCACGCCAGCGTTAAAATTAACAGACACCATTTTTTGTACAATGGCCAAACTTGTGGAAAAAGCACAATGCAAGCGAAGTGTAAAAGAACAAAAAGAATTTAAATTTATGCGATTTTATACGATATAGTTCAGTGTTTAATCATTGCTCTGGGATGGTCTGGCACCGTTTTTTATCCACCCTCAAAATGAGTGAAGACGAAGAGGTGGATTAAAAAAAACAGAAGAAACCATCTCTGAGCCCAGAATATATATCAGAATATGATCAACATCAAAAGAAGTCGATTTAGCCATGTTCGTCTGTCTGTCTGCATTAACATATCTTAAATTTATTTAATCATATCGATAACTGCACCGATTTCGACAGCATTATCGATATAAATCGATTTCCAAGAACAATATAAGACACACTTCTAAAGATATGTCTTTCCAATTGACTTATTTTTAATAAACTGTGAAGAAACGCAAACCGAATTGTATTCTCATATTCTCTAGAGGTCTCCTAGTCGAGCACTCTCTCTCCTCTCCCTCGTCTAAGGCATTTTTACTTGTTATGCTCTTTTTTGGTTACCATCAAGCACTATTTGACCGTTTTGTTGTATTATATAAAATTTAATAATTCTTTCATCAGTTTTTTACATGCACAAAATGTTCATATTTTTTATTGAGTTTCGTTGAAGCGCATAAAATTGCAATAAAAGTCGATTCATGTCATAATGCGATTCTGCACCAGAATGAATGCACAGCATCCTCCACCGCGTTCCCTCCCCCTCCACATGCCCATCATGCTCATTTCCCAAAAAATACAACACATTTTGAATTATGAAAATGGAAATTAAAGTCCAATATGCATTTAATTAAAAACTTTAAGCACCATAATATGTGGAGAGGAGAGAATGTAAGAGGGGAGGGAGTGCACGGGGAGGGGGAGGCAGGTTGCGCCATTTTTCAATTTTTGATTAATTTGTTTTTGGGCATTCACAATTTGAGAGTTCAAGTCGAGGGTTAAATTATTTAAAGCACATTTCATAATGGGTATTAATTATGATATATGCATGGATGGATTATGTTTATGATCAGACCAAGCTGAAAAGTTCAACGAGAAAGATAATTGGGGGAAATAACGACGTTAAAATTTAATTTATGCATTTGCTTATATTCTATGGAAACTTGAGTTCTGTATAAGAAAACTTTTCTGTATTAAGATAATGATAAAATATGGATAGAACTTTGAATGTAAATTCTATAAAAAAAATATTTTACTAGACAGAAAAGACAACTTAAAATGTTTTTTTTTTCTGAGAAAGAAAAACTAAAAATCGTACATTACGGGAAAAAAAAACTAAAAATCTTACTTGGCAGAAAGAAAAAGTATAGTCTCGGAACTTTTTACAAACGTTATTCAAATGAAAATATTTCAAGTATTTTATTTAAGTTTTTTTTTTAAGATTTTAAAGCAGTCCTTATTCTGCAGAAGGAAAGTGGATTAAAGCTCCAAGGCAATTTTGAATAATTAAGTAGCTCTGAATTGGAAGCATATATACCATAAAGACTTTGAGACCTTATAATTCATAGAACAAAGTTCTTAAAGAATATTCAACTAAGCACCTTTAAGCCAAGTACCTTAAAATCCGCCAAGACTAAGCTAGTAAGAAATTAGGCATGGAGCTCATCAAGCATGCCAACTAATGGCAGCTGCTCCTGGGTCCAATCTGTACGCAAGTGTCCCCAAATCAATGTCAATGTTCACTGGCAAAGTGCTCCGCAAATCGCAGTGCTCAACGCGAGTCGAGGGAAGCATCAAGGAAAAAGCGCTTCCAGCACTGCAGCAAGGACTGCAGATAAAATAGAAAAAAACGCGCGACCTTAAAAAGCTTCTGAGTAAATGGAAGGCGGCTGAAGGATTGCCCCAGATCTCAATCGCAATCCAACAAAAAAAGAGACAAAGACTCGAAACAGTGCCTGCCATAAATATCTGAGAGAACGAGAACCAAGGAAAGAAACGTGCAGCTGTCAAGAGGGAGTTGGAGAGAGAGTAGTGAACATGAAAAGCAATCAGTGTATTGACCACAACAATTTTGACATGTTGCGCATACAAATTAGAACGGCAGTCGAGCAATGAGTGAAGCAGGAGTTGGAGGTGGGGATTGGGGCAAGTCCGAAGGCAAGTCCAATACCCAAAGGGCGAAGAAGCCAAACGAAGCAGCTGCTGCAAAAACGGGCAAACAGAAGCCGCAAAAGCGACAAGCGATGAGCACCAAAACAGAGACAAAATCAAGTGGGGGCAGCAGCAGCAAAAAGAAGCAGCGCAAAAATAAAAAGAGTGCAAAAAGAGCTCGAAAAAAAAGCAACAGCAGAAAGTGTTGACCAAAAGGGGCACACAGACAGACAGGCAGACGGACGGACTGAAAAACAGCATGCAAGCAAAAAAATCCAATACAGAAAATAACAAAAACACTTTAATTAAAAGTGTTGTTTTATATCCGAGTCGAATTTTAAGTGCCCTATTATCTTCTATTCTACTATTCAAATTAACTGGTTTTCTGGATTTAATACTCCCAGATATCTTATAAATATTTCTTATATTTTTAAATTTAATCTGAAGTTTTATTTTTAATTTAATGCAATATGTATACATTTTATGCAATATGCATATATCTGTATTTCACTGTGTCGACTGACTTTGGTTGTTTTTTTTGGAAATAAAACAGTGACTAGAGTTAGTTAATTTAGCTGACTAATACAATTAGCGTATGACGTAAGCTTTAACAAAATCCAAATAGCCCAAAGGCAATGGAAAACATTTAGCTTTAGATTAAGTTCCTCGCCTGCTGCGAATCGATGATGACTTTTTCCAATGACGATGTCGTCAAAGAAGAAGAAAAAGAAGCAGGCGAAATATTGCCAAATTGGCAAACGGTAATATATCACATAGAGGCACACACACACATGTGCAGAGATAATGTCTACAGATAAACACACACAAGTATGCCCCCCACACACACACATGCACAACACTAAATGCTAATGAGAGAAACATAATAAAGAGTGTCAAAAACGGTAGCCAAAAGCGTAAAACGGGAGCAAAAACAAGAAGCAGAGCAGAGACAGAGGCAGTTGAGGAAGAAGAAGCAATAGCAACAGCAGCAAGCATTACACATTCCAATACACAAATTTGTAGACGCAATTCAATCAAAATGTACAGCGACAAAGCTCAGCTAAGGTGTGACCAGCACGACAGAGTGCGAGAGGTAGACGTGGAGAGGGATCAGGGGTGGTTGGTCGGTCAAGTGTTAGAGAGAGAGGAGAGAGAGAGAGAGAGAGAGAGAGAGAGAGAGAGAGAGAGAGAGAGAGAGAGAGGAAGAGAGAACGAGCTAAGCTGCTGCTGGTCAAGCTAAATGCCTGCACGTAACGCAAACGCGTTTTGTGGGTGTTTAAAACCGCGCACATGTCGCGCATGCAAATCGCCAAAGCGATCACAAAAACCAATATAAAAAGCAGCGGATATCAAAAGACAGTTAAAAAAGAATGCAGTGTGCCAGATCTATGCTATAACGTTCAAATTATGAAAATGGCTAAATGCTAAAATGAGTCACAAAAACTTTCAAACGTGCCTCAAATGCCACGAAGCTAAAACAAAGAGGCATGTTCTACCAAACCTCAAAAAAAAAAATCAACTTAAACTTTTACAAAAATATTGCAAACAAATGCAGAAATATTAAGCGAAATAAACTGATAAAAATTGTAAGCAATGCCGAGGTCATTTTGCAAAACTAAGTTGACCGAAATGTTATTGAATTTTTATGGAAAAACGTATGCAAGAAAAGTTTGCAATTATTATTATTGCTGCTATTGTTGTTGTTGTTTATTCTGTGTGAGTGTCTGTATTCATATTTGCTGCTGTTTTTGTGTTTTGTGTCGTTTATTTAAACAGCTGCCAGCCAGCAGCGAGTTGAAAGCAGGCAGAAAACAAAAAACAAGACAAAAAAATGCTACTGCTGCCTGGTGTGGCATGCATAAACATAGATACAAATAACGGTATACAAATGTGCACATAAATTCCATATGCCAACCGCCAAAAAATAAACTAAACAGTGACAGAGACAGACTCTGGCTCAAAGTATTATCAGTAAAAAATATAAAGAAAATATCAAAAGTTGCCAGCCAAATGCAATAAAAAGTCTAAAAAAAAAACAAAAAAGAGTAGCAAATCTCCGGAGATTAGGGAGAGCGTGAGAGGGGCCAGAGATGAGCAGAGACGAGTGCACAGGTTATGTTGAGAAATCTACTGCAAAGCGGCGCCATCTGGCGGTGGGTAGCAGTCGCAAGCAAAACAAAAGTTTTATTGCCCCACACAAATGGAAAATAAAATAGAAATAGAATTTAATGCGGGGCAAAATCGAAAAAAATATGCAGCTAATAAAAAACCAAATAGTAACAACTATTAAATGAAACTAACTAACCAATACTGTTATTATTATCAGTAATTATGAGTTATTTTTGCTTGAGAAAATAAACAAAAAATACTATTTAATAGGAGGGGCAGAAAAAAAAGCTAATCAAGAGGAAAATAGAAAATAATAACTAACAATTATATTAGTATTATGAATAATAGTCAATAATTATATTTATTCATTTATTTTTTTCTTTTTTTAAATAAAATAGGAAAAATATAAAAAAGGAGATACTCCTAACCACTTTCGCCTTGATTCCTGAATATCAGTGAACTACATTTTAATTACTTTTGTCAACTTGTTCATATTGTGAAATTGTGTGCACAATAAGCAGCTTAGAGAAGTATTCAAATGGAGAGTGTATTTTTGGGGTGTTTTTTTTTTTGTGATTGATGTGCTTACTTTAGCTTAGGCACATTTGCAGAGTTCTTGCCCCATTTTGCTGCCCGCATATGCAAAAGATTATGTTTTATTGCATTACGGACATCTACATATAAATTTTATTCCATATTTGCGTAACCCAATTTTGATTTAGTATTTCGAATGCAAATTGTCAAAAGGATAGGAAACTTCAAATTTGACCCCGAAAAAGCCAGCAAAACTAAAAACCAAAAGCAGTGCCACAAAAATGGCTGGGGAGGAGTAGCAGCTGCTGCTGCGCTCGTTTTTCATGGCATTTGCTGCACCAACAAAATGGGAGGCGCAACAAACGTTTTTTTGCTGTTGCAAAACACACAAAAAAAAACCACAAACAAAATATTTGTTTAATTTATTTTAATTTTGAAAAGTTGCATCCACTGTTATTATTCCGGGGAGGGGTGGTGGAACTTGCGCTGCAGGCGAGTGTGTTTCCACAAAAGGTTGTGCAACAAAAAGAGGAGAGGAGAGGCAAAGAAAAACAGTTTTTTTTTGGAAAAACGAGCCACAATCATAATTCACGCACGGCGAACGACAAAGAGAGAGGGAGAGATGCACAGAGAGAGAGCGAGGGAGAGGAGTGCCAGGAAATGAGATGAATGTGAGAAAAACTCAAAGGAAAAGCAGGTAGACAAAAAAACACGAGGCATATAAATAAAACAAAGCGTGCATGAGACGACGAAAAATAAAAATAAAAAAACCCCAAAGAAAATCGACAAGTGAGAGGAAGACAGAGAGAGTGAGAGAAAGAGAGAGGCAAAGAAGAAGGCGTCGCATTCTTAAGTATCCTGTTGTGCTGTGAAAACACGAAATTGAAAGACACTTGAAAATACAAAACGAGAAGCAAACGAAGACGACGGAAGAGGGAGTGCAGCGAAGTGGAATTAGAGGGGTAGTAGGTGAAGGGGAGGGGGAGTAGCGCAAGAAGATAATATACTCAACTCAAGGGCAAAATGTTTGGGGCTTACTCTCCATTAGAGAAGTGTGTTATTGATATTTATAATTTATAGTTGGCATTTGCAATTGATATTTTCTGTACATTTATTCTTTTATTATTTGCTGCTCATCTGTTTGCAAGTGCAAGTGCCACTTGTTGCAACAACAACAACAACGGACAACAACAGACAATAAGAGGCGACAACGTTTTTGGTCACACATAAATTTCTATTCTAATTACTTGCGCACTGAGTCGGACAGTTGGACAATTACCATTCCTGAGCGCGAACGTGCAGTGCTGAGACTTGCTCCCATTGACGCAGATGTTCCACCGGTTGGCTCAAGTACTAAAACCATCCAAGAACCTCTGCGTAAATAGAAGTAATAAATGCATGATACTCATGATAAAAAGATACAAATCTATAATCAGCAGATCCCGGAAATGCCGAGGAGTGAAGTCATAACTGAGAAGCTTTATTTACCATTCCCAATAATAGAAAGAAAAAATATCAACAAATATAAAAAAAAAAATGTAAATAACAAAAGTAAAAATAAACAATAATAATACTTGTAAACAAAAGTTAAAAAAGACAGATAAAAAGACAAAAAGATAGACCCGTATTGCCCTGCTCGAAGCCAGAACCATTGGGGAATTACTTCAAGGAGTACGTTGAACAAAGCACCACAAAATATGCAACACTTTTTTCTATAAATTGTCATTCCGTCTGGCAATGCAAATTTCAAATGTAATTTTATTTTATTTTATTTTATCGATAACTTTGCACGTTCTGCGAATGGAAATCGATTTCCGAAAAAAACAATAATAATACTTGTAAACAAAAGTTAAAAAAGACAGATAAAAAGACAAAAAGATAGACCCGTAAGAATCATGGATTCAATTTGTGGAAGGCAACGCGTTGTGTCAAGCGGCAGCCACAAAAAAACGAAACTCAACTGGTTGCTGAAGCCATCAAGCAAACTCAGCTTGAGCAACAAGCTGCTGGTGTACAGGAGCATCATCATGCCTACATGGACATATGGAATTCCATTCTGGGGCACAGCCGCAAAATCCTGGATTAATCAAATTCAAGTTTTGCAGAACAAGGTGCTCAGAGACATCTCTGGTGCTCCACCATATGTGAGCAACAGAACTCTGCACAACGACTACGCATTACCGACAGTCAGTCAACAAATCAACAGACATACAAGTCGATATATTGACCGTTTGCACAACCACGTCAACCCTTTGGCCTGCACACTTGGGTCAAATACAACTCGCAGGAGGTTGAAGCGCCTCCACACCAGCGACCTCTGGACTGTAGGGCGTTAAATTAATGTGCCACAAATGTAATATTTATTTATTAACTGCTAAAACCTGTTCTATGTTTATGTTATAGATTGTAATTCACTGCTATTATTCATTCTGTTCCAAATCAATGTTTTATAGCCTTTGAATAGGTTGATTAATGTTTACAATATAACTGTTATATAAAAAAAAAAAATTATTTGCTGCTGATGTTCTCTCTCTTTCACGCACCCTGCTCACTTCCCCTCTCTCTGTCGCTCTCTAATGGCTTTTTAATTATTTCTCTTTAGCTGTTGTCATTATCGGCTCGCTCTTCTTGTTATTTTTGTTCTTTGATATGATATTAAGTTTGATTGAAGAGGTGGCAATTATTAATTTGTTACTACCAGATTTAGAATAAGCCAACTGGAATATCAAATTGTGTCACTACTTCTCTTATGCAAAAGCCATTTTATATAAGCAAATACAAAGGGAATGTTTACCAAGGTTAATTAAAAATAGCCTGACTAATAATGAGTGCTTAATAGTAACTCTTTATAAATATTGTTAAAATTGTTCATATTAATGCATCCTGTTAATTTTTTCTTTTTAATTTGTAACAGTAAATTACTACTGATAATATAAACAGAATTTGTATATTCAAACTAGTCTCCTAGTGTCGCAATTGAAGCCTAATGAAACTTGACATAAATACTAATTATTGCCTAATTTAATGCATTATGCTTTATGGTCTTTTAATCAATGTTCCCCATTTAAATGATATTTCAAAATATATATATATATGTGTATATCTCTAAAGCAAGAAACAGCTTTCCTTTATTTATACCTACTTTCTTCAGAGGTGTGAAAGGGCATTTAATCTTTGCCACATTAAGCATTATAAAAAAAAGCACGTGATAATATTTGCCATTTGTTTGGCAGTTTGACTTTGACAGTCAGAAATCAAATATAATAATGCCCCCAGAGATAGATCGCTTACCGCTAGAGTTCCTCAGAGAGTTCATTGATTTTTGACTCGAGACGGGCCACTAGTTGACGAGCAGGAAACAGGGGAGGGGCAACGGAAGTGGGCTGACACGATGTGTGTGTGTGTGAATGTATTCGTGTGTTTGTGTGTGTGTGTGTTCGTGTCAGAGGTCCAATTAAAATGTCAAATCAAGACATTTTATTTATTAAATGATTACGCACTACAAAATATAAACATAAACCGGAGGAAGGGAAGCGAAAGAGGGGGGAGGGAAGCGAAAGAAGGGGAACTGGGGGGGTGTATACAAAATATGTAGACAAAAAATTTGTGCGTGGGCAACGACAAAATGTACAAGGGGCATAGGAGGGGAAAGTGGGGTGGGTTGTTCGTGGCTGCTTTGATCGTTGCATATTTTATCGAGTGTCAAAATAAATGCTGTAGAGCTTGTTAACAAATTGGCAATAGTAATGATTGACTGATTGATTGACCGATTGAACTGTAACTATTTTTTTATATATATTTTTTTTTTCTTTCTTTTATTGAGGCGGACAGCAAAAAGTTTTGCGAGCAGCAACAAAAGTTTTTTTTTTTGCAGCTGCCAAAAATGATCCAAAGTACGTTGACACGCAAGAGTGCGAAAGAGACGAGAGATAGGGCGTGTAGACAAGCAGCAGCAGCAGCAGCACAAGAACTTAACGACCTAAAAGCAACGGTAAAAACTGTCAATGAACGACAACAAAAACTTAACGCAAACGTCAAAGCAGCAGCTAAAAACTTGACTTAACGTGACAACAACAACAATACGAAGGAGAAGAGGAAGAACAAGGGGAGCTAGACGAAGAAGCAGTGGAACAACAGGTGCTGGCAGGAAGCTGTAAAGGATGACGAGGGGGCAGAGAAGGGGGTATGGGGTGCTGTGCAGATTACTGCCTGGGGAAGCTGTCACAAACAACAAAAAAAGTTGTATGTGCAAAAATGGCAGAAAATTTAAACTGAATAGTTGGCAAGTGAGTTGATTTCGGCTAAGAGAGAGAGAGAGAGAGAGAGAGGGAGAGAGCGATGGAAAATCAACAAGATAAACTAGAATTTCGAGGCATTCAAGAATAGATAAGATAATTATCTGAGAAAGCGCACAAAGAATTTATAAAGAGAAAAAAACTTGAGTTTTCCATTAATTATTTGAATTATACATATTTAGGCCATGATTTGGGCAACAAGTGAAAAAAACTCGTTTTTTTAGGCATTTAACATAAATATGTTAATAATATGCTGCACTCTGGAAATAGAAAACGGGTGAATCAAACTGGAATGCCTGATCTTCCAGCAGGGATAAGCTCGCTGATAAAACACTCGTATTTATCTCCCACTCTTAACTCAGTCTGTCTCTTTCACACCTAATTTGTTATTTATTGAAGACTTACCGATTGCAAAAATGTTGCATGCACTTTGCTTTGTTCTGCTGTTGCTGATGGTGCTTCTGTCATTGTTGATGCTGCTGCTGTTGTTGTTGTTGCTTCTTCTGCTTCTCCTCGCAGTCGCTGCTGCTGTTGTTGTTGTATTCGTTTTCATCTTATCGTTTTATTGCTGTTGCTGTTAGTGTAATCGCTGCAGTTGACGTTTTGTGTCTCGGCAACAACAACAGTTAAAGTTTTGCAATTTCTCTTTCTCTCTTCGCTCTCCTTTGTTATAGTAAAGAGTTCTAGGGATGCCTGCTTCCCCCTCCGCTCCGGCTCACCTACTCTACCAGCCTGCGTCACAGCAGCGCCACATAGCGGCCAAAAACAAACAAAATGTAGTTGCGTGTTTTTTTTTGTCGAAAATAATGAAAACAACAACACAAAACAAAACTCAAAATGCAATATGGCGTCACTTTGATTTGTTGGCCCTTCCTTATGCTGCTGCTGCTTCTTCTTCTGGCCAGGTCTTAAACCTCAAGCATTTTCTTTGGATTTGCTTCTTGCCTGCACTACACACATACGCACACACACACACACAGATACCAATAGACGCACACAATTACGCGCGCAACGCACACTTTTTCACTGTTATAATCGGCCGTTTGCTTTGCTCTTGCGTTTATCTCTTGTTGTTGTTAATCAGAAATCACCATTGGTGTTGTTGTTGTTGTTGCTGTATGCAGGCGACGACAAAGCCGACGCTTGAAAGGTTTCCAAGAAGCGAGACACACACTCACATACACATATACACACATCAACGCACGTAAACCTTTTTTTAAGCGACGCGCGCTGTTCTTTCTTCTTCTTTTTCTTGTGTTTGTGCAGTTGTTGTTGTTTGTAAACCTGTTTGACAGGTATAAGAAAAGAGAGCCGCTCTTTGTCGTTGAGATCAAGTTAAGTAAAACTAATGATGCCAAAGCAGTCGTCGACGGCGACTGAGGCGTTCACTGCTGCTGCTGCTACTGTTGTTGTTTCGTTTAGTTTTAGTTGCTTTCGTTAATTGTTTTGCTTTATTTAATTCGCTTTAGTTGTTGTTGTTGTCGTTGTAATTGCATTTTTTGCTAATTTGCAAAGCACATTTTTGTATATCAATTACACTTTGTATATTTTATGGAGTTTTTAATTGTAAACAATACACGCGAAACGACGCGACGCAAAAATTGGTTTTTGTTATTGTTGCTGCTTGCAGCTGCTAGCGACGAACGAGAGCGCGCGACACGTCCGTTCGTAGCGGCAAACGAAAAGAGAATGCAGAATGCCAACGAAACCGAAACGACGAACCAAGCAATGTAATCGGCAAAAGTTAAGAGCGCCAAACTGTACACGAAGCGCTTCTCTTTCATGGCAATTTAACAGCAACGAGTGCCATTTCCCTCTCTTTGACGCTGTTCGAGCGCTGACTCTCTTAAGCCAAAACTCGTTTTCTAAGCCATTTTTTCAAGCAGCAACAGGCCAAATAGGAAAAAACGCGATCAGCGAGGCTAAATTAAAGAAATTACAAGAAATTGTAATTGCAATGCAACTGGTAAATTCAGTAATAAATTTATTAAATTATATTTGTTGCTTCAAAAAAGGGGAAAATATATCATATCAAATTAAAATAATTTAGTTTTATATAATTAAATAAAATCTGAATTTTAAAATGTTAATAACAATTTTAACAATCGTCGTTATTTGTTTGAATGTTGCCTGCTTTTAAGCCGCAGTCGAAACACAGCTAAAGAGAGCAGCTGTTAACAGCTTAACGAAGCACAACTGAACGAAACATACTTAACAGTGGGCGAGTGCGCGCTCTCTTAACCTGCGCCAACCAACAACAGCCAATGTTAAAAGACTAAGCAACACGTAGCGTTTTGTGCGCGTTTTACGCGCGTTTCATAAAACTTGTTTTTTGCTTGGCCAGCAACAAGTTTTTTGTTTGGGCTGCTGTTGTTGAGGAAAATCAAGTCGATGTGAAAAACCAGTTGGTTAACTTGTCTCTCGACTTGTCGCTGGTCTTCAGTTAACTACGATCAACTGCAAGCCGTCGAAGCAGGGGCAACGTCTCAGACAGAAAGAGACAGCAGCAGCATTCAAATTGGAGACTACAGTTTCGTTCAGTTTAACCGATCGCTCTGCCAGCAGCAGCAGCAGCAGCGGCGGCAACAGCAGCTCCACTTTTAACCAGTTTCGCGTGTCGCCTTTTGTTATTTTTTTTTCTTCGTTCGCTTGCTTGTCTGCTTCTTCCACTTCTGCTGGCTCTTGAGTTTTTTTTCGTTTCTTACGTTCTTTGGCTGTCGCCAGAGTTCATGTTTGCTTAAGCTGCCGTTGAAGTTGGACCTCGTCCGCCTGCCCCTCCCCCTTCCCCAGCCTATGACAATCAAGGCGCTTTAACCAGTTTGAAAACTTGTTCATGCGCTGACAGAAAGCTAAATAATATGCAACTCACACAAACATGCGCTTTGCATGACAAATCGCAAAAGATAGATAAATATCTATATATATATGCATATATATATATATATATATATATATGTGTGTATGTGTATAACTTTTTTATATGTATTCTGGCACGCACTTTTCCAGTGCTTATTGCATATTTGATTTTATGCCCAAAGGCGTTGGCTGATTTCTTTTAGATGCGATTCCCATTTTAAATTGATTGATTCAATTATTAATTGTTTTGCGATATATTGTATACATATTTTTTTCACTTTTTTTTTTTTATCGTAGTGCTGCTTCTTAAAGCATATGACTTGATTGATATGTATAAAAATCGTTAATCTGATGGATGAAATGAAATTCTGAAAAAAAGTGTTGGTTTGGGAATGTTTTAAAATACGATTATTTTCCAAATATAAAATATGAAATAAATATAAAAATTATTACATTTTTTTTATAGCTATGCCAACGTTCAATTTTCACGTCTCTTCGGTATTAATTTAATTAATTTTGTTTAAATTAAATTTCCATAATTTTTAAACTATATTTTATGTATTTGTTTTTAAATTTTCCAAAACTGTTTCAAATCTGGAAAGTCTTTCAATTTTTGTAAGAGCAAGCTTCATTCCAGTTCCGTTTTCTGTGATACTCGTTTAATTAACAGTTTTTATAGTTGGAAAGTCTTCCCAATTTTGATTCCAGTCCCATTTTCTGCTATACACATTTAATTAACAGACAGCTGGAAAGTCGTCTTAAGCTTGATTCCAGTTTTATTTTCTGCTATACTCATTTTTAATTAACAGCCTGTTAACAGTCTGTTAATCTTGATTTTCTGTTATCCTCATTTAATAAACTGTTGTTTTCGATGCACTTTTTAAAATGCAAGCAGCGTATTTGCCAGTCGTGGATCTTTTTTACATTTGCTGCTTCTTCTTTCCATTTGGCTACTCCTGCGACAGGTGGCGCATATAAATTACGCGACAGAGACAGAGACAGAGCGGGAGAGGGAGACGGAGCTGGCAACAGATTTTTAGCTGCAGATTTGAGATTTATCTTCAGCTGTTGTGCCACACCCCTTTCCCCTACCTGTTCTACTACTCGTCCAAGGCCGCAAACGCAAATCTCTTGTAATTATCTCCAGAATAACCCCCCCCCCCCCCCCTGCCTCCTGCACTGGCCCCTGCAGACCACCTTGTTGCTGCTGTAATTGCTTTAATTTTACAGTTTGACGCATAAATTTCGAGTCGCATTTCCATGAATATTAATAGCGCAATTGCTGCTGCTCCCCCTCTCTCTCTCTATCTCTCTCTCTCTCTCTCTATTACTCCTATCGTCATCGTCATCTTGGCCAAGATTCAATAAGTGGAGGCGTGTTTTGCACCTTCAAATCGACGCAGACACGCAGCCAAAATTATATTTATATTGCAAATTAGCATTGCGATTATGTTAACGGTAATCCCAGCCCCCAGCCAACATCCCACACCCCCCTCCACACCCCTCCCCTCCTTCCCCTACCCTACCATCGCCTCCCAACCACAGTTCTCTTCTACAATTTTGCTTTTGTTTTTCAATTGAATTGAATTAATTGCTTTGGATTCCCTTGAGATTTTTTCTCTGGTTTTTTTTTAGAAAATTCTTTGATCTAATAATTGATATTATTATTAATTATCGTTGTTTACGCTGAAAATTGCAATTAGTTGTTATTGGTCAAGGTTGAACTTGTTTGCATATTTGAAAATAATTCTTAATGGAGGAAACTGTGATTTCCCTAGAGAAAAGAACGAGACAAACTATTTTTTTGATTTGAACTTGTTCCTGCATGCGAATTACTATAATAAAGTCTTAAGTCATTCCATTCAAATGTATCTGCATGTTTTACCAACTGTAATATTTTATCTTTATTTAATATATTTTTATGTATTTAAATTATTATATTTATGTATTGCTAGAAGTGTTAAAACTGAGAAACGTATTATAATGTTGTCTTGGTTCCTCCTTTCAAAAGTGATTCTAGATTTTAACAACTCGAGTATTAAACTTAATTCTTTATTTATTTAACGTCAACTAAAGTTAGTCGATGCAAGAAAGAACCAAAAATATATTATATTAAATTAAAGATAAAATTGAAAATTAAATTAAAATAAAATTATATTAAATATTTTTAAAATATCTTATCCAGAAATCTATTTATTTTCACAGACTCTTTATAAAACAATCATTAAAAACATATTTTTTTCAGTTGTGAAACATCCATTAAATATTAACATTTACTTTTTATGGCAAAAATTGAAATTTCTTATAAGTAGGTGCCCCTTTCTCATCTAGGCACCCCTCCCCTCCTTCATTGGCTGTGTGCATTTGTCTTTTGATTACAAATCTTGAACTTTTCAACGTTTTCAACACTGCTTTTCTCATCCGGCAATCAAGTGAAAAGTGAAGAAAGCCAAAGGCCAAACCAAAAAAACCAAAAAGTCAGTTCGCTTCAGCCTCAGTTTCAGCGCTAATATTGAAAAGTGGATTTACGTATCGGGTTTCCTTCGATCTATAGACTACCCCTCACCCCTTTCGTGACTCCATCTGTGATCCAAACTGATCTTTGATTGGCAATCGTTGAGGCAAATGAGTTTTTGATCTCTACTCGGGGGCAGCAAGTTAAGAAAACAAAAACAAACAAAAACGAAATCAAAATTAGAAGAAGAAGCAGAAGGGGGAATACTATAGAGAAGAGCAGGAGCAGGGGAGGAGCAGGGGAGCTGAAATTAAAGTACACTCAGAGAATGCATGATCCATGATCGTCTGCACTTTGTTTTTGTCTCTTTTTTTCTTACCTTTTCGTCTTATTTATTTATTTGGACTCGGGGCTTGAATTACACATAGATTAAGCAGCATGACAATCAAGCAGAGCTGGAGAGATAGGTGGATAGAGAGAGAGGGAGGGGGGAGTAGGAGGCACAGGTAGCAGAACAATGTGAAATGAAGAAATGTGGGAAAGGGAAAGGGGAAGGGGAGCAGACAAGAAACGAACGAAAGAAGAATCGAAATAAAAACCGCAGTCGAGTCAAAAAGAGCTGAGCTGCAGGTGTGTAAGCGAGAGAGGGGTGTGCGAGTGTGTGGAGGGGGAAGATATCAAAATGAGTAAGCAGAGCAGAGGAAAGGAGTGGAGAGGAGAGGGTGGGTGGAGAGTGCTGGCCAACAGCGAAGCAGACAGAAAGCGTAACCAGCAATCAACATATAACACTGCGTTGCCTGTCAGTCAACTTGGTCACCTCGTCGTCTCCTCGTCTCCTCGACTCCTCGACTCCTCGTTGTCTTCTTGCCATATGGCCAGATCCTCGTCAACGCAAAAACGCTGCCTGCTCGGTTTGGCCAGACGAGCAAAAAGGAATCGCAACTCGAAGTCTGATTCCAACACTGACCAACATGGTTAAAGATTCTTTTCAAATGCAGCAAGAGATTTGAATATGTTCATAAATCCAAAAAGGAGCGATGAGTATCACCCCTCCTCCATCCCAGTTAGACCCATCTTCGATTAAATATATATTATTATATTTTTAGTTTCTATAATTTCCAATCGAAAACAGCAATTTTTAATTATCAGCAATTGTTCAATTTTGACCAAATGTTAATTAATTATTATTATTTAATTGTATTATTAATTATTTTATTTGATTTCTTTTTTATTTTAAATTTATGGTCTCCAATATATTTTGAATACACACAATAATTAATTTAAAAAAACATTATACGCAATATTTATTATGTGAAGAAAAACTCGAATTTAATTGTTTGTTAAAGGCAATTAATATAAGCAATGGCATTTTATTTATTATATTTTATTTCATTCAGAAAAGTTGTTTAAAGCATAGCTTTTAATGTGAGAGATTTATGACAATTCATAATTATAATAATAATAATAATATTAATAATAATATACTTATATTTGGAGCTTACAACACATTTGTGGAGAGTATTAAGATGTTTCTGCGAACCTTGTTATGCACCAAAGGATGCTTCCTCGACCCCATAAGGAATCCTTATTCTTGATCGGCTTCACAATATTGCAACATAAAGACGAATCTATCAATACCAACTTGATGGATTTAGTTCAAATATTCCTCGAGATAAATAGAAAAAGAGGAATAATTTTTGGACTAAGGACTACTTGAAGAGACTTCTTATATGAATTCATCATAATGGGACTTTTCTTATCATTTATCATTTATTTATTATTACAATTATTTATTATTGTTACAAGAAGTTTAGTTTAGACTTGCCTAATTTAGCAGGTAAGTTTTTCAGAGACACAAGAAAGTTGTAATAGAGGTAAATCTCTGTTTACTTATGGAATTAAGTTATAAGACTTATGAATTCAAAACTTATTTAGTTTGCCAATCAAAGTATTTGTTTGGTTTTCGAGGACACCATTTGGATATTAGCGAGTTGAAGTCGTCAGTGCTGATGGGTCGATGATACGTGCCGAAATCTGAGATACACTTTACACTGCAAATGCACTTGATGCAACATCCATCCACGAGTATTAAGTCTCAATGCGTGTTGTCCGGTGTTTTATTTTTGTATACAATGTAAAAGTGCTTAAACTGGCCAATGTCTGAGCAGAGTTGCGTTGCTGCGTTGACTGTTGCCGTTTATTTATGTGTGTTGCTGTGTGTTCAATGTTGTGTGTTGAATGTTGCCTTTTGGTCGTGTCGTCTGCTTGGCCAAGTTAATTATAGGTTGAGGCTTACGAACCCGCCAACCAGCCAGCTAGCCAGCTCGCAGACCAGCTGCAGACCCAACCGTCTGCAAGGCAGTTGTTGCAAGTTGCAAGTTGCAACTGTTGATGTTGATTGTGCGGCAAGGATGCAATTCGAAATTGCTGGCTCTATGAAAATTGGAACAGCCTGCGGTTTCCACTTTTAAGCACTTCAAACCAAAAAAAAAGAAGAAGAAAAAAGAAAAACAGCAACGAAACTCACGCATTTGCCACATGTGATTAAAAAAGAACGAGAGCACTTCTTCTTCTTCTTTCGACTCACGCAGCACTTGAGGGCCGTATCTTTATGCATACACTGAGAGAATGACATCTTCTTCATTTTTAATTGCTTATTGAACGTAATGAACTTAATCTAGCAACATATTCCTGCCTCAAGATTTTGGCTTAAGATTTTAGCTGAGTTCACTTTGACTAAAATAGCTTATACAGTGAGTCAGGTAAGTAATGTGCTCATATTTGAGAAATCACATTTTCCATTTCTTTTGTAAAGAAAAGTAATTTAATAATTTCCTTTTACTTTTTCTCTATTGTAATAAATCAAATCACTTTTTTTTTTTGACAGCTTGTAAAAGGTGTTTAGTTCTTTTAATATATAAATTTATTTTTCATGGTTTATTTTTTTTTTATAAAAGAAGTTTCCAAACAATAAGCAATTCAGTATAGTTGTTAAATATTTTTTAATATAATAAAATTAGAAAACGCAAAAAAAACTGATTTTCTTTGCAATAAAAATGTGAAAATATGCATTTTTATCATTGTATTCTTAATTTTGTGTTTGGTTTGCATTTTGTTTCGCAGTGTACATATATAGCCAAGTTGAAGATTGTGCCCCGTAGTGCTCTGATCTGAGCCATTAACAGCGCCTGCTCGACACGATTACGACGTAATTTTCTTCTGCTTTTCATCTCGTTTCTTCGGCTGTGGGTAACTGCTCCCATAAGGAACTCAATGGGAATTAAAATGTTTGTGTTTGTGCCTATTGGGCCAAGAGCAACAACAACAATAGCAACAATGGCAGCAACAACAACAATGCAACAAACAAATACCACAACAAATACGCTTCAGCTCCGGACACTTGAGACCGCCCAATGAGCAGGGGGGAAGTGTGTGTTGTGAGGCGGGGCAATCTATAGGAGCAAGGTGGGAGAAGGGGCTGGGGGAGGAGGGTGAGGGGAAAGTGATTTCAGAAGTTCTTTTGTGCGTTTCTGGTCTCTAATTTAATTTCCAATTGCACATAATCCGTTTTTCGTTTTGCTCAAGTATTTGTCATAAAATTTGATGCGTAAATAAAAGGAAAAAATAAGGGAAGTATAGAAAAAAAAAATATATATATATATATATAAATACCAAAAAGTGGTCTAGGCGTGAGTGGGTGACTAAGAAATATCCAGTAAATCTATGTGAACTTATTGACTAATCAAAATCCTTTGAGATTATTATTTTTTGAAGTTGGGTTTAAGTTAGAGGTTTGAAATACATTATAGCTTCATGTGATATATAGGAAAATACATAGCAACATATTTGAAATCCATTTCTCATAGCTTCTGAGTTCGTTGGGATCAGACGGAAGAAATAATGTATTTTTCGAGCACGTTGTGTATAAACAATACTATAAAACACTAAATAATATTAATTTCAATAAATAACAATATGAAATAATTGCAGCATTGTTTTATATTTTAGCTAAATCTTTGGTTCACATTGATTACTGTAGGAGTTTAAACAGTGTTTCTATACATGGCAAATGAAAATATGTTAAACAACATAATTTATTAAATGTTTGTTTAAAATAGACTTTCATATCCTACACTTGTAGCTACAATAAATAATATTATTTTGTACTATTAAATAAAATAAACTAAATTAACCGATTCATGTTTTTTGCATGGCTACAGGGTATACAAATGAAGTGAAATGAAATGAAATAAATTGGTGGTGATGCTTGTAATTGCCAGAGGGCTTGGAGAACTGTAGACGACACCCACTCCTACGTTTTGTTGTTAGATTTCATGTTTTATTATTGTTGGCCATAACAGAAAAGAACAAAAACCAGCAGCAACAGAAACAGCAACAGAAACAGCAACAGAAAGGCAAATAAAAATAATAATAAAATGTTTGTCAGTGGCAGTTAACAGCCATTGGCATTGGGAATTCAGTTCAAATGACAATTTGTATGTACTGCGGTTTTAGGACAGCTAACAAAAAAACATTTCAAAAACATTTGTAAAGGAAACCCAAACATCAAAAAATACGAATAGAAGAAATACTATCAGCCAACACCAAATGCGTTAACTTTTGTAGTAGATTGTTAAGGACAGGCCAAAATTTGTCTCAGATTAAAAAAAATATAAATATCACTTTTTGATCTTTAATAAAAGTATTCAAAGTTTAGAAATAAATAATAAATTGTGTTATTTAATAATCTAGTCGCAGTCACTAATAATGCCTTGATTTATGTTTGGCTTTCAATATTTACTTGCTGCATAATTTGCTTTCCTCTTTCTTTTAAATGTTTAAGTATAATTAAAAGGCAGCTTTTAATATTTGCCGAGTTTCTGTCAACTATTTTGGAATCATTTTCAGCATCGTTTTCTTTGTAATTCGATTAAAATATTGTTTATTCAATGAGTTCCGACAACTTGTAACTTTCAACTTGCATCAACACGAACAAGTTTACAGTAACGCAAGCAAACCCTTACCCCTCAGTTAGGAGCAACCCCTTATCCCCTCAACCCCTCAACCCGCTTTCGACCCTTTGCCCGAGGCTCTTTTGATGCATCGACGCGCAACATTTCAAGTTAATCCATTAGATGCATTGCATTTTTAATTTGACATTTACAACACAATTTTGCGCTTGAACAAGAACAGCATGTAAGAGTGCTCTAATCGAAATGGATGCCGACTAGAAGATACCCTAAGTCTAAGTTTTCATCTAGAAAATAATATAGAAATTTTGATAAGTTTGAATATGCGATCTTCTTTCGCGTTTCTCAACTCAGCTTGAAGAAGATCATTAATATTATGTTTGTTTAGATAAATCAGTAAAATTAAGTTTCTTATTGCTATCGGAAATCGATTTGTATCGATGAAGTTATCGAACAAAGTTAAACGAAGAAAATTGTAAATTGAAATAAACTTATATTCCAGATTTCAAATCTCTGGCATATATATTCTCTGGGATCGGTTTGCTAATCAAGAATGAAGTCGTCGATGTTTCCCACAGCCCATCATATATATATATATATATCTTCACTATATACCTCTTACTCAACTTGTCTAGGTTCAGGGTATAACATGAACAGCAAGCATTGATTTAAAGTTGATTTTTTTTTATTGTTTCACAGAGAGAACATTGACCACTTGCCATTTGGGAGGCTTCCCCCAAAATTTGCACGCAAATAGTTTAAATATTAAATTAGCGCATTCGCAGGATTTGCAAACATGTCTATACGTATATACTATATATGTGTGTGTGTGCATGTGTGCAGGCAAATCCTTCAGGGGAATTCAGCGGCTGCGGGCGCTAGATGCCGCATTTGCATCCACAATTGCCACTGGATTTTAAGGGGGGGTGCGGCAACAATCCACTGAATTATTCATGCGATATTTGAGGTTGCAATCGGAGCGCTCGTTGATATTGTGGAACTATTGCCAAATTGATTGAGTCCAAACAGAACACGTTGGGATATTGCTTAAAGCCTCGCACAAAATTGCGAGAGTCATTTTTATTGTTCTTTTTTTCAGATTAAAACTTAAGTAGTTAATCCGATTTAATTACTGAAATTGCAGAGAAAAATTAATGTAATCTAGATTAATGGTGGTGAAATCAATAAGTCAAAAGAACATTTTTTAAGGAGAGTAAAAATGGTTATGTTTAATAATATAAATAATTAATAAAAAGAAACTTTCCTTTTATATGAACAGCTGTAGTTTAGTCCAATTTAGGAGCGCATTTGTATAAATATTTATATATTTGATTATTTTTGATAAACAATGCTTAATTTATTGTTTTCTTTTTTAGTTTATTATTAATTTTTCTTTACTTATACATATTCAATTTAATTTCTACTTTTTAATTTCATATAATTTAATTAGCTTTAATTATTAAAACCTTTTTTTAAAAGCTCAAGTCTGCTTTTAGACCACATTAATGAAAAAAATATAATAAACAATAAATATTTGATGGACTTAGTTATGAGTTTTTGACACTTTGAGAAATGGTTGCTATTTTTTTTTTAAACCTATTATGTTTTTATAATTAAATGCACTGAATAGTAATGAAATGTTTAACTATTGATTTCGATTAAGTTGTTAGTTGAATAGTTGTGAAAGTCATTTAAAAATGCTTATCCCTATGTATACATATATATTATTATAGAATCAAATGTAGCTGCTTCATAGCTCCACAAAAATCAGTTAACGTTTAGTTTTCACAAAGTTAGTTGAAGTCGGAAATGCTTCCAGATAGCTATTAAGTACTTAACATGTCCAACGAGGGCGTCGGAGCAAAACAGTTTAAGTTAAGTAGATGGTAGAGGCCAAAGTTAGATGACAGCTCCCCCATTTTTTCCAACTCATAAAACTGTTCCAACATTTGATGGCCATGCATTATATAAAAGAAAAAGAGTCAACTCGAGCGAGTTCGCAGAAGGCGTTTTAGTTGAACGGCCAAGAAATACTATTCGCCAGACTCAAGTCGCAAGTCACATTTAAATTGCTAAGTTTTTGCATAGTTCGCGTGTGGGTGCTTGGCCAATTGTTGTTGGCCTCGTGCAAATTGGCCAGCAGAGTTTGCTAATTGCGCTCAACCGCCGGAAAAGCCAAGAAAACCCAAGCACAAACCCAAGCCGGGCAAACCAAAAACCAAAAAATGAAAGCCAAAACCCAACACATCCAACACACACGCCGAGTCCACAATTAGCCAAATGTAAGAAGCCCAAACGTTAGCAACGGTAAAAATTGGCCAGATTCTTTTAGCCGAGCCGAGCTGAGCCAAGCTGAGCTGAGCAGAGCAGATGCCTTTTCGCCCATATTGGCGTTGCCGCCAACAATTATGGCCAACAAGCACATTTTCCTAATTGCCAGAAACAGCAGCAGCGAGTAGTGCTAAGATTGGCGAGGCTGAGACTGGGGCCTGATGGCTAACAATGGGTTAACTGATCCTGATGCGTTGGCACGTCGAGAAATTAATAATTTTGGTGGTTTAATTTGGACATTTTACGTGTGCGAAATACTAACAAAATAAAACGCCAAAAACAGCCACAACGAATGAGTAACCAAAATCGAACAAAATGAAAAAAGAAAATAGGAAAAACATGTCAGATTTGAAGATATCCTATAAATTACCAATTAGAGCATATGAAAAAAATATGCAAAAATCAAAATTCGTTAAAAAAAAACATTAAAAGAAATTTTTGTAAAAAGAATTTAGGATTTAAAAAAAAGTATCCTGATATTTGACATGGTCAAAATTGCATTGCATTGCAGACTTGTTTTTTCTTTTATTTATTTATTATTCATTAAATGAAATATATTATGCAAAACCATGCTCAAAAATGTCGGCTACAAATGCCCACTTTTTTACTTAAATCATGTGCATTTTATTTATATTTTCTTCCATAACGTTTGTATTGAGAACAATGATTAACCAATTGCAAATCTCTAAATAATTGATTTATTTTTTTAAATCTGTTATCAGTATTGTTTCAGCAAGCTGTTTATTTAGCGTAAGTCCTGTAAATATTTTCGCATATTTTTATTTGGCTACAGGGTATATAGAAATACCACTGAAATGGAAATGCGAAAATACGAAAATGCGAAAATGCTGAACTGTGCAGTTTAGCAAAGGGCGCAGTTCTTTGTGTGTGTGTGGGTGTGTGTGCATGTGTGTGTGTGTGTGTGTGTGTGTGTCGGAAACTGAGGAAATGCCAATGCGAAACACTCGAACTATGCACATGGACTGCATAATTGGATCGGAGGCAACCCCCCAACTTGCCGCACTCCCGCCCAAAAACAAAGTAAAGAGAAAAATGAAAAACTGGTGAAAATGCAACTGGCGCTCAATTAGAACGAGAGGCAAACTGATTGAATCGTCACATGCAACAGCAGCAGCAGCAACAGCAGAAAGCAACTAGTACAACCAGTTGCAAGTTGCTCTGCGCCCTCTCCGCACCACACACACACACACACACACTGCCAATATCTGTGGCAACTTTAGCTGTAGTCGGCCAAACACATTAGTCAAAGTTGTGGCCAAAAGCGTCTAATTTTTGTGCAAACTTCTGTTAGTTCAGTTTTCCATGCGGCTCAATGAATTGCAACGTTGCAATGTTGCCAACCACACTGATGTGGAAGCACAACAACACGAAGAAGAAGAAGAATTGATGGCTACCACATTCTGTTGCAAGTGAACGTCTACCGACCAACCGGATCCCATCTTCTTACAGCTCTTTGTTTGCCCATTTTCGATACAAAATCCTTGTGTGTGAAATCGCTTCTGAGAGCCGAGTTTTGTTAGCCAAAAAACATTAAGGTACAATAACTATGCAAATTAATTTGCCTTAATGATGTCATAAAGTATACGCTCATTTTTGAGAATCATTGACTTGAGCATCTTTATTATTGACCATAAAATAGTTGAATGCTTTATAAATATGGATAACTATTAAAATTCTTGTTTCCCATCAGAGGTTTTATAAGCCACAGTCTATTTTAAAAGCTTAGGCATTGAATATAACGATTTTAATCTCTAAATATGTTTAACTTTTTAGCATTTAATTTACAAGTAAACCTTCAATACATATTTTCATCACCAGGTTACAAGTTTATAGATCTAAGCTGAGAATATATAACAATGGTAGTAGAGAATATCGAAAAGAATTTGTGAACAATTCAGAAACTTTATCGAAACGAAATACGATTTAGTTTGACACTCAGATATATGCAAAAATTCATCAAAATTAAATTAAATTATTAGCTGAATAATAGCTATAAACTTAAATAAATAAATAAATCGAACAGCAGACAAAAATAACTACCCAACTTTGTCTACAAATTCCATAGATGGAATATGAAATGATAAATAAGATAAGATAAGATACAACTCAGAGACTTCCACACAGCACAGTTAGAGTATGCTAAACTCGTTGAACTGCAATTCAGTTAAGTGCATTGAGCTAACCGTTGCGACTTGGCCACATTTGTCTGTGGCCAATACGATTTTTGGCACGCCTAAGCCAAACTAATTAACTGAACGTGGCCGCAGCCAAGGAAGGACCAGAAAGGGGCTGAGGATGTAAGGAGGCATAAGCAGGCGGGCAGGCAGGCAGGCAGACAGGCAATGGCAATGAGCAGTTACCGTTATAAGCGGCTTCTCAACATGCAGCAGAAACGAGCCAAAAGCAGCTGAAAAACGTCGCAAACGTCGCCGGTCGCCAATTCAAGTTCCAGTTTTTGCGCCCAGACTAAAAACCAAAGACGAGTTGCCGGCAAAAGTGCTCAAGTGTGCGTGTGTGTGTGTGTGTGTGTGTGTGTGTGTGTGTGTGCAGGACTTGTTTTTGGCGTGTGGCAACACATTTTGGGCGACTGCAACTGCAACATCGAAAGCGCCGTTATCTGACCCCATATGTGTGCAAGCCACACAAACTGGAGACACAGAGATAGCAGAGAGACAGAAAGAGAGAGAGAGAGAGAGAGGGGGGGAAGGGAAGGTGGGTTATTGGTCGGCTGTCATTGATACCTCAAGTTTGTGAGCCGAGCTTTGCCAAATGGCACAGATGCGATACGATCTTCGCAAATTGAGCAACTCTTCTGGTTAGCGTGAAAGTGGACACAACAACAACAACAGCAGCAACAAACATAACAAACACAACAATCTAAACGAGCCTCCAAAATTGGGCACCCAGACAGAGACCAAGACGGAGAGAGAGAGACAGAGCGACAGAGGTGTGGCTGTTTAGGGAGAGAGGGAGTGGGGGGTGAAGAGTGTTTGGCTACCGGGTGCTGGCCCAAACAGGGGCAGCTTCTGTCGCAGTCGCCAGCTGCAAGACACTTTTGCGGGTTATCCGACCCAAAGGGCGATTTGGGATATCAAAAGAGAGAAGAAAAACCTTTGCATAATATTATTGTAAGCAGACTACTAATAATAATATCTTAAATTAAATGTTCCCCTAGACATAAGCATTATATTTTAATGAATATTACTGTTATTATATATGCATATATGTATAATCAGTGAATATCTTAACTCATAATAATGTATGCATCTTCAATGTAAATATTTCTTATTTCAGTATTATATTATTCCTAATTGGTTGTTAAACTTATAGAAATAAGAAAGAAAGAAATAATGACTTAATTAAAATATTGCTTAACACAGAAGCCTAATTAGTGAGTCTTCATTTGTATTTAAATATGTAGAAAGTTAAAGAAGATCATTGAGCATAAGGGTTCTTAAGCAAAGAATGGAAAATATAAGTCGAAGCGTTGCTGGAGATGAGTTAGAATTGCTTCAGTTGGTCTATAAAGACAGAAGCTAGTAAAACTGTCTCGAATATTATCCATAATTCAATACTGATACTTCAGTAGCTATTGGGCTACCTGTGAAGTTTTAATATTTTTTTATTTAATTCGAAAAATAGAAAGTAAAATAACCAATCTACTAGAAGAGCTAAAGAATAAAATATTCAGTAGCATACATATTTTTCATTTGCAGTAAAGTGAAACAAAATGGGTTAAATAAAATTTAAAAAAATAATATTTCAAGATGGCATTACCAAAACAGAATAGCCCTCAATTTATTTATATACATTTAAATTACTCCTTCAGTTCACAGAGCAACTAATGTATGAAAATTGAATTTATATACTATATATATATATATGTACTATATATATATAATCAGTGTTACATATATAGTAATAATTCCATTTAAGCTAAGTATCATTTGTTAAAAACTACAGAAGCATCAGTTAAATATTTATTTGAGTTTTATCTTTTGCTCAATTTTGCAGCGCTTAAATATAAAATAGAATGCGAGATGAAGGAAATTATGCCAATGGCTAGAAATGTGCGAGTATGCATCAAAGCAAAAATAACATTTATATATATATATATATATACATATACTTATATGTAGGTATATAAAATCTCGCTAAAGCTCATCATCAGCAGGATTGCCCTTGGGGAGTATATCGTTTTACATATTTGGCACACCTTTTGCCAACTGCATAACTCAACACAGTTGGTTTCCCATTATGTGTGTGTGTTTGTGATGTGTGTGTGTGTGTGTGTGTGTTGCAATTAATTGGCCTTGGCAACCCTGTTTTAGTTTGTTATTTTTAGTACGCCAAGTTCCACTTGTTTATACACCTGATGACCCTTTTTTGTTGATAGAAATTTGATTTTGTTTATTGTTGTTGTCAAATCTCAGGGCGCCAATTCCAAGGGTTGAGGGTTACGGTTATCAGGGGTTGTAAGCACCCCCCATTCCAGCAGCTGTTTTGTTGTTGTTTGGTTAACAGGTTGTTTTTGTCTCGATGGTTGACGAGCCAGCGCTCAAGTGATGATGACTACAATTGCTTGTCCTTGCTCCCAACCCCATCCCCTTTAAGAATTATGTACGGTACGTACCTGAACCCTCAAGCTGTTGAACCCTCAACTCTCAACCCTCGGCCGTCAGTCCGCAGTCCTCAGTCCTCAGTCCTCAATCCTAACCACTTCAGGCTGGCCAAGAAGTTCAACGAAGCAGCACGTCAGCAAAACCGTCGTCCAGCTCAACAAGTTCCTTTTGCTTCCCTCGTTGCTCTGCCTCTTGGTGCTTATACAGCTGTTGCTATTGTTTTACCAGAGGCGTAGTTGTTAACCAGCGTGGAGGGGGAAGGGGGGCGGCCCTATGCTTTTCGTGTGTGAGGGTTGAACGCTCGTTGCCGTCGTTGTCGTTGTCGTTGTGTGTTGACTGTGGGAATTTCTCAATTGCTGGATGGTTAATAATTGCTATTGTTGGCTTCTTCACCTCCGGCTCCGGTTCCGACAACGAGTCAAAGTCAGAGGAGGCCCTGAGAGGGGGGGTGTGCGGTGGTGCGGGTGTCTGCGCAATTGTGCGTAACATGTTATATGCTGTTTGTGTGTGGTGCGACTTCATTTGCGGCTACATAGTAAATAAGCACTATGTGGCAAGCGGCAAGCAGCAAGCAGCAAGCGGCAAGCGGCAAAGTGCATTTTGAATTTGAGGCAACGGCAACGCCTTGCGAATAACTGTGAGCTGTGACTTGAGACACGTCTCACAATTCACAGCTATGCACACTGACTTTAAAATGAATGTGGCTGCTGCTGCTGCTGCTGCTGCTGTTGCACCTTTCACTCCCACTGACACGCCCTTTTCCTCTCTCCATAGCCAAATACATTGATTAATTGCTGTCTGCGGTAGCATGCCTCAAATACCCAACAACAATTTCAACAAATTTCAAAAGCTACCTGCATCATGAACCCGAAAGTCACCTAATGCTGGCGCCAGCTGCTGTGCGGCATCTTCAAGAGTGAGCGCGAGAGGGGGCAGATATGTCAGGGGTTGTGACTCAGGCTGTTGCCACAAGCAAAATCCAAACAGCTTGTTGCCCAAATGGGCCGAAAGGGTCAAAGGGGGAGTCGATCAGTTCGATTGATCAACTGCCATTAAAAACTTAAAAACACACTTTAATTATAAAGGTAATCTGATCTATAAGGCGTGGCCAATTGCAATTATAAATCCATTTGCAGGCGCGTTGATTTATATTTTCTTGATTTTTATTGCTAACGTAACTAAAAGCAATTTACTAAAAACTCATAAAATAGTATAAAGAAATATTAAACAAATATTTATTTATTTATTAAATAGAAGCTTTACAGCAAATTAGCAAATTATTTATCAAATATAAAAAAATTGAAACATTTTTTTAATGTGATTCTTGTCGATTTAATATATTTGTTTTACCTTTAATTTATGACTTATTTTATTTCTCAATAATTTAAACAAAATATGAAGTCAGAGCTACTGTTACAGCAGCCTTCTGTTTAAATTAAGAATTTAGTTTTATATACAAAATACATTTAAATTTCGACGCTAGTCAAATGTTTAAGAATATTGCATAAAAAGTTATTCAAAATTGACACTTTTTGCATTTCAAATAAATGGTTAAGTTCCCCGTGATTTCCTATAAATAATGCAAAACAGGAAATACATGCACCAAACGTAAATAAATATAAATAAATAAATGAAAATATTCTCAAAATAAACAAAAATTGTGACAACCCGAGAAAAAAAAAATAATAAAAGAAAGTAACAAATAAGTTTCACATGCAGCAGAGGAAAGCACTTTGTAATTGATGGAAAATCTAGCGAAATCATTAGATCTATTCGATTCTGATTGTGTTGTCATTAAAAGGCCATCAAGTACGGAGAGCTCCCAAAAATAAAAACGAGCCTCAGAGCGCATACACGCAATTGCCATTAGCAAACAATTGAGAGACGCCCGTCTGCCCCACGTCTTAGCAAAGACCCGGCGCAACATCTTCCACTTATAGCAAACGACAAACTTCCTTTTTATAATAACGCAAGTGCCAAGGAGAAGGAAAGAGAGAGAGAGAGAGAGAGAGAGAGAGAGAGAGGGGCAGCCACAAGAGATGAGCGAGCTGGCAGCTCATAATTATCAGCATGATAGCAAAATTTGTATTCCAATAATTATTTTCCCACTATTTTCCAAGCTGTGGCTGAGAGACGGAGGCAGACAGGAACTCGATGGCATACAATATAATTAATAACATGAAAAATACATAATGAAATTATTATCTTACCGTAATGTGAAATGATTATCGTGTATGTGTGTGTGTGTGTGTAAGTGTGTGTGTGTGTGTGTGCGACGTAGTGTGTGAAGAGTGGCAAAGACAATGGATGAGTCTCAACTTGAACTCGAGCGACTTTAACGCGCATCGAAATGCCATTTGATGATGGGCCCCGGCCTGAGTGACGTCGAGGGGTGATGGTTATATAGAGGCTTTAGTAATTGTTAGGGATAGGTCAGTGCCAGGGCCACCGCGTCTTCTCTTATGCAAAGCGTTGGCGTCTGCTTTCCAGCTCAGTCGACGAGGCGTAACGAGTGACGACTTTGAAACGGTTACCAGTTGCCTCACTTGCTACAGTTGCCACAGCTGGTGGTTGCAACTCCCGATGCCTTCGCTTATAACTGCACTAAAACAAAATATATGGTCAGGAATTGGAAAATCAACAAATTTAATTGAAATCTCGGTTAGCTTTTCTCGAAATATCACTTCGAAGTTTAAAGGACAAAAGTTAGTTGAATGGATTTTCATATTTTTCTGAAACTTGTGAAAGTTTAAAAGTAAACTTTATATCTTCTAGGTAAGTAAGAAGGTAAAATTTCTTCGTTTTCATTTCTACTTATCAAAAATGTTTTAAAAAAAAAGAAATGGAAAATATATGATTTTTTGTGGACTTTTTACCAATCAAATATTACGAATACAGCAATTCTTTTATTGAATAAGCTTATTAAGAAGCTGAAACATCGATTGTGGATGTCAGTTTCCATTTCGATTTAAAGCCGATTTCTGTGTGAAGTGAAAGGTCACATATTTTTTTTTGAGTGTAGTAAGCTATCTTCTATCTCATGTCTGTACGGTTCGGTCGCTCAGGTGGGCAGTTTCAAATTTTGTGATGACTGGGCTGAGCGCCTCGCAGTTATGTCAGAGGTTGCCTGCGGCTTCGTCAGCCAAGCGGAAGTTGATTTATTCCTCTTGGCGCGGCGGTGAGAGAATTTTTCCACAAGAGTGATGCATTGTTCCACCCACACCAACAAAATATAACAAAAAAACAAAAACAAACCAAAAATATAAAAAGTAGAGGGCAAGAAAAAAGGTAAGAAAAGCTACAGAAACCAGTTGGTAACTCGCTCGTATCTTGAATTTTTTCCTATATATATATTTACCATAATTTGAGGCATTCGGTGTCTTAAAGAAAATTGTTCAAGCAGAACTTTTGTGCTTGGGACTCGTAAAATTAAGAAATATTTGTAATAATTAGCTGAAGTCAGCTTCTGGTTTACCAGGCTTCCCTTTTCATTCTTTCCATTTTTTATTGCACAACGTTGCTTTGGTAATTTTAATTTTCATTTTAATTTCAATTTCATTTTCAGTGCGCACAAAGGGCAGACAAAAGAGGAAACCACAAAAAGGTAGTTGAACAAGTCAAGAAATTAAAAAAAAAAAAAAAAAAAAAAACTAAAATATTTTCGTCGTTTGTTGTTGGCAGCCTTTGTCATCAAGTTGAAAATTCTGCGTATTGGCAATGGCAATCAGATTGCAGAAAATCTGTATACTCGACAAGGGGTTATCCTATTTTTGTATCCAAAAAGTTCCCGAAATACTTTTTAATGTCTTTACTTGTGATATTGTTTTTGAAATTCTTCAGAATGCCGACAGAGTCAACAACTCAATTGAGTCAATAATAAATCTCTTCAAATGTTCCAGCTGTCTTTTTCCGTTTGTATCACACATATGCTTAACTCGACAATATCCCTCCCTCGCTTGGCATTTAATGTTTACAGGATATTAATATGCGAACCTTGAACTTGCACCGAGCAGTTGGCTAAAATCGTTGATTGGGCCAAGGTACTCGCTGCTCTACCTGAAGTGACTCCCACTGAGTGCCACTACCCCTTACACCTGCTGCACACCAGCCCTCTCCCCCCAAAGAGCTTCCAGATTGCACATTGCCTGACATTCGGAAAATCATTTAGAGCTGTTGCTGTTGTTGTTGTTGTTGCTGTTGCTGTTGCTGCTGCTGGTTTTCTTTCTTTTTTTCATTGCTCCATTATACTTTAGCATTTTCCTTTTACTATTTTTTTTATAAGCATTTTTCAATCGCATTTCGATGCGCATTTTCATTTGGGGTCAAGAAAAATCCATTAGCAGTCAGTGGAAGTTAAATAGAATCCATTAGCTGCTGCCGGAGAAGTTGTTGCCTTTCTTTCCATTTGTTGATGTTGTTGTTGTGTAGGTGGCTCGTGTTGTTGTTCTTCTTGTTGTTGTTGTTGCTGTTGCTTTAGCTGTTCCAGCAAATTGTAATAAAGATTGTGCCAGCCTTGTGGCTCTGGCAAAAGTAAAAGGCGTAGAGCAACCAGTTGGCCAGGCTTACATCAACAACAACAACAACAACAGCAACAAAGAAGTGAAAGAAATGCGCTCAATGCTCACGCAATAGCCAAACAACACAAACCCCTCAACACCCCCTAATCACTGAGCCTGCTGCGTATTTTTATTTGAAGTAGGTTTGGCAATTAAATTCATCAGATTTGGTCCAAAAGACTAAAACCCTATTTTAAATCGGCCCTCAACCAAATGCGCTTTGCACCAGTTTAAGCTCTTCGTTATGGGTATCTTTTAATTTTTAATTCTACAGCATATCAGTTTATACATATTTTTATTTATTTTCATACGTTTTTACTGTGTAAATTTCGACTTTTCTTTTGGTACCAGAATATTTGGTATTTTAGTTGAGTGCTTAAAAGTATACCGCCAAAATGTTTATTCAATTGTTTGATGTGGGAAATTTAGAACGTTTTCGTTGAAGTGAGTGCTAAAATCTGAATATCAAAGGGAAAGTCAGAAATTGTTTAGAAAACAAGGAAATCTGAAAAATATAATAATAAAAAATATAGAAAACATTAAAATTGTGTGGCAGCAAGCATATTTTTGCTAAATTCGTTTGCTTGTCTCCAAAAAAATCTTTGAAAAATAAATAGCTGAAAATTATAAAATAAAACTATGTTTAAAATTAGTTAATAAGCTTGTGTGAAAAATCTAAATGAACATTTAGCAAATAGGCATTCATCTTAAGCCATTACTTAGTAAATTGAATAAAGTAGAGAAAATTAATAAAAACGATGGAAGCATTTCACCACGTACAGTATGTACATTTGCCAAGATATATGTAGGCCAAATGAAATAAAACTGCTGCAAAAGAAATCTGCAGAAAAAAAGACGACGCTTAAATCACTTTGCAAGTGTATCAAAGTTTCGCTTAAGTGTACTTTATCAATGTGTTAGGCTGGCCGGAAGCGACTGTCTGGTTGTTGGTAAGCCTCCACGACTGCTGCCTGAGCAGAGTGTTCTGTGTGCCTTTCTGGCTGAGGGGTACAACGTTATCCGGTCGGCCTCTGCCACTGCCGGCGCTTCACTTCTGCTTCTGCTACCCGCAGGCCCCAAAAGCCGCAAACTGGCAGTCCTTTATGTTTTGCCACTGACATCATGACATGCAGTTTGCAAGTGCCTTGCTAAAGAAAATCTATTAACCTCCAGTGACATGTAACAACTACAACTCACACACACACACACGCACACACACGCACACGCTCACCTAATGTGACACAATGCATATTTATGGGCTGTCGATGTTGTGGGAAGCGCAGTTTTGAACCGTTCGCAAGCAGCTAAAAGTATGCAATGGTTTTTCGTGCGAGGTCTGTGTCTTGGCTACATCTGCAGCATAAATCAAAAGGAGAAAGCCACTGCATACTTCTGTGCGCAGTGATTAATTTAACCATTTCGTTTTTGCTTATCAACCTTTCGCACTTAGCGTGTGTTTACTGTACATAAATCAAAATCAGCTTGAGAAGCCAACGCTTTTATTTATCTCAGCCCCAAATAGGCGCAAAATTATTGGCAAAGTCCTTTAATGGAGTTTCTTTTTTGTGTGTGCGATTTTCTTTTTTATCTTTTTATGTATGTGCTGAACTCGCAATTGTAACAGCCTTCAAAATATGCGCACTCACTGGCCCAGCTGTCAGGCACGAGTTGGACTAGGAGATGGAGATAAATATGGAGGTGGAGGCTGAGTGCCTGCTTCTGCTCCTGCTGCTGCTCCTGCTCGTCCTCCTGTGTGGAGCGCATTTAACGCATTGTCCTTTTAGCCATATTGATGATGATGCCAAATGACACCAAATGGCAATGGTAACACCGTGGCTGCCAGCAGCGAGTTTTTTTTGCTATCACTTGCATGACTCCAGCTGCTTCCCCACGTAACCTCCATGCCCTTCCATATGACCCTCCTTGCTGCTGCTGCTGTTGCGTGTTGTTGTCACAGTTGTTTCATGTTATGTTGCCATTATTTCGTGGATTTTTGGCTGCTTTGATAGTCATGCAAGCGTGCGTCGACAAAGACCAAAAAAAAGGAGGTAAGTGAAAACGTGGCAGTTGCAATTCACCGACTGAGCGTGACTCTGTTCTGTGTGTGAATGCCACTTTTAACTTAATTTAATGAGGCAGTTTGGTTAACAATACTTAAGTCATAAGCGGGGTAAAACATATCTGTATTGTTTTTTTTATCTATATGAAATATAATCACAATAAAAGTCTTTAGTTTTTTCTCACAAATATGTGAAAATTAGAACTGAGAAAGTTTACTAAATATTTCATAATTTTTTATATTTTCATATAAAAGCAATATACGCCGCTCCACTTTGTGCAGTGTATACAAAAGAATAAAAATGCCACAGCATCAATGTTGTCCTGCTCACTTTTTGCGCTTCATCCGTTCCGTTTCCATTCCGATCCGTTTCTTGCTCAGCCTTGGCTTGGCCTGGCTGTGTGCGCTCTTTGCTAGATGGTAGCTGGTTGCTGCTAGCTTTTGCTTTATCTGCTGACAGTCATAAGTTTTGCTTTGCTTTCCATTTTTATTTCATTTGTAAGCGCCTCCGTCTGCTCAAAGCGCGTTATCCTTTCCCCCTTGCTTGCCTCCTTCTCTCTAACTGTCTCTCTTTCTCTGCTCGTCCGTAACTCATCAACGCGCATATGTTGGCCGGCTGGCTGGCGGGTTGCCTTCGTCGTTTGGTCTCCACTGTAGTGAAGTTTGCCAGCAAAATTTATTTTTATTTGCTGCATTTTCCCATGCTTTCAGTTAGTTCGCCCCCTCACCCCGCTCGTACCCCTCCGCCGCCCCCAAACATTTATTGTTGCTTTCCTGCTGCTATTTCCGTTTGTTGTAAATTTTAGTGGATTATCCTGCTCTCGGCATTTGCCGTCTAGTTGCTCTGACTGCTGTTCTCTGCTCGTTTTGAGTGAATTTATTCAAACTTCACTAAACACAATCAATTTACGAATTATTATTATGCCTTATCCCCTTTCTCATTCCCATTCCCATTCCCATTCCCATCCACATCCCAATCCCAGTCTTGGACCTCTTCCGTCTTCGTCTCTCAAATTGTCGTCGCCATTTGTTGCCTACTTTTGTGCGTCGTCCTTTTCTTCACATTTATTGCATTTGTTACGCTTGAGTCGAGACGAGCCGGAGACGAGAGTCCGGCCCATAGCACTTTACGCTTATGATCTGCCTACCCCCCCAACCCACCCAACCACCCTTCCCCAACATCCTGACCTAACCAGTTGGTTCAACCTCATTTGCCGTGCGCTTTTAGCTTTTCATGTTTATGATTTCCATTTGGCTTGGCTAGGCATGTGGCGGGCGGCTTTCGTCATATGTGTGGGGCGTGGCCGAAAATGTGGGCGTCCGTTCACAGTAATTACCACTTAAATTGTGCCACGCCCCCGCATACCGCCTCTCTTAACCACACACACACACACACACACACACACACAAAAAACAATGGGCAAAGTGTAATCATAATAAATAATAAATAAATTTTATTGTTTAATGGATTGCAGTTACATTTTCTCCACTGTTGTCGTCGTCTTTGTCGTTCTTTGTTATTATCGTACTTGTTGTTTTTGTTGTTAGTATTATTATTGTTTTTATTGTTGTTGTTGTTGTTGTTGTCACTGTTGTCGCCATTGGCATTAGTCACACTTTATTTATGAATTATGATACACTTTGGGCCCTTCAAATGGGTTAACTGGCAACATTCGCTATAAGGATACACTTGACTAAAATGACTCTAGAGGAATATTTATGAGAGAGATTTGCACTGGTTTATTTATCAATTGTCCTTATCATCTATCTTTTGGCACATATTTAAATCGTGTAGATACATTTTCGAATAAAATTCGAATAAAATTCAGAAAAATGTTTGATTGACACAGTTTGAATGTGAATTGAATTGCAACACAATTTTTGCCATATCTATAAAAATCTTTTCATTTTGCAGAGTATTTGCCGAGTCGCACACGCGAAATAGTTGAACTTCTTAATGAATTTATTTCCATGCGTGTGTGTGTGAGTCTCAGGTTTATTGTTCAGTTGGGGCAAAGTGGAAATTTGAGTAATAATGATTTATTGGCTATTAGCAGTTAATTAGACTTAAAAGGCGGTCATCAAAAGGCTTAGCCCGTGGCTAATGAAAAACTAAGCGGCCCCAAACACATCGAAAATTCAACTGGAAATGCTTTGAACTCGTTTCGTTCCATTAGGGAAGCGAAAGCTCCTCAAGCGAAAAGTGCAATTAGGCCAAGGAGCAGAACAAGGAGCAGCAGCAGCAGCAGCAGCAGCAGCAGCAGTAGCAGCAACAGCATTCGAGTTGGCCAATTTCACAAAGCCTTGGCCAATTAAACTAATGCCTGCTCGAAATGTGCAGGCAAATTTGCAGAGGTTCTGGACACACACAAAGTCCAAACTCGATGCGGACTCACAATTGCCGGCCTCCAGAGTTGGAGAGGAGGAGAGGGGGAGAGAGAGTATGCTGTGGAATATTTGCAGTGGAATCATATCGAGAGAAATTAATACATCATCAAATAGAAGTAAGCCCCAAAGTTCCAGCCGGTCACATAAATAAATAATGCCTATTTATGTTTATTACACTCATGCCTGCTGGCGATTCCGAGCCGAGGCCATTTCCCATTTTCATACACTCTGAAAATGAATACATGAAATTACGATGGATTCCTTGAGTGTGAGCAAAGTTCACTTTTAGCGTAAATAAATGAATTGATCGTTATAATACTGGATTTGCTCGAGCAAAATGTATATGCAATTCAATATATGTTCTACTGCGCTAGAAAGCAGATTTAATTAAACTGATTTTCATTCAATCAATCAATAATCTTTATTTTTGTAAGTCTGTTTAGCAGTAAGCTAAAAATGTTTGCAGTGTATTGGCATTGATGTCCCTATTTAGCTACAGCTGCTCCGGTTCTGTGCAAATGTGGATCTGGTTAGGCTTCACAATTGGATTAGCATTTCGCATTGTTGTCGGATTCAGCTTGGAGTCTTCGATTCCACCCGGCAGCAGTCAGGCTGCCCTTTGCTCAGCCCCTTTTTAACAGAGTTGTCATTGTTTTTTATGCCTCATATTGATATAGTCGCCGCTATAAAACTGGGATGGGGCCCAATTGGTTTTGACACTTGGAATACAAGACGGTGTGTGTGTGTGTGTGTGTTTGGATTTGGGTTATGTGGAGGGGTTCGAAGTGTCATGTTGGCTAAATGCTTGGCAAATCCTTGACGCGTCACAGGCAGTTGAAGTTTACGATAAATGCCTGCAGCTCAACGGTAGTTTGAGCCTTCCATAATGCGCTGTAAATATTTCAAGCTTTCCGCTTTCAGCTTTTCGTTAGTCGTTGAGATTTTCGCCGCTTGGCACGAAACTTCCGTTAAAAGTAAACTTATGGTGGGTTTTTGCCAGTTAGCCTCGCCAGGCAGCCACTCTGCCAGTCAGCCAGCTACCAGCCAGCCAGGTAGCTAGTCAAGCTTGGCATTAAAAGGATAACAGCAGGCTGAGCATATTTCAATTCCGGCAAATTGACAAACAGGGACTTGTGACACCAAAAGTATGCAAACATAAATGTAAGACTGATTTATTCGAGTCCGCTCGACTACCAGATACTCTTCAGTGAAGTCTTATATTTTATAAATCTTGCAAATTATTTTATAAATCTTGCCTGATGGGATCAATGTGAATATGTATGAATTTAATGCTCCCTTTTGAATACTATGACAATGCATATTTCTACCAAATCAGCTGGATTACAAATTGTGGATTTAAAACTATCGCTAATCGATTTCTGTTGACTTTAGGAAAACAGAAACTTGATCTGAGATTGGTATATAAAAATTCTTATTTATAAAGACTGACAGAACTAAGGACCCTATCGACACAACGGCATATGCTGAATAAGAAAATATATATTACTTCATCGTATTGGAAACGTCACACCTTAAAATTGACTTTCTTTTAGCTCAATTTTTATTATGCCCTTTTTAGCCATTTTTAATGGATTCGGGGTGTAATAAAAATAAAGCTCATCATATGAAGAGCTGCGCGCTTTAAAATTCGCTCAGGAAATCGAATGCCAAAGCCAAACACAATTTCCGTAACCTCGGTAATACAAACGTCACCCATCGCCACCCTGGCGCTTCTTGCTAAAAACAAATACGCAGTGTTGTCCCAGCCATGGGCAGTATTGTGTAGCATTAAAATGGAGCTCCAATTTAGCTGCATCCAATGGAGACAATGGGCCCAAATGGCCAAAATGGGCTGCGTTGGCGCCGCTGCTCTAATTGACTTTGCGCGCATAATACCTTTTTGGCCAGGTTTAAGCGTCGTCATATTACTTAACAAGCCAATACACACACTCCCACACATACACACACACACACACAATAGCACCTACACTCGTCAAACATCAAGTGTGTAATTGGAATCGTTGCTGTTAAGCGCTCTCGTTATCCAATTGCCAAGAGCCTTAAGATACTCTATACTTACTGCTGAGAAGTGCAATGAATTCAAGGGAATTATGCGCTTGAAACCATCTCGTATATAATAAGAAATTAAACATTAACAATTTAAAATCCTTTTCAAAGCATTTTAAGTCTAAAACTTTGAAGACATTTTGCTTGTGTCAAATCTTTCAGCTCGAAACTGTTTTAAAAATTCATTACAAATATTTTGGCTCTTGAGGCTTTTAAGGTTGCTGATTTTAAACGTTATTATGCCCTGAGGAATTCCTATTGAGGAAAAAAATGTGTACACATGGAGTCATTAATTATTATTATTATTCATTAATTATACTAACATTATTTTTGTACATAATTCCCATACGAATACAATTTTATTTTTGTTAAATGATTAAAACTTAAAATATTTAAGCTTAAATGATTAAAGCTTAGAATAAACAAATAGATAGTTTAAGACCAATTTTCTGCTTACCAATTTTCAATTGCTCCCTATGCAAGTACTTGCAACAAAAATAAGTTAAAAAAAAAACCCAGTTGAATTGCTAATATTTTTCTTTAAATTATTAATAACAATAAGAAAGTGTATAATAAAAATGTGTATGTATTAATTATTATTATTATTAAACATTATCTCAAAGTGATGAATATCTGCTAGAAAAGTTACTAATAATATTTAATGGTGGCCAAGCATGAAGTTAACTTTCGAACTAAATACTTTCTTCGAACTATTTCTATTGTGTGGTTCGTTAGGGCATTCAAGTATCAACTTTATTGCATTGTTTTCGCAATTCGCTGTTTAGTTTTTCAATTCAATTAAATGCGTTCCACATATTCGGCTCAATTGTTGTTTACACATCCAACTACACACATGTACAAAATAAGAGAGGGTGAGAAAAAGAGGGGGAAGTGGAAGGGAGACAAAATCAGAGCTGCGTATTTTTATGGCATGCACTTTTGGCCTGGTTTGCAGTTAAGTAGCCAAAGGGCTGCATTCAGCCAGCTCTGCTGCTGTTTTTAGTGTTGTTTAGTTTGTTGTTGCTGTTGTGGCTGGCTTTGCTGGCTGAGTTTGCTTTGGTTTTTGGGAGCAAAACTTTGTTAACTGGCGACCACCGACGCAGCCACTCGACTCTCGGTTGACAATATTTGCGCTGCATTTGCTGCATGTTGTTGTTGCAGCTGCTTGTTGGCTTGGCAATTGAATTTAAGTGGCTGCCGCAGCAGCAGCAACAGCAACAGCACCAGCAGCGGCCAGAGCAACCAAGTCAATGATATAATTCCGCATTCACATTCGCATTCGCTTTGGCCACTTTTGTGGGCAGCTACAAAATATGCTTGTATAGTTTTTATTTTTCAATGTGTGTGGCTGGTTTTTTTTTTGTCTTTTCCATGCAGCATCATCATCAATTTTCATTGTAACGCGATTTGGGCACCCGGAACTTGGCCAGCAAACCGGATTCGTGCCTAACATCATTTTGACCTACAGCCCAGAAATAAATCCAACACTGCTCATCCCTCTAACATATTTTTGGGATTCCCGCGAGCATTTATAAATGATGAGAGAGCGCGTTTTGCAACCGACAACGCTCCCCTCACAAGTCCCTGCTCCTGCTCCTGCGCCTGCCCTATTTGCCACCCACTTCACCCCTGGCTGCAGTTCAGCATCTGTTTTATGTTGTCGGCGTATCATTTTTCTATGGCCATGTGTAATTTATGCCCCATTTGCTGTTGTTGTTGCTACTGCTGCTGCTGCTGCTGCTGCTGATTGTTGCTTTCATATTTTTATGATACCCTGTACTCTTTTCGAAATTAGTCAAGTGGGCATAATAAAGTTGTGCAAGTGTTTGAACATACTAAAGATAAAAGTTAATGATATACATTTCAAAAATATAAAATTATGTGGCTTGCATTTATTATTTGTGTAGTCGTAAAAAGTTAACTAAACGTATCATTTCGGCATTATTATAAAGTTTTATATATTTTTACAAAAACCATGTCTTAATATCAACAACTAACTTCAAAGTCTTAGTTAGCCAACTAAGTATCAAATTAATTATATTTTCTCACATATTTATCACTTTTATAAGTTATAATAAGCACTGAAGTCCTCATCAACTGACAAATAATCACTGCACTTGGAAAGGAAGTTCAATTGGGGATTAGTTTGTAGGATAGCCGAAAGTCGAGCAGTCTCATTTAGTGCTTTCTGCCTGTTTCTATATAGAATATATATGTCTATTTATATTTTGTATATTTATTGTGCGGCCATTTTCTCTATAATCTTTTGGGCAGCTTGCTCCATTGTATGGCCATTTTTCGAGGGGGGTCTTGCTTCATTTCTGATAGACAGACACATGCTTCTTTGATTTATGGATGCAAACGAGCCAAGCCAACAACTACAACAAACAATAACAGACATCAACAGCAAACAACAACGACAACAACTTGTTTAGTCAGCCTGCCGCAATTCTCTCTCTATCTCTCTCTCTCTGTCTCTCTCTACCTCTCTCTCCGTTGCCACACGCAGCGCGTTTTTATGGCAATTAGCTTGAAAGTGTGCTACCTTAAATTTCATTTGCGTCATCGAACAAAAAGATGAATGTGCCAAAAGTTCTATTGCATGTGATGGACCCTTGAATGCCCTTTTAGCCTGAAAGTCTTTGGCATAAGAATATACTTCCATTGAAGCCAGATTTGGTTTTATTTAGCTAAGCCATCAAGTAATCTAGACTAGACAAGGAATTATAGGATAGGTTAAGTAGAATTTGCATTGCCATTAAGATTTTAAATTGAAATTAAGGAATCTGCCAGCATTTTAGGTTATTTTTTCACTCACACAAGTTAAATAATAATATTTTGGGGAAACCTCTTTTAATTGATTTGCGAGGGTAATCTAAAAATAATCAGAACAGCCAATAAAATTAGAAGTTACTTAACAAGGTCATATATATATAATTCAAATAATCATCTTCTTTACGATGTTTGTAAACAATTTGACCTTTTTTTTAACAGAATAATAGCAAACAGTTCTAGATCTCTTGTCGAGCTATCTATTTAGATAATTCGCTTAAGCAGCAATTCAACCCAATTAAAGGTTAAATGTTCTACTTGAAGCTATTCTAATTGAGCCATTAATTGCAATTACCTGGAGTACACACATTCTTTTCAATTCGTTGGCAACTAAATCAGTTAACAGCTCAGCGATAGTGTTTGAGAAATGAATCGAAGAATTTAAGAAGTAAAATTTCGCTGTTGCCGCAGCTTCTAATGAAGCAATTTTCGTTAAAAGCAGTTACCCACAAAGCACACACCAGACCCTGACCCATATGGGTAGAGCCCCTTCCCCCCTTCTTCCCAACCCCCCTTACCAGGATATACACCACTTCTTTCCTTAGAATTACGGCGCGTGTTTGTTTCAAAAGCTCAAATTGCAGCAGGCATTGAATCGTAGAGCGAAAAATTGCAGCTGACTGCGGGAGTTGCTTTTGCTTTTGGCTTTGCCTTTGTTTGTGCTGTTGCATTTCGCTTGGCTTTTGCAATTATCCACGAAAATGTACCACAACGACTTTTAATACCTCCCCCCACCCCCTCGCCCATCGCACCACGCGTTTAACCCACTTGCAATGCTTTCAGCATTTCTTGGCAGCTACGTGCGAATTTATTGATAGCGATATTTTTCGGCACTAAGCTCAGTTTGAGGCGGCGGCTAAGTGCATTTTACATTTCCGGTCAATGGCGCTAACCTCACGACTCAGCTGCTCAACCTCAACACCCCCGGTTCAGCCCCTGCACACCTCTGCCTCGCACAACATTTCTTATTATGTTCGCATTGGTTTTCATTTGCTTTTCATTTGCCATTACTTGTTAGCAATTTGCGTCACGCTTACTC
Source organism: Drosophila basisetae (assembly GCA_035041595.1). Classification (NCBI taxonomy): domain Eukaryota; kingdom Metazoa; phylum Arthropoda; class Insecta; order Diptera; family Drosophilidae; genus Drosophila; species Drosophila basisetae. The sequence goes on along the minus strand of JAWNLB010000123.1, from coordinate 5,377,708 downwards.
GCTCTCTCTCTCTGTCTCTCTCTCTCTCTCTCTCTCTCTCTCTCTCTCTCTCTCTCTACTTTCGACTAACATTGGCATTACAGCTTGGTGCCTCGACTGCTCCCTCGACTCCTCTGAAGCGTACGTGTCGTGGCGCCTGGCTTAAGGGTTAGCATTTTTTTCTTTTTTTCTATATTATTTTTTTGGGCCAAGTGTCAACACTTATTCTCAAGTTTCTTTGTAATTTTTATTGGCTCTGAATTATACTCACCATTTCTGTCTCACTCTCTGTGGCACTCTCACTCACTCTCACACCCTCATTTGCAAATGATGTACATAAATTTATTTGTTTGTTTCAAAAATAAGGCCCTATTCGGCGACACCTACCCCTGCCCCTGGCTAGAATTTGATGCGAGTCTCGTTTCACATATATTTTGACAATTTCATTGTCTTTTGTTTTATTTTGTTTTTTCATTTCTTTTATTTTTTGTGCTTTTTCTTTTTCAAATGATAATTTGTTGTTTTCTTTTGTTTTTTTGGCGGGCTTACTCTTCATATAAAGAGTGTCACGTTCGTTTTGGGGGGTGAGTATAGGGATTTAGGGGTTGGGGTAGTTGTACCAAAATGCTTTTATGCTCAAATAACAAGCCATAAACATTTTTGTTATTGTTGTTGCTGCTGTCATCCGAGTTGCTAGCCATTTTCGCGCTGTTTGCATGCGTTTTAAAACGCGCGCACGCAAAAATAAAAATAAAATCACAAAATGCACAAAAAACAAACAAATAAAAAATGATAAAAATTTTATTGCGCACGCAAAACAAATGAACTTAATGGCTTTGCCGCATTAGAAAGCACACTGACACATGCATACTCATATGCATATTGGTTATGTGGGCGTGGCACTTGCGCCCATCATCTAGCATACAAATTGCCAGGCACTTTTGCCATGTATTTTGGTTGTATTTTGATTGCCGCCTCTTCAGTTCTTTTATGCGTTGCCCTTTGTCTTCTTTATTTCGTATTGTAACATTTGATTAGTTGACACTTTTTATGCCCAAAGTACCCCAAAGTGATTGTATAACCTACACCCAAACCCTCCCCCCACATTCTCCTCTCCAGCGAACACTCCATTTCTCCATCTCGTGTCACTCTATTAGATAGCTTCACAATTTGGCTGGCAAACATAAAAATTGCTGATTTGCTCATTGCTTTTCACCTTTCACCTTCCACCTGACACGAATTTTGGTTCTCTTTTATATTATTTTTGTCAGCCTGCTTCTCTTATAGTTTCTGTTTAATTGTTTAAAGGGTAAATCAATGTTGTACTGTTTATGTACAAGCAATGAATTTAATCTATGTACTTATACATGTAAATTCCCCACTAAATATTATTTTACTTCATGGTGTTTAGGGTTATTTGATGCCTTTCCATATTAAGTCTTCGATGTTTCTCAACTGGAATCATTGTTAATTAAAGTTTAGATTTTGAGACCGCAGCTTAAGTTGCACAAATCCCAAAATACATTCCAAGAAAATTCTCCAATTTCCATTGATATTTTATAAAGGCAAAATTCTCATCTGCAATCATTAACTACTGGGTTAAGTGCAGCGAGCAGGCAACGGCCTTTGGCTAGCTTTTTCTCTCTATAAATTAGGCATATATGCTCAGCTGGATATATCCACACATAAACACAAACACACACACATACACACACACACACACACACACACACACACACACACTCACTGGCCTCATGCGACACCCATTTTGTATACGAAAATTGTAAATGGAATTTAATTTCCGGATTAGTATAGACATATTATGCATTTTGAGGCTAAACTAAACTGGCTCTACAATTTGGTCTTCAGCTTGGGTCTCAGCCGTTTGCTGTATGCCTCAATGGGCAATTACGACAGCAACAACAACAATAGCATTGTGCTTTGGTTGGGCGTGGCACAGCTTCAGGTCCAAAAACTGCACAACATTTGCGGCTTTTCCTGGCGGCTTTGGTTGTTATTCTTATACTCTTTGTAGAAGGTATTAAAATTTTTATAGTCAATGCAGATGCATTGAAATTTAGTTAATGTTCTAGTTGTACTCATAAATATGTTTAAACTTCCTTCCTTATCAGTTGTTTATCTTAGTTAGATAGTTAGTCAGCTGATGGAAAAGATGAAAAAGTATCGCTTAAGAAATACGTTTTCCATTGTTACAATAATTAGCTTCATTTCGGTTAGGTTAACCTAGCTTTATGTTAATGGAAAGAGTATTTCGGCAACATGATAATAGTTATTTTTGTCTGAAATTTAAAAATTTGCTAGATTGCCAATTTTTAAATTTCGTTTTCCACACAAAATCCAAATGCAAGCAAAAACTTGAGGCAGAGCGAGCAGGAGCTACAGAGAGAGAGAGAGAGAGAGAGAGAGAGAGAGAAGGGCGTAGGACTGATTTGATTGAGGCACGAATGTTCTTCTCTCTCTTTCTCTCTCTGTCTTCCCTTGTGGTAGCTGTTCAGGAAACTGGCTCGGATTTGTGTTGTTCGCATCAAGTTATTAATGTAATTTGGTTTACCAACAGACAATGCCAATAAGAACGATGACGATGACGATGACGATGATAATGGTGATGATGATGTGTGTAGTGACTGAATTTGTGCTTGATATTGTTGACGACGATGAGTTGACAACGTCATGACATTCTTTCTCTCTCGTGCTCTGCTCACTAAGGACTTTGATGGCCGTCTGTCGTTTAGGTAAAAACTAAATTTTTTAATATAGTGAAAATTGCCGGAAACACAATTAAAACTACGGCTAGCCATAAAAAGGCTGCCAAAGCTCTTCCAAAAAAAAAAAGAAGTAAAATGTTCATAAGGAATTTGGCCCCAGCAGGTGGCAGCTGGCCAAAAGCTGCACAAATCGAGGACAAAGCAGTGCATCGAAACAAAAGAAATGCAATGCGGAACGGTTGCACACACTGCCTGCTCTTTCAAATCATCCAGAAAGTGGAGCGAATCCTGTGTGTATGCAGGACATTTGTTTTTGTGGCACGCTGGGATTTTGAAGTATGTGGATTGCTTTTTGTTAGTTACGGCATTTCCTCAATAGCGAAAGCACCTTATTTTCGGCGAACCCAAAGCAACTCTGCTTAAGCACTTGGTGCTAGCAACGCTTATGGTACACAATTGTTCATTCTTTTCAAAACAACAGGTAAAACAGGCTGTCTGATGAGGTGTTCAAAGTTACGAGAGAGATAGATAGATAGAGAGAGAGAGAGAAATTAAACGAGAAAGGGAGATGTAAAAGCGAACCAATGGGAGAGCAAAAGGCACATCAAATAGTTCTGGAGATATACAAATAGAGCTAAGAGAAGTAATTCGAAAGTTCGCGCATAGATTTAAAAATATTTGAACTATTAGCCAAGTTATTACCGTCAAACAAAAAAATGGTCAATTAGCCAAAACTGGAGATAATTCTTTTGTAAGCACTGCAGCTCAATTAATAACTGTACGATCAACCCTCGCATGGACGGCACATCAGGCTTAACTCTTGAACGAAGGTAAACCATCTTTTAGCCTCTGCCTCGGCACGTTAGCCGTTAGATAAGTTTTGTGTGTCTGCGTGTGTTGGCTGCTTTGTTAAATAATGAATGAACGAATGACCGACTGTTGGAATGAATGCATGAATCACTGAATGAGTGAATGAAACATACCTTAACATAAGTCCGGCGCCCCAAGTGCAAGACTTGCTAGAGCCGACAGCCAAGCAGCAGAAGACTCAACTCGAATAGGGGCAAGTTTAACATGAATTATTATGTGCGGAAAAGTTCCATGGAGTCGGACCAGTAGTCTGGACAGCAACGAGTTTTGTCAGAGGGTTGTCCCAGAACAGAAGACGGGCGAGACAGGGTGAAGAGGGTTTCAAAGGAAGGGCACAACAGCGTCCGGAACGGTTACGGTTGGTCTGCTAACTGGGCTCTGGACTCGGCGACTTCAACTGGAACTGGGAAGCGGTTTGTTTTATTTTGTGTGTGTGCTTTTTTTGTTGTATTTTTTCTTGTATCTGTTACATACAATTTGTTTTAATTGCGCAAAGTAGTTGGCAACACTATTAGTGTAGCCAATTAATTTTCATTTAACAAGCAGCCCGCAGGATTCACGTTTCCCTCCTTGTTGTTATCCTTTGTTTTCTGTTGTTCAACCCATGGCTATTGTTGTTGTTGTTGTTGTTGTCTTTTGCGCTTTGTTGGGACATTTAAAATACTTGGATAACTGTGCTGCTTACTTCACATTTATCACTGATTAAACAGTTTTGTATTTTTCTTAATTACGCACTTAAATGCAGCTCATATTTATGGAAAATTAGTAGAACTTTAATCAAATTGTTCGGTATTTAAATGTCATTATATACGAGAACTTTTATTCCAAATTTGAAGTATATAGCTCTTATAGTCTTCTCTTCGATCTGGCTTCTTTATATAATAACGATTTTTTTTCACAAAACAATTATTAATTTGAAGTATTTTTTTGCCACTTTATAAAATTATATACACAAATAAATAGAAATCCGAATTTCAATCTCGATATAAATATTATTTGCCAATTTTCTTACTTAAAATAATATTAACACATTTTTATTTTTTGAAGAAATTCTTGCTTTATTTCTGCAGAGTTCGTGAAATATTTAAACCAATTTGTTTTTACAGTAAAAGATTTAATAGACGGGTGGCTTTTCACTGTACGCAGGTGGAGCAGTTGAAGGATACTGTGGCTGCTGTTGTAGTGCCTGTTTCTGATGACAATTGTGGGCCGTTTTTGCTGGTTTCACGAATTGCACTTGTTGTGGTACACCACGCACCACTTGTTGTGGCACTGTCACATACTGAGTGGTGCCGTTAGCTGCAGGCAACACAATTATCTGGCGTTGCCTGCATTGTCGGCAAGGACCCCACAGCCAGCCAAACGTCGCTCCGATGAAGTCCTGGCGACAGTGGCACCTAGTATCTAAAGTGACCACTTGAACCTGTGCCATATTGTATTCTAGTTTGTCGTTCGTTTTGTTACTGATCGCCAAAACCGCTTCGAGCGTTTCACTTATAGACCAAAATGCTTGCCAAGTTGGTCTTATCAGCTATTATTATCTGACATGAAAGCTTACCTTAGCTGATAAGACTTGCAGTGATTCATTTTCAAAGGGTAGTTTGTTAATAATACCTAATGAGGATTCCTTTAGATACAAACATCGTCTATTTATCTAAAAAGCAAAATAGATTTTTGAGGTTTATTAGTTTAAATTGTGATTAAACTGTAATTGTAAAAATACGTTTTGATTTCTTTAAAAAAAAAATCCATAATTTCGGACTTTTCAGATGTAAAACTTTAAGTTCTGTTCTGTTTTGATATGGAAGAAAACCTATATTCATCTATTGGGAGGCGAATAAAATTTAATTATTTTATAATAACACTTCATAAAGGATAAAAGATTGGAATATATCTTTCTTAAAGCTGAACAGAACCATTGCAAATTGTAATTTTTGTCTAATTACACACTTATACATTTTTTATGTAATTATTATTATTTTCTTGAAAATTATTTGTATTGTGTAGCAGAAGTGTTTTAGAAAGAAAAATACTTTATTTTTGACTGTCATAATTGTGAGCTTTTTCAAAAATATTTTTCCAATATACATAAAAAACAAAAGGTATATCGATTTAATAAAAAAATATTTTTTAATTGTTAAAATTGCTGTTAAAAGCTAAATGATTTAAGAGTACAGAACGCAATTGTGTTTCATTTGAAAGAAATGTCAGCTTTATTTCTTAGTCATATGAAAATTTTATTTTAATGCATTGCTATATATAAATATAAATCCGCATCCAAATTAAGAGCTCGGTTTTTTGATTAGTTGACGATCACCGTTTCGGTGTAGTTGGGCGGTTGGCCGTATACAACTTGTTGCGCTGGCACCGATCTGGTGGTGGTGGTGGTGGTGTTTGTCATCACAACGGGTTGTGCTACGCCAGAATTAACAGTTACAACACCATTAGCTCCATTGGTGGGCACCACAACCACATTGCGTCGCATGCGCTCACAGCGACGGCATGGGCCACCCCAGGCCCAGGGCTGCAGGAGGAAGAGGGGTCCATGGCGATGATGACACTCGTACTGAAGGTTGATCTGTTCAACTTGTTGGGTTTGTGTCACTTGTTGAACCTGAGCCATTTCGTTGTTTTGGTTTGCAGTATTCCTTGTTTGTCGTTCGTTTTGTTACTGACCCATTGAATGCACTCAACGTTGCATTTATAACGCAAAATGTTTGCCACTCGGCCATTATCAGTTTTGTCATAATCCTTGATATATCTTATCAATAAAATAATGCATATATGATGGATCCATACGTGTTGTGATTCATGTGGCAGGCGTAGTGTAGTTTGCCAAAATGTTTAGCTGGGGTCAGTTTGTGGCAAATGTCTGCTTGCGAGTGACTCATGAATCTTAGCGCTTGTCTCCCGGTATCAGCAAGTATTCCCTGATCAGACTCTGGTTGACTCATGTTATGTTAATCCGTGAATCATTGCATTTTGATATTGCCACAAGTGTCACTTGGGGAAATTCGATGGTAATTTCATTTGCTTATATAAATCATATACATTCATTAAAAGAAATGAATTCTTATCTATAACTAACTCCTTTTTAAGCTTATAGATAAATTTATGCGAACACGTGTACTTAATGTATTTATTTTTGTTTTTATTTGTATCAAGGTTTTTGTTATTCGTTAGGAATTAAGCACATTTCTTACATATTCCTTTGTATCCAGCTTTTGAATTGGTTACAGAAATTTGGTTTTTTTCATGTAAAAGTGTCGTTTTGCCAAAATTTATCTCAGTTTTTGTAATTTCAAGAAAAATATCTAAAATATATTAAATAATCATAAAAGACAGATAATGTAGTCAGCTATAATAAGGAATCACTTCTCAATATTATCAATAAAAATATTGATATATGCAAAATTTAACTAACCAAAATCTTCATGAGAAAATGAATCAGAAATAAAACATTTAAGGGCCGGTAAATATATACATTAAGCAGCTATAGATTAAACTCTATTTAATTTTAATCGGTTATTAATATCGATTATAAATATTATTTAAAGCCAGAAGAATATCTAGAAGTTCAAGCCTGTTCATAATCCTCATATCAGTTAAAGGAATATAAGTTCGACAAAGAAATACTGCAATCATCCGCTCGATCAACCTGAAAGCTATGTCGCAAAAGTCAAACTCAATTACTGTATCAAATATAGTTATAATTCTTACATTTATTTTACTTAGAGGTACATTTTCCAGCACAGGAAGCAGACACGGATTAAGTTTATGCTAAGTTATTATTAAAACAAACCTCATTTTTAATTTTACATTTTTAGCGACAATTATTATTAGGTAATCCGAAGGAACAAAAAACTAAGGATAATCTAAGGAACTGACTGAAAATCTGTGTAGTCTTTCCAAAGAAATGGGAGTCCAAAGTCTATCAACTTAATTTCTTGTCACAGAAAACGTTGCATCACAACATTTTACCATTGATTTTTGTAGAGAAAATTAAGGAATATGATGTGTAACAAATTTAAATGCAGATTAATTCTAGAGACCAAATAATGGTCAAAATAGCTTCGTCTTAAAAGTATGAAGTCATAGAAGGTAATTTCTAGCGACTCGGGAGCTTAACATGTCAAAATAGGTAACAAGATAATACAAAAGATATGAAAAAGTCCACTCAGGGTGACCAGAACAAACTGAATATCTTATCGATTTAAAGATATTAGGAAAAATAACATCACAAGCCTACTTACAATGCTGTTGCTATAAATACTCCTGCCTTACGTGCACAATTTTTGTTAACCCATTAAAAAAAAACCAACGCCAATAAAATCATATGCTACAAGCTGATGCAGTAAATGTATTTTAATAACAATTTCGATTAGTTAAGAGCTTCATAGAAAAAAGAAAATTAAAAACAACGGACTGATATATAAAATAGTTGACAGAGGATTTCATTTCATATTTATACTACTGACAAATAACAAATAAATATTTAATTCATTTTTCTTTTCTGTTTTTCAGCCAATATGATAATGTTATTTAAATTAAAAATAAATATGTGTTTTTGTTGTTGTAGTTATTATTGTTTTTAGCTTATTAAATGAACATATGAAATGGCTTTTCAATTGAGTGCCACGCCCAGATGTTTCTCTTCATTTATTCTGTTTTTCACCAGCGTGGGCCGCCTAGGTTAAACTCAATGAGTGGTCGATTGGGTCGCACCACCTCCACCTCGACGACTTGTGGTGGCTGGTAGACAGCAGCTGGTGCTACTACCTCAACAACTGGTGGCCGGTACGCAGGGTAGCGAGGACCAACGTCCACTTCGATACAGGGACGTGGCAAACGGATTGGTGCAACATCCACCTCCACAATGGGACGACCATGATGGTGGTGATGGTGATGGTGACGCTCCTCTTCGTAGTATGGCATCCTGTTTATTATTTATATAAATATCCTCAGGTCTCCTTGTAGCGCCTCTAAAATTGTACTTGACGCTTCGTTCGCTGTTTGTTAACTGACTTACTTCTGCAACTGGTTGACATATTTAAGCGAACGGTTTTCGGTCATTTTGAACAGGTCGGTACTTTTTATTTTTTGCACACTGAAGAGGGATTACTTCATTATCTTGTCAGGTGGTTTTAGTTGTCTTCGATAAACATTGATAAATAACTTTCCAGTGCGGGACGGAGTGGCAAAATAAAGTAAAATGCGTAGTGAAATTTCCCAATTTTTACATGCGAATTGCATCAAGTTTGGAAATCGGAAAGTGAATCATAAAAATTGGCGAAAGTCACATACTATTCTCAAATAATGATAGCTTTAACAACTAATTCCTCACTGCTTCTGTCATTGCTTTCAGATTTGGAACTTACTTCCAATGAAAATTCGTTCCAGGAGACAGCCCAAAAATCGCTTGTCAATAGTAAACTTCTATTCATATTAGCAATTATATGGCGTTGTAGAATTCAACAAGTATAATTGTAGATAAGATATTGATGGATCAGAGAACGCAAAAATAAATTATTTTGTGTCTATAATAAACTGATAATTAAATACAGTTTCAACTACAAACATATTTGTGTATTCAGTCAAAAGAAGCGAATAACTAATTCCGGCATTGAATAATGACAAACCAAACAAAGTAAGTAAAGTAATTGAATGGGTATATTAAGTACAGTTAACTATGAAAGGAGTGAAAATATTATAAATAAAATATTAAGTTTGAAGTAAATATATAAAATATAATAAATACTATTATTAAAGGCTGTAAATGATATACATATGTACAAAGTCATCTCTATATTCGAATGCCATAATTTATTGCTAGGATTGCAATCCCCAAATCGAAACCGGAACCAGAACCACAACTTTCCCGATTGAAATTCAGAACTGGAACCGGAACCAGAACTGAAATTCAACATTTTTAAAAGAACCAGTAATAGGAACCGATAATATTAGTCACGACAGAGCCACAATAGAATCGAACAACGAAAAAAAAAACCGGAACCAATTCATAACCTTTGCCAGCACCTGTACACCTTATGAACTGGAACCGGAAGGAAAATACCATTCTGTTCGTCACCCTTCTTAAAATTATGCGCATGAAATTCTGATAAGCTTAAGCAAACTCAAGTTTTTTTGTTGCTTATAATGATAGTTTTGAAAAGTTTCACTCAAGTCTTTTAACTCAAGTAGATCGTTTGCTCAGCTAACGGAACACAAGTAAAACAAATTAGGGTTGAGGTATGCAACTTAAATATACTATTTATTTATACAAACAGATTTCAGAATAATTCACTGTTTTAGCACATTATTTTGTTGTAGAGAAGATGGAGTGGGAGTTTATCTACCATTGTGGATAGGGTGGATTATTGTATTGTTGTTGCTGATACTGATAGGTCTGCTGCTGCTGATAATAGCCCGCTGTGCCCATGGACATGCTACCAGCAGCATATGGCTGAGGTTGTGGCATCATCACTTGACCACCTGCCATGGGCGTATATGTAGCCGCTTGGGTTACGACTACGACTTCGGGCCGAGCAACCGGCGCTTGATAATATGCGCCACCCCAGCCGGGAAAAACATCAACCTCGATATCTGCAATGGTATGATATAATAAATATTTGTAATTGAATATATATATGGCAGAGCAATCATATCCATCTACGAAATGTGGCTCATCCATTTTGCTTACTTGGGCGATAATGGTGATGACGATAGCCATAGCAATAGGAATTTTCATAGTACCGCATATCTCTTGCCAACCTCTCTGTGTGCTGTCTGGAGCACAACACTTTGTCTACTACGACATATCGTTGCCAAAATGTTTTGCTATAGCCAACAAGTGCCCAACCCAACATAGGCTGATTTCCAGTGCAGTGCAGAGCCCATCCATCAGCGCACAGCTTAATGGCATTTTTGTTTCCAGTGCGCCAGATAAGCGCTTCCCCCATTCCCAAAAACACAGGTGATTGGTTAGTCATCTTGAGTGGGCCACAATCGAACTGATAGCAATTGGCGATAAGCGTCGCGGGGGTTGCACACAAAGTAAACTACAGAAAAATCAAAAAGTTATATTGTGGCCTGTATGAGCAACATAGAAATGTGTCGTACCTAAAATAATATTCTTACCAAATATGTTTCAAATTCCAATTCTTATGGATCAACCCTCGTATTTTAATTTTTCTTTTTCGTTGATGAACATATTATGGTGTGGTGAATATTTCCAGAACGACAGATCAATGCCTCGATAGTTATTGATTAGCATTGATAATAATCACAAAACATGAAGCATAATCCACAGATTGGCATTGTTATTGAACTTATTGCCACTAGACGCCATTTGATTGGCGGCTTATCGGAAAGATAAGAAGACTTTGATAAGCATAACCCAAAGTGAAACGAGCACACATTCTGATAAGTTATAAAGCACACATATATATTTTTATATTTATTTTCTGAGCTTGTCTACATGTCTAAGAAATTATTGTTGAATGTTGAGCTGCATAAATTCATCGAAAATGATCCGTTTTCTCCTTGGCTCAGTAGCGTGGTGGTGGATTATGGTAGTGTCCATCTGGTGGTGGTTGCTGATAGTAGACTGGTGGTGGTGGTGGCTGCTGTTGTACAACGACAACTTGGGCTGGTCGTGGTGGTGGTGGTGGCTGCTGTACAACCACAACGGGAGCGGGACGCGGTGGCGCCTGCACAACCACAACATTGGAGCGGCGGGGCCAACGTGGTGTGATATTCACACTGATAGTGGGGCGACGTCCACAACGATCACCGGGGGCCATTTTGTTGTTCTTTTATTTGGTATTTGACTGGAATTGTGCTAAGACTTTATAAAATACGTCCAAATGCGTTCGCTTATCGTACTCGACTGAACTGAAAGCTAATTAAAAGTCGCGATAAAACGCAATTTGCAAAAAAAGCTTTGCCAACTTATTTTGTATATATCGACATAGCTCATACGCATTGTGTGCGATAACAAAACAAAAGCAAGAAGGAGATAGTGAAATTGATTAGGGTGCTTGATTGCAAATATATATTTATGTAACTTGTGCTAATCGTATCTTTACCGATCGATATTTGATTAGTTTTTTCACCACAGTATAAATTTGTGTCGAAAAGCTATGTTCCCAATTGAGCTCTTTTTACTTTCTTGTTGAGTCACCTGACTGGGCTTCCCTGCATTATAACTAACCTTTACTAATGGATGACTAATGGATGACTTATATTTAATATAATATCTACATGATAATAATACGTTATATACAAATATTTCACAATTCTCAATAATATCTTATGCATTTCTTACACAATTACGACACTTTACTCTTGACAATTTGGTTATTGTAAATATTTGCAAGTCAATTAGGCAACCGAGCAACACAGGGAAAAAGGGAGTTTAAAAGTAAATTAAATTTGCAACTGCAAATTGCTGGACAAATAAGTGAAGAAGAGATCAGATGGTTGACATAATAAGGGGAATCTCAGGAGTTTCTTAATTACACAAAATGTGGCCATAAATACTCACATGCAAAAATATAAATATATACGTATATATGTATATATGTATATGCATGTGTGTATATTGAGTACATTGTTAACATGAGAATTTGAAATGCGTTGAGTTGCTTTTTGGCTCTTGCTAATTGAGTTGTTGTTTCACTTGTTGGCAGTGAAGTGTGTGGCAAAGGGGGGGAAATGGTGGAAACGTTGCATTTGCAAAATTTGCAGCACTTGAGTGTCACTTTGATCAAAGCAAAGAAGGGGAGGGAGGTGTTGAATACAAGCACTTTGACTTCAGGGGAGTGGGGGGCTCTGACAGGCAAAAAGTTAAACATGCACAAAGCAACGAGCGAGCTGAAAACTTTTTCGACTTTGCCCAGAAAGTAGTAGGAAATGAATGAGAGACTTGCGAGCCGAGGCGGCTTATGCGGCATAACTCGTACATATTACAAAATGGATTTCAGCATTGAGCCAAGCTGCTGCTACCCATTAACATCATCATCAGTATAAGCAATGTGGCGAGGGGGAGTGGCAGGGGAAAGGCAGGCAGGCAGTTTGACAGCGCGTAGCCAATGCAATGATGCCGCTTGGCTTCGTTGCCATCAGCTCCAGCTCCAGCTCCAGCTCCAGAACCATCTACAGCTCACCCCCCACTCCCCTGCCAATGCCTCTGCATGCCTTTTTATATTTTATACCCATTAAAAATGGGTTTAAGAAAGGGAGGAATGAATGCTCTGCACAGAAAATTTAGCATTTCGATTTTTGTGCATCGATAAATATCGACTTTTAACTTCAGTAATTGAGCACATCTTGAAGCCATCAATAAGAGCGAAATCTGATATTTATACAAATTTATAAAACATTGTTTTTTTTTTATAATTCATATTCCCTAAAACTTAATAACTGGTATATTAATAATAACATTTAAAAGTAGTTTTTATAATTTTGATTAATTTGTTTTGGGTTACAGAGTATCTTAAAGTCGGGCACACATTAACCACAACCGCTCTTTTTTCGCATGCATATTTAAGGAAATGAATTGCAAGCCTGGCAAGATAAAGCGCCAGCGTCTCAGAGTCATGTGGAGCTCCGAATCGATAACTGTCAAAATATAAGCCGGCGAGCAACACGCAAGACAGGCACCAGAAAGAGAGAGAAAGATGTTGGAGTGGGTAGGGGTAGGGGTAGAAGAGAGAGAGAGAGAAAGAGAGAGTTGGGGAGAATCAGAAGTCGTCGCGAGGCGGCACACAATTTAAATATTTATGGAGCTGAGCAAGTGGCGCCGCAGCACACGGCATAACCAAAAAACCGTAACCGTAAACCGGGTAACAGCACCAGCAGCAGCAGCGGCAGCAGTAATTCGAAACCACTAGTGATGGTGGCAGCTGGGGCAGGGAAGAAGTCCCAGCGGGGAGTGGAGGATATGGAAAGCATTATTGGCAGCGCCAGAAAACGCATTTCCTGCACATGTCATGACATGAAGGCGTCGACCAAAATGCAACGACAAAGGTGGCTTAGACGAAGGAGATGGGCAGAAAGGGGAAGGAGAGGGAGAGCAGAGAAGACACAAGGGGAGACTGTAGGGAAACAAGCGTAACGCTTGAAAGAAGCCGCAGCAACAGCAGGCTTCACGTCTGCTTTTCGTTTTATTATTCCAGTTTTTGTTTTCTTTTTTTAGAATTTTATGGTAACATATTTAAAACAGTCACTGCACAGTTTGATGGCAACTCTGTGATTTATTGATGCATGTCAAAGTGCGACAGTTTGTGGAGCAGTGTGCAGCTATTTAAACTGTGCTAAATTCAAAATTAAATCTGTCTCGCTCTCTCTCTCTCTCTCTCTCTCTCTCTCATATCCATATTGCCGAAATGATGTGGTGCTGATTTCCCCTCCGCTCTTCTCTTTCCTATTTGTGGCAATTTCCGTTTTTCGTTTTCCTATAATTGGTTTTCGCTTATTGTGACAAACACACGAGTTGAGCCCCAAATTTAATAAAAGCCAATTCACGCACGCACATCGAGGCACACAAACTTTTGTCCAGTTGTCCTGGCTAATGAAGCAGGCGCAGGGTTCATTTTTTTAAACAAGTTGTTGGGGAGTGGGCGGTCTAGCCTCAAAATAAAGTTGTTGATTTGCGGCTGGGGGGGGGGGAGTGGCTCGGCAGAAATGTCAAAATGTCAGCAAATATTTTGTAACTATGTTGTATGGCATACATAACACAGTGCGCCAATACCGCGCCACGCCGTCGTCCATCATTCAGCCAAGCGTAAAAGTATCTCAAACACCGCCCTTGCTCGAGTCCACTCGAGTGTGCAATTAGGTGAAAATAAATGGTTTAACAAACGCCTCGAAGTATGCAATCATTTAAATTTCACTTCATTTGTTCTTTTCATGATTTCAGAGCACAGAACTCCCCTCATCCGCCCCCAAAATAGCCAGAACTTCAACATCCACCACTCGGTGCGTAGTTGCGCACTCCTAGACACCAAATTACGGAACCAAACAAAAATTATTTTGATTTATATGCAAGGCGAAGACTTTCTGTCCTCCTCCTGTCCACACCCCAGCTGCTGAAAGTGTCGTCTTCGTCTTCGTCGTCTTCTTCTGTTTCTGCTTATTTTTTTCTATTTTACTTTTTAGTATTACTCTATCAGAGGGTAAGGCTATTATAGTTTTGTGCTGAATTGTGTTGCTTTTGACAAGCTTGGATGTTCCTTAGAATCATCATTGAGTGGAGAATGGAAATCGATTCATGGCCAGAACACTGGCTTAAAAGTTATATATTTTTTTAAATTTCAGTATTATCCTTATTTTAAATGCCTCAATATCTCTTTTTAAGCTTCACAGTTGACTGGAGATGAGTCCTGATCAGTTTCCTATTTTTTATTATTTTATTAATATTTCAAATTAAAAAAGAAGTTTTGAAAAACGAAAATTTGTTTGCAAAGAGCATTTTGTATTCGTTATCGTGCTAGAATTTGGTGTTCTTTTTCATTTTGTTGCTTGTCGTCGACTGTCAATAGATTTGGCCCAACTAAATGCTTTGATTCGCACTGGACATGGACCCCCAACCCTCTACTCCCAAGGTCCACCTGCCGCACCATCACCCCGCTGTTTAGCTGCTGCCGCGTAATCCTGGCCTTTGCCTGTCAACAAAACGCGCCGAAAACGGATTTGAAATGCAAATTTAATTTGAGACGCGACGGTGGCTGCTGCCCCCCTGCATTTTCGCTCACCTCCACCAGGACTGGCCAGCAAATGTCTTCAAGTTTGAGCTTGAGGTCCTCACATTAATTGCCCACATTCCTGTGTACGATTTATTCAAGTCCTGTGCGCGTTTTGCCTGTTAATTTTGCGCCAAATCAGCAACAACTTTGGTTTTCCATTCCTATTCGAATTTTCCATTTCGATTTGTGGCGTGTGCATAAAATTTTACGCTGACTACCCAAAAATAACTGTTTGAGCATTAAGTTGGTGGGTGTGGGGGGTGTGGGTGGCAGTAGGCACTGGGTCCTATTCTGTTCGCATGCTGAGTGTTTCCGGCCTGATTGAAATGTTGGCAAACTATTGCGAAAACTACTCGCAAGTTTATTGGCAAATTGATGAAGTGCTCCTTTTCATATGTATGAATGTCTGTGCGAAGCTATGGACTGAAAACAATTTCTAGTCAAGTTGCCTACACTTTCAGTTTAGAGCCTAACCAGCGCATTTACCGCCTCCTGCGTCCACTCCTCCTTCTTCTTCTCCTTGCAAGTTATATTGCGTTGCATGCCGCCTGCAATTTGGCGCCGCTGATATGCAAATTAAGTTGTTGCGCTAAACGACGTGCCGGGAAACAGGTTCTGGGTTGCTTCTCCCCTACCCACCATCCCCACTCTGCTGCCTCCCAAGCCCCAACTCATTTGTATTACAATTCGTCACAAACTGTGCTCATGTTTGAGTGTTTGTGTGCTCGAGCTTTCAAAACTTTATGCGCCTCTGTCGAAAATGCATTTAAATTTCATAGGCGAGGTTTGCCAGCAAAACTAATCGATTAGATTTAACATGAATATATATTGAAGTTATGGGAATAGTTTAAGCTATGGCGGAGGACAGAGAAGATTTACTGATTACTTGAATTAAGCATTTAATGTGAGATTTCAGGAAATTGATGAGCATTTTTATTTTTTTCAAGAAATTAAAGTAATAGAAATATATTTAGCAACAAATTTATAATCATACATAATTCTTTCCCATTTAAATATTCTGAACCGATTGAAAATGGACAAGAACTGCATAATGAAGCCCTATGGAAGCCACTCCGACCTTATAAGGTATATAACTTTTTATTCAGCACACAGAGTCAACTCGGGCTAAATGTATCCATCTGCCTATCTATCTGTAGCTCTATATGCGATATGTACAATAAGTTGAATAAGTTATTGTTTTAGTGGCTTCTTAAGAAAAGCCATTTAATATGCATTCTCTGATTAATTGCCGAACTCAAAGCTATAATAAGACTTTCACGTTGCTAACAAGTTATCTACTATCAGCTTAGACCCAGTTCTTAGAACTTTTCACTCTTAAAATTGAAGTTTGAAACACTTTTCGCATGCTCCTCGCTTGTGGCATGATTTGTTGCATGTGGCAGTGCGATTCGTGGCAAGATTTATGGTACAGGAAAGTTGCGCGCCTGCATAAATTGCTTGGTAATCTGAGCCATCAGAATCAGACAGAGAGAGATAGAGAGAGGGAGGGGGAAGTGCGGAAGGAGAGAAGAGAGAGAGAGAGAAAGAGCCGAAAAGCGTGCACTTCATTAGCTCAATAATTCCACAATAAATGATGCAAAACGATTGACAAAAAGGCAAGAGCACAAAACGAGTTTGATTTTCAGTTTTCCATTCGTCATTTGGCAAATTTCAATTTTTCCCCCAATTTCTCGTGCAAAGAACATGCGGAAACGTGCCACGAAATTGTTGCGTTGTCAACGAGTCGTATGCATTATGTTGAGGGGCTCTCTCATCACAAGCAGCAGCAAGCTAAAAGCATCACAAATCGCCAAAAAGCAAAATCAAATCCGAAATTGCGAAATTCAAATTGCCAAAATCGAGATGCATAACATAATTATGACAAGGCTTGCAAAACAAAAGCGATTTTGCGGTTACGTAAGGGGGGGAAGCGACCTTGTCCAAATTATAGGCTGAGCGCCGCTTAACGGCAACGGAAATGCGCATTATGAGATTTGGCTTTGACCCGTTGCCTAAACAAAAAATAGCAAAAACGAAAAAAACATTTATTAAAATCAGTGAAATCTCCGGAATTGGATGCTGAATGTTGTTTTATGTGGATGGAAATGTTAGTTAAAAACAGCATTTACACTCTGATATATATCATTTGTCCGACTGACAGCGCGAGGTAGACAGAGAGACAGAAACAGGGAGAGAGAGAGAGACAGAGAGAGAGAGAGAGAGAGAGAGAGTTGGTGAATTTTCGTGGAACGTTTGGTTTGCGTGTGGCTGCAATTTTAATTAAAATTTATTGATTTACAGCTGAATAAATGCGCATTGCAATTGCAATTGCAATTGCATCAATGTCGTGACCGTTTGTCGTACTGCATTTCTGCCATTTATTTAAGCCCCAAGCGCCACACACACACACACGCACACACACACACACACACACCGAGTGCTCTAATACCCGTTTTAATACGTTGCAATCCTAGTGCTATCGCGGGTTTGGCTCTGCAATTCGATAATCGAGTGTGTGGCTTAGTAAATCAGCTCGAATGTGATGCTAAAAAATTAAATATCTTGTTTCAAATTGCTTCTAAACATAAATGTGTACACTGCGCAACTATGGCAATCTAAGAAGCCCAACTTCTAAATTACATTTTGCAAATATCATTTTCATTCTCATTTCCGAGAAGATATTTCATTTAAATTTAATATTTTGATTTAAAGATGTTGCATTCGATTCGCTATTTATACATCTTATTTTGGGAGTGCCGTTTTCTCTTCGTGTAGTAATTTCATTTAATTCAATCGGCATTCCTTTTGGCGCCATATTTAGTTTAATTTTCCAACTATGTGTAATTATCCCGCGATTTTGGTAAACATGATATTTAATTATACATTATACTCAAATTCATTTTTATTTGACTCTCGTAATATTTGGCTGAATAATAATGAACGTATGTTGAAGAGTTGATTTAATTAATGGCAGCTCGAAAGCGTCGCCATTCAATTAAATATGCATTCAACCCCAAATTACGTTCTACATATTTACATCTCTATCTCTTTCTCTTTCTCTCGCTCTCTCCTTCTCTCTTTTGCATAAATGCAAATTTCGGCTTACTAACTTAATTACATATTTTAATAATTTTGTTTAAATAAAAGCTTAACCGTTTCGGCTAACACACAAATTTCCAGTAACCAACAAAATGTTGTATTAAATATTTTTGTAATCATCATTTTTGATTAAATATTTACTAAGCCGATTTAATGCTGAACATGTTTTGTGGAACATTTTAACAATTGTTTGTTTATTGTTTGAAAATAATTAGATTATACAACCAGCAGTTAACAATTGCCATATATGGTTGACTTTAGATGCATCGACCTACAACATCATTAAGAACCCGTTTAAAATGTAGTTCTTTTATTAAATAATAACTTCATTTTGAAGGTATTTAAACCAAATTTAAGCCTGCTCTAAGTAAGTCAAGAAAAACTCTCTGGAAGTCAAAAATTGTGTTATTTAAGTTATTTTTATTTCGAACATCGATTTGTAAAAGGAATTAAAGTTTTTCATTCAGATAAACACTTTTATTACTTTTTCCAACAACAATTATTTAATTTAACATGCTATTTATTTATTTTTTTCAATAAATTTGTGCTATGCATTCAGCATATGCCACTGGTTTTGTTTTTTTTTTGTACTCATTCTCAATCTCAGCTGGTTGGATTCGATAATACATTTCCGTTTTTAATTAAAGTTTCAGTTGTTGAAACATTTTTCAAAAAGTTGTTTCAGAAAAAGTCCGTTTTGCTTGGCCTCGACGAAAACAACTAACTATTTGCGGTACCCAGCGCCCCGCGTCAATGTCATTAACAGGTGAAAGTTTTCAGCAGCGACTGTACACCCATACACACACACACGCACACACAGCTACGCACAGGCACACACACGCCCACTAATACAGAGGCATCATTATGTGTGTATCTTAGCAAGAAGCAGAATTGTAATTGCGGTTCATTTGACAGTTTTCATTTAGTTTTCCTTTTCTTTTTTTTCCATTTGCTGCATTGTCTTCGGCAGACAGGAAGTGGGTTGAGAAGGGTAAGCGGAAAGTGTGGCAGGATGTTGCCACTGCTGCTGTTTCATTATTAATGTTAACAAAGTGTTAAGAAGTGCATTAAGCCAAATGTTAACTGCCACAGTCCAAAAGTTAAAACTACAAAACTTACGGCTGTAAATCAGCGCAAGAAGAAGAAACGAAACAGCCAAAAAAGTTGATCTCGCTCAAAAGTCTGCTGGAACAAGGATGGGGGACGGGCGACGGGCGACGGGGGACGAGGGACTGGGGGGTCAGTTGTTAACATCTGGCGCTGATTTTTAAGGCCACGCTTGGGGAGAGATTCGCGGCTTAATTACAATAAAATATTTAAAACACTTGGTTGCTCCTGGCTGCGCTTGCCAGCTGTTTATGGGCCGAGCATTGACTTTTACGACCTGGCTCACATGTCGGAAACGTAATTTGATAGTTATGCCTGCAACACACATACTCGTATGCCCAACCCCAACCCCAACCCCAACCGCAACCCCAACACCCTTACACTACCCCTGCAAACAGCCCCTAACAATATGTGCAAAAAGCAGGCGCGCAGCATTGTCAAAGTTTTAACCAAGTCGCATGAATATTTAGTTGCGTAATGCGCCAAGAACCCCGCCCCTCCCAACTCATTTTCTTTATTAACCAACTCCTCTCAACTTCCCCACCCCCGCGCTCGCCACTACACGTTTATCTTTAATTTGTGCGACAAGCTAAACAAAACAATGGCAAACTCAAAACAATGGTAAAGAAAAGAAAATGCTAATTTTATTGACACCGCCCATCCAAAATTTCTGACAGCAAACGCGGAAATTGAAGAAAGGTAAGCGCGGTTTGCGGAGGGAGGAAGGAGGACTGGCAACAATTTAGGGTAGCTGGCTGGGAAGTCATTAACACATTTGCGCAACCCAGTTGTATACTATATAGTACACGACAGCCACGCCCACATCCTGTGCCTAATTAACACGTTTTGAATTGTGAATTTCGAAATGCGGCATCAACAATAAGAATAGGGGAAACTCGGGAGCAAGGGTGTGCTCCGTTAAGGGGTGGCGTTGGTGTAAATGTTATGCCAAAAAGGATTTAGTATTAAGTAAAACAACAATTGAGGATTTCGCTGATTATTGCAATGAATTTCCAATACTCTGACCAAGTTTGCTTGTAGAATTTGCAGAACACAATATTTTACAACTTTGTTTTCTTTTTAAATAACAATCAATGCATTCTAAGTTTATGTATTATGTATATATTCCAAATATATATATATATATATATTATATATATATATATATATATAATGAAATAATACCAGTAGTTATAAATATTCTATTATAAATATGCCAGCTTATTTCTCATCTAATTTTCTATTTGTTACAGTTGAGTATGCAAATATTCATAGGCACTGAAAAAAGTAATAAAATAAATATTGAATTTATTACATTTTATTAAATATATACATTTTTTTAATTATTATATTTTATATAATTTAAATCGTAGCTTTCGTTGTACAACATATTTAAGGAAACCTTTTTAAAAACTGTGAAAGTCTAATATTTTATGGCTAACAAACAAAAATGACACCAAGAGAGATTAAGAAACAAAATGCTAAATTTAATGTATTTTATACTAAACAAAAAGTAGTTTCTAATTTCGTATAAGGTTTTGAGGGACAAATAAAATGTTTGGGATCACAGCCCCAGTTCCATCCTGAGACAAATAATTTAATATCGACCTGACGCAGGTTCTATGTAAATAAGCAAACTGCCTGTTAACCGATAAAAGCCCCCGATAAAAATCAGTTAATATCCTTTGCCACAAGGGTAGAACAATCTGTTACCGTATTGATTCCTGCTCTGCTACCGTCACTTTGACTTCTGCAGGACCTTTTTGAAACGGTGGGGGTGGAGTTTGGGAGGTTCGCTATTCTGGGCGCAACCTTGAAGGTGTCAAAGTAACATATTTTTGGCTTTTGATGGAGGGGAGGTGTGAGCGCCGAAATGGGCGTGGCAGTTGTTAGGCACCAAATGAAATTAAAACGCGCATAAATTATATGCTGAAGAAGCGGTACCCGAAAAACTGACGATGAACATAAATCGCTGAATATATTAAGACATTTTGCTGGGGCCTGTTAATTTCTTGGCATCAAGTTTTGCATACTTATTTCAGGGTTGGCTACTAGGGGTGGGGGGAGAGGGTGTTGAGTGCTGGGTGTAGGGATGACTACATAATTGCTCAATAGTGTGCAGCACTTTGTGTAAGCAATTAAGTCGATTGTGAGCGGGTAGGAAATTTTTTGGCTGTGATTTATGTGTGTGCTGCAGATACGCCCAGCTCTATTTAAGTGTGTGTGTGTGTGTGTATGTGCTTGGGTGTGTGTATGGGTTGCATGTCATTTGATTAACTAGAGTTGTGGTAGTTGTTGCTGTTGTGGCTGCTGCAATTCGCAAGAATTTTAATTTCAGTCTCAATGCCGAATGTTTAATGTCAAGCAGATCCTGTCAGCCAGCAAATTAATTAAAAATGCTTTAAATATATAAACAGTGGGTAAATGTTGCGAATATAAAACCCCAGCAACAAAATATTATTAACTCAATGCGAGCTGATAGCTGAGCATTACGCAAGACTTTTGTCATTAAAAAATCTGCTAGAAAAGGGTATCTTGTGCGGTGCACAGGCAGAAGATTAACCAAGCGGGAGATGTAGTAAATATATATATATATATATATATATGTATGCCACACATTTCACTCAGAAATCTTTTGCATATACGAGTATCTAGATTTTTACAAGACATAAGCAGCAATTTCTTTTTGTGATTTTATTGATAAATATCGATTGACGACTCGCAACTTTATTTTACAGGTTATGAAAACTGGAATATAAAAGATATTTAAATTGGCTACCTGTCCTTGTCTTTGATTATTGACATATGTGTGACTAAGTATAGTCTAGGAAACTGGAAACTATAAATATATATATATATATATATCGATATCATTGCTCGTTACAGGTCGGTAAATCACCCTTGCTTTGCTTTGTTTTTTTTTTTGCATATTCTCTGGCCAAACTTGGAAAAGAAAACAAAAGAAGGAAGTGCTCGATGGGATATTTTATTTTACAGCTCTCGCTCGTCATCAAAGTTCAAACTGCCTGTCGTTATATTTTTCACCCACGCTGCTCGGCCCAACCTTTTTATATAAATCGAAAAAAGTTTGTAACTCAACCCTGTGCCGGTTTCGGGCCTCGGCTTTTAGCTGCCGTATATTTTATGGCTAGTTGTAATGCCAAGTGTCTGAAACTGAGACGCAGTGAAAGTATCTCTTTCTCTCTCTCGCTCTCTCTCTCTCTCTGTCGCTCTCTCTCTCTCTGTCTGTCTGTCTGCATGTCGCAGGCTCCAAAGTGGCCAAAGTCATGAGTTTGTCAGTTGTAAAAGGCCAAGAAGGGGTGCTGGGAGTGGTGGCAAATAAAAAGACATTGCATCGAGGCTTTCAGGCAGAGCAGCAGCAGCAGCAGCAGCAGTACAGTGAAAATACCTTTACAAATAACATGCAAGGCAATTTTCTTGGAATTTTTCAATTACGTAATGCAATTGAGCGAAATTGCAACAGCGAAATTGTAAAGAAAAATTGTGTTGCATATAAAATAGATAAATATGTTATTTCATATATAAGTGGCAGAGGTTATTTCATATCTTTGATTGCAATGCTGGCAGCTGAATGAAATATTAATATATATTTGAGCGCACAAAGCTGAGACTTATTTCAATAAGTCAAAATAGCTCTTTGCTGCCTAAAACATATTTGCTAATAAAATTGTTAAGCAAGCAAAAGATGCCTGCTTAAATTCTGAGATGAAATCATTCTTAAAACTCGCTTGAATTTGTTTTTTTTTTTCTTTTTGTAGAAACTATGAAAGACTTTGTTAGATTTAAGTTAGACAGGTTCAAATAACTTGCAACTTTTGCTTGTCACAGACCCAGTAAACTTCTCCGACTCGCAGGGCATGACCCGAATTCGCTTTCAAGAGTCTTGACTGTAGCTAACAGCTTGCTGCTGCTGCTGTTTTTTTTTTTTTATGACAACTCAATTTCGAAATATATTTTAGTTTGTCAGAAGCAATCGCTTTATGCTCAACAATCCAACTCACACCTTGCAACTCAATGCTGGCACCTAGAGCAATCCATGACCTGATCTATAACCAGGCCAGGAGTTGTTGCTTGTTGTTGTTGTTGCTTGGTGTTGTTGCTTGTCGCACACAAAACGCATAAATTTATGTCAAAGACTCGACGAAAAAAAAAAACAAATTTATTTGGACTTTTTAACAACTTTTGCGAATGTGCAGTTGTTGCTGTAGCTGTAACTGTAACTGTAACTGTATCTGTTTTTGTAACTGTAACTGTAACAGTAACTGTACATGTATATTTTGTATATTTATGTGTGTTGTGTGCTGCCTGAGCCAAAAACTTGCCGCACTCAGTTTGCAAATATTTTTTTATGTGCATATTCTGAAAGGGGTTTTTGGTTTGGTTTTGGGAACACATGTTTCTGACGGATGTTTTTTTTTCTTCTTTGGCATTACAAAGGTCTTTTGGGCTTGCAAGCTGCTCTTTTTGACCACTTTTGTTGATTGCGCCAAAAAAGGCAAAGGCTAAACGGAGAGACCAAGCCAAGCTTACTGAAAGGTTGCACACACACACACACATAAATACACGCACAGTGCGTAACACACTGCCCCACTCCCCCCTACCTCACCCCTCTCCCTACAACCAAAAAACAAATGGAAAATGTTGTCAACCACACTTTGGAGAGGCATTTTAGTTAAGTGGCAATTGCTGTAAGTGGAGCAGAGGCACGAGTTTAAACTCGGCTAACGCTAACAGTAAATACGACAGCTGGTCACAACTGTTGCGCCTGTTTTGACAATGCAGCAGTTGTTAGCAACATGTTGCCAAAAGAGAGCGGAACGAATCGGCATTGAAACGCCGCAGTTCTCTTAAATTGAATAGCTCGGCAAACATGAAACGAACAATGCGATTCGAAATTGCGAACAGATTTCGCCTCGTTTCGTGACCCACAAAAAGTTAGCCAAGTCAAAAAAAGTAGGCAATGTTTAACGGAGATAAAGAGAGCGATTAAGAAGAGCATGCCGATATTTTATTTTATTTTTATTTAAATTTACTTATTAAATAATATTGAAGATTATTTATTTATTTACTTTCTTTACCTAATTTACTATTAACAATTTTATCATCTAAATAAGCATAAGAAAATAGAGTAGATATTCTCACATTTGTATATATCTTCCATCAAACACTAACCTATCACAACAAGGGGCATGCCGCCGCAACATTTGAGAGCGCAACAATGTTGCCAAGCGCGCTGAGCTCTCTTTGCTCGAAGGCGGCGCAGGCGTCAAGGCTGCACTGGCAGCTCGTGAACGAGCTTCGGGCTGGCCACGAAGTGCAGCCGACTAACGATCGGGTTGTGCGTCTAATTCATAGCTTCGGCTTTAAAGCTATAACAAAACTCAAATTGTGTTAGTTGGTAAGAAGCAATCGGCGGCAACGGGCGGCAAAGCGGATGCACAAGCCGAAGTTCCTTTAGCTCAACGTTCGTCGTTTATCGTTTATCGTACGCAAAACGCGCGTCTTTCGCCTTTGAGTGTGTGTCTGTGTGAGTGTGCATTTTAGTGTCCATTTTGGAGCTAATGAAAAGCCTTGTTGCCTACTTGCAGGCGGCTGGCGGCTAGCGCGTTGCTCATGTGCGTTGTAATTATGCAAATAGCTTTTGGCTTGAGACTCATCTGCAAATTCTCACCAAGAAGAATTACAGGACAGGACAGGACAAGACAGCAGCAGCAAGACCTCTATGTGTGTGTGTAGAGAGTGTGTGGCTAGCAGCTGTAAATGTGGCACTCAAGTGCAACTGTTAGGCCGACCTTGTCGTCGTCATGCCACATGTATATTCATGCCGGCACCCCAACAACAAACACAACATCAACAACAACAAACACAACAACAACATAAATAGAAAGTGGGCCAACTGTAACAGCAGCAACTGCAGCAACAACAACTAAAATGCTTAGCACAATTTTAAGGTTTCTAAGGTTTTGCAGAAGTTTTCTTGCTGTATTTTTTTTTACCCGGGCTCTGTGTCAGGACGCCGTCGCCCTGTCTCATTTGTCAAATCCTTATAAAATTCTATGAATTTCTTTGTTTGTGTTATTGTCGCAACTTGTTGTCGTAGAGAGCAGCAGCAGCAACAATCCGAAATGTGTATAAATCGTAAATAAATTCATTTTTATTATTCCACTCTGACAGCTGATTTTCGTTTGTCTTGTGACACACATAAAGTGACCAAAGCATTGTGCTTTTTTTTATTCTGTTTATATTTTTATTGTTCCTTTGCTTTGTTGTTTCCGGCTACCTTGCGACAATGTTGACCTACTCCACATTGTTCCATTTCATGCTGCATGCTTTTTGGCGCGCTGCCCTTTGAATCTATATATATATTTACATATACATCAGTTAGAACTGTGTTCACCGAATCGAGTTAGTTTTGTATGTGAATTAAGAAAATATGAAATGGTTTTTGAAAGGCTTCAATTATCTGCGCGCAGTTCTTATATTTATACAGTTTTTATTTATGGTTGTAAGACTTTAAAAAAAAATCGAATAAAATGTTTTCAAATTGATATAAATGAAAAAAAAAAAAATTAATAATGTGTTTAATAATCATTTATTTTATTGGTTTGCGAATAGCTGATATTTTAAGTTCAGTGACATAAATTGATTTATAGGCATATATTGTAAATTTAAGATACTTTTCGCATTAAAATTTAACAAATCGTTTATTAGGTATAAGATAATTGAAATTAATTTTGAAATAAAATAATATATTTATTTTGAAAATTGAAAATTGATTTATTGATTTGACAGACTATCGAAAATCTTTGAACAATATATACGAGCTGCGTTTTGCGACAATTGGAAGAACTGTTAAGGAAGAAAACAGTAAAAATTCAAAATATTTTAGATAAAAGCAAACACAAAATTTAGGCTTTAACATTTTTGTGTTATCAGTTAATTTACGTTTATTAGACATGTTTGGAAAATCCATTTCTTATTAATTTTGCAATTCTCAAGAACTTTGAAACATGAAAATCAGCTTTGGCTGCTAAGCCATAACTTTTGTTATTATTGTTGAGGACTCTGCAAAGTATGCAATAAAATATGTGTATGCAAATTATTCAAAAGAGGATTTGAACTTCAAACAAAAAGAAACGCTGTAATTGCGTATTCTAAAAAGTTGCCTAATGTGATTTCCCAAAAGAAATTTTCATGTCCTCAAATAATATAACAAATTCAGAGTGCTCTCAAATATATAAGAGCAGTTAACAAGTATTTTTCTCATATGAAAAGAGTTTTAAAATTGTTCAATAATACGGAATAAATTGTTCACATTTCCTAAGATTTAGCCAATCGATTTCATTATTAATGAGTACAAAAGGATAAAAAGGGGACAAGTGTTACTTGACAAGGAAGTTGTATTTCGGTTTTCTGCTTATTGGGGTTTGGTTTTTGGTTGCGTTTATGGTGGCACAATAATGCTATTCTAATTGTTGAGGCAAAAGGTTTGGTTTACCGGTCCTGCAGACAGGCCATGGCTAATAAGTTAACAGCACGCAAACAAATTTAGAGCTAGAACATAGCCAAAACTGGTGAAAAGAAGTGAGGAGCGGTTGGGAGGAGGGAGATGATGGAGTCGGGATACAAGCCAGTTAACATGAATAAGACATTAGGCAGCAGTTTACATGTGTACGAGTCAGAGTCCTGCAGGCACAGACACAGCACAGACACACACACACACACACACCCAAAGAGTGAAAGATATATATATATATATATAACGTATGTGTGTAGACACAAATAATGATTATTAACAAAATATGTTAATTTAATGTCTAGGCGTATCTGGAATTATATATCACTGCCTTTGCTTGTGCACAGAAGAACTGTGAACTGAGAACGGAGAACTCAAATTGAAATGTGTAAGGATTTAAATATTCATTGTGGGCTTTCGCTTTGTGAGTAATAAGTTGTAATAAGTGTTCCTTGTGGCACGTCACATTTTAATCAATTTAATTGAAACATTTCAATTATAAATCAGCCAGCCTAAAAGCTGCTTAAAACGCTTCACTCCATTGAAAGATAAAATACAATGCTATGAAATATTTATACTCGTTAATAACAATATTAATATTAAGTGCAAAAATGCCAATAGTCGCCAAAAGAAAGACAATGCATTAAATTGCATTTGTGCTGCAACATTGAAATGCCATTTGCCAGTGCTTGTAAAACTGCGAATCAAGTCGGATTAATAAATAGCGTCAATATCAATTGAAAAGTGCGCACAGCTGCCGCCATTACACACAACAAACAACAACAACGCGCAAAGCCACGGAACACACAACAAACAAACAACAACAACAAAAAAAATCAAAAGAGAATTAACAATACAGGAAAAGTAACGAAAGAGATAAAACAATAACAAGGACAACAAAACCAAAGGCAGCATCAGCATCAGGAGGAGCAGCGGCAGCAGCAGCAGCAGCAACCAAAAACCCACAACAACAAAGAGCAAACATGACAACCATAAAGCTCCTCATTATTGGTAAGTTTTATCTCACAATTAAACAGCAGCAGGAATTACAACAACAACAACAACAGACAACAATCATGGCAACTACAACAACTACAAAAGCAGCTGCTGCCACACTTATGCCATGTGTGCTATTTTTATTTTATTGTTGTCTGGGAACACAACAAGTTTTTGCCCCGAAGCTGAACTTTGTTGTAGACATGGCAAACGCACATATGAACAATTTAATTTTATCATAAGTGTTTTAAGTAAGTGCCTGCTAAATACGTTTACAAACATTTAATAGCAATCGAGTTGTTAGCGCCAGCAACAGATTAACAGGAAAAACCAACTGAACAAAGTCTTTGATTTGATTTACAAAAAATAAATTAAACTTCTGAAAGCTTAGTGGAATTAAGTGTTTGTCAAACTATTTGCCAAAATGGTCGACTAAACGGAATATTTATAAAATTAAAAATATAATGGATTTATTGACCAGAAATTAGGCAATATTTCCACAGGCATTTTGTGAAAAACGTTTTTAGCTGCAATTTGCCAGAAAGTTGCTCAGCTTTGACACCAGAAACTCAGTCATGCATTGCTTATGCTTTTCAACTAAAAACAAAAAGGGTAACAAATCCTGTCTTTTTTAAGCATTACAATATATATATATATAGATAAATGACGCAACTTTTTATGTATTTTGATTTTATAGAAAATATTATTGCCACGTTGTGTCCATTCCGCATTCCGTATTTATTTATTTTGCTTATTGTTTAGTTCACAATCATCTGCTTTCGACAGAAGAGACAATTATTGTTCAGAGAATTCAATTTGGGGGAGAATGGAATTCAATTTAGAGCTCAGCTTTTTAAAAACGATACAAATTACATAAGAACTAAAAATGTGCATATTTTCTAAAATCAAATTAAAGGAATAAAACGAATGTATGTATTAAAATTTTTGTCGATTTTGCAGTAAATTTGATCACAAAGGTTTCAAGCCTAGGAATGTATACTGCTGAATTTGTTTTAAATGGAATGGAATAAACAAAGAAATACATTTCAATATGGCATATTTCATGTTGCAGTGCAAGCGATTCGAACTGTGAAACCTAAGCCACAAAAGAAGTTAAAAAACCAAAGAAAATTATCCATTCTTTGATTTACGGACTTATCGTTATTGCACAAAAAATATTTTGGCCACATGAGAGAAAATAGTAATTCAAAAACTGACCAAAAACAAATAAAATCTAAACTGCTGCTGCATGCATTTGCAGAATTTATTTACTATTTATGTTATGTATTACAAATAAAACAGTTTAAATATCATAATAGCAATGTTGATTTAGTGTATGATAAGACAACTATTTGCTTGGCATATATTCTATACTGTATTCTTGGTAAGTTGTCCTTATTGCCTTGGATATTCTCCTATCTGGCTAAGGGTCTCTGCATTTTTTTATGCTTCGCTCTTGGTTAACTTTAGAGACTGTAAAATTTAAACATGTGGCCAGTGTTTAAAGCTATTGTTACTCCACAGATTGCACTTGAGTGTGTTTTTCTTGCTGCTTCTTGCGTTGGGTTTTCATTTTATGCGCGCTTTGGGAAATTTCACAATGCCATCGAGTCGGTGGGCGTGACGCAGGCGATGGGGTATGGAGGTGGTGTGGAGTGGCATAAGAGGCAGTGGGTGGAGAGCCGGTGGGGGGTGGAGGCAGTGGTTATGACCGCTCCCCAAACTCCAGTTGGTTGATGAGTGTGTTTTGGCTGCGTCCGGGCATGACCATAAACAAGACATGTCGTCCACTCGACAACGTTGCCACTCATCATCACCGACCTCATTCTCAGTGTGCCCCCAATTCACACGCCCCCGTTTCCATCATCTTCAGCTGAACGCCACAAAACTCAACGCCGCAAAATTTGTTAACAATTCATTTCCGCGCTTTGGGCTTCATAAATTGCTTTTATTAGCAAAGGCACAACAACAACAAAAAAAGAACGAGGAATATAAACCAACTTTTTCCTTTTTTCTCATAATTCTTTCTTTTTTTTTTTGGTAATAATACACTTGAACTTTTGCATAGCAAATAAAAAGCGTTAAAATGCGTGCGAGAGCACGAGAGGGGGAGAGGTGTTTATGTGGGGTGGACAAGGTCAACAAAGGGGAGCAAAGTGAATGGGCGAGGAGGGAGTTGGGGTAGAGGCGGGCTTGGTCATGAGCTGTCTGAAAATCAAATTAAAAGAGACGCCAGTTGGTGGCGCCCTGTTTTGCCCGCCAGGCAGTGACAAGTTGTGAAGTGGGACGTGAACCAGGACAACAAACTGAACCAGGACGTGAACGTGAACGTGAACGTTGGACTGCTGACTGCTGAACTACACCCTCTCTCTCTCTCTCTCTCTCTCTCTCTCTATCCCCCTCACACACACACACACACGGTCGCTCTCGCTCTGTCCAAGTTGTTGACAGGCACGCAGGCAATAAAATTCAATATTTCATTAAAACGCACGTTACGCATACGCAGCGTGCGCCGTTCACAACATACACAGTGAAAACCGCAAACTGCGTCGTTGTTGCTGTTGTTGTTGCTTTTTATCACACGCAGCGTCAAACTGGCCCAACGTTGAAATCCGATTTCGTGTTATTAGCAACGGAGTTGCCAACCCTGCACACAGAGCTTCATCCCCAACCCCTGACTGACGCACACACACACACACACACACACACACACCCAAACGGCATGTCGCTGACCAAATGCGGAGCTAAAATCGTTATACAACTGAAGTGGAGCCCGGCTACAGCTGCTCATACTCCTGCTCCTGCTCCTGCTCCTGCTCCTGCCACAGTGTTATCCTTCGCATTGAAATTGAGTCGTTTGGCTGACTGGCTGCCTGGCTGCCAGGCACGGGTTTTAGGCGGCTGCGATGCTGACAGATTATTTGCCTTATTATTCATAAGGGCTAGGGGTCCAAGTGCCACAGTGGCAGTTATTCATTACATTACAGAGTTTTGCAAACAGTAAAAAAAAGGAGAAGGTACGTTGAGTGCTTGAAAAGGTTTGCCACACAGTGTGGGCTGCCAGGGGCAGGGGGTCAAGTAAGTTAAATGCTGCAGTACATAACTCAATTAAAATTGCATATCTCAAACGCTGGGCACAACCCTCAAATGTGCTTGTGCAAAATCGAATTATAGAAATGGAATACATGCATAATTAAATTGCAGCAATTTTGTGGTGGAAGAGTAAATATATTTTCT
The DNA here is from genome assembly GCA_035041595.1 of Drosophila basisetae. NCBI lineage: Eukaryota > Metazoa > Arthropoda > Insecta > Diptera > Drosophilidae > Drosophila > Drosophila basisetae. The sequence continues at coordinate 5,346,410 of JAWNLB010000123.1, read as the reverse complement.
AAATACAATTTATACAAATACAATACAATAATATTCTTTGGACTGGAATAATTTTGTCATTTCAATAGTATTGTCTACTAATAGTCTACATTTGAAGTTTGCAAATTGACTTGAATTAGCAGAAGCCCTAAGAAATTGTGAAATATAACAACAACAAATCAAGTTAAAGCATTGATTGTATAAAATTGCTACATTTCAAAGTTATATTTAATAAAATATTAGTGCTTTTGTTTGCTGAAATTCGCAATGATTGAACTATTGAAATTAAATGACCATCTATATTTCAGACAACAAAATTAATTTCTTTTTTGGCGGCTAAATTACGGCTATAACTCTGTATTGAAATGCTTGAAAATCGACCATAAAACTGATTAAAAACTCATTCACATTAAATTGCCGAAATAGATATATTTAAATAAAAAATACAAAATAAAATAAATTTTCTTGAAACTTGCAAATTCGCATTATATTACCCATTAAATAATGATTAAACCTCGACAAGCATCAATTGTAACGAGCTGTAAATTCCATTTAGCACCGTGTCGCCCCGCCCCGCCTCGACTCGACTCGTCTCTCTCACCAACTTGAGACTCTTAGCCATTTGAATTCACTTGTATTGTTTTTTTTTTATTTTTTTTTTTATGGAATTACGTTATCTGAAATGTGCTTTTATAGGGCAATTGAATAGTCACGAAACACTTGACTCGATTCTGACTCGACGCGTTGCGTTATTTAGCTGCTCATTTGGATTTATTAATTGCGCTCGGGCATTGTGCGTAGCGAGTAAATTAATTAGCAAATACTTGCCTTAATAATCATTTTAATGGAATTTGTAATTTAATGCGACTAACGAGAGTTTTATGTGTGATTACGACTGCCCCCAACCGTTTACCACCTACCACCTAAACCCTACCCCACCCCGCTTACAACACTGCTATTGATTTTTTTCTGTCTGCAAAGTAAACCAGAGCCGCAAGCAACATCAGAGTAGCAGCTGAAACAGAAACCGAACCAAAAAACCAGAACCAAAAGCAAACCACAATTTATTTAAGCGGCTTTAAATATTTCAACATGCCAAGTTGCCAAGTGGAGCCGATGACGATGCCATCAAGGGGGGTTTAAGGGGGTCGTCTTTGGTGGGGTTTCAGTTTCGTCTCCTTCTCTCACTCTCTCTCTCTCTCTCTATCTCTCCCTGTCTCTCTCTCTCTCTCTCTGTTTTTCTCTCAGGTTGGGTCACTCAACTTTCGCCCGGGTGGTGGTGGACAGTCAATCACTTAATAAAACTTTTATAGCATGCCATTAATTGATGGCGCTAAATTCTCAGTGCAATAAAATATAAAGCAAATTCGAGGGTACTACAAGAGACGGGAGGTGTACATATAATTGGAATAATTTTGCTGCGTGCGGCGAGTTTTAGTTTGTTTTATTTTATGTGATTTCCCGCTTGATATGCTAAATATCCCCAAAAAGTTAGCCATCAATTTTAAAGGTTTCAATTATGGACGGAAAGTTGCACAAAATCTGCTATCGAATCTCCAAAATATCAATCTAGAAACACAGAAACGAATTAAATTTCAGAGGGAGGCTTCGAGCTCGAGTTGTGAAATATTTTCCAGTAGATTGCAAAAACAGAGAAGCAAATTCAAAGCTTTGCAGCTACAAACTAAACACACGTAAAATTTGCTGAAAATGAAATATTTGGCAGAAGAGCAACAAATGCAGCGAATCGAATAATGTGATATAAGACTCAAATATGTAAGCGATGAATTCAAGATTTTAAAGACCCCAAGTATAAAATCATACATGCACAAGTAATACGGAGTGTATACGTGCCAATGTGTGTGTGTGTGTGTGTATATCTGTGTGTTATCTTTTAATTAAACATGAATGAGTTGTGTTGCCTTTCAACTGTTGTGCGGGCCAGCAACTAAACAGAAATGGATTCAACATCTTCCAAAACCAGCCAAATTAATGTTGATATTTTCAAATGAAATTTTGATTGTCGAAAATTGTTTTTTGATTTCAGTTAATGCTGATTATAATAATTAATATATATTGTGGTAGTCTTAAGCCTACACCTCTTACTCACTGATTATAACTATTTAGTCTACAATTTATTGTTAAGAGACCAATGCATATTCTAAGTATATTCTGCACTTGCTTGCTTAAGTCGTGTTTGCTTATAGCTTTACTTTAAATTTAAGCACATATTGAAACTCGGAAATATCCACTTTATATTACTTTATATATACTTAAGTGACTAATATGACCAATCGTAAAAGTTTCTTGGCGAACACACACTGCACACACATCTGGCTCTTAAGCATCCCTTTTTACACCAGACCCAACAAATAGTCCGTCCACCCAGGCTCAACTAATCCCTCATATCGTCGCATCTTTTGCACAGGTGACGTTTTGGGGCCAAAAAGTTTTTGTGTTTTGTCTGCTTTTAAGCGTTTTCATGCACTAAAATCAAATAGCAGACGTCGTCGCTTGTGACATTCATACCAGACCAGAGTGCAGAGGCAGACACTGAGATACAGACAGAGACAAAGGGCATCAGCTTAGTTCTACATGAGTCAGCTGCTGCTGCCTCTCGCCTCTCGCGGCTCCTTGCCGAGGACAGGCGACATGGCTTGAAAAATATGAAAGTTGCTCCAAAATTTATAAGATTGCCAGCACGACTGGCTGCGCCTGCGACAACAACAAGAACAACAACAGTTTAAGCTTCAGTTTCAGAATTTAGTTGAACTTTCAGCATCAGTTGCACACACAGAGCACGTCGGCTATTTTTGTCGCAATAAAAACGTGGCTGGGCCACCGAAAACCAAAATAATCTGCAAATTAAGAAAACAAACAAACATAATATCCATATCTAATTGAAGCGGAATCTGTGCGATGCAGAAAAAAAAAAACGCAATATCCAAATATAACATCAGCCAACAATGTTGAATTTAATATGGAGTCGACAGCATGACAAAATATATGCCCAATAATTAATGTTTAATTAAATCTGAAATGCAATATATTTCTGAAATAATATTTATAATGATGCGACATATAGGCAAGTTATAATTTCCGTAAAAAGCAAACGAACAATAAAAAACGCCGAAGATTTAATACCCTTTGGCACTAGACACTTAAGCTTTTATCTGGAGTTTGATAAATTTGTATGTTTTTTAATATTTGAAATCGTTATAATATGTTTTCTGTTCAAAACAATATGGTGTATAATAGCCTCTAAACACGCACAAAAACAAATATATGGAAAATACTAAATGCTTTAAGTTGCTGATTTTATGTTATGCTGTCTCGGACGGAACAGAACTATAAATATTTTCGATAAAATTTCACCAGAAAGCATTAAAGTTGATATATAATGTTGAAGATCTTAATTGCTTTATGCCTATTATTATTTAATTAGTTTTTAAAATGTGTTTCTACACATTTGAATACATTTTTATTGCTTAAGTTTTAAATTTGTGAGTGTCGGGAAAACATAAAAAAAATATTAAATGCATATATATTATGCAATTGAAAACTAATGGAAAACACAAAAGTTCGGCATGCTAATAAATCTCTGCTGTGTCAGCCATTATTTAAACAGAAACTATAAGATAATTCAGATTATGTTTAAAGCTTCTCTCTTCGAGTGGCTAACCAAACGGAACACAACAGGAAACTAAGCCAACATATAGTTTAAAGTTCACTTGGCTTGAGTCTGGCTACAACTGCATTGCTGGAATATTACAAGAAATCACACATAAGAAAAAAGCCGAAAAGAAATGACTGCTGCGAAAACAAATCAAAAAATCAAACGAGACTAAGCAAAAAGCAAATCCAAATAAAAAAAAAACCCAAAAAACAAGAAGAAATAAAAATAAAACCACACAATCACACACAAAAATGTCCTTTGGGTGCAAAATCGATTAAAGGCAGTGCAAAACGAGCAGAGACGGAAGCTAATCAGCAGACAAAATATGGCAAGGACGAAGCAAGAAGAGGCAGGATTTTAGCTGTATATTCAGCTCTCCTTCAGTGTCTCACCTGATGCTGACATGGGAATTAGTATTTTGGAGTGCCTTGGATTGCTTACACATTACGAATCAGCTGCTTGAAGGGCGCGGCGTCTGCATCCTTGTCATCATGAGAGCCTTGTGAGAGCTGACTAATAAGCCGTCTAAAGCGTTCATGCCGGGGCTGATGCTGATGCTGAAGCTGAAGCTGCTCTTGATGCGGATGCGAATGCGAATGCTGATGTTGATGTTGATGTTGATGCCACATATCGCCAATTTGCGCCCACTGTGCAACAGCATTAATGCCAAACGAGAATGTGTTTCGCATTAGCAGAACAATTTCACAACGAGTGTGTATGTGTGTGTGTGTGTGTGTGTGTGTGTGTAAATGTTTGCTCTAGGGAATCCGTGGAGAATGGTGGGCGTGTCTACTGTAATTGCACGCCAATGTACGCACGTAACTGCATATTTACATATCACTCGTCGCGAACGCTGACAACGAACAGCGGCAGCAACAACAGTAGCAGCAGTGGCATCAACATCAGCAGTGGCACCAAGTAGCAGGGGAAAAAGTGAATTAAAATAAATTAAAGCATGCTTTCAGGCGGTGCCATGTAAATAATGCAGCGTCATTTTTCTCACAGCGAAATGGGCGTGGCAGCAAGCGTCTTTCTCACTCACAACCACACACACACACACACACTCACTGATTGATATGTCTGTCTGGCTGGCAGTCAGTCCTTGAGTCTCCACGGATCTTATCCGCTCCATTGCCAGCCAGCCAGTCAACCAGCCAGTGTGTTGGCCCCGTAGGTGTTGAATCATTTACAGAGCGAGTGCGTTTCTCGTTTCTTGTCAACGTCCTCATGTCAGCTGCGTTGATTGCGCCAAGTGGCAAGCAGAGATAGAGACAGAGAGGAGAATTATAAAAACAACAGCGAAAACACAAATGAACAGCCATCAATGGCCATCATCAAAGCAAAATTTAAATACCCTTACCACTTCTGCCTTCCAACTGCTCACATCTGGATTTAATTATGAAAACCACATATTTTTAGAAAAGAGCAAGCCAATAGTTTATTCATACAATAACTTGATTTTAATCCATTGAAAATGAGTAAAAGAGTATACTGAAGATTTGGAACAGGCAGAAGGAATATATTTTATAATGATTAATCATAATTATAATATATTTGTTAGTCTACTCTCACAGTCTGTATGAACCAGCTGATCTCAGAGACTATTATTGGCAAAGACTCCAAATCTTGAATATAAATTATTGTATGCCAAACGCAGATCAGGTTGATTTCATTAGCCTGATCCTATTTTGTTTGTTAAACATTGACTGCTAATAACATAAATCCGTCAAAGCAATAAATAAGATTATACACATCCGCTCAAAGTGTATGCCAAGAACAACAACTACTAAGAGTGGTTGTGTATCTGATTATTATAGCTGTTTGTGGCATGCCGCGTCGCACTCGCAGTCAGATGACCAGAACGCACTCCATCGCCTCCATTTCCAAAGGCGTTTCAATTAGATGCATTGATTGTCTGGCAGCTGCTGTAAATAAACTTAATGATACTGAGATTAAGTTGAAATTCGAGTTCAGTTAAAGGTTTTCTTGAATGGCTGGGTTTCAATTGGACAATTGTCAAGAATTTCGAAATGCAGGTAAAGTAATTCGATTAAGAGTCTAATTACGATTGGAGTGTGCAATTAATTGATTATTCTGATTAATTTTATATATTATATTATTTATATAACTTAACATTACATAAACTTACTTGCAGCTTATTTAAATACTTGAAATGCCCTCATTTAATATGCATCTGTTACTATACATTTAAATTATATGAAGAACTGTTCATGATTTGTGTTACTTTACTGGTTAAGAACTTAATGCTCGAATCCAAACAGAATTTATGCAAAGACATCACCAAGGAATAATTCAAAAGAATTTTATTTTGCTTCTGCTGATGCTGGTGCTGCAGCAAATCATATTATGAGGCAACACAGCCACTGAAATGCAGAAGTCAAAGCTAACCAGAAGTTAAATAGTTTAGTTGAATACTTCGAAATGTGCTTGCTGTTTTTGCTTGGTGTTCTTGTTGTTGTTGGTATTCATACTAAGGGTAAAGCATAATGTTAACCAAGTTTCGCCTTGGTTACCTTTGTCCGGTTCTGCAGCAGCAACAGCTAGATAAACCATAAAAAGTGGCTGCAACTAAGTGTACACCACAGTCATCACCTTCCACCCACCTTAGAAATGCCATAGGAGCTTGGCATACATACATACATACATACCTATACATATATTTTGATACATTTAGAGAATATTTGCAATCCAACAAATAGTTTTGCATTTTAATCTATCATTTTATAAAGGAAGTTGAATCTGACTGGCGAAAGCATTTTGGTAGAAATGTGACTGTTTAGCAGGTTTCCACTTACGATCTTAAAGCTAATAAATAAAAAATACAATATTAATATATAAATGAAATAAGTTCATAAATCTGAACTTTATATATTCTTTAGAATTTTTCTAAAATTCGAAAACAATCTAGATTAAATTCAAACGAGCACGAAAAACTTTATTGAAGTGCTTAAAGACCAAAAATTTGTCGATTGATCGAACTAATACATTTTGTAATTGAAAAAAAACAGATATATTTAAGAAACTAGGAAAATAGTTTTCTCGGCAAAAATGTTATTCCCTCAGTGTACTCATACTTATACATATACAGCACTTGGAAGTCTCTGTCTCCCACTCGCTCTTCTGTCATGTTGTCAGCTGTGTTTCCGGCTGCTTGTTAATCCGCACATACAAATATTTCGTATACGCTTCTGATAAACTAGGTGAGTTTGCTGTACTTGTTCTTGTTTTCGCATTGTTGTTCTGTTTTATTAACCCAATAACAAAGCAGGCCCGCGGCGATAAATGTAAGTGGTGCTGCATGCAACTGCTGCAACACTGCTGCTAGGCAACTTTAAGTCAAAATGCCAGCTAAATGCGGGTCGTCGCTTGTCGCTTGTCTCTCGCATTTGTGTGCCCCACTTGCCAGTGACAAACAGCAGCAGCAGCAGCAGTAGCAGCAGCAGCAGCAGCAGCAGCAGCAGCAGCAGTAGCAGCAGCTGCGACAACAACAATAACAACCGAGCAACCTGTCAACTGCAGCTAAATCTGACTGCAATCCAGCATATGCCATCTCAAACCGAACCCCCCCGCAGCCCACTCACAGAGCCACTTATCTAACACCTTTGACTTCATTGCAGCAGCTTGCGCTTATCTGTCATGGTTACCAGTTGGGATTTTAATTAGCGCTCAGAGCTCTCGCATGGAGCAGCTCACTCATTTCCAGCTTACACACATCCCTGCTCAACCTTTGCATGGCATTTGCCTGCTCGTTCGTTTGTTAAAACGCTGCCAGCATTTTATACCTTTTTTTGTATTTTTTGGTTGTCCGGGCAACGACGTTGACACGCGCTTGTCTGCTCATTATCCAGTATGAATTTTTTATAAGTGCAACGGCACCAATTGAAAATTTGGAACCTTTTTTTTCTGCTGCTGTAAGCAGGCTTTTATATATAATTTCTTAAGTGCGTGACCAGCAAGCTAATGCGAGAAGGTAGCGTTGCCTGCTGCAAATTAGATTTGGCTCGGTCTGTGCAAACTCCATTGAAGTGTGCCTTCTTGCTCTGTGGCTTAACTCCGAGTTTAACCTTTCGCACTTCGCCCTCTCGCAAGTTGTTAACTTGCCTGCAGCACCATTTTTTATTTTCTTCTTTCTCTACATTAAATTTTTTATATTTTTTTTTAGATGTTCTTTGTATTACATTTGCTGGGGGCAAGCCTTCTCGGTGCTTTAAGTAGCCACGTGGCGTTGCATTTTTTATTAGCATTTCGCACGTTCTCAACTGGTGGTCTTCACCTTTTTTTTTGCCAGGTGTTTCGCTTCTGAAGAATCGCTCAAATTATTGTCGCATTGTGTTAGTGTTAGAATGTAGAGTATTCCATTTTTCCTTGACATATCCAAGACGTGCACAGGAATAATTAAGTAGGTACACAAAAGTATTCAAAATGCGAGCCGATTTATATTATTAATATTATTCATTTTGTAGAAATATTTGTGTATTTTAAATATTATTGAAGTGATACGGTGAAAATTTAGCAATTTAATATCTACAATTAACTATGCTTTAATTATAATGTAATCAATTATTAAGTAATCATCTAACTAGCCCTGGCTTTGCTTTACTTTTATTTTTTCTTATCTCCTCTTAGCCTAAATCTTCTTTTAATTACTTTTAATTACATTAGCCGCTGCTATTGCCAGCTAAGCCCTGAAGTACCAGTTATTTAGTTAGCGTTTAGAGCATTCTCTAGTCTCATTATGAACTATTATTTTCTGCATTCTAGTTGCACTGTTTTTCATTTGGACCCTTTTCTGCCATCTGCCTGGGTGCACATAATATCTCTGGCTGTTCAAATTACTACGCTGAGTTCTTGGGAAGAGGCCTGCAACATTACTGTTGCAACAGTTTGAATCCTTTTGCTAACGCCGCCTTGAGGCACTTGCACTTCTCTATTGTTGTAAGAAGTGATGGGAGCAACAAGAAAAACAAAAAAATAAGAATTGCTTGCTAAATCTAAATCTGGTGCTGCTGTTGCAGTTACCGCTGCAGCTGACGCTGTGGCCGTTGTGGCGGCTTTGGCAAACTTCTTGGACCAGGGCTGGCACTTTTGTTTCGAGTCGCTGAGCCGTGTCCTTAACATGCCTGCGGGTTGCCAAAGCCAACGCAGACGTTGGTTGCTCTTTCTCCATCAGTAAAATGAGACACCACTTGGCTTCCCCAACTGCTTCTATCGCAGTTATTGTTGTTGCATGAGTGGCACTTTTGCATTGCACAGCCAGCCGTTGCCTGTTGTCAGCTATAATTGTTGTTGTTGTTTATTCGCGCAGCGTCTGAGTTGCATTGTCAGCTTTTGCACCTTGGTTGCGTCAGCGACTGCGGCTTCTTAGAAATTCATTTCGTGGCTGCATTGTCGTGCAAAAGTTTAATTACAGAAGACAAAATGCACTGCCGCGGTAACCACCTCTATTCTCACCCGTTCTAACTGCAAATAGTGAATCCTTGGAACAGCCTTTTCCATCGCTAACCATTTCGCCATTGCACTTTCACCTCAACCTTTGTCTTTGCATCCTCTTTTAATTTTCCTCGACGCCGCCGACGCTCGCAATTTCGCTTCACAAGTTTTGCTCATCATAAAATCGTATGGCAAAAAGTCTCCTTTGACAGTTTTAGATGCCGCTGTCGTTTCATTTTTATTTTTCATTTTTTAATCAGTTCCATGCTTCCTGCGCCTCGTTGGGTTTTGAAACGCTTTTGGCAAACACTTCGGGCCATGTTCGCGTATTTTGTGTCTGTGAGCTGAGCCCCATATTTACATTGTGTTCAGCTTCTTCCTTTTTATGGTTTTACATATTGGAAGTTCAGTTGTTTGTTAATAAAGTTGAGTAAGGAAAACTTCGCGAAAGTTTCTTCTTAGGTTTTGCGTATGTCGTTAGAAGTCCTTGTACATTATAAGTGCATTTTAAAATGTTAAAATTGTAGTTTAGTTTCGGTTAAAAATCTGGCTTAGAAATGTAATATTAAGTTATTTTCTAAAAAGTATTCACCAGGTTGGGGCTCCAAAGATATTTTATCTGTCCAGATCTTGTTGAGAGTTGAATTTGAAAAATGGTTTGGTTTTACCATCACATTAATTCTTGCTATTTTTGGTGAAATTTTTCAGGAGCCACTACCAGCTCCCTTGCTCAGTTATGTTCTAAAAGGCTACAGTTTCGTTCGACTTGACTCAACATATAATTTGTAAATGGAGAACTTTCAGTTTTCATCACTTCACAAGCGACTATGAAGCGAATTGTGTTTGTCTATAGATCATTTATTATTCAATACTTGTGGCTTAATTATTTAAAACACAAATGTTTACAATAGACAGATAGAGAGGGAGAGAATGAGTGTTTGTGTGTGAATGGATATCAAATGGAATTGATGAGCTTAAGTATATGTCAACATAAATTGCAATCACATAATATTCAATTTTGCTCATTCGCATTCATTACGCGTTATTGTTGTTTGGCTCGGTGTTTTTAATAAATTTTAAATAAACAGACAGCGAAAGCTTCCATTCGATTCGATGCGATTCGATTCGCTTCTCCTCGCTTCGAGAGAGAGTCGCACAACTGTAGATAAATATTTGCATTAGATGGCGATACTTCGATGTTTATAGCAGTTGTGTTTGTTTTATAAATTATTGACACTTTATTGACAGCCAGCAAAAGCAACAAAAACGCTGACGATGAAAACAGAAAACAATGTGCCATAAAACAATGGCGCATAAAGTTCATTATGTGCTCAATGCACAGTGGAACATAAGCGACACACAGATTTGCAATTTTATTGCTGACTTTTGTGTTGTTGTTAGGGCATCATTGCCTTAATTCACCTTGTGTAAACTGCTCACCCACACTTTGCTCCAACTCATCGCCCTGCAAAATATTAAATCCAAATAAATGACATACATCCAGACAACAAACGAACAAAAAAAAAATGTTATTATAATTCAGAAAAATAAGCAGACAGAGAAAATGGCGCATAAAATATTAAAGGGCAACTAATAAATAAAACATGTCAAAAATGGATAATAACGCCGGTTCGAATTAAGTCCATTTGACACCTTTGTTTTTGCCACTGCCAGCAAATTGAATTTGTATACCTTTTACAGGAATGCGAGTGGGGTTGTGTGGTGCTAACACCTTAGAGTGCTTTGTGTAATGACGTTAAGCCGTTAACTATATTTTATTTACCTTAAGCTTCGTTTTAGTAGACATTTAGCTTGATTTATCCCTATCTCTGAATTATTGTTTTATTGTGAATCCGATTACAAAAAAAAGAAAATAATCTAATTAAGTAAAATAGAAGACTTAACAATCTAACTTTTAAGCATAAAATTTGCTTAAAATCCTGCAGAAGAAATCATCTTTTGACATTTGACTTTATATCTATCGTTCATTTATCCACATCTTTGACATTATTACATATAAGATCAGATTAGAGTATTAATCTTGTTTAAAACTATCAGCAAGGGTAACTAGTCGTCGCTTACCCGCAGTATTATATTCTTTTTAATTATTATTTTTAATACTTTTGGTGCACGTAAAAATGTTTATTACTCGAAAAAAAAATTCTTTAATTGACAAAAATAATTAAAAACTGTATTTGAGTGAGTGCAATGAAAGAGAATAATTTGATGATCTCATATGTATTAATGGGGCAGCAACTTCGAGATAATCAACATAAAAAAGAAACAGTTATAACTGAATGTTGCACCATGCTTTAAGTCAAAATGTGAATGTGAAAATTGGCAAATATTTAAATCTGTATACATATGTATATAGAAATGCCAATAATTGTTAAATATAAAAAAGGCATCAAAGAAAATACCATACACGAAACTCTACTCAAATATTAAAGCATTAATAGAAATAACATCCTGACAATTAAATGTCCATTGTTTATTTAAATCGTATTGAAAATACAAAAAAAGAAATTATGGTAAGGAAGCCCCATAATGTTGCCATGGCAAAAGGACATTAAAATCAGCGTCATAAGCCACATTCAGGAAATTCGTTTCAATTTGGCTGAGCGTGTTTGCTGTTCCACACACATTCTCTGTACATTTGCTGTATGCCATTTAATTTTGTTTTGGTTATACACGTCCTACGAGCACGCTTCCCCACAATCAACCCTGCAACCCGACAACCCTCCATCCCTTTATTGTTGGCAGTTGTTTTGTTTGGTTTTGCAGCCGTGCGTCGACGATTGATTTATATCAATATCCGACAACCATTTCATTATGTAATATTCCGCGAGGCGATCGGATGCCCAAATAAATAACACAAAAAAAAAAACAAAAACCAAAAAAAAACCAGTTAAATCTGTTTGCATTAATTAAATGCACACTCACTGACGTCCAGATATGCACACACACACACACGAACACAAATACATACTGAGATTCACACATAAAGCTCAGCTTCAAAAGGTACGAAGTACATTTGTTTTAATCGCTTTGGCTTATTGATCACGACATTCATACAATAAATATGGCTAGCGAATTATTGAAATGCGTTAACAAAAATCAGCTAATTAAGCCACACAGCTCGACGAACAGATATCCTGTAATCTAATCTAATAATAGAGCAAATGCTGTCAAATGTTAGTTTATTTTTAAGGCTGACGGGAAATCAATTACAATTGCTCTGTTCTTAATCAAGGATATTCTAAATATTGGAAAACATATGCCCAAAATAAACTACCCCTTTTCGGTGGGGTCCATAATTCGGGGGCATTAAAAAAGGTATACAGAAAGGCATTAAATTGTCATTAATTGAGTACAGTCAAAGAGAAAGCTATTCAAAAAAGCTGCCCGGCTGGAATAAGTAAGGGTATGCTTATAAGCAAACGAAGAGGCGGAAAAATCTGATTTTCTATACAACTAGCACATAATTCATACCCAACACACACACACTCGCATACATAAACCGTCAATAATGCGTAAATAAAACACAATTTGTCTCAAAAAAATTTCAATTAACGTTGAAAAATTTGTTGCCCGAAAAGCCGCACCGACAGGCAATAACAAAAATAACAAAAATAACAAAAATAACAGCAATGCCAACTTATTGTCAGCGCATGGTGGGCGTGGCACGGCAGTCTGTCTAACTGATTGACATGAAACAAATCAAAATTGAAATGTAAATGAGGCAAAAGTACAGGAAAGCACCACAAACCAAAAGTGGATAGTGCAAAAATCAGCATAGCTAAACGAAGAGGGGTGTTAATCGATGGGGTGGGTGTGGGGTTGGTTGTTTGTATCATCGAAGTCTGGGCATGCCAAAAATAAATGCGCAGTGCTTGAAAGTATGCCATACAAATTGTGGGCGTTGGCTCAATGATGGATTTCGTGAAAATTTGGGGGGCCCAAAATGTACAGACACTTTTTTTTACAATAACGATGTTTCCAGATTTATCGCTTACAATTTTCTTATAATAAAAAGCTTCTGTCTGGCAGCTAAGGTACAATATTTTAAGTGTTTTAAATATGGATATTTCGAATCGAATTTTGGTGCAGGTTTGATTTCAATATTTGTTCAATATGGTTTCCTTTAATGTACTGTTGCGAAATAATATTGATTAAATTGCTTGTTTCCGGTTTGACACATTGGAAATAGCTTTAGGTTTAGGTCAATCAACGACTGAAAGACTACGACTATTCCGGAAACTAATCAAATTACTTTGTAAGCTTAATCAAAAGCTATTCACATATAATTTAATACTACAGAGTCTTAAATGTTGTTGTCTACTTGATTGTAGCAACAGAAAATTATTGAAACAATATTTCACATTTACATTTCCGAATACGATAAGGTTCATCAGAAATCAACTAACATATCTCTAAATTAACACAACTATATATGAAAGTATGCTAATTGATTTCATTAATAATCAATAAATAAAAGCTAAAAAAAAACTATATCGAATTGAGAGTTGTATGAAACCATTGTTGAATCGCACTGAATGTTACCAATTTACATATTTTACAAATAGAAAGTATAACATAAAGAAATATATATAAAAAGTATGGTTGGGATAACTATCTGAATTATATTTATACTGTTCAAAGTGGTTATTTTAACATACAAATATTGTTGAAGTATATAAAATTGCACACACTTCATTGTTTCAGTCAGAAATAAAATGGTTTATTATGAACAGTTCGTCAGCTGTAACTAAAAAATATACAAATTGTTGAAATTGCTTTTTTTACCAGATCAAAATGCATTTATAAGGGACCACCACAGAATTCAAGTGGCAAATGTAGTGCGCCCTCAAAAAAAAAAAAAAAAAAAAAAACAAATAAAACAAGAAAAATACTGTTTATGGCAACTGAATGAATTTGGCACCCCCTTAACCACTTTGCATGCAATTGATGCGCCTGCCTTCTCCCTCTGCTTAACTCTTACTCGTTTTCCGTTGAGTAGGCGGCTTCATTTGACAGATCAACAGGATATAATGAACATTATGTAATGGCGATGGCTCTGCAGAAGCGTGCACTAAATGAGTGGATGAAAACACAAATCGTGCGGCGGTTAAGTCGCATAATCCCCACCACACCCCGCGTTCCAACCCCCGCCACGCATCCTCCTTTTGAACAATTGTATTCACTTGTCCCTTTTGCCATTCAGTCATTCAGTTAGGCAAACAATAAGCAGCGGCGGGTCCACAGGAACTGTGCTGCAATCAACATAATCGCTGTGCAGGAAAGGACTCTCAATCTCAACCCAAAAAAAAAAAAACACAAAAACAAAAAATAAAATACACAGGCAACAGCAGAGAGGCAAAGCCAAAGAGCCAACTGCGGGCATGACAATTTCAAATGAATGTTAAATACCAAAAGCAAATGTTGAAATGGTTACTGGCAACAGCAGCATCAGCAACAGAAACAAACGAGCGACGACAAACAAAGCAACAACGACAACAACAACAACATCAGCGGAAACAACACAAAAACAGAAAAAACACATTTCGCTTGAAGCGGCAACAACAATCACAACAAACTGAGAGTAATGCCACATGCTGTGCAGCTTAAGCATAATACATGCAACACATAACATAACAACAAGCAACAACCAGTCTGACTGCTTTGCTGCAGACTGTCAGACGAGTAGATACCCTGTAGATAGATCCAAAATAATCGCTGTATGTTTTTACTGTTGTCATTCTCTACAATTATTTAGAGTTCGAGTAATATATATTAATGGGTGTGGCAATTGTTTCTTAAAATGTTGCTGACGAATCACGTAAGCTTAAAAATAAACCAATTTTATTATATATTATTATTTATTTATATTTTCTTACTTGTGGTCCCATTGTTTTAAGTAGTAGTAACTGCTATAGTCTTTCACGTCATACTTACAGGGTATGAAATGAGGCTTAAAAGCGCAAGGGGAAATGCAAAAGAGAAAAACACAATCACCCAGACAGGCGGTACAGGACAAGGCAATCCTGATGACGTCACCAACAGCAGCGATAAACGGTAGCAGCTGCAACATTATTGTTTGCAGCATATTGCAACTGCTGCAAGCTGTGTTGCACTTTTGCGAAACCTATTTAATTGGCTCACGTTCGCGTTGTAGGCGACGAGCTGGACTTACTCCAGTCACTCCTGGCTCCACTCTTGCTGGTGAGCTGTTGAAGATATCAACTTGCTGCACAGGAGGCAACTTCCCCCAAAAAAAAAAATTAAAATTTGTGTTCTTCCAAAAGCTAATTAAGCTAAAAGTCAACGCGCGGCACCGTGCTGCATGACATTTTGGCTGGACAACGGCTATGAAAACAAGAACACCCACCGCCCCCCTTCTCAACCGAGCTTTTTGCCCCTTTCGGTGGCCGCGGCAGTGCTGTTGCATTGAAAAGCCGGAAACTGCTTGGGCAAAAAGTTTGCAACGCGCCAGCGAACGACATTCATTTAAAATTAATTAAAAGAAAATTCGCTCAACTGTGAAACACAAAGACAAAAGAACAAGAACCGAAATATATATATATATATATATGTATATATATATATAATTAAGTGCAGTAGGGATTGGTGATGTGAGTGATGGAGGAGGTGGAGGACCTGTGTTAATCCCCCATTTTTAAAAAGCGAGATTTAAATGCTCTATGCGAAGGCGTTATTGAAGGCACCTCACTTATTGTAAGCCACTTGAGCATTAATTGCTTCGAATTTCAAAATGAGAACTCTGTTTAGCATATTGTTTTTAATTGCCTATTATTTGTAGCTATATACTCGTATTTCTGATTGCAAAAGAAAATCAGTTAAAAATAATCAGAGTGGTTTTCTGAATTCCAGGAATGCAACTAATTATTTACTTAATCAGTTGCCAAATTAAAAGAATCACAGTTTATTTTTATTTATAAGCTAAGTTTGGCTTACGTTCTATTCGTTGACTCTCTGGAAACATGAATACATTTTCTCAAAAACACAACAATTGCAAATATTCCAATAATCAGCGTCGAAGCGATCCATTTAGCTTAAAGGCCTGCTGTCGAAAGGGTATTTAAAAACTCATGGTTGACAAAATAAATGGGATATGAATCCGCAACTGCAAGTGGAGAGTGTGGCAACATTTGTTGCCCATAAAAATGTGCTTGTACAATTAATGTTTATTAACATTTGACATTACGGTCTGGCCGCTGGCCAATTGCTTACGTGGCATGCAACGTGCGCATTGTGGCAAATCCACCCTGCCCGGATGCTGTTAAGTGGCTGCCATTTCCCTCTACTTGCTCGTTTCTGCGTTCAACCAAAATCTGAGCATATAATATTCGAATTTCCATTTTGGAAAATGTCTCGACGGAAGTCTAGACGCTGAGCCGGCAACGTGACTCAGACAGACACTTGAAGGGTGTCTGAGTGGGCGAAGAAGAGATGTTGGAATGGATTGCGGATTGCAAGCGTCTTTGCCACTTATATATATATATATATATGTACATATATGTTGTTGTCATTCAATTTGCAATTTGTGCACTGACTCTTAACACATAAATCTTTTCGCAGTTCTTTTCGAACCATTCTATTCGATTCCATTGTTTTGCTTGAATTTCCGGCATTTTGTCAACATGAAATATGCAGCCAAAAGATAACCTGTCTGGCCCCAAGTGGGTTGTTTAATTCGCAGTGACTATAGCTATCAATAATTATTATTGTTTGGGCTAATCACGCCAGCGGGTAATCTATGCAATTTTTGTTTGCTTTCAATTTCCTTTCGATTTGGGCAAGTTTGGATTAGCATTACATATACACATGCAAGTAGGTTGACAGCCCTCGGGCATAGTACACACATACACACACATACACATACACACACACACACACACATACACAGAGTGTCTTTAATTGCGTTTAAAATTCCAGTCAACTGATAGCAATGAAAACAAGCCACAAATTTTCCATGAATATGTGCATTTTTTTAAACTACAAAAGTTTACACACAAGTTTTAGCTGAAACTTCTCAGCAACCAAAAATGTTGCGTTCAACATTTTGTGAAAAATATAGGAAGAAAAACAGCACCAGCGCCAAACAGCATTGTTATCAAACTTAATCATCGTTGTTATCATTATAATTATTATCGTCAGCATGCTGCTCGGCAAGTTTCTCTTTTTTTTTTCTTTTTATGTTGAAAATTGAAAATGATCCTTTGCAAATATTTGCAACCCAGGACGTTGTTTTTATTCTGTGAGGCTTGTGGCCATATGCTAACGTATCCAGCAGCGACAGGAATAATTAAATCAGGCACACACTTATGCACACACACACACACACACCCAAATAGTCAACACAGGGTGTGTTGTTGAAAAGGCTACTGTAAACACAGCGAACTACAGTGAGTTTTGTAGGTGAGATACTCTTACGGCGCTATTGTATCATTATCTTAGCGAGCTACACAATGCTTGAACTTCATGCAAATGTTATTCTTTAGTATTATTTAAAGTGTGCTTTTTGTGCTGTCTATCTACGTATGCGTAATGAATTACTTCTAGCTGGATCGGTTCACTATATCGTATAGCTGACATAGAAAAGATGAGTACTTGTATGAACTGCTTTTTGGTATGATGTTAATAACATGGGCTATGAAGCATTTGACAACTTCGTCAGAATTTCAATAAAATAAAACACAGCCAATATATCGACATCTAAATTAGACTTTGTTTGAGTTTATTGAAGTTCTGATGAAGCTGTCAAATGCTTCATAGACCATCTTAATTTAATCAACTTTTGACAACGTAAAAAATGACTAAATAAAAATTGTATCTCCATATATAACTGTCATATAATCACAAGTAACATCCGCTGTGCCGAAGTCCACTTTAAAATCCGTAACCCAGTTGCACGGTAATTTCATTAAAAGCGTATGCAATAATAATAAAAAAAAAAAATTGAATGTTGCTTTGCCTTTAGCCGAAGGATGCAGAAAACACTTGAGAGTTTTGGCCACCATCCGCTTTAGGGCTCAGCTCAGCTTGTCTGTTTGACTGTCAGCCACATGGCGGCAGTCCATGACAGGCGGACAGGTAGATAAATAGAGAGAGAGAGAGAGAGAGAGATAGACAGAATGGGAGAGAGGGAGACATCGAAGCAACACCTGCAGCCTGCATACAATTAGCAACAAAGGCCGCGCCCACATTATGCAACTGTATCTGTGGCTCAATGTGTATCTGCATCTGTATCTGTATCTGGATCTGCATTTGCTGCTGCGGCTGTATCTGTGTGTGTCTGGCAAATATTTTGTTATTGCCGTGTGCCTTTCTGGTATTCTAATTTGCATTTCAAGCCTCTCCACAAGTCGCAATTGAATTTTTGACGCGAACAGCGTTCTGCTCTCGACTATCTGTCGGACAGTGGTATGCGATGCCCATTATCTGCACTTTTTATGCAGGTCAACTGAGTTGAGGGATGTGGGTGTGATGCAGATCGAGTGTGGCTGGGGTCGTGGCTGGGGGGTGTCATGTTTAATGCATGCATGATGGAAGCCAAAAAGTGCACCCGCCTCCAAAATATGTAACATAACGCAGCACACGAGGCAGCTACAATAGACTAACGCAAGCGAACTCAAACTGTTCCACTTGTGTAAGATCGACTAGCAGATACCCTAAATCTAAAGCTTACAAATGTACAATTATTAAAAAATACATTAAATATGGTATTTAAATGTGTTGAAATGCCAAAAAGCATGTAACTCAAATTAATATTCTATGGTGTAAGAATTCTAGGCAGTTATACTCAAGACAATCAATAATTATTGATATTATATACCTAAACCCAGTTTCCCAAATATTATTACAATGCTGATCACAAATATGCGTATTCTTTATGATATAGCAAATGCTTCCATTATGCTTTTTGCATAGCTTTGCGATAACCTTTTTCACTGAATTGCCATAAAAATAATAAAATTTACAGGGTATGCAAAAAATTGATGATGATGAAGCTATGCTGCAGCTGTGGCAGTGTGCTGGCAACTAAGGGGTGCTCAAGGAGTGCGTGGGGGTAACGAGGGGGTAAAGAGTCGACACCGGAAAAAGTATTCGCAAAACTTGAACTTTTGTGCGATTCTCAACTTAACGATAGGCTGGGGGGCTGAGAGTCTGGTGGGCTACTAGGGAGGTTTGGGGCAAGCAAGCTGCTTGTCTCTGGTGTACCCGCATTCCTAGCTGCTGTTTATTTTATTTGCTGAGAGTAAGGCGCCCCCTCCCCCTCACCCTATGCTCCCGCTCCTCCACCCTTCCATTGCCCCTACGCGCTATCTGTCATCGCCTTACAGCTTGAAGCATTTTTTCATTTTTTGCAGACTGTTTCTTTTTGTTTCTGTTTTTTTGGTTTATATTGTTCCGCGTTGAAAATGCGATTTTCTTGTAGAATCATACAATCCGTATACCATGGCAACCACCCCACTCTATAAAAGGGGTATCTCTCTGGCAGACAAACGCAGAGCTTTTTTGGGTACCAAAAATGCCAAGCGAATTTTGCTTACAGCTCTACTAGCAGCTGTAGCAGGAATGCACTTCACTTCCCTTCTCAGCTTTTCCCACTCCCGCTGCTATCATTGTTTTTGTTGGAGGATGTTCCTATCGAATTAAACTTGCTTACTATTCGGGGTTTGATTCGGTTAATACTTTGTAGGCATATATTAAGTGGGGAATTGTTGGGTTAAGTTAAGTTTAAATTAAGTTAGAATTTTATGATAAGTTGTTTCAGGCATTTTTAAACAGATTGTTGAGTTTTGAATTCGAAAGGGTTCCAAGTTATATTTATTTTAAGCTTAAATTAATTACAGCACAGATATATATGTATATGAATAATGCTTTTTAAGGATACAATATTCTAGTTTGACTAGTTATAATATATATATTAACGGTTGTCAAACCGGAACTTCTACCTTAAAGATTGAAACTCTGAACCGGAACTCGAAACAAAATACAACATTTTTAAGCAACCGGTCAAAAAATAACGTTGGATCCAATTTATTTTCCTAACTGGATGTGGAACCACCACATCAATATCTTAAAAATATGTTTATTATAAATAAAGATGTATATGTTAAGCAAGATTTTTAATTGAAATGTGAAGAATTGAAAAGTTTTAGTTTTGTTAGAGAGTAACTGCTAGTCCAGCACTTTCTATTTCTTAACAATTTAAGTTGCTTTTTGCTTGATTCATGCTGCGCATTAAGCAAATTCCAGGAATTTTTTTTAGGACTTTCTCTGCACTTTTATTCGAGCTTGTTTTGTGGCCAATTATGTTTTTTGTTCATTGTTCGTTGCTGCTTGTTGTCTGTTGCTGTTGTAGTTGTTCTTTGTGTAGGTTGTGGTTTGACTTTCGCTTAGTTCTTGTCTCTCGTTCTCACTTTGCCTATTCTCTACTTCCTTGCTTTATCTGATTGACATTTGACGTGTAAATGTCAAATTAGCTGGCAGCACCATTTGGGCTTTAGATTTTTCTCTTCTTTATTTGATATTTTTTTTGTTAAGTTCAAGTTGAAGCCATGAAAATCTTTTTAAAAGTTGTTGCAACAGCAGCAACTGGCACTAACAATCTGACAACTGGCAACTGGCAGCTGCAAGTGTTGCCGCTGTTAAGTGCGAAATGTAATGAGTAGAAAACTTTTGCTTTCGGTGGATCTGATAACAGCTAGACTGAAAGCTAACAAACGAAAAAAAGATGTTGGAGAAAATGATGTTAATACACGAGGGAAATCTTTTCAAATAGTTGCAATCAGCTTTGGTTTTCGAATGTGTTGTAAGTTGAGAGTTCAAGCAAAATTAGTAGAGTTCATTGTTTGGTATTTGTTTGTACTTAAAGCTATATACATATTTATATAGTGTATGCATTTAATCTAATATGGTTTTATTAATTAAAATGTATATTTTTAAATAAATGACAAATTCAGCTTGGTTTTGTAATTTATTATCTATATTTATGTTCATTGTTTAATCTCTGGGTCATAAAATAATCTGTTCTTCTCTTTCTACGTATTGAAAGTGTAACTTGACACTTTTTATTTTTGGGTTGGCCATTTTGTGATATATGGTAAATTTTACATTTTGAAATTATTTGCAACTTTTAACAAATTTCTCATTTATAATCTACAGCAACTTATGCATCTCAAATTATTTTATTGACCACAACAAAAATAATAATCAAGCTGCCTTCTGATTTATGTCACCAAAAGAATAACAAACTATGGTTCATTTTAAATAGTATTTCCACAAAAACTCATCATCATCAATATTAAATGATATATGTATAAGCTGAATGCCTTTGCTTACTTTGATAAATTCCGACTACATCATGTATAACAATCGTCAAATGTTTTAGAAACATTTTTTTCTACCATTTCCTCAAATGCAAACAGAGTTGTTCAAGTAAATGAGGAAAAATTTATGCACGCACAATAAAAAATGTTTAAATATCAATAAAAGCAAGTTTTGACTTGCGGGTGGCAGAGTGAACGGCGCGGATACAGGCACGGTGAGGGGGGGTTGCTGGTGTTCGCGTGTGTACGCAACTAACGAAACAGAAAATGAAGGGGGGAAGCAGAGAGCCGCAATCTCCCAGCTCCAGTTAAGAGGTGCATGCAGCATGTATATGAGTGAGTACTCACTATGTGTTGCCAGAAAGTTCAACTACATAAACAAGTCACGTGTGCAACGTGCGAAGCGCAACGAAACGCAACGAGAAACCATCCACGGCCATCGAGGCGAAGGTGGAAAAACTTTTGTGGGTAACTGTGTGGCAGGCAACAGTCTTTGAGACGGTTATGTGACGTGCACTTTTGTTTCCACCTGCGTCGCTTTCCTTTCTGATTGCATATTTCACACCATGTGGCAACGCTGGCAAGAAGTTGCTTGCCCCTTTCTTACACCTACATTCCCCTTCCCACCCCCCTCCTGAAAACGAAATAACCGCAATGGAAAAGCACAAAAAGATTTACTACCAAGGTAGCAGTTGCACCCACTCATACTCCAACTCCCACTGCCACACTCCAACACCTTGCCACCCCAGCTCTGCTGTGTTGTATGCTGCACCATTCCCAGCTGGCAGTAAAATAGTAACTGACGGCATGCAAATTTGTTTGCATTCTGAGTGCAACAATAGCAACTAAACCCAGTCAGCAGACAGCTGTCGAAGTTTACAATTATGATTTAGGTGATACCCTTGAATATATATATATACTTTATATCTTTTAAATACGGAATAACCATCACTGAATCGCTAAAGCGGCTTGCAGTTATGTAACGTAATCGATATCGGTGTTGAAATTCAATATTTGAAAAGATTCAGTAACCAAAAGTGATTTTGTAACCTGAATGTAACCGAAACGTAACCTTTTCATTTTATTTATATACCAGAACTGGAAATGCAAGCGAATTAAGTTTGGGTTTGAAACTATTGTTTTGAAGTTAAAGCTCACTAAGTGGGTCAATTTTCAAATTAATTCATTTATCGCAGTATAAATAATATATAAATAAAACGATTTTAAAATTAAATTGAATATCTAGTTTTTGGTTTCCAAGCTATTTTTAAAATACTTTGTTTACTACTGATATAAGTTAACTGCCTATGACGTGATATACCCTTTGGTGGTGCTTATGTCTGCGGGGCATTTAACAACAATGGCTTTGCAACAAAAAGCAACTGCACAAAATGGCAAACGGCAACCTGCTGGCTGCCTTTTATTATTATGGTTACAACTTCGGTACCTGTTCCTGCTGCTGCTGCTGCTGCTCATTCTGGCATTCTCTATTGCCCCAAGGATGTTGTTGTCGCATAAATTTTGCGGCTTCTTAAGTCGCAGGCAATAAAATAATATTAGCTGCATATAGGCTAGCCTTGTGGGTCCTGGCATAGTCATAGTCATCGTCATACAACAAAACAAACGACAAACGACAAACAACAACCAGCAAGCTGGCGCCGAAAAGTATGCAACATGAGAGAGTGCAACATTCGCAATGATTGCAGCAGGCAGCTGGCAACAATTCGGAAATGGCAACGCCCCAAGACAAACGCGTTTGTCGTATAATTTATGACATGCCCCACACCCAAAGGCGAAACAAGAAGGTGGCGATGGATAAGTTGGGGTTAGGTTGCAAGGTTTCAGCAGCTGATGCCATGTCTGATTTGGTCGTTACCTCTCTTCTTGCTGTTGTTGCTATTGGTGTTTTTTGTTTGTTTGTTTGTTTGCTTTTAAAGTGTTGCATGTTATTTGTGTCAGCGATCCAGGAGGCAATCAAACTGCATGTCAAACCCATAAACGGACTGAAATAGCCTGGCTGTAGCTGCAGTGGCCATCAAACTATGTTGTTAAAAGTGCGAAATGTGGCTCGTAATCAAAGCAAACACAATAAAAAAAATGTTTATAGTCATTTGACATGAGCTGTGGGCCAGCAAGCGCAGTCGCTGTCAAACTGCACGCTTATTAGCCGGAAGTCGTGTTTAAACTGCACTTAAATGGATTTCTGTGTGGAGTACACTTTATGTTTAGAGAGCGCTTTATGACAACCAGGTTAGTAAATGTTAAACTCTGGCCAGTATCATACTAAAATGAAGAGACTTACCTTTTATCAGTTGATATTATGCGTTAGTCATCAGCAACATGGCTTCAAGAAGCTAAATTCAAAAAGATGATGGTAAGTGAGTTTTATCTCTAGCGATGTCAAAACTTTTTCATTTTAGTTTTACTGCTCAGATTAGGACCGCATATAAATTTGGAAACTCCGGCAGCTCGACTGAAGAGTCCATCATTGAATAGTATAACGTGTTCGCTGATGTTAGTTCATTCAATATGAACATACATTTTGGTTAATAAGCCCATTTGAGCAGAGTTTTTAAGTTTAGAAATGCATTTCTAATGACAGCCAAACTATAGTTGTATATTTTTATGTATGTATATTGCTATCAAACTCTAAAACTGGTAACATAATACAGCAATCGACAAGAGGGGTTTGCTTTCTACCATCACCTACACACACACTCAAATACACACACACACACACAGACAAACACCTAGATAGTATTTCACTCTGCCATATCTTTCCCTCCGTCAAGTGTCAGAGATGCTGCCCAGCTCTTCCAGCTTTTCCAAAAACTGTCATTATGGGCTCGAAGATAAACGACTCTCTGACAATTTCTTCTTCTTTTTATTTTTTTTTTGCCTTCTTGTTGCAAATGTCTGAAGCAACAGCAGTAGCAGCTGCAGCTGTGAAGTGGCAAATGCAGCAGCAGCAGCAGCGACAGCCGCGTTGACTTTTCATATGGCCGCGCTCCGTAACAATTTAAACTTTTGACTATTAGTGAGTGAGAGATGCCCGCCGGCTGTCAGCTCCGTCGCTCCGCACCGAAACTTTATATTGGTGGTGCAAGAATAGTTGCAAGTTTGCGACATCAGGCAAAAGTTTTTGCCGTTCGCTGGAGTTTTTGCAGCTGCCTGGCTGACGCCCACTCACTACAGTGAAGCGTGGCCATCGATTGACATTTAGGCTCGGCCCCTGACCGCCCGCCCTCCCCCCGCCCGCGTGTCATCAATCTGCTCAAAGTTTTGTCTCAGTTTTATGAGTGGTTTTTTTTCATTCTTTTTTTTTTGCCAACTTCCGCTTCCGCTAAAATGCAAAAACTGTTTGTTTATGGCATGTCAACGCCTAATGACGCGCCCATTCTTCATGCAACTCAAACGGCCACAGGGCTCTGAGCTGTATCCATTCACATGCCTCGCCCGCTCACAGATCGCTTTGGCAATGGCAATTGGTTGCAGCACTTGACGTCAGCCACAATTGTGATAGATGCATTAAGCCAACGAAATACGAACTTTTGAGTCTTTTAGCTTAACCTCATTCCAAAAATCATTAGAAGCCAACTGGTAATTAAGAAGTTAGGAATGAATAGCAAAAAATGAAAAAAGTTTTACAATTTTTAGTGCATTAAGTTAATAAGTATAATCAATTCGCTTTCAGTTTGCAGTACTGAGACTTGGGAAGTGTATTGGTTTTGATCGAAATTTGTTTAGAATAAAATAGTGAAAAGATTGGTTATTTTGCTTCGAGCAATAAAAGTATTTCCAAATAGAAATTTAACATTATCTAAATGTCGTTTCACCTTTGACATAGCTATTGAGTTAATAGCAAGAGCATTTCCTTAAATCAACAGGGCCATAAATAATGATCCACTATGTGATAGACATATTCCATGCCTTAAACTAAATAAATGCTTGTGATATTTACACTGATGAGCAAGGACAGGGTGTAGTAGAGGTTAGAGTATAATTTGCTGTGGCATGTGTGTGGCACATGTATATGGAGAACGTGCAGGAAACGTTTTGGGCTTCGCGCTAGTTGCAGTTGCAAGATAAATGGCCCGCCACCAGTCAGCCAAGCAGCTAGCCAGTTAGCCAGCCCAGCTGGGCGCAAGTACTCCTTACTCTATCTGTGTGTGTGTGTGGGGGTGTGTGTGGTTGGGCGTGTTCTGGCTAAACTGATTTCATGCAATTTGGCTGCACAAAGTTGGATGAAAGTTGCAAACGGTTGGGATTGGGGAGGGTAAACTGTAAATTTAGCAGGCAGCAACATTTGTAGTTGCTGGCACAGTTGCTGCACTGATAGCCAAGGCCAGTTTAGCCCCAAAGGGTGATTGTGTGTGTGTGTGTACATGTGTATGTGTGTGTGTGTGTGTGTATGGGCCAAAAATCAGAACATAAGTGAAAACTTTGGCCAATTAATGGCATCATTGAATTTCCACTTGACTTTTTCAGCTGCCAAACTGGCCGATGACTGGCCAAAGGGCGCTCAATTTTATATCCCCGCCTCCACTTTTCCTGTTATCCGCTTCCTTACTGTTTGTATGTGTGTGTAAAAGTTTGAGAGTGAAAAATGACTCTTCATATAGATATTTGGGGTGTGGCGAGGGGGCGTGGGCGAGGGAGTAAGTCGGGACAACTCCCCTCCTCCACCTGCTAGTCAGTTGGTCGCCACGCTTTGTGCCTTGGTTTAGAGCTGGGATAAAAGTGATAAATGAATTTTCACAAAAGTAATTAAAAGTAAAGTAACTAGCGTCGTGTGATGTCTGTGGTAGATGCGAGACAAAAGAGAGCGAAGAAAGAGAGCGAGAGAGAGGTGAAGCGAAAAAAGAGTGCAAGAAGAGTTGCAAGAGAAGTGTTGCTTGAGGCAAACAACAGCCAAAACTTTGGCACAAAAGCAATCTAATAAGACTTTTTAATAGTTGGCGTGAAGTTCATTTTTGACTAGGCAGCGAATATAAAAGCAAACAAATGGCTCAAAATTGATGGAAAAACAGTAAGCTCTTCCCACCCACTTCTGACAGTTTTCTTCTAAGCTGGCCATGTCCCAAATTTCAAGGCGTACATTTTTTGCTGTCTGCCTTGCTTTCTGCTTGGCTTTTGTGGTCAGATTTTGGCGGATAATCAGTTCTGATTAAAAACTGGTATTGTAAATTTAGAAGAATTAAACTGCCTTTCAATTAAATCATAAATCATAAAACTAATAGACGCAAAAAACCTGTTCATTTTGTTGATCAATATCCAATAAAGCTTATAATTTTGTCCTTTCTTGTTTATCACTAAATATGCATTTTGGCATGATACTCATATGTTTTACATAGGAACAATCGGTCAGTATTCAAATATAG
Organism: Drosophila basisetae; assembly: GCA_035041595.1. Classification (NCBI taxonomy): domain Eukaryota; kingdom Metazoa; phylum Arthropoda; class Insecta; order Diptera; family Drosophilidae; genus Drosophila; species Drosophila basisetae. Next base: position 5,319,567 of record JAWNLB010000123.1, on the reverse strand, counting down.
ATGCATGCAGATTGACTCTTTTCTGCAGGGATATTCAATCTTCGACTTGGCTCAGAAAGTCGTCCTTTCCTTGTGCATATTGAGAAGAGCTCATCATTCAATGTTGATAAATTATAGAGACAAATACACCCATACACACACTTAAAGTGCACTGTGCATTCAATTTCCTTCGCAATTGTCTACCAAGTGCTCATCTTTTGACTGGGACTTGAATTGATGTTGATTGATGATTTAATGATGCTTAAAATTCTCGCACTTAAGCGAGCGAGGGCAGAGCAAATCTTTTCACTAGTATTGGCAAAAGGAACGTTGTTGTTGCTCTGTTTTCCTCTTCTTGACTGGCGGTGCCATTTGGGAAAATGTCAAATCATTTACTTATTAAATCCTTTGGACTAACATTAATTTGCAGTCACATAAACAAAGGCGCTCAGCTAACCACCATACAAGTTTACAAGCAAACAAAACAAATCAAACAAGTAGACAACCAAACAAACAAACAAACAAACAAAATGGCTGCCAAAGTGCTTTTTGTGTTCTGTGGAAATGTTGTTGTTGACCACGTGCTTTGCATGGGAGCGTGGGAAAATGCGAAAATGAGAAAATGGTTTTTAGAGTTATCCATTCTCCGTTCTCCATCCCCTCTACAGCTGAGGAAGCACTCCCAAGAGCTAAACCTAAGCGAACTGAACCATACCTAAAGCCATTGCGGACAAAAGCGCAAATTAACAGTTTGATTTTCACGCTAAACAAAACGCAGCGAAAAATCAACAAACGACGCGAAATCGATTTGAGCCGATTCGCTGCTTCTCTGCTCTGTTCTGTACTGATGACCAGGCTAAGAGAGCAGTGCAAATGGGCAAAGGGGTTGTTGCTAGTTTGAGGAAAGTGGGGAAAGTGGGGGCATTGAAAAACACTTTGTGAAAATAAACGAAACAAAATCAAAGCGCTATTGAATTTTCTAAATGGCATTTTGAAAGCGTCAGCGGCCAACAAAATACACAAACAGTCAGCAACAAAAAAAAAACCAATAACAACAACAACAACAACAAGAGCAAAAGCAACAACAAGTACAGCAACAGCTAGACGAGCACAACATCTGAGGGTTCTGGATGCCAAAGTGAAAGGTGTAAAAAGTGTTGCAAAATGCCAACCAGTTCAAAATGCTTTGACATGTGCTAAAAGGGTACAAACACCAATAGCACAAAATGCTCGCTAAAACAAACGAATAATGAATGCCCTACCTCAAAATTATACTCACCAGCCACGGATCATACCTGCTGATTATAACTATCTATAACTAGTCAAAGATTGACACATTTTGATATATTTATTTTAAAAATTCAACCAAAAGTACTATTTAAGTGTAATATATATTTGAAAATATTTGCTGAAACATGCTAAGCAGCCTAGAATTCAGAATTTAATCTGATAATAATAAAAACATAATTTTGCCATTGCATACTTTTTTGCAAGAATGTGAATGACCCACTGTTAGATTAGTGTATAGTCGTAAATTGAATGGGTGACGCTGCAAAATATGCTACAATATTTCTGTAACTTTTTGGGGCAACATTTTGACCGCACACACATACACATACACATACACAGACACACACACACACACTGGCACACATAGCTTGAGTTGGAGGTGTCATGTGTCAGCGGCATAATAACACCCTTTGTAGTGACTAGAGCCAACCTTTTGGCAGGTAAACGAGGTCTCGACCTTTGTCAACGTATTTCGAGAATGTTGAACGTTTAGTTTTTTGCTATTTTGGTGGAGGGGACACATGGTGTCGCGCCTATCTATGGGTTGTGTGAGTGGGATGGTGGTTGGTATAAAGGGAATAACTGTGCTTTCCAGCATTTATTTGGCTTTAGTACGTTAACTCGATCTAAATTGAATGGACTTGAATTGAATTGAATGAATAAGATTATTAAACAAAAAGTGCGTACGGGTTTTGTTAGACACGCCTAATATTAAACAGAGACCGGGGTCCGTCTGCCGATAAATAGCATAGCAAATTTAGAAAACAGACTGATTGTTGTTAGGAGCCGGCATCGACTTATGGACTGTCTGCAGCCAAGATATGAATATACTCAAAATTTCATCAAAATAGTTATAATGTTAAAAAACTAGCTTGCATAGAAATAGACTGACAGAGAAACCTGTCAATATCGACTCGCTTAATGCTGCTAATTAGGAACACATACGAGTATATTTTTTGTGCATGTTTTGCATATTAAATATTTTAGTACAGCTTCAACGTTCATTCAACTGTTGACATTTCATTGTCCTGACAAAAGTAGTCTTTGTTTCAGCTGGCAATAATGGATTATATTTTGCCAACAATTTAAATAATTACTGCAAATATTTTAACAATATTTTCACATGAAAAATGGTTATGGCACAAAAAGAACTGTAATTTTTTTCAAGATGCGTTTTCATTTGGCAATGGTACATTTTAATATTCCTGGTATTTTTGTTGGTTTTTGTTGTTTTTCTTTTTGTTTGCAATGGCTACGCACTAAAAAGTTGTCGTCGTTCATGTTTTTTCAATGGGTGTAGCAGGAGCGGAAGCGGAAACGTCATATGCTTTATATATGTACGTGAATATACGTAGTGTGTGCAGTACATGCATATGGGGTATACATCCATATATAAAATCTATATAAAATGGCATTTTCTTTGCACTCCCGCGCACTGTCATGCCAAAAATAACGGGCCACGTTTCCTACAAAAATTTGTTTGCGTGCCAATTTTGTCGCCAGTTGCTGGGCATGACAGAGGCCGAGTGCAGGGTGTTTAGGTGGGGGGTTGGGGGTGGGGGTGGGGGAATGGCTCCTGGCAAATGTGACACCAGAGTGGGGGGAGAGACAAGAAATTGTGGGGCAAAGAAAAACAGTGCTAGTCATTACATTTATTGCGAACACATTCAATATTGAATGAATGGCCCACAAGGATTTTCTATTTGAAATTAACAATTCAATTTCATTTGCATTTCAATGGCAAATATGTGCCCAGAGCCACGGCCAGCACCAAGACCAGAATCAGGACTAGACATCGTTCAATTCAGTTCAGTAAAATTGAATTTTCTTTTCGATGTGCGCAACTTATTTAGCAGTCAAGTGCCGTAAAACTAGTTTCAATCGCTCACATTTTTATGTGCCGTACACATTTTTCTCTGAATGAAGTTCAAAGGCAATCTTAAATGTAAATTTTTAAGGAACATTTGGGTCAAAGGGCATTCATAAGAACATAATTATATATAAGTGCTTACAAAAACTTTTTATGTGCAAAAAAAAAGTTTCTCAACGCATTCAAAATGGGAAAAAAACATTTAATGAAGTTGTGCAAAAGTATGCAATAGGCAGAAGGAAGCATCTCGAAGTCCTTAAAGTATATTTCTGTACTGCAAACTTCAAATTGGAATTAAGTTTATTATATTTTCCGATAACTGTGCCCATTACGCGAATATCAAATCAAATCCGCTTTTCGTTGGCAATAAATAACACAATTGTGAAGAAAGAGTTTTCCAACTGACATATTTTTTAAGTTTTAAGCAACAATAGCTATGCTCAAGCTAATACCAGTAAATCTACTCTCCTTTTATGAGCAGGGTATATGTTAGTCGAGCTGTCCTGATTATAGTCATCTACTCGAGTTGCTTATAACAAATGTTTGTTGCTCTATTTGATATAATTAATTTCAGCCAAGGAGTTTCCTTAAGATCATATTTATAATAACGCAAGCCATCAATTACACATTGACAAGTATTTCAACTTTATCAAAATCTGAAGAAGCATTTTGTTCATCCATTAAATAATTGAAATTAGCTGAGTATAGCTGTTAAGGGCAGCTTGGCCAAAGTGCGATTTATAAACGAGCTTCAAAGGCTTATGAATTTTAGTTTATGATTTAAATAAACGCATAACGTTATGTAATGCTTGTACATGCAGACGAAGCTTAAATGTGAGTAAAATCAACTTAAATGCCATTCATCGAATAAACTCACAGAATTGCTGAAATATTCAACACCATTCGATGCTTGTAACGCACACGCATTTTCACCATTTTCACATTTTCACCGGCCAAACGGGCTGAGCTAATAAAATATGCATATGAATCACATTGAAAATACGTTTATTAATAGATGGGGATATCGATGTGCTGTTTTGTTATGCAATAATCGAGCATTCGACAGTGCATTTTATCTGGCCAAATGTTTTACATTGGCAGGTGTTTATAAGGAAAGGCGCTTGTTGGCCATATTATATTTATTATGTCAGTATGCTGCTCCGCTTCAGTTCTCCTCCAATCACTGTGCGCCCAGGATGCTCATTAGTCATATTGAAAATTACGCAAAACGATGTAGCAACAATTGAAAATTTTAGCATAATTTATGCTATTGAGCACAGTTTGGCAGTCATTGCACGGCAAACGTCATACATAATTAAGCCAGACAAGGCAGCTAATTCACATTTCCCTCTTTCTATATGTGCGTGTGTGTGTGTGTGTGTGTGTGTATGCGGGTGTGTATGCGTGTGTGAGACCGTGTTCAATTATTCAACGAGTAAATGAAGCATATACGAATCCGGGCTGTGAGCAGGCGTCAAACTGTAAACCTCATTCGCAAAACTTTACTTGAAAGTGAACAAACCAATTACAGGAACTTTCAGGCTTTCAGACTGCTTATAAGGCAACAATAAAATGGAGTGTTCGGAGTGTGTGAGTCGAAAATACCCTGTAATTAAGTATTTAAGGGACGAAGGAACGGGTGATTAATATGCAAAAGAGAAAGTTTTACCTACTAACAATTTTAAGTCCATTTTACATCTTGACACTTTCAGAGCCAGCGAATTCTAATTTAGAATAACAATCCTCATTTACCATAAACAGATTATTTTCACCGATAACTGCCCACATTTCGCGAATATCGTTGCTAATCGAATTATTTTATAATTTTTATAGCTAAAGCGTTGCATTTGTAATATAGAATCCATCCAGGAATATTATTATCAACTATCTACGCAATTAAATATAGATTCGGCAGATATTCTATACTCATTTTGGTGGGAGTATTTCTACAAAGTCGGGTAAGAATTAATTAAAACACTGATGAAGTTGGGCTGTGTTTTGGGATTGGGTTTAGCTAAAAGACTTCGTGGCACAACTCTCATTTAAACAAATTTCCATTATTTTCATGTCATAATTTCACCTCTCTCTCTCTGTCTCTCTTTCACTTTTTAATGCCCCCTGCTCTGTCTTGGGGTAAAAACTTTTTCAATATTTTATGTATTATTTGTATTGCGTTTTGCCTACTGTTTCCTCCACTCGACCTGCTGTTGTTAATTGTTACAATAACAACAAACGTGGAGAGCAACAAATTTTGGCAAGTGGAAACTTCAACTTTTAGGAGCCGCTTGCTGCTTGCTGCACTCGGGATTTTATGAAGCGCATAATTACGCAAATTAGCATTAATGAGTGGCAGCCACTGGAGTCCATCGCACTCCCATCTAATACATACATATATATATGTATATATAAACATATATATCTAAATATATACCGCTTACACTTCACTGGTTATAAATAAGTAGAAGAAAGAGAGTAACAAAAAAAAAAAAACACGATGTTTAAAAAGCTTTTTTTTGGTTGGTGAAAAAATTATTTTTGCAAATTTTATTTAATGCCAAACTCAAAGAAATTAAAACAAGTGCTGAAGCAGGCCCAAATGGGGCAGACAGTTGGTGTCGGGATGTGGTGGGATGGAGGGGGTATTGTATTTGCCGAGCCGAAACATTAAAATAACTCAACGCACGAGAAAATGTTGAAACGCAAAGGCAAAAGCAAAAAGTCATTTCAAATGTTAATGAGCTCGTGTAAATAGACAAACAATGGCCAAAAACGGGTTGGCTGCAAGGACCAACAAATGCTGCAGGCCAAGAAGCCTTAAGGAGAGGGAGATTGGGGAGGGGGCGGTGGAGAATTGTGAATGGGGGATGGGGGAGTACCCGGCGAGAGCTATGCAAAAAAGTTGACTCAAAAAGTAGTTAAAATTTGGCAAGTGAAATTTGAAAATGAAAATGTTGCCGGCTCTCTCGCATTTTATAGCCGAAGCCATCAAATTTGCATATTAAGCAAGCGCTTCGAATGGCCCACCAGAGAGCTAACTGTACAACTGGAGAATAGCGGAAGAGTACAGTGTGGGAAAGTGCTACACAAAAGAGTGCTTGTAAAGTAACTCCAAGTAAATGGAGAGACAGCTAGAAGAGAAATAGAGAGAGACAGAGAGATTGTGAGAGAGATAGAGGGAAAGGAGGCTCTGATTAAGTTGTTTACACATTTTTCAAAAGAAACAACTGTTGAAGATGTGTTTGACAAGCTGTCCATGCAAGCGAATCACCAAATCGATTTAACATTCACATTTTTGACTCAAATCCCCGGCTTTGTTTGGGACTCTAAAAATAACTTGGATTTCAACGAAAAACAAGTAAGAATGGGTATCGCAGGCATGCCTAAGATTGAATAGCCTTGAAGACGTCAGTTAACAGGCAAACATCTATTTAAATCTATATTGTACAGTTGAAATCAATATTATATTATAGCACTGCTTCAAGGGTATACGCAACTTTTTCTTTAAAATACAAATATATACAAACTGTACTCTCATTATAAAACAATATAGAGGTAAAACTGGATCTGCAAACAGATTTAAGTAGACCACACAAATAATCCACTTATGCACTTAGAATCAATAAGTGGCCCACTCCCTCACTCCATAAATAGTTATGTATGGGTATCAAGATCAATTGCAATACTACAATTACATATAATAACTAATCCCTCACGATGGCAGGCCATGCAGAATCCATTGGTGCGCGATTGCAAACAGGATAAACCTCTCAGGCAGCTCATCATTCAGTTCCGCTGAGGCATAATTAACTCACCCACAAAATGCTCGCACGGCATACACAAATCTCAACACACACATTACACACACACACACACACACGTGTGCGAATATAGAGAGACATAAATCATTAAGCAGCAGCGTTAATTGTTTGGCCAATGCTTCTTAGGCTATGGCTGTCAAATGGGCTTTATTGATGGGCCGCCAGCAGCATAAATGATTTGATTTGCTTGGCTTTGCTTTGCTCTGGTTTTGCTTAGTTTAGTTTTGGATGCTCAATAACAACCTCAAGCCACACCCCTCAAACTGAGTCTCTGTCCATATAGAAAAAAGATTTCCAACTTTGATTTTTGGGCGTTTCCGCACCGCATGGCCAACAAATCATGTGGCGCTAATGTTGCAATGTTAACAGCGACAACAATGGCAACATTAATAATTTAACACCCAATAGCCAACAAACAACTAACAGTCAACAACAACAGCTAACAGCTAAAAATAACAATAACAACAACAAGAAGGGGTCAATGTGTAACTACAAACATGGCCACTGAACATACTCAACACTCCTTGGAGGACTGTGTTGCAAATGTCGTCTAATAATTCAATTTGCTATCGCTTGGTGTTCGTGGGTTGCGTTTCTTGTCTAATTAAATTGACACATTGACAACTTCGTGCTCATTAGCTGCGCCAACAACAACAACAAAAACAACAACGGGCACAACAACTTGCAACATTGCCAAAGTCATGTTAAATGTCGCTTGTAGCTGACTTCCGCTGCTTCCTCGGCGCCTTCTGCCACACAGGTTGTATGTATAAACAACACATGTATTTACTAGTTTTGTTTAGTTTATAGATTTGCGTTTACTTATGTTATCAAATACAACTGCCCCGGAGAGTAAGCAACTATACAAACACACACACACATGAGCGAACAGCCACGTACACACACGCACACACGCACACACGCGTGTACATGAATCATAAGACAGACGTTAATAGGCAACACATAATAAATCATATAAAAAAAAGAAAGAAAGAAAAACAAGTTCCCCACAACGCTGGTCACTCGCTTAGATCAGATTGTATGTGTGTGTGTTTGTGTGTGTGCGCGTGTGTCAGTTTAAGTATGTGTATTGGTGCAGTGCCACGAACGTGCACACTCAGAAAAATAAATGAGTAAATAGAAATTAAAGTACTCAAAACATTTCAAAGCTTTGTAAAGCGCAAAATAGTTTAGGGTTATTAAAAACTATAATAAATACATAAAAATAAATGCATATGAAATTTATTTTAACTTGTCGCATCACAGTGTTAGTTACAGTTACATGTAGAGCACAGCCAAGTTATTTGTCTCAGTGTGTGTCTAGCAACAAATAAAGCTGACCAAGTTCTTGGGGGCAGCGTCGGCTGCCCAAAGCAAATTATTTATATAAAAAATGGCACAAAGCATTTTGTGGCAATAGCTGAAGCAGCATTGGTGGCTAGATAAAGAGAGAGAGAGAGAGAGAGAGGGGGAGAGAGAAGGGTGGCCAACGAAAGGGGGTCAGTGGGTACAACAAACGCGTGATTTATTTACTAAACGTGCAAAAACCTCAGCAAAAATTACAAGTTTTGCTACATACAACAGGAGAGGAGTGGCAGGCATGTTAAAGGCAGAGTTGGAACAGAGCTGGGGCAGAGTTGGGGCATTCATTGTCTGTGTGCGTAGCCTGGTTCATAAATAATATTTCTAAGCCGCCAACATGCACAGGAACATATGTTACGAGCACGCCAAGAGTGTGCATATGTGTGTGTGTGAGTGTGTGTATATGGTGTGTGTATAAACCGACAAACGCATTTGTCACAGTTGAACGCCGTTAACAATGTTCGCCATCGCTCATACGCCCGTTGAGCCCCCCAAAATGCCGCCAGTCGCACCTTAATCAGTAAAAGGTGGACAAACAAAGAGGGAAGGAGTGGTGGGCGGAGGAAGGAGGGGCTGGTAGCACATTTCTTAAGTAGTTTCAACTGCTTGGACGGCTTAGTGCAGCCGGCTGCGACTTGGTTGTTTCTATTTGCAAGACGACTTTTGCTCCAGGGATGCGAATCCTGATTGTTTGTCTTGGACTGATTGAGCGGATTGCGTAAGACCTCGCACATACATATATACTTATAAATACACAATGGGGAGAGTGTGGAGGCTGCCGGATAAGCCACTAAACAAAAACATGCCAACGCCACACAAGCACATGCTGCCAATGTATTGCCTAAGGACTAGATAATTTGCTTAATCAGCGATTGAAGGCATTTTCTGTGTGTGGGAGTTGTGGGCGAGATTTGAGATTGTATCGACTCAACTTGTGCACTGGCAGTGGTGTGGGGGAAGCAGTATAAACAGCTAAATAACGAATAAGAATAATAAAGCTTTGAGAGCCAGACTAGCAGATACCCTGTGTTCACTGTGTATGCATGCTTGCGCATGTTGCTGTGGAATTTTCTTCCATGTTTCGCTGTAGATCTTGATGAAATTTTAAAAATTATCAAGAAATTCATATAAATATAATATATATATATTCAACTTACCAAAAATATCTTACAAATTTTGGCTTTTGTTGCTATAAGTAATAGATTTTTATCGAATAAATAAAATACACTTAATCTGCTTATTTTAACAGAGAAATTACATTCAACAGGATTGGGGCTGATCAAAATTATATAAACTTTATGAGATCGGAGATGCTTTCTATTGTCTGTTACATACTTTTGCACAACTTTATTATCCCCTTTTGTATAGTTGGGTGGCAAAAATGTTTATGGCCTTGAAGTCAAGGTCTCTGGAGTAGCATGGAAATATTATTCTTAGAAATATCTGTAATTTTTTGTTGCAGACAAAGTGTCAATATTGTATTTAAATATATATATATATATATATTATAATGATAAGTTGTCAAATTACATCTATTTTTCGACCAACTATATCTCAGGCTTTTATTAACCTTATTCGCTTTAATTCCATCGACATTATTTTTCTCTAATTGAATCGCATGGCGCATCCATCATGCTGTGGGTTTCGCGTGGGTTTCTCTCACACAACTCAAGGTTTGAGTAATACTTTCCGCGCAACCTCCGGCATTGTTAAAGCTCTCAATCATGTGAGCTCTCAATTGTATTAGCTTCGCCTCTGTTGCCCCATGCAGCAACAACAGCAACAACAACAACAGGAAGAACAAAGCTGGATCCACAGACATATGCCCAAAAATGGAGTCTAGCTGTTATTCTCATCAGTGGAGGCCATTATTTATCTTTTACTCCTTTGAAGGCACAGCACACAGAGCAACCAACACACATACACACGCACACTTATGCCCAGCTGCTGCACGTTTCTTCTTCTTCTTGTTATTTGTTGTTGTTGCGCTTGTTGTGTGCTCATTTCAAAAAACATTGCTTAGGTTTTTGGCGGCTGTTCCTATGGCGAATATGACAGCCTTTGTCGAGTTACGCGCTTTTTTCTTTTGCCAAAGCGACAGCGGCCGGAAAACAGGAAACAGGCAAAAAAAAAAAAAAATAAAAAATAACAATAACAACAAGAAATGGGAAACAAGAAAAATATCATTGAGCTCGCTCGTGCACAGCTTGAAACAACATTTTGTTCCCAGCCATTAGTTTAGCTCCGCTCCGCTTCAGCTCGGTTCAATTCAGCTCCTCAGCAATTCCTGCTGTGCCTTGCGTCGCCTATACCACGCCCCCTCCCTCTACATGCTCTCTCCACTCCCCAACACACCTTAAACTTAGAGACCCCAACTAAGCCTTTCTGCAAAAAAAAAATATAAAAATCATTTGTGAGCCATTTTCCGCACGATTTTGCGCGTTAAACCCTTTTCAAAAATTTGACAAATCTATTGGAGAAGTTTTGTGGGCGGTTTGGGTTTGATTTGAACGGTTTGATTTTGCAATAGCATCATCCTAATTATGAGGCCACTGAGTTATATATGGTACCATGGATTGACTGAATTTCATTTCGTTTCGCATCGTATGCTGCATTTCAAAATTTTATTTGCAACTTGTTTGTATTAGCTTCGTGTGGGAAGAGTTAAGGGCTTTGGCCTAAATATTTGCAGGCCGTCTGGGCCTGGCTGGGCCATGTGTCATTTTGGTCATTTGTTTTAGTCAAACTACCTAGTGAAATGGCCTAGCTCACAATACACAATCCACACTCATTGCATTCTCTTTCTCACTTGCTGCCTCTCTCACTCTCTCTCTCTCTCTCTCTTTATTATTCTCTCTGCGCTTGCCAACACTTAGAAAACTTGGAACAGCCTTTACGGGCGGCCATCTATTTTAATTATGGAAACCTCTTCTTATGTTTAGGAAAGGGAAAATTACACTACATAACACTCTTATGGATCGTATTAATTATTTTCTTACGATTTTCATTTAAAAATGTATGAAATATATGAAACTCGTTTTTTTTTTTTAAGTATATATCATTTTTATTGATTGATATTAATGAATTATATATTGAATAACTCAAAAACATTGATTTTATGGCAGGTATTCAAAATACCAAGTCACCTTTTTTTTTACCAGTGTAGACGAAGTGCATTCAATCGTAAACGAGCTGCATTGGCCACAAAAAAAAAAAACAAAAACTAAACGAGCCACAAAAAAAAATGTTGCAACCACAAAAAACTAAAAAGCTTTAAAAACTAAAACACAAAAATTGCGGCCTGGCTGCCATCAACAGCACCAGAAACACCAACAACTGCAACAACAACAAGAAAACTAGCTCCACTCGAGCTGTGAGCTGTGTGCCAAACTTCAGCGACAGTAAACCCTACAAGTACCCCCTTTACCCTGACTCCCCTCATCCGCTAAGCCTGCTGCTGTTGCTGCTGCTGCGGCTGCTTCTCGAGAGTCCAGTGTCCAGAGTCCACAGTCCAGAGTCCAGCTCGACAAATATGTTCAACATGCCGCAGCTTGGTCTCGTTCCATTGTCCTCCGATCCTGATCACTGCGCTGTGCATTTTAACGCTGAGTTGTTTTTCACATTTTCCATTTTCTCTGTTTTCTGCTGTGTTGTGCTTTGCTTTATTTTATTTATTTCATTTTTACTTTTTTTGCTATACCCTGTCATTTTATGTGGTTTCATGGCGGATACGAGCTAAATTTGTAATCTAGATCAACGTTTTTTTTTTTTTTTAATTGGGAACTTAAATCTAGTAAAAACAAAAAAAAAAATTAAATAATAATAAAAAGAATATATATATATTTTTACAATTTCATTTATTTTTTTTATATATTTCAAGTTGGGCGTTTTTTTTTATATGTCTTATGGATGTTTTTTGGCTTAGGTAGAGGGAATAGAGCCCTCCATTTACAACACAAAAGCAAACCAATTTATTTCATTGGAATGAATAAGTTTTACCAGTGAGAAATGTTATCCCTTTAAGGCTTATTTTCCTGGCCATCATAAAGTTGTCAAGATATCGAAATATAGAGGGTATTCCGTGATTTCAGCTTATTTGCTGGTTTCGTTGCATTTTTGCTGCCGTCTTTTCACTTTTTTTTTTTTGGTTTGTGCTGTGTTGTGTTCTTTGTTTTACTTGCGCTTTAACTTTAAATGAATTTCTATTATTTTTGTGTTTATTTGAGCTTTGCAGTTGCCAAACCCCTTCTCGGTTTTCCCCTCTCTCGCTGTATCGCACCCTCTCTCTCTCTCTTTCGCTCTCTGCAACCGTATTGCTGTCGTCGTCTGCTGCTCTTTTATTCCGGTACTTATTGCTGCTTGGCCACTGATGTTGTTGTTGTTGTTGTTTTTGCTGCTGCTGTTTGAACAAAACTAAATTGGTATATCCGTTTTTATTAAGCAACATTTCCGGTTACTTTCGAGTGTTTGCAGCTATGGACAAGACGGCCAAAGATGCTTCACGGCAATGAATCGCTTCCCTTCTATACACAATCATCCTCTCTTTTTCCTTTGGCTCCCCACTCAAGCTAAGCCAACTTGCAGGCAACAGTGACAATTTTTCATGCTGTTGTCAGTTTTTTTTTTTTCTTTGCTCGAGTCACTTGACTGGGTTCACTTGGCCATCAGAGCTCGTTAGTTTTTGGCTGCTTTTCGTTGTGTTTTGCTCATGCTTTAATTTGTCCGGCTTTTTGCAAAGCGAGCGTTGCGCGTGAATCTTTAAGCAAAAGCTCATTACGTATACGCTGCGTGCTCCACGTAGTTAACGCTCGAGTGAGGCGAAGGCAATTGATTTAGTAGAGTAGAGTAGGGTAGTAGAGAGAAGTGCTAGACTTAAAGATGACTTGTAACCCAGATAGAACATAAATTTGGATGTAATACACAAGTAACGATATATATACTCGTATATATATATATATATATATATATAAAGTTTTACATCTGCAACTTACATAAATCTGCAAGCTTTCTGGATCAACTCGATAGTTGATTCTGATCAATAATATAAGTATATATTTAATGGCTTCGGAGTTGCTTCCATCTGCCTGTTGCATAGCTTCACTAAACTGTCTTTTTTTAATATGTACACAGCATTGTAAAAAACTAGTGATTTCACCAAAAAATCGAAAGAAAAAAAAGAAACAGAAGGGGGCACATTTCACATTTAAATTAAATTTGTTGTCAATAAAAATGCAAAACTTTAAACAAGACCAACCAAGGAAAAAAAAGGGAAAAAAATGTATAAAAAGGTTCTGTTTGGCTGCTTGGCCGCTGGGCAATCTCTTGTTGCCTAAATGCTGCCGCTTATCTCAATGGAAATCCACAAGGACCTCATAAATATGTATGTTTTGGGTCCTAGCTTTTTGCCAAACCTTTTTGCTGGCTGTGGTCAGAAAATGTTTAGCCCCAGCCAGTATTTGAAAGCAGAATGCTATCTATCTATCCCTTTCCATCGTTGCAGCCTCTCGGTCTGTCTGTCTGTCTGTCTGTCTATCTGTCTGCCTGTCTTACACCGGGACTGCGTCAAGGCGCCAGATAGTTTCAAAAGTGATTTGGGTACACTTTTGGGATTTGGTTTTTGTCCTGGAGCTGCTGCTGTGCCGTCTGTTCAACGGCATATTAAATTAAAGCGTTCAGGGTATCACCTCCTTCGACCAGCAGCAACCACTCCGCCCACGCACCATCTTTTTTGCCAGCATATCCACATGGCAAAGTGTCAGTTGCAAGTGTCAAAGGTGCTTGTTTTTAAATTATTCGCACAACAGCAAACAACAGCAACAAAAACAACAGAAAATTTTTGTTTTGGAATATGCGTTTTAGCCACAACATTTATGAGAGAGAGATAAGCGTCGTCTCTTCTTGGTTCAGCTGGTTCGAGCTGAATGGTTAAACGAATGCTGTCGCCTTCTTTCTGTTCATGCCCAATGGCAAATTATGCAGAAAACTAAATATGACAGCAACAAAAACAAAAAGAAAAATAATAAATAAATAAAAAAAAAAACTATCACACAAATGCGAGAGAAATCTAAAAGTATAAAATCTCCTTTGGGCTTAGTCTGTTGAAATATGCATATTTAAGTATTTTAGACGAGTTTGAGTTTCAGTTTGAGCTTTGGTTTTGGATCTGGTTGTTGTTAATGGTGTTGACTTGCGAGATGATCAAGTTTACTCGGCAATTGAATAAATTAGGGCCTTTTCTATGCATGTCGGGGTTTTAATTGATTTTGTCTGGTTAGCTTGAGCTTTTAAAGAGCAGACAAAATAAACAAAACAATTAGAGTGTTGCCATGGGGCCTTATCGACTGTGGAATACACTGATGCCAAACAAACTGGACCTGTCCTACCTGTCGTAACTAAATTGATTTTATAATTATTATTAAATTAAAATCTTATTATTATTAAAGTCTATCCTCGAAATTATTTTATTATAAATTATCATAACATAAAAATGGATGTACATTTATAAATTGAAAGAGAGTTTAAAAACATTATTTTATGTCTTATGGGATGCAATAAAAAATGAAACAGATATAAATTAAATATTCTTATTTCAATGTTATTATTATTTTTATCATTAAGCTTTTGTCTTCATGAAGTCTATTCTGTTTTTATTCCCAGCACATTTATTGGTATTTAATTAAATGGTTTTTCTAAAAAGAAACATCTTATATCGATTTCAATAACAAATTGCTTGCACACTTTTAAACATCTCATTTTGAAAGTTTGTTTTCTAGGAGCACACAGTAATTTCAGCACAATATCATTGAACAAAATGGCAAAAGCTTTTACGGAAATTAATGCACTACCCGTAGGAGCGACAAGAATTTGAGTTTGTTGCAAAAAAGTTGCAGCAAATGAAGAGTCAAACACGAAGGCCTAATTAAAATCATAATTTAATTAAGAGCAGGCAGCTGCAGGCCTGAGAGTACAGCAACAACAACAGCTAAAAAAAAAGGACAACAACAAAAGCTGCAGTAGAGAGGCGACTTGTGTGGCATATGCCACAAAACAAGAGCACACTGCAATATGGTCAAGTTATGCTTGTGTGTGTGCGTGAGCTTGTGAACCATGTTATGTGTGTATTAATGCAGTCATAAATTTTGTGGCAAGTGCGGCGGCTGCTGCAGTCATTTTCTGTAGTTGTTACTGCTGCTGTTGCATGTTTCGCAGAGTGTCGCACAAAAGTATGCAACAGAATTCAGAACACACACACACACATACACACAGGGAAACTACAAACAAATAGTTGGCATTATTTAATATACAACAAATTACGTTTCATGTTTAACCACATGATTTATGCAGTCATTGGACTACCACCCTTCCTAGCCCTTCCCTTTACTCGTTGCTCGTCTCTTAGCCAACAATCCACAAAGACCGCCCATTTCCAATTGTCGCACAATTAAATTAAATGCAATCACTCAGCATATAAAGACCGACATGTAAAGATACCCTTTCTATAGGCGATAGTTTCTTGTTGAGTAGCGAGAAATTTCAATCCCGTCTGAATTGGGAGTTTTTTGGGCAAGCAAAAAGCATATTTAACTCAAGATAATTAGTACATTTTTAAGAATATGTGTCAAGCTCCGTTTCAAAATGAAGAAAAATAGATTGCCAACCGATTTCTTTTTATAGATTCTTTATGAATAAGAAATCTGAAAACACATAAAGCAGGGAGTGTGCTTATTGTTATATATCAAGCACAAACATGCAAAAACTTGGCGACAGTAACTTGAACATTTCCAAATCGATTACTTCAAGTCTAGATGTAATGCGATAAAGTTCAAGGACACCATTTGTGTTATACCCACCAGGCCATTTTGACAATGGATTAACTGCTGACGCTGCTCAGCAGTCAAAAAGTCCCAATTTTCACATGTCATGTCAACCATATTCTCAGACAGTAAAAATAAATTAGATGAGTTTTGATCAGAGTTTTGTAATTAAAAATTTCTTAGAAGCAATCAAATCTTAGCACTTCTACTAAATACACATGAATTAAACCCTCTGCTTAAAATGTCACAAATACAACTGCATTTTTAATATACCCCTCTGGCTGTTTATAGAGTAAGGAGCGCTTAATAGGCTTTTGGATTTACTCTGGCATCTCTATTGTTCTGTAGATATTGCTCATTCTGGCCATCTCGTTCGGTGCGTGCGTGCCTTATTGACTTGGCTTGCTGATAGCTTGACAAAGCTGAGCCGCAAAGTCAATTGTGTGAGTACAGCTGCCTTGCCCAACGGAAATGAACGTGCTCTCTCTTTGGTCTCTGGTCTCTGGTGTCGCGTCTCTGGTCTCTGGTCCCTGGTCAGCAGGACGCCTTGCACAGCCTCGAACACAGCCAGCATCAGAATTAGATTTAGCAACCGAATCAAAATCAAAGCCCATAGAAGAAGAATTGCAAGCAGAAATACAGCTGTGAACTGCGAACTGTGAACTATGCCAAGTTGATTTGTCATTTCTATGAGGAGAGCAGGGCTTTTTCGTCTTTTTGTTTTATTTTTTGGTCAGCATTGTCCACAATCCGCAAACTCTTGGCTACACTCAGAAAAATGAAGAAACTGTTTCTTACAACTACTGTTGTCATTTCTCAAAAACTTATTTTCGGAATTATCGATTAAGTCCGAGCTTAGAGCTACGAAACTGTTTATGACTTCTAATTCTGGCTTATATTTTTTTCTTCGCGTGTAGCTCCGCACTATTTGTTCATTTGTCTTGCTCTAGCAGTCTTTATCCATCCATCCTTGCTTTCTCCTGCTCTCGCTCTCTGCCCCTCTGCACTCATGTTTACCCTGACGCTGGCCGCATATAAATCCAACTGCGTGTTACTCTGTCATGGAATCCACTGCCAGAATAGAGAGAGAGAGAGAGACACGCTTTGCTAGGTAAGCAAGCAAGCGAGCAGCTTATACACACACACACACACCCCTGCCGCCCACCCCTCCGTATTCTCCACACAGCCTCCGCCGCGTAAAGCAATCGTTGTGTGTGCTGCGAGTTCAAGTTTCCTCAGTTTGCACTAACTGTTGTTGATACGGTTTCCGTTTGTCTAAAGCTCCATGCGGCACTTAAGTGAACTTTAAACACTTTTATTAATGGCATATTATGTAATATACGTACAACCCACCCCCTTTGGCAAAGGGTTCTCATATTGGATGTGTGTGTGCGTGTGTGTGTTTGTGTGTGTGTGTATGCGTGTGTTTATAATGGGTTATCTGGCCTCGGCGGCAAGTTTTTGCAACATTACTAGCTGCGAATGGAGAAACGAAAGGCACACTGTGAATGTTTTAATTAAAGTGGAATTGGGTATTCCAAGTGGGGCAATCCTAACCCCCACCTCTTCTACCCCTCTCCTTGCCAATTCACATACAGAATCTGAGTTGCCAAACGTCAACAGCCAGCAGCCAACAACTGGCTTTAGACATAGCCAGATGTTACGCATACGCAGCGTTAAACTTTTACCACCCTACCCTCAATTACTGATTCCATTGCTGCAAGCGTTTGTTGCAGGTCTAACGGCTATGTGAACGATTTTGTGTCAGCTGCTCAAAGTGGCTACAAATGTGAAGCAGAGTTCTTTCAAAGTTTGCTTTTCATTTTGGCTTTAACTGATTTGAATTGGGGAACGAGAATTCCCAACAAACTTGTAAACATATTTTTTGGTTGTATCCTGACTTAACACAAGCAAAGAAACATCACTTAAATATCCATTTAACTATTTAATTTTATGTTATAATCACAATTCAAGTTAAAGTGAATTACTTAAATACTTTATAGAGTAGGAATATAACTTGTTGATTTAATTTATTTATGGATATAAATATGAAAAATAAATACTTTAAAAAGTGTAATTTTTATGTTTTAAATATCAATTATTTATTTTTGCAGTACATTCTCAGTTCGTTGTTGCCTCAGATGTGATGCTGCCATACAATTGCCATAATTGCAGGCTTAGTCGTCATACTCGTCAGCCCATCTACTCCAACTCCAACACATTTACCTTTACGCTAGCTTGAAGCAAAGGAGGCGGAGAGGTTACTAGTGGATAAGCAAATACTTTGTTCAGGCTCAGTCTCTTTTATATTACTTATATTACGCATACGCAACGTTTGCAGTTAATTTGCAAAATGTTTCACATACTGGCGTTTTAATGAGTTGTCTCGGCACTTTAAAGGCCAGCACACATTTACCACACACCACGTACACCTCTCCCCCCAGGCCGTTTAACACCCATCCTTCTGTTACGGGCAAAGACCACAAGACAGGTTTCATTAAGTTCCCGATTTGCCTTCAAGCGTTTTCACTATTGTTATTTGCAGATCGATTGACGTCGCATTTAAATCAATTGAAATTCTCTCAATATGTGTTGAGGAAAACATATATCTCCTTTGCGATATATTGCTTATTATGCTTCATGTGCCGCAAATATTTGTCACATCAGTTTTCCCGTCCCTGTAGCTGTGTGTGACTGTGTGTTGTGTAAGTTCATCGAGCAGCAGTTGCATCATTTGTTGCAGCAATAAATGCGACGAATGCAGATTCAGCTACTGCATCTTGTTAAGCGCTTCAGCAACCAGATGTTTGTCACACGCACACAGCATGATACACACACACACACACACACACACTCATGTACACTCTTGCACCCAGTTGTGTGCACTCCGAACGTATTGCAATACAAATGCCTACTCGTTTCACCGTAACTTTTTGCCAACGTTTAATGTCTTATGACATTTGGCCATAATATCAGGCAATCACAACAACAACAACAATACGTGGAGTGTGCCAGTCGAGAGTGGCAAATTTTAAGATACCCTGTAGCCATTTATTCAGCGTTAAGTGTAAAGTATTCTATATTTATATATATATATATATATATATATATATATATGTATATGTATATACATGTATAAGTTGTTGTTCCCTATCAGTAGGTTTTGAGGAAATCATTTTAACATGAATTTCGACTCAGAATCCCATTTCTAAATTGAAACCGGATCAAGCCATGATCAAAATGCGTCGGTTTCTAGACAAAGTAATGACTCTGGTCAGTTTTTACCAATTTCTGTGGGTATATATATTAATTTAATCATGTTAAAATGCAAATCCAGCCAGATCACGTATCCAACTTTAGATATACTTTTATCTACAGGTCAAACCATGAACATAATGCTCTGCGTTTTGAAAGTCATCTGAGATTTGACGAAGTTATGGCCGTGAATAGATCTGACCCATCCCTAAAGACACTGAGATTTGAGATTATAATTTTTACATGAACTTCGAACAAGATTCGCGTTTCCAACTTTAAATTTAGTAAACCGTGTTGAAAATGCCATGGCTTTTAAAAATTGCTTGTGGTTGTACTTAGTTAAAGCTTTGGAAAGTTGCCAGTTGACCCGTTGCCAAATTTAAATGTAGTATTAAACTAGGGATCAAACCATGGTTGAAATCAGTTGCCTTTTTAAAATCGATTCAATTCAAACCGAGTTATGGATGTGAAAAATTTGATCTAAGCCATTGCAAATTAATTTCTGTTTCAGCTTTGACAAAACTTACTTTTATAAATATCTCCTTAGTGCATCTGCCTTTTAAACCATTTTACCCAATTATTTTGTACAAATGGTTATAGGGTATGCTACAATAAAGCCAGGCATGTCAGCAGCACATTACAAGGCCTCATTCTAGTACGCAGCTCAGCTCAGCTTGCATAGCGCAGTTGATTTTTGCACAACAATTGCTGTTGTTGTAATTGTTATGAGCTCAAATTACAGCTGAGGGCGACGAACGTAGCCGGGAAGGGGCAGGGCACGAGGGTATACTAAAAAGTAATATATTTTACAACAGCAAAGGGTGAGACTGCATATTATATTTATGCCGTTATGCCGCACAACAACAACAACAAAAATAACAACACAACAACAATTGCAATAGCTGTTGTTAAAAGCAGAAATTCGTATTAAGCTGAAAGAAAAGCAAGAAAGGCGACGCTGCAGCAGTGCAACGAGGGGAATGATTGGAGCGCAGACAAGTTCAGGCCACAAGTAAACGAGGCAAGCAGCTTGTTTTAAGACATACAAGAGTGTGTGTGTGAGTGTGTGTAAGCAACTTGCATTAGTAGTTGGAAGGAGGCGACTGCTGGCAAACATCTTCCTGTTGTTGTCCTGTCGCTTGTTGTTGGCCTCGGCGCTCTA
Source organism: Drosophila basisetae (assembly GCA_035041595.1). Taxonomy (NCBI): domain Eukaryota; kingdom Metazoa; phylum Arthropoda; class Insecta; order Diptera; family Drosophilidae; genus Drosophila; species Drosophila basisetae. The sequence goes on along the minus strand of JAWNLB010000123.1, from coordinate 5,299,017 downwards.
CCATGAAATCTTTTCTTGCAAAAAAGAAACATACACACATACTCACACACACATTCCGCACACCCGCACACGCACACACACAGATGGCAAGCAAATAACAACTGGCAGCATTGCCATAATTCTTGTCTACGCACAAAAGTATGCTACACTTTATAAGAGTATGAAATAAATAATTACAAACAAGTCAAGCAAGCAACCACAACGATGTTTAGTGTCGGCCAGCGGTTCGGTGGGTGGGTGGTGGGTGGGGCGTGGGGTGCCTTGGGTGGAAGGTTTGAGGTATGCAGGCATTGAGAATGTAAGAAGTGTATGGAGTAGGAGATAAGGGGCAAGGGGGACCCACACAGTCAGTTGCAGGAAACATACGTCGACGCCGACAGTGCTAAAAGTGCATTACACTGCAGCCACAGTAAAACTTATGAATGTAAATAAGTGTTCGTGTGTGTGTATGCGTGTGTGCGTGCGCGTGTGTGCATATGCTCAAGTATGCGGCTTTAACGGTATTTGGTGAGTTGAGCTATGTTTGCAATGCGGTCTTTGCAACTAATGAACATATCTTGAGATGTGTCGAATACGCAGAGCAGATAAATTAATCTCCTTTATTGGCTTACAAAAAAAATTGCCTTGCACTTATTCAATTGGATTTCATATCTTAATCAAACGTTGTGGGAATGATATAAAATATGTATCTCATACCAAACTTTCACTGTATAATTACCCATTAATTATATTTAACAATGAGGGTAAATTGCTGTCGATATAGGAGATTAGTATCTAACACCAAAATTAAATATTAAGATCACCATAAGACATGCATTCCACGCTCAAATTCCATTCCGTAATTATAATTTTTAAAATACCGTTTAAGCAACAACAGACATTAAATTAACTATAAATAGTGAGCACCAAAAAACAAATATGCATTAACCGAATTAATGGATGAGCAATTTTTATTTGTCATTTGGGTTAAAACTGTTATAAAAACGTTTGGCATGCTAAATAAATAATAATCCGGCCATATTTAGTTATCAACCTAAATGTATGCATGAATAAACTGTTCACAGCTTTTGCGAAATTAAAAATAATTTTTTTATGTTTAGGTTGTCAAAAAAATAATACATTTACTTCATTAGCTAACATTTGTGAAATTTAGGCTTGTGGTTTCGCTGGAATTGACGTAATATGCAAAACGGCAAGTTTATGTTTATACAAATTAAATTTTGGGAAGTTAAAATTTTAACTTATATACTAATTTTAAATTTATGGATTTTCCAAAGCTTTAAGTTTAAGAGCGCATGAAAAAAAAATGTTATTTACACAGGTACATCTATATTTACATGTATATTTGTATCTCCATTAAGTATTTGAAAAAATGTGCTTTAAACTTTTGTATGTAAGCGATAAAGGACACAACTTTCATTGTGAAACATTTATTGGATACGAATAAAAATATTAAAAAAGCTTAATTATTCGAATACTTCACATATAAATCGCATGGTCATTTTGTTTAGTGCACTTTATTTCCTGTTATGATGTTGTCTACATTTCTGTTTATGATTCGGTTTGGTTTATGAAGACATCGTCTTCACATGCTCCAGCGACCGTAACACGAAACCAGCTATCACTCCCCTCAACTGTGGCAGCAACCGCAGGCACAGAAAAAAAAACACAAAACTGAGAAAAATAAATGCAAGGCAAAAGTTTTTCTTAATGCCGCCTCTTCTTATTGTTGTTGTTGTTGTTGCTATTTGTTGTGTGTTCATGTCTATATCTGTGTGTGTTTGTGTATGTGAATATATTTTTCTGTTTGCTTTGTTTTGGTTGCATTTGCCAGACTTTTGACTTGTGCTTGCATCTCTGTGGGCACACAGAGGCAAATGAACCAGCAGGACGACAACCTCAAAAGTCAAATCACCCACCTCAGTTGCCTTTACCCCTTACCCCTTGACCCAACCCCACAGCAACAACCCTAGACAGAAGTGCTAGTGAGCTGTGTGCACTTGCATTTATGAATGTTTAAGCACTCGAGAATCTACAGCAAAGTTTCACCAAAGGAGCAACAGCAGCACAATTGAAAAATTCATAAAGCCACCAGAGAAATACATGCATAAATGAGTGGTCGGCGGGGAGTGAAGTGGACTGGAGAGAGAGAGAGAGAGGCATAGTGCGCGGTAGATACCACCAAGTATTGTGGCTGTGTGTGTGTGAGTTAAAACTGTAATGGCGGCTAATTATGACAAGTCGTACACAATCTCAAGTGCAACAGAATGTTGCACCTTCATTTCTTAAATGCAAAGTGAATGTTGGAAAATTTGAGACATTTACAAGTTGGAAGCCAACATCCATAAACTTTCACATCTTAGCAAAGATTTGACTAGCAAATGTTTGCCTGATATATGCAGTCTGTCTTAAGCTTGTAAGAAACTTACATCGTAAACATTTAAAGGCTGATACTGCAAATTTAAAATGAATGAACAACAAGCGAAAAATTATGTTAGCAAGTTCGGTTCATGAATAAAAATTGTTGCCTACCAAAAAGTCCATTTCTGGGTAGTGAAGTATAAATAATTCTGAAGTATAAATAATGCAATTTAAATTAATTATTATTATTATAATACTGTAATTTGAAACGGAATGAAATTTATCAAATCAAATAAAAAATTAATAACATAGAATGTGGGAATCAGCAGGTCGACTAAAAGATACCCTGAAGCACAGCTGATATTTGTTTGTTTTCAATATACAAAATCAAATTTGGGTTTCTTAATGAAATTTTTACTGCTGATCTGTAATTTATGAAGGTAAATTATATAACAATTCAAAAGACTGTCTTTAAAACTGTATCGGAAATCGATTTGTTGGAAACTGTGGAATTAATCTTCGAATTCTGTGTCAGAACTTGTATGTTGAATTTAAGGTCTCTAAATATATAATGTCTCAGATCGGCGTTATTGTGAATGAACGCTCTTGAATATATATACATATTTATGAACTTTTATGCTTTCTCTGATTGTCACATATTTCTGCACAACTCCATTATTCTAATTTTTTATATATTTAATGGCTTCCGGGTATACAAAAAATTGAAACGATTCAGCCTTACTAAAATATACAATTATACCATTTTTAGCCTTTGGCAAACAGCTATTATTTGCATTTACAAATCAGTTAAAAATCACTTCTCAAAATTATTGTAAAATTGTTTGAATGCATTTCGCCTGCAGCTTGTTGTTATAAAATGCTAAGCGAAAACTGTTTCTGTTTACATGCAAAAGAATACATAAAAAAAAAAAACGTTGACATAGCAGATCACTTTATTTATCTCATCAACACACAGATTTTTCTTCATGTTCTCTGTTTTCTTTGTTTCAACGCGTAAAAACCACTTAAATAAAGCAAATGAAAACTATATTAAAATGCATATGAAGTTTACATAAGCAAGAGCCGCACGAGAAAGGTTTGGTTGGTTGGTAACGGCTCCTGTGGCAGGGTCAGCAAACGCTTATAATTATTTGCATAAAAATATGCAAATCGTGAACCAAGTTAGCCAACGACAAGTCCGAATGTAATTCACAGTTTCACATTTGCTTTGCTATTCAAAAGAGTATTCCCACATTCATAGTGATTATCATTAAAAGAAGATTAACAACATACCCTTTAAGTTTAGTGACTCGATTTACACTTATCGAAATTATCGAATTCGTAATCCCCCAGTGTGTGTAGCACTTAATTTGAATATTATAAATTGTTTTTCGAATCATTTGCGATTCTTATAATTATTTCAATCATTTCCATTCAAATCGTTAAATGAGGCTTGGTGTTGTATTCATGTTTGCACGGACGGACTATTCAACCTTCGCTATAGTTAAAATTGAATAACTTTCCATTTTTGATTTTATTGGACGTTTTATTGAAATTTTTTTACTTAAAATTTTGTTCTATCCATATTAATATGAGGTCTTAACTTTCGAATGGAATAAAGTTGCTGTTGGCAGACAAATGTTTTAACATTTGTATATATTGCAACATTTTGCTCAGCTGCAACGTTTTTTTTTTTGCGTGGCATGTGGCAGCAACAATCGCCATGTTAATTACAATAATACAGAAAACGCTATGTTGAATCAGAACAGACCAAAAAAAAAAACATAAAGTTAAAAACCATATAAAAAAAATAATTTGCGGGTCGCAATTGAATACGTTGAAATCCGTACGCCGCGCTCCTTCCACCTCCCCCCCACCAACCCTCTTCCAACCATACAAAACACACAGTAGATTGAGCTATCTGAGCTTTTGTGGCAATCTAAAAAAAAGCACAATATGAAATGCATCTGTGTTTAGTTCGTCTATTTTCTTTCCTGCATCAGAACACTGAACAAAACTAGTGAAAAAATAGATATATATATATATATATATACATACATAAATTGCACACATAAAACAGATTTGCGCAAACAAAATATATGCGGAGTCGGAGGTGGCTGAGGGGGAGGGGAGGTGCTGACGAAAGGGGGTATAAAAAACTGCAAGCAGACAAATTAAAACTAAGCGCTTCATGGACAAACCACTATCCCAACGGGGGTAAAAGGGAGGCAAGAGAGTACAGAGAGACAGAGAAAGAGACAGGGCGAACAGGGGGCGGCACTCGACCTAATGGCAGCCACTCGACCATTTACTCCATTTAGTCCCACACTCACACACACACTTGCACACTCACAATGCTGCTCAAACTGTCAAGCAACCACAAAATGTTGTTTAATTTCCTAATACAATTTGGATACGTTACAAAAAATCCATTTCTCGACATTTGCAGTAAATATTTAAAGTAGAAGATTATCGTTAAAAAGTTCCATAATATTTAAATATGAAAAAAATTCAGTCTTCAAACACACAAATATACAATAGCATCTGAGCAAGAGAAGGGGAGTTGAAGTGGAATACTATTGTTGATACATGTTGCACACATTTGCAATCACTTTTATTAAGACCTTTGATGTTTGCAGATAAATAAAAATTGGAATTCAACAATTGAAATACGAGTATAGAGCAAAATATCTTAAAGATACAAAATTCGACGCCAATTCATAACTTTCAGCGGCCCTAGAAACGGAACCGAAATATGTTTCGATTCGACACCCTAATTCGATAATCAAGTAACCTGGCAAACAGTTTATTTTACCTCAACCCTCATAAATACGAGCATATGAAATGTAAATGTAATTGAGTCAATATCCATTTGTGGAGCATAAACATTCGATTGCATTTTCTCCATACACATATCGCTCTTGCTATTTCTAGATTCCAAGGCTGCCTCGCATGTGTGTGTGGCTATGCATTATTTATTTGGTGGCTAGTGATTTACAATTTCTACAATTTCAACAGTATTTTTTTTTTTTTGTTTTTTTTTTGAATTTTTGTATTGATTGCAGCAACTCGCGACTGTTGCTTCTGATAATAAAATAAATCAAATCCGTTCACCCAAAAACTGCCCGCAGCAAATACACTTGCTCTCTCTCTCACTGCCGCTCTCTCTCTCTCTCTCTTTCTCTCTCTCTCTCTATGAGTGTGTGGAGTTTATGTAGTTATTTCTATGTGCATGGCATGGTTTTTGTTGTCGCTCTTGTTTGCTCATGTGTTGGGTTAAACTCTACGCCGTATTTTTAATTAAATGTGAGCTGCAAATTTGCACAACAAAATTGCATTGCCATGTTATACCCATTAGCTACTCTCCCTCCCTCTCTTTCTCATCTCTCTTCTCTCGCCTACACTGACAAAAAGAGGCATCAATTGTTAGCTGTCTATGTGGCATGTACTTTTAATTGGAGTAAAATTATTTTAAGAAAGTTTTTTTGCTTTTCATGTTTAACTTTTAACTTTCATATTGAAAAGCTTAAAGAAAAAGAGGAAGTTGACTAAACCCATTTCTACTTAACTGCATATCATAATTTCTCTTGTATTTTGATTTTTATCTTTTGCAGGATGGCTGTTGCTTTGCCTGTTGGCTGATGGGGTAGCAGCAGATGAATCGCTGGACACACGCGAAGGCGTCGATGTGGTGCTCAAGTGCCGTTTCACCGAGCATTATGATTCAACTGATTTCACCTTCTACTGGGCCCGCTGGACCTGCTGCCCCACATTGTTTGAGAACGTCGCCATTGGCGATGTGCAGCTCAACTCGAATTATCGGTAAGTTGTGCTGTGCGTCCCTTGTCCACTCTGACTGTCCGTCCTTCTGCCTGTCTGCCTGTCTGCTTGTTTTCTGTGTGCAATGGTCTGATAAATCACAGGCAAGCTCATAAATTCAACAACTGATGGCCTGTCAATAAGGCAGGCGAAAAGTTAAAGGCCGCTCTCGAAGTGGGATGGGTTGGAATGAATGGATGGATGGAGTCAACTGCACATTTATTTAATTGCCTGAATGACATCGACACTCAAGGCCCAAGCAAATGGGAATTATGGGCCCAAGGCTGCTCAACCCTCCACCTACCGCGTCACATGTTTATTGATAAAAGATGAAAGATGCGAAAGTTGCGCGATGCGTTCAGCTGTTAAATTTATTAAAATTGCCAATGTCTGGGCTGGAGGAAAAGGATGACAAGGACGATATCGACATCGACATCGACATCGGCCCATCAGCGAGATGCCCTCGTTTTGTGTACATCATTAAATGTTCATCTGGCAGGCGATAATTCATAGCCCAGCCACGCCCACAACAGCAGCAGAGGAAGAGAGAAGGAGACGGAATGATAGATCCGCATGCAGTGTAAACAAGAGGATAGCTCTGCAAACACTGCCCTTCCCCCCGAGAGGTTGGTTGGGTTGGTTGGCTGCTATAAGGGGATATATAAGTGTTGGCAGCACAAAACGTGGCCATCACACGCAGCTGTGCCCGACGCCAGCGTTTCGAAAGCAAAAGCGAAATTATTATTATTATTATACCATTCTGTTAAAACAATGGCAAAAATACGCAAAATAAATTGTTCTACGAAACTGACCAGCAAAGCATAACAAGACAAAATAAACCGATTAAATAAAAGATAGAGCTCGATTTGAATAATGTTATCATAACTGGACAAAATGTGCAATAGTCTTAATTTAATCTGGAAAATTAAACGAGAGCTAAAAAAGTGTATTTCTACAAACATATTTACTTATAATTTAATAATTTTGTTTAGTTATTATTTAATTCTTTCACATAAATTGCTTTATTCATTTAATATTACATTTTTAAAAAAATAATGAAAGAAATAAAATCCGTAATATATTTCTAAATATTATACTTTGTTAATTTTTTTAAAATATATATACCAAATTTATATCAAATTTTGAATCGCTATTTCGATTCCATCTTAGGTTTTCGGTTAAGGATTTTGAATCCGGTTTGATACCCTAACATAAGCCGTATTTAAATGGAGACCATTTTCTTTTCATTCAAATAATATGACAATTGTGCCACTGTTTATAATTGGCAACACATTGCGTATACGCAACTTGATTAAAGCGCCGAAAGCTCGTCAAGCGTTGGGCGGCCTTTAAAAATTGTTGGGTTTGTTTGTTGGCAAATGTGGCGAATTTTCTTTCTACTGAATATTTTCTGACATTGCTCCATTGCCTCACCTCCCCATGCTCTCTGGCTGCCGCCTGCCTATTTATTTATTAATCATAATAATCATTTTGGAGCGCATTTTGAGCGTGAAAAACATTCAATGCGGCGTAGGCCGCAAATTGTTTGGAAAATGTTCTGTTCAACAGTGAACACGCCCACGCATAAAGAGACAAAAGAGACAAACACACAGACAGACAGACACGCCCAACCATATTGGCCAGATGATATACATAATATATGGGCAACAGCAGCAACAACAACAGCAGCAGCAGCAGCAGCAGCCGCAGAACATGCAAAAACATTGCCAAACAGATCGGCAACAAAAGAAAATTATTGTAAAATTTGAGCTAATCGCGCGTTAAACAATTTGCTTGATTTATGTGGGCTTAGAGATGTGGTCTAATGGCGTTGCCACAAAACAACAACAGCAATAACAACAAAAACTACAAATGCCATTAGCAGCAACAAAAAGCCAGCAACAGCTGTGTGGTGCATCTGACCAGGCAGATACCCTATATAATAGATAATCTGCATTATAAAAAAGTGAAAGTATATTTATAAAGGATGTCTTAAAACTTTATTAAATGCATCTATGTCAAGCTACACAATTTACGTTTATTCTGCCGTAAAGTCAACACTTTTTCAAGTACCAATTAGAGCAAACGATATTATTAGTCCATATAGTACAATAATCGAACCCAAAATAAGCCTTAGACCTTGCTCACTACACTTTTGTATTGGTTGCAATCAATCCTTGTCTGCAAAGCTAAATTCAGATGTGTTTTTCAAAATAAAAGCATCAAAAATAACCGAAAATTCCATTGAGTATTTCCAAAATACTTTTAAGCACTCATATATATTTCAATGGAAATGAGTCTTAAAAGTCTCTCTCAGGGCATTTAAAGTGACAGCCAAAACTGCCAAAACCAAAATTTTATTGATGACTTTTCAGCATTTTGTGCTCGATTTCTTTATGGCTTGCTGACCAAATGTTGGTCAAATATTGGCAACAAAATGTAATTGATTTGAACTGTGAACTATGGTCAAACATGTCTGCACAAAAATCGAACAATACAAACAACAGAAAATGTTGAGATTTAAAGCAAGTTCAACATTTTGGTGTAGATAAGAATGTGAAGAAATTTTCGCTGTTACTGATTAGTTACTTTCATTTTTCAGTGCACGAAGTGCAAAGCAATTAGCTTAAAACTTTATCACTTGACAGCTGACCTCAAATGAAAATTTCTAATGATAATTTCAGTTCACAGTTGCTCTCCGTCTTGCCGCTTTGCCTCCACCTAATGCTAGATTCAATCAGCGTAGACTCGTTAACTGCTGTGTGGGCTGTTAAAACTGATTGAGGATGATAGATGCCAAGCTGGATGGCTGGATGGCTGGCTGAATGGCTAAAATGTTGACCCCAAAATGCTTCACTCCTGATTGGGGTGGCCATTATACTGTTCTGCAGTTTTGGTCCTCTTTACAAAAATTGTCATCTCATGACATGAAATTTGCTTTAACAAACGCATTCAGTCACAGCCCTATTCACGGCAGCACTTCACCTCTCCAGCTGTCAGATACCATTCAGTTCTATGCTTTTTTATTTTTATATGAATTTTTTCGTATTTTTTTGTGTTTTCTCAATGATATTGGAATTTTGTGTTGTGAGAAGTGGCCGCCAACATTTCGGAAACAATCAAAAAAACATTTTCGTTTTTTTCTTCGAGCAGATAAAAATTCCACAAACAGCAATAGCAATAACAATAACAACAACAACAAAGAGGCCTTTTCAATTGCGTTAGAAGAAATTTAATATGAAACTCATGTTGTACTTCTTTGCAACATATCGATTTTTAATTTTGATTTCTTGAAAGACGTTCGTTTGTTCGCCTGGGGGGTACGTCTTTGTTGTGGTTGCCACTGAAATTCGTTTCTTATTCCACCAAAATAAGAACACCAAGAGTTTGGGCGGCCTGCCAAGCAGCTAGCACAGCATAAATAAGGTTGGGTGGGGAAGGAACTGGATGTTTGGTGTTTGGAGGAGGGTTGGGCGATAGACCCTGCGTAACATCACTCGCAAGGAAATTTGCTAGGATCGCATTGATTTTTTACGCTGCTGTAAAATACTTACTTATCCATTGGCAATTATGATTCTCGCATCAAGTTTGTTACAAAAAAGAATTAAGTTATAAGAGCTTCCGCTTAAGTACATAAAGATTACCTTTAGCTAGCTATAATACGCAATTATGAATACATGGCTGTTGAATATAATTGAGTATACATTTTAATAGAACAATATCTGAAAGATAATGCAGGGCGGGTGGCTAAGGTTGAGTCCTTCCTAAGAACCACTTTACTCAAACTCCAGAAGCCTTTAACAATCGTGGCGGCGTACACATTACAGCAATTTCATGAGTCCCGTGAATTAATTAGCGAGAAGTCTGCCAAGTGGGTTATCTTCCTATAAAGTTTAATTTTTATACTGCCAACAGAGACTTATACTAACGACTATGGAGTTATGTCTTTAGGTATATATATTTCTTTTATAGTCCTTGCTTATACAAAAAATAATGTGTATTTCTTGTGATTACATCTTAAAATGAAAACTATATTTTTATTTTGATAATTACACATTAAGCATTTGATTACTTCATTCTGCCAAATGATAAGCACATTTTGGAAATATTGCCTAGAGCAAGTCGAAATATGCGTAAATAGTTTATTTTCTGCTGTGCAATTTATATATTACCATGGAAAAAATAACAATAATTACTTTTTGGTAGTAATAATACAGAATAATTTTTGAATATGTTCTGCTATTTGTGCAAGGTAAAATAATCATATTTAAACCATGTTGTGAAAGTTTTGCAATAACAAATGCACTCCGACATATTTTTCAAGCAAGAGCACCATAAATTCGTTGTTTTTTTGCCAATAGATGTTTTGTAACCAGTTTCTGGTTGTTTTGCATAGCATTTTATTGTTGTTATTATTGTTGTTGTTGCTGCCGTTGCTGCTGTTGCTTGTTTTGTAGAATGCCAAGCCAAGCTGACACATTTGCCCATTTTTGTGATGGATGTGCGCAATAATTTTTTGCTATTTATGCAAAAGTCGGCGCTGTTATCAAACAGAATCGAACAGAAACCGACGAGTAAAGGCAATATCCCATCGCATTCAAAAAAAAAAAAACGAAAAAACATAAAAAAGGAAGCAAGAAGAAAGACGTGTGTAACCCATACCTCATTTGCAGTAGCTCTTTCTTATGCGAATGCGGGTCAACATTTAACCTTTACCTTACATACACACACACACACACACACACACACTGGAGAGAAACAAATGCATACATCAAAATATGTATGGCAAAATGGCAACACGTGTTGGTTCCGATTCGTTTGCCTTGTGCGCACACAGAAACACTCGCACACACACACACACACTCACACACACACGCACCAGAGCACACACATGTCGTGACAGCGCACAGTGCATAAACATTATGTGTATTCATACACTGAGCAAAAAGTTAAAGCAAATGCATGCAATAATTATAAATTGCTGCTCAAATTGAAGTGCACTTAAAAGTTGTATAAAATAATGAATTGAAACAAGTTTTTGCGAGCCTGAACATTTGAATTTTATATTTTATTTGTTTAAAGTTCAAATCGTCTAAACTCAAGCGGGTGAAACTTTCTTATAGCATAAGCTGCAATAACACAAGATTTAAGATTTATTATTTTGTTGTATTTTCAAGAGGATATTATAATTTTGTATATAGAAAATACATTTGCATTATTTTTCGTTTTTTGTTGTTTTCTCTGTACTCGTATATTTATGTATCGTATATATCAAATACATATCAAAGGATGTATGTACGTCTGCTTATGGCCACACTTATGCAAATTGAAATGCAAATAAGCCTACCAGCCGACTCACTGACTGTCTGCCTTCCTGTCTTCCTGTCGCTTACCAGGCGCCTTTTCTCTCTCTCCCCCCTCTCTCTTTGTGTGTGTGTGTGTGCTAGAGACACCTCTGCCTGCCCACACCCCACTGAGCAGTTTAATGCCATACCACAAAGTCAGCTCCTATACGAATTGAGGATTCTTTGTTGATTTTCACGCTTTATTGAATTCATTTAAAAAACAATTTCTCATTTTGCTGCAGACAAGAGGAAAAAGAACAAATACAAGCCCATATAATGCCTACTAGAAATATATATATATGCGCTCTTTTGTCTTTAGGTAGGCCATAAAAAATGTGACTCCTGCTAACATTCCAATTAGCCTTTTGTTTAGTGTCAATGCAGCCAACGACAAAACAAAAAAATATGTGTAGATGCAGATAGAAAGGCAGAGCGCAAAAATAAAAGGCAACATTCGAGTAAACTGAGCTTCATCTACAGTCCTTGTGCTTGGGTCCTGGGGCAAAACTGTCTGCAGCTTGGTTTGCCTTGGCGGCCCACAGATATAGAGTCTGGCCGGGTTGGTCCCTCTCCTGGCAGCAGATGCCTTTTGTTTGCCACTGTCAGGCCTCAAAATGTGCAGACAGACGGCCTACGAAAAGAACAATTAAACTCTTGTTAATGGGCGAGCACCAATAAAAAGAATGCAAATAAGATGGCTATAGACGAGACAGCTCGACTGGCAGATACTCTGTACACAGATGTTAATATGATTGTCGTTATTACTTTATTCAATATGAAAAGGTCGTTTCTGTGCCTTATTCAGTTGATCATTAATCGATTTGTGTCGACATTTCTAGTTACCAATAAAATAACATAATAATTTCTATCGATATTCGCGAAACCTGCGCAGTTATCAAAACACATTAAGAAACTTAAACTGCACGGGCCAGTTTCTTTAAGCACGGCTAAATGGTTTCGACTGTTGATGCTGAATCAAGAATATATATATACTCGTATACTCTATCAAGTCTGATGTACTTCCCTTTGCCCGTGGCATATTTTTACACAACTTTATTATGCCCTCTTTCAACCATTTTTGAAGGGTTCAGTGTATAGAAAGAGGACAATAGCTAAATTGGTCGCATTCAAAAGATGTGTTCAACAGGCAATCACTTAAAAGTGTTTTTCACTAGAAAGATATATCAATATATATATATATAATCCATAAATATTGATCTTTGAATTCCTCTTTAACGATCTTGAGCCACATTTATTGTCGACATTAAAGTTAAAACTATTAATCATCCCGTGGGATGCCCAATTCCGCATTGCTCCATTTTTGTGGATTGGGGTAGTTGAACTCTCCGGTTATGTGATCGTACTCATACCACAAGTGCCACATAATCCACCACCACATTGCACCACCAACCACACCGGCTCCGATTTCAGTTGCTTTCGAGTGAGACTTGGGCACATTGCGATAGGATACAACATGACTCTTCCGGCTGATTCCTTTTGTGTTGCCATTGAGCAAACGCAAAGCTCGTCCTGATGCCAAAATTCTTGCAAGCATTTTCTCTGGCCTTCAGTTCATATATAAAATATCTATATAAAGAAATTAAGTAAAGTTCAAAATGCTTACAATTTATCCCTGTTACTGTTTCTGCTTCTGCTTCTGCTCCAGTTTTAAAAACATTCAAACTTGAACTCTGACCATATTTTCAAAGCTCTCACTTTGTTCTAAATAAATATTTTAAGTCCATCCCATTTTATTTAAATAGACATTGATTATTGATTTTTAAAATGTTGCAGAGTATTTTAAACTATTTACAACCTTGGCCCCCATTTTAATCCGCCACTTGAATCGATATTCAACTTCTAAAACTTTTCTCTAATGTCCTTCGCGCTTAACATAAAATTTGTTACTTGCAGCGACTTTAACGACTTGCCACCGAGTTGCACGGCAAAGCAGAATTTCCTTATAGCCTGGCAACCCCTTTCAGGGTTTGGTTCAGTGATTTTACTACAGATTTGCACTGTGAAACTAAATTTGGCAAGCCAGAGGCTGTAATTCTGTTTAGTGTCTCGTTGTTTTTGTTTGCGATTGTTGTTGTTTCTGTTTATTGTTGTGGCGTAAATTAATTTTAGCCGCTAAGCTTAATTTAGAGTTAGCTTAAACCAACACACATACACAACACACACGCAGCAACAGCAGCTGCCTTGCACTGGCCTTCTATGCAAATATACATACTCGTACAACAACGAAAACAACAGCAGCAATAGCAACAGCAACAACAACAACCACCCGCAAGAATGTGGTCTCCATAAGGTTTCCAATGCTTTCGTTCTACACTCCAGAAACATACATGTTTTTTACAATGACAGATGAAATCTGGTATTTTATCGAAAAGGTTTTTTTTTAGGCTTACAATAAATCATTTTTAATTAGTTTAAAATAAGGTATCTATTTTTAAGAATGTTCAACAACTATTTCTGTATTCTTTTTTCGATTAGCTATGTTTCTGACAGTGATTTATCAATGCCCTTGAAGTTCATCAAACGCATTTGTGGCTTTCCTTAAGACACGCATTTTCTCAGACAGTCTTAACACAATTTCCTTCAAATAATAACAAAATACATATAAAAATATAAGTCTCAGAATCTTATTGCTGCATTTACACAGTAATTAAGACATACAAAATTTAAAAAAAGAAAGTCATTCGCAATTTAGAAGTGATTAATAAGGTTATTTTCAAACAGTAAATGATCATAAATAATAAGCTGATTACGACTTAAACTTATTTTTCTGAGTGTATGGACAGCTGCAAAAGGCAACAGTAAATGCCGACGGCGACGCCGGAAGTTGTCCGCTGTACGAAGTGCGACTTGTCAACGTGTACTTCCGGCCGCCATGCTTCGCCACAAACAGAAGCAGCCACAAAAGAGGCCCGTTCCCGTTGCGCACAAACCGCACACACACACACACACACACACACACACACAGGAAACGAAGGACTCTACATCTTTGGTCCCCCATTTCAGTCGCCTGCTCAGCCATCAACTTTATGAATTATTTAGTTGAATTTTTGTCGCTGCATTTTGTAGCAAGTGGGAAAGGGGGTTGTGGAAGAGGGCGGAGGGGACATGCTCGAAATAATATGAGGTTTGTCAACAATTTTAAGTTCAACTTAAATGCAATAAGGATATTTTTAATTAAATTTTAATCAGAGACGAATTCACATGTTAAGTTAAGTTTAGTAAAATTGATAAATTGGTTAAGATTTATAGAGAGAGAGAGAGAGAGAGAGAGACGGAGAGGGAGAGAGAAGTAGAAGGAGAAGTAGATAGTGAGAGGGAGAAAGATAGAGGAGAGATAAAGAGAGGCAGAGTAATAGTGGAAGTGTGAATCAGATATAAAAAGAGTGAAAGATAAACAGAGAAAGAGGGAGAAGAAAGCAATTAGGAAGTAAAAGAAGGTGAGAGAGTTGTGTAAATATAGTGCGAAAAGAGAAAGAGAGAGAGAGAGAGAGAGAGATAAATCAAATAGAGCAATAAATCAGTGAGATGGAAAGAAAAAGAGAAACTTATTATGGAGAGATAGGGAGAAAGAAGCAGAGAGATATATATGGCTTGGGAGAGAAAAACAGGGAGAACGAGATATATTTAGATACATGTAGAATAACACACAAAGAATAGGAGAGAGAGAGATGATGAGATAATGAAAGATAGAAAGAGAAAGAGTGGAAGAAAAAGAGTGCGATATAAAAAAAGGGAGAGCAAAACGGAAGAAGATACTTAAAGCTTTATTTATATTTATTAAGAGAGAGAATATATATACTCGTATATATAAGAATATATAGTTTTCATATAAAATAACAAATGCAAAATGTTCAAAGAAAGTGAAAAACTTCTTGGAACGAGAAAATGTATTCATAAAATTGGTATAAATATTTTACCCGCCAAACTTTTGCAATTGCTTTCGCTCTCTCCAAGCACGTTTCTCCAGAGTCGCTTATGCATATATATATGTATTTATAAATATATATAAACTTATATATAAACATATATATAAACATATATATAATCTAATATTTATAAACACTTGATGATTACATGCAGAAATTAGCGAAAGTTTTACATCTCAAAAGCTGCGAGTCCCAATGGACTAAAATTAAGTTGTTGTTGTCATTATTGTTGTTGTTGCACATTGCAATTGATGTCAACGCAAATTTTGTTGTTTATTTGCTTGTTTTATTGTTGTTGAAGTTGCCGTCGTTATTTGCGGCGTTGTTGTTGTTGCCGTTGTTGCTATTTGCTGAAGGCGTCTTGACAACTTTTGTATTTATGCTGGCGCTGCTACTGCTGCTTCTTCTGCTTCTGCTTTTGCTTTTGTTGCTGCTGCTGATGATGTTTTTAGCGTAAGTGATTTTGAAACACCTGCTTAACATGTTGCAAGGCAGAGGCGAGTGACAAACAACTCCACATAGCAACCACCCACAGCACTCTCTGCTACTTACTTGCTACGCTTTTGTGTCGACATTTATTAAGCTTGTTGTTGTTGCTGCTGCTGTTGCTTTTGCTGTTGCTGCTGTTTGCGGTTGTCGCAACGCAGTTTAGCTAACTTAGTGGCACAGGAATACCACCCAGCCAAGCTGGAGCAGCGGGAGTCGCTGGCAAAAAAGAGGAAGCAGAAGTAAGAGCATCAGAAGGACATGGCACACCATGAAAGGAAGCCATTAACAGCCTTTGGGGGGCTTCTGTTGGTTGCTTTGCTCTTGTTAGCTGCTCTTTTTATATACCCCTTAAAAGTGGACAGAGGAGTGTTTCTATATTATTAGTATATATTTTAGGATATTTATTAGTATATATATTAAGTCTGTCAACTGTGTCTGTCTGTCTCCGAAACTTGTAGACTTGACTTATGACTAATCAGAGCGCCTCTTCCCCATACCGAATATTTTATGTAACCTTTACACTTCTCCCGAAATCGTTAATTATCGAATTGTTAATTTACTCTCTAGTTGAAGACGACAAATTAATAAAAGCTTTTTTAATCATAATTGTTATGAGGCTAAAAATTGATGTACATTTAATTTTTGTATTGATTGCAAGTCTAATCGTATTTCGATTGCATTTCTGTTGCCGCTTCCGATTCCAGCTACTTCTTAACAAAATGTTGAGTTTCGTTTCCGTTTCCGTTTCTGAAATTGAATCGTACCGTTTTTTGAGGCTCTTCTTTGTATATGCATATGAATAACTAGCTGGTTTTACTGAGTATCTTCTAGTCTAACTCACTCTCAGCACTCTCTCTCTCGCTCTCTGGCCTGTTTTGTTTTCTTTGGCCTGTCACTGCTCTTCTTCTTTTCTTCTGCTTCGGCTGGTGGCGCCACAGCCATCAACTTTGTCCTTGTCGCGCATGCAACTAACATAAATTTTATGTAATAATTTTTCTAATCAGAAAATGAATACATGCCAGCAAACGCC
Organism: Drosophila basisetae; assembly: GCA_035041595.1. Taxonomy (NCBI): domain Eukaryota; kingdom Metazoa; phylum Arthropoda; class Insecta; order Diptera; family Drosophilidae; genus Drosophila; species Drosophila basisetae. The sequence goes on along the minus strand of JAWNLB010000123.1, from coordinate 5,282,026 downwards.
GACCAGCCCCGCCTCCTTCTCTTGCTCCTCCTTTTCCTCCTGCTGTTTAAATATATTTTTAAATGCTACAAAAACGTTGCGCGTGCTTCTTGCTGCTTGTTTGTTGTAATTCTTTGTTGTAGTTGTTGCTGTTACTGCTGCTTGTCATTCACCGTTAAAATCAATTTACGACAAAATAAACACACGCACGGCGAAACAGCCACGCCTTCGCCTCGCCCGCCTTGGCAGAGTGAATGTTTACACTGCTGCTGCTGCTGCTGCTGCTGCTGATGCTGCTGCTGCTGATGCTGCTGCTGCGTTGTTTGTTTGTTTCCTGTGTACTCCTCGACGTTGCTCTCACAGAATCAGCAGCATCCACAGCAGCATCAGCAGCAGCAGCAGCGATCCGGAGACGATGTCAACGCCTGCCGCTGTCACCTTTAATGTAGAAATATTTTTATTTATTTTTCCGTGTTTTTTTTTTGTTGGTGTTGCTGACAATGAGCAGCAGGCGCTGGCTACAAACTAGAGATGAACGCATTTGCCAGTTTTGGCCAACTTAACACGATCTGAACACGAAACAAGAAATTGGCAAATTTGGCCTAGAAGAATATATAAAGTATTTGCTATGAATGTTTGTACAGATTAAAGGAAAAGTCTTCGGTCACTAAAAAGTAGTAATACTTTAGTAGTTCCTTGGGAAATATATATATTTTTTCCACAGTCAGTCGGAGATGGTATATTATGCAGCTGTCATAGGAACAATCGCTCAAAGAATGAGTTCTTGCTTGAAAGACTTATTTGCTTACCAAGATATCCCTGCTAAAAATAATAGTTTCGATTTTTATGATGCTCCTTATATTTGAACTATGATTTCATACACCTTTAACTGGAAAATTTATATGATGACAGTTTGATGGTAATTCTTGTTCATTTTTACTTCATTACTTCATATTGCCAACTATCTAATGCGGCTTTTGGATTTATGTATATTAATCCGAAACCAAAAAATCTATTTAACCATTTATGCAGAGTTGTTGTTTTTTGGAGCTACAGCAATTTGTTTTTAATTTAAATTTAATTATTATTTAACATTTTTATTTAATCGCTATAATGAATTTGTACTTTTATATATTTTTACATTTTATTTGCATTCACTTTTACTTCCATATTCATTAAAAAATCCAGTCACGACACTTAATTTACAGCTTAAACGCTTCACGCGCTCCGCTCACACATACACTCACACACACACACACTCAGAGAGAGGGAAAGTGTGTGACAAAAATGTCGCTCGCTCGCTTATCAAAATTGGCTTAAGGACTAAGGACAGCGCCTCATTTAAAATGTGTGTGTTAAGGGTATTCCCGCATTAAAGGCATGTAAACTAGTTTATGGGGCAACATTTAAGAGGAGTGAAAGGCAAAAGGAGGGTGGAGTTGGGCGGAATGGGTTTCGGTTAGCTCATTAAGTGCGAATGGTTAGCTAGACGCAGTAAAGGCCAAAGCATGCAGCCAGGATAAGGCACGAGGGGCAGGCAGCACACGAAGCCAGCGCTCATTAAAATGCAACACGCAAAAATTTAATGCCAACAACAAAAGCAACAACAACAGCAACAAATGAATGATAATTTAATACAGCAGCAATGAACAAACAAAATGGGAAGCAAGCAACAAATTTTCTAACAGGATTTGCAATTGGTGGAAAAAGGGGAATAAAACGAGAAAATAAGTTTAAATTAAACGGCTTATTAAAAAAGTCAACTTGAGCATCGCGATAATTAAAAATCCACACATAAAGCATACCATTTTGATTCATTTAATTAGATTTTTGAAAAGCTGTGTCTTGAAAGCAAATTATTTTGTATTTATTAAACTTCTTAGTGATTTGCTATCTAACAAGATTTATACACAAGAAATTTCTATAAATATGTGAATTTATCTACTTTAAATTCAAATTCTTTTCAAATTAAGTTAATTTGGATTAAATGTCGTTGAGCTTCTTCAAGTCAACTAATTGTAAAGCTGACTTCCAATTAAATATTTAAATATAGAAAGAGTCAGAAGCATTGCTGACTAGTTCCACAATTAGTAGTTCAAGTTAAGCAGTAACTGTAACTGTAGTTTCTAAAGTCTACCTAGTGAATAAAGCGACAAATCCACTAAATAAATAATCTATATACTCGTATGCCTCTGAAATCTCTGGCGTACTCAAAACTTATCAGTATCCACTTATTTTCATAATGAATGAACAAACGAAGCGAGTAGCTCAGACACAGGAAAAAGAAGAAGATATTCTTCTTGTTGCCATCAAACTGCGAGTAATTAAAAATTCAACGCAAAATCAACAGCAAAAATCTGTTAACTGCCAACTGCCATTTGCCAACTGCCAACTGTTGGCTGTAACCTGTTACCAATCAGTGAAACACTGCTGAAAGCTGCGTGGCGGCTGGAAAGGGGAGCGGACTCGGCCTAGGGGTGAGGGTGGCGAATGGAACTGGAAATGCCGCAGGTGCAAATATACATGCATATATGTATATATATATACATATATATATATATATATATATGTATATGTTGAGGGCTGCTTTTGGGCAGCAGCAGCAAGAACAATCATAAATAAATACAAGCTGGCTAAAAACAATGAGGAGAGGTTGTGTTGAGTTGCCGCAAGCGGGGGAGGATGGCCGGGGGTAGTAGCAGCTGATGCTACACTGAAAGAAATATGTCGACAAATTTGTGCTTGAGCTGTTAACAGTGGAAGTAAGTAAGCCAAAAGATAGTTGGATACCGTAAAGCTAACAGCAACAAAAGGTATAAGTATATTTATATCAATAAAAGGATTTTTATCAGCTTAAATCTGCTAACTTATTTCTGCTTAAAGCCAAAAGTTATGTTAAGAAAAGTATCCCATCTTTTATTTTACACTCACTACTTGAAATCAAGATTTAATTTTTAGTTTTTAATACATTTCTGTTGGCGAACTTAAAGTTTTTAACATATTTTAGTCATGAAGCTCTTCAACTTTGGTTGCACTCACCGATTTGTTCTAAATGCCAAATGTTGCCAGTTAAGCAACTCATTTTGTATCCTTTATTATGATATAAAGATTGCATTTCTAGTTTTTTATGTTCGTATTAAAAATTCTCTGCTTCTATTTTGAAGCTTGCATAATTCATGTCAGAATATTGTAGTAATAAAAAGATGAATTCCATGCAGAATTGAAGCACTGTTTTTTAATGACAAATAAGAAGTTTGCCTTTTGCTACTTGTTTGTTTTTTTTTTCTCTCTGTGTAGTGTCTGACAGTCAGTCCGTTGTCGTCGTCGATGAGGGCGCCAAACATTATTGCTCCCGCGAGAGCATTGTGGAAGGCAAATAGTTTTGGTGGCAACAACAACAACAACAAACGATCGCCTCGTGGCATAAGGGCGGACATTTGAGTGCCAAGGGTTAAAGGCACCGATGACAAACCAGGCACCCCCTGCACAACCCACCCCTCCCCACACGCAGCTCAGCCCCTTGCCGGCAATGATGTTGATGGCGACGATGATTAGAACTGTGGAATACGGCCTCCAAGGGGCAACACCAGCCGGTTGCTGTCCATTGCCTTAATTACGTGCAGATAAGAAACGCAAATATGGAATAACTTTAACTACACCCTGTTCCATCTGCTGCCACGCCTCCCCCCACCTCCCCTTCTGCCAACAATTGGCCAAGTGATGTCCATGGAGCAACAGCTGCGTCACTAAACGCCCGGGACATAAACATAAAAAGTCTATGAAACTGTCATAAAGCAGGCAATAGAACTGAACGACAGAAATCTCTATCTATCTCACTCTCTCCCACCCTCTTTCCATCTCTCTGTCTGTCACTCTCAGCATGCTCCCTATCCGGCTCCTTTGCTCCCTGGGGAGGCGACAGCATTGGCCTTGTGCCTTGCGCATAAACTCATTTGTATTGCGAGCATCGTAAAAAATTGCCAAAAGAAATTAGACTCCAAACTTGATGTCTACCAAAAAAAAAAAAAAAAAAAAAAAAAAAGCGTGCTTTAAGGATTCGTTCAAGTGACCCGGAACCGGGAACCGGGAACCGGGAACCGGGAACTGGAAGCGGCAGAACTAGTTGCCATCACAAAGCTCATTTGCCAGGCACAGTCAAGTTTGCATATAATGAAAAATGTCTACTAAATTTGTTAAAAGTTATTCTCTTTAACTCGTAGAAAATATTGCTGCATTTAAGTTTGGGTTAATTGAATGATTTAGTTTTGACAAACAATAAAAGCTCCACCAAAACTAACTGAAAGTGGCTGAAAAGTGAAGGCTACTTTTTTTTTTGTTTTTTTTTAATAGGATTCGCAATTCGCAACTTTATATATTCTTAGATATAATATTAAGCTGAAAGTTGTAAACTTGCCACTCCCAGCACACTTTTTATGCATACAGAAATAAAGAACTCCGCCCATTTTTCTATCAAAAAAGTTTCGCTTTTCGAAATTTCACTGTAGTGCGGAAGCCAAGCACAAAATTATCTAAGCAAAAAAAAATAAAAAAAAATGGGAAAAATGAAAAAACTAAAATAGTGTGTGTAGCAGCATGCTTAGAAAGATGGCTTAGTGGGTCTTAGCCATTATCATTTTTAGCCTCTCCGTTGCGTGCTGCCCCTGTGTGTGTGTGTGTGCATGTTTTCTGAAGATTATGCGCTTATAATGGGGCGCCAGAGTTTACTCGACGTCCATTCGAGCCATTTTCCAAAATCTCTACAAAATTGGCTTTTGAGCGCACATAAAATGTGTAAAGCGGGCCAAAACAACGACCTCTTACAACTGTTAAGCGCAGGGCCCAAAAGTAGATAACAACAACAACAGCAACAACAACAGCAACAACAACAGCAACAACAATAGGCTATAAATTAGAGCAGCTACGAAGTGAGTGCATTGTGTATCCGCATTCGCATTCCATATATTCCATATATACCGTTATATGACCCTAGCATGTGTGCCTTACACACACACACACACACAGGGAGTTCCCACATGAGTCGTAAAACGCAACATAATGAAACATTATAAAAATCATAAAAATCAGCATCATATTTATGCAGCAGCAGCAGACAGGCAGACACGCAGACACAGATGACTGTAAGAAGCAAAGAAAAACAAAATGTACGAGTACACACATAATAGGAAGTGTTTGGATACAGGAAAATAAATGTATTTTAGTAACTAGTTTTAGGAACTTCACTTAATAGTAGAAAAATAAGACGAAATAAAAAGAAAAAAAATAAATAATAAAATACAATTTCTTTGCAAAAAGTAAGAAAATATGACATTTTTCCTGTGTCCAAACACTTTCTTGACGAAGTGTATTATAAATGCAGAGACGAATGAAGGAATGGAGTGAAGAAGTGAAAATGGCTCTCTCAAAGTTTGTATCAGAGATAGAAAATATAATTAATACTTAATTGAGACTTACTTTTAAATAGATTAGAGTGAAAATATTTATGTAATATTAAAGAGAAATATGTATTGTTCTGTTATAAAATTATCTTGTAAACTGTAATAATTCAACGATAAACAAACAGGAAATTTATAATACTCGTATCTTTCGCTGCTACTACTACAAATATGCAATGTGTGCCCAACACTCATGAAACAGCACACACACACACGCACACACACACACACACACACACACACACATGCACACAAAACGATATTGAAATAGCACATGAGAGTGAGAGAGAGAGAGTGGGGGAGAGAGAGAAACAGGCGTGAAGAGCGCGCAATGCTCGTAAATTTTTGGAGTTACACGCGACGCGAGCGTCGCTGATGCTGCTGCTGCTGCAATTTCTTTTGCACAGATTATAACTTATGAGACTTGACGGCAGACTGAGAGCGAACGTGAGTATGCGAATAAGTGTGGGGAGGGAGTAAGAGAAAGCAAGCAAGTAGCCGTTGCTATTGGCTATGCGTCGCTTGCTTTTATTATATGTATATTATGCCAAATAAGCGTGTGACAGCGTACAAAAAGATGACACAAGGCAAGTGGAGCGGGAGCGGGAGCGAAAGAGAGCGAGAGTGAGACTGCAGTTCGGTTGCCTTTGTGTGGTTCCGTTGGAGCAACTTCTGTTTGTCCACCTTGCTGTGCGCACAGTGTGTTCAAATGGGTAATTTCGCAAGCAGAAGTTAATAATATATATTTGATGAAAATATGTTGCTTAAACTGAACTGAATTTATAGTTTGGAGATTTATTTTATTTCGATTATATTTAAGTAGATACACTGAGATGCTTTATAAAAATATAAACTTACATACATATTTTAATTGAGGGAATTTATTTAAAATTTATACATTACTCAGGAACGTGAAGTTGATAAAAAAAAAAATACACTTTGCTCGACAGTGCATTTGGCAGAAGTAAGTGCATGTGTTGGGTGTATGTGTGTGTGTGTATGTGCAACCTTATCTTATACCACACGATTCTCTCTTTCTTGGCATATTAACATTTATTTTTCACATTCATTTTGACTGCGGCGACAACACAGCAGAACATTTTTACTGCTGCTGCTGCTGTTGCAAGGCAAATAAAAACTGACATTACACAAAAAGTGTTGCATAAAACGCAAACCGCAAGCACAGCTGTCTCTCTGTATGTGTGTGTGTGTGTGTATAAGTGTATAACTGTCGGTTTTGGCTGACTTTTGCTTAACGCTCGAACCGAAGCAGCCACAATATGATTTATGCATACTTCACCACTGTGAAATCTATTGAGAAATCTGTGACAGGCAAAATATGCATAAATTCATACAGACACACACGCAGATACAGCAGATATAGAATGGGAAGAGGAACGAAAAGAGTTAGACTGGAATGGCTGTCTGTGTGCATAAGACGCTTAGCAAATGGGAGAAGTTGATGGATGCATTGCCCACTCGCCTAAAACATCATTTCACATAAGCACTAATCTTATCATCGATGTGAAGAATTATTGTTTATTTTATGCACTTTCCATGCATTTTTCCACCAAACAACAGTTATCGCTGATTCAACAGAGAGCAACAATGCCAATGAAAACACCACTTTTCAGACTGGATTAGTGTCCAATTCACCTCACTTCCCAATACTCTTTGTAATTGGGTGCGAGTAAGAGAGCGCGAGATCATCAGTATGTTGTTGTTCTTCTTGTACTCAATGGAATTGAGCTTGTTTGTGTGTTTGGAAAGTTAATGGGAAGCGCACACACAGACACACACACATTCACACATACATATTGCACAATGTAATTGCGTTTGTGTTAATCTGTGATTCAAATGCAAATCGCACGCTCACCTGGCTCTCTCACTCTCCCACTCTCTCTCGCTCGCTCTCTTTCTCATTCCATTTAGCAAGCCATTGAATTGCATCACACGCCTGAGTGTGTGTGCGAGTGAGACAGATAGAGCTGGCTCATTGCATTTCAACTTAACGGAATGCAAAGCAAACAATTTGATTAGCGTCTCGTGCCAGTGTATGTGTGTGTGTGTGTGCTAGCAACATTTGATTACTAAATGTTGCGAGTGTCAGCAACAGCTTTGACATTTACTTTTGCTTATTTTCCCTTATTATCAACACCTGCCGTCGACAGACAGACACTAAAACCTTTGCCAAGGATAACATCCATGTTTGGCTGTTAGCTCGTAGTTTTTTTCTCTGCTGCTGTTGTTCTTGTTGTTGTCGCCTTGGCCTGTCACATTGCTGTCATTCGCACACACACACTCACACGCTAACAGTTAAAGCAACGCCTCACACACACTTGCACACACAAAGCAGCAATAGCAGCAGCAGCATACAAAACACACGCACACACACACAGAGTGAAATTTACTAAGTAAATAGTTTAGCCCAGGCAAGGCCAAATACACAAACAGAGATGCATGCATATATGTAGAGAAATGTTAGCATTGCATTGAATTGGAAGGCACAAAGGCGACAGCGCTCAAAGAAGAAGAGATGGAGATGAATGTGTGCGTGTGTGTGTGGAGAGAGCACAAATCGAGATTAAATTTGAGCGCAGTGCGTGATCTGTCTGTGCCGTGAGACGAATAAGCACGCATTATATCAACATAATTGATATGGCTTGAAAAAAAAATGTCTTTGATTTTTATAGAATAAAAGTTAATAAATAAAATGATAGAAATAAAATAATTTTGACATCATTTATTAAGCTTGTTTATCTATCATCTAAGCGTCCATCTCTAGCTTAGGTATTGCGAACACAGCAGCAAATTGGCCATAGAGCGATAAGTAGGCGTGGTAAAGAGGGCGGCCGTCTCACTGATGGCATTTATAGAAATTTTGCACAAGCGCAAGTCAAATATGAAAGCAATGAATGAAACTGAACAAGGAGGGGAAGTAGAACGTAAGAAGATGGAAACAGACAGGCAGATAGAATAAGCATGATGGATACAGTTACACAGTTACATGTGACTCTCTGTCGACTCTCTCCCCTCGCTCATTTTGCATGAATGTGGCCTTTGCATAACAAATGTTAGCAACATGTTTCTATAATGAGTTGCGTCTCCCCCGCTTACCCTTTTCATTTCGCCACAGCATTCATGAGCATTAACTGGGCACACGATTGAGCAATACACTGCCCATCTCCCTCACTCCCTCGTCAGCCTTCTTCTGTCTCGTTCCATTTCCATTTGTTTTCCCCGAGGTCAGCCGTTTATAATGTGTCTCCAACTCGAATTGTAACTGTAAGTGGAACTGGAACTCTGAATGTCTACCACTCCCTCTCCGCACACACAAATTAATCGTTTTCACAGTGCGGTCATCATTGCCTCTCCCCTTCTCTCTGTCTCTTTCTCTGTCTCATTTGCTATGGCCATTTGCATAAATAAGTCAACTGCCAGTCGGCAGTTTGGAGTCCAGTTTGGGTGGGTGCTTGGTCAGGGGTGGTGATTTGTGTGAATAACTTGATGAATGCTGCTTTGAAGCCTGCAGTCAACTTGGTGGTTGTCTCATCTCGTCTGCCTCGCTTTCTCTCTCGTTCTGCCTCCCTTTCTTCTAATTCTATGCAGCGAGCTTTGATTGTTGCCATGGAATTTCTTAATCATATGAAATTGCTGGCCAAAAATAATAGACAAAAACTTATCTAGATAATTGTGTACGCGCAGCGCAAACCAAATAAGTTGTATACGTTTGGAATTCGATTCAAGGAATTTATAAGCTTATTTATTTCGTGGTATCACCATTAATTTTTGGCCCTGTAATATTTATTAGGCACTAGCTGAGACAGTCCGACTAGGCGATACACTGCTAAACAACTTTTGGGCCTGCAATTTATAGTTTTTTCTATGTTCAAATAGACTTTGGTTTACGAAATCTGTATTTTTACCCGATGAAATAAACTCAATCTGAAGCTGCTATATGAGAATTAATATTCAAAATGTTGAACTCTTCAGCTCTTATAGTATCTGAGTTCAAATAGACGAAGAAACAGATATTGCTTATCGACTTGACTATTGATGCTGATCAGGAATATAAATATCTTATGGAGTCAGATATGCTTCCTTCTGGCTGTTCCATACTTTTACAAATCCTCACTTATTTTAAGCAATACATATGTGAAAAACAGACAATCTCAGAGATAATTGAGCAGAGAACTGTTTTCTGAAGTAATAAAAACTGGCAGCTTTGCAATAATATTTTTGTGTTATTGATTTTGTAATGTGACTAGCTCAATTGATGCTACAAAATATATTTAATAAGAGCTCAACACATTTTAATATGAGAATCTCGTTGCCTCTTGCCTCTCGTTGCTCCTATGTAAGTGGCATTACATGGCATGCCTCGATTCAATATCACATCGCATATAAAATTTCAATTATTCAATCCATAATCTCACTCACTCATTATGCTCGCAATTTCTTTAATCTAATTTTGAAATTTTCCACAAGCTCTTAAGCAACTTTTTGTTCCTGCCACCTCTTAACTTTATATCCCTCACAAAAAAAAAAAAAATCACTCCCACTCCACCCAAATTGCAACAGCCAAGAACAACATGCAGCATTTAATGGCAACAACAACAGCAGCATTAATGGTTGTAATTTTTGTAACAGAGACAGACCCACCCAAAAGTGCTCGCCACCCATTTGTCCTTGACGCAAGGCTGTTATAGCTCCCACCTCCTTTATAGTCCTGTTGCAAGGATGCGTGACAATATGCCGTTTAATTATACGCAGCGACCCTTTTTGCAACTTCTACTCAGCCTCCTCCTCCTGCTCCTCCTGCTCCTTCCCAATGCTGTTGTTGTTGTTGTTGTTGTGATTTCGCGCACACATTTTAAAAGTCAATTATCCGCATATAACGCACATCGTTCACATGAACACACTCTGGGGCAGATAGGAGGGGGTTGTTTGGGGGCAAGGGTGCTACTGAAGTCCTTGCCATATACTTTGCCACGCGTCAATTTTGGCGCTCGCTTTTTCAACTTTCTCCGCCAAGTCCAACAAAAAATTAAAACACACACAAAATAAGGAAAAGAACAGCTTTTTGCTTTGCGAGTTACTTTAATGTCGAAGATTTAATACTCTTGCAGACGAAAGCCTTCATTTCCAAATTTTCTTTTTAAAATCTATCTTAAAGTTTTTTTTATAAGTTAAACATTTAGTTCTTTAACAGAGAGATTTTTAACGAAAGTTTTTGCAAGAAGTTTAGCTTCCATTTTTTTTTTTGTTTAATTTGATATATGTAGATATAGAAACCTTTTTTTATAGTAGATTTTCACATCTTGATTTAGGCATGTCCTTTTTTTAAGGTTGAAGATTTGCAACAAAATTGAAATACCCAATTTCTACACTTGCGAAAAAGAAAGAAAAGTTTATTCATTTTTATGGGACAGCGCCTTGGCATGCGAACAGCAGCAGCACAAACAAGCCATGCAACAACAGCCTCCCCTCGAATAATATGCCACGGAACATAGGGAAGAAAATAGCAGAGAAGGCCAACAGAACATAAAATATGGCAACCAGCGCTACTTGAAAACAGCAGAATACATAGGAGAGGGGGGAGGCCGTGGCTGAGTCTCTGAGTCGATACTAAAACCGATAATAACATAATCCGGTAGCTATTTGAGTAGTTGTAGTTGTTGGCCGCTCCAACGAACAATACACGAGCTTCAGATACAGTTAACAAGACACGTGGCATGCCTCAGGTTGAGGGGAGCAGGCAGCAAGCCGAGCCAAATAAGCATGTGACATTTGACACTGTGCCACAAAACCTTAGTACATCTATGCATACAGTGATCCATCGATAAATGGCTTATGGGTTTGCCCATTGAGGCATTTTATACCTTACCTAAGTTACTCAAATAAGTACTTAGTTTGTTGCTCAGCCAATTTCTTATTATTTAAGTATTGAACTACATTTTACATGTTGGGTTTTAGATGTTTGCTTATCACAAACTAAAATATTGTCAAGTAATTAGTGTTTATATCAATTGTTAAGGATTTCTATAAATTCGGAGTTCTGAAAATTATTCCTAAGCATTCAAAGACAAATTGATTTCAATTTAAATACAGAATAATTTAATAAATATACTTAAATTGCTATTAAATTAAGGGGGAGATTCAATTTTTTAGAAAATAAATATGTGCTAAAATCTCTGATTAATTTCAAGATACAATTTTTGAATTCCCAGCACCAACAATCTAAGAAATATTTATATTTTATATACTATCAAGCTTCGATATTTTATTGACTCCAGTCTTTTCTATCTAAACAAAAATAAATGCTAATCAATATACGTCACTGCAATCCTCAATCAATCAATCAATACACTTTTTAGCAGGAATTCATAATATAGCTGTACTGAAAAGCTTGTACAACATGATGCATGCAACATTCAGAGAGAGAGAGAAAGAGAGAAAGAGCGATTTTCATCTATTTACAATCTGGATTAGTTCATTTTTTACTTGCAGACGCACAGGAATTGAATTAGAACCGCAAATTGTGCGATTCAGTGTAGTTGTTGAATGCAATTGCCGAGGCAAATTCAGTCAAAGAAGTACTTATTGAGAGATATGCACGATAAAGTTGCAGGTGGATTGCAGTTGGGATGGGATGGTAGGTGAGGGAAGGGGAAGCGGAAGACGAAGGAGCAGAGCGATGTTGGGCTGGTTGGGCAGGCATTTGTCATGTAATTGGCTGCAATTTGCATAACAATTCTGTGACTGTTTTGCATAAGTCCTGCGACGATGCAACATAATAGCGGAGGCAGCACTTATTTTCACATTAGAAATTCCTTTTTCGGTTTTACTGGCTGGGCGAAGGACATGCAACATGCATCTGGCAGCAGCTGAGGCAGCAGGCAGAGTCAATTATGTGCTTCGCTTGAGCTGCAGCACTTGGCACACACACACAGACACACCCCTCACACACACACACACACACCCTGTTGCGATACAAAACTCAAGATGCAGCCTCATAGAAGTCACTGCCGGAAATGCAGCGGCATGAAAAATGAGTAGAAAAAAAATATAATACTTTTTCTGGGCATACCAAATATTTGCTACCCTTGCGGATATGGCTATAATAAATTTGAATTTGAAGAATACCGAGGAGTATCTTAGAGATGTTATAGAAAAATGTGATCCAGAGTGCGGTTCATTGCTAATAACCATTCCGAGAAGCCCAGAACAGCCGAATAGGAGGCAAAACTCTAGCTATGGATACGATTTATATATTTGAGATTTCTGATGGGGAGTCTCAAGGATGGATTATCAAAGTCTAGCAAGTTAAAGCGATTATTCCTTTTGGAGCTTAAAATATCAATAAATAGCAATAATAATAATAATCACGAAATTTAATTGAATAAACAACTGCAAAATCTCAAATCGTTGACTTCAAATCAGAGATGTAAGAAAGCAATAAATAAAACAATTAATAATCAACAATTTTGTTAGAAATATATATTTTTTTCTCATTAGTTATATTAGCCTGGTTAAGTTTCAAGACAGTTTCGAAAAAGCCTCAACGCACATTAAAAATAAATATGCCCTATGACTTTTCAGAGTATTCCATAAAATACTTTTACCTTCGGCAAGGGTATTCAAATGAGCAGAAAGAAAATCTTACGGGCAGCGATAAGAATGCAAGTCATTTCTTTGGGACCAGCAACTGAAAAAAAAGAACTGGGAACAAAAACTCCAAAAATTGATATTTGAGCTCGCAGAACGGAACTGCTCTGCAATTGCACAGCTGTGTGTGTATGTGTGTGTGTGTGTGTGTGGTTTACCCCTTACATACCAGACACACACCGCACCACACACTCCTTGTCGGCTGCAAGCCAGCTTGCCATAAAAGTTATCAAAATTGAAATTTTATTTAAAAAGTTTCTCGCTTTGGCCTCGTCTGCTTGCATATGCACTCAAGAAGTTTATAAGATCTACTTTAATAATGTCGAGTGCATGATTTATGAGCCAAACCCCCTACACATATACATATAGACAAATGCTTACTAGTCATTTCTTCTTAATGCACATATGTATGTCTACATATCTACAACTTGTGTGGCTGCAACTGTGAAAAAATCTCATCAAGAGAAATTAAAACTTAAACACAAAGTGTTCCGGCTGCTGGTCTAAGTAAATGATGAGGACGTTGATGAAGAATAAGGCCAACTTGCCAACTTTTGGTGGGGATCAAACTTAAAAATTCCCATTGCGCTGGAAAGTATATTTAAAAAAAAAGTTGTTAATTGGTTTTAAATGCAAAAATTTGTTGAAAGAAAAAATTTGTGGTTTTCTAGCAGGCTGTCAAATCGTATCGTATTTCACATTCGGTTGAGGTCCGTGAAGTGTAAACATTTCGATAAATGTTCCACACTTGTAACACATTAGTTTTCGCTATTAATTTCCGTTTCGGTAGTTTCAATTCCCGTAGCTGGTTCCTAAAAAAAAAATCGGTCCTGTTATTGAATTTTTATTGGCAAAGTTGCGAAATATTCATAAAATTTAACTAATTTCACAAAATTGTATGTAAAATTTGTCAGGTAAAATGAAGTGAACATTTTTTTGATTTATTTTTAACAAACCTGTTGAGCTACCCAAAATCTAACTAATTTCCAATATCTATTTTTGTTTGTGTTTATTTGCTGTGAACAGCTAAATTCAAAGAATTTTGTTGACCGCTTTTCCAAGAATATTTTGCTGTTCTCATTTATCCTGTGCCTATATTATTAAGTTAAAATGAAAAACAACAAAAATTACAAGCAAAGTTCTCCAATCGATGTCGCCATTAAACTTTTAACTCAGATATGAATAACAAAAAAACAGGAAATTTTCCAACACCACTATGTATATCGAATTTATCAGGAATATACATTAAAAGCATTTCTTTGACGTTTCAACAGTTTCGAGCTATTACGCTTGATTGAGTTTTAGCTTGAAATACAGCCACAAAACCATCTACATCCCCATCCTCCTCTTATTTCATTACCAGGTAGCAATTGCCATGGCCCTAAAAAAAAGGAAAGCGAAAAAAAAATGGACGTTAAATTAATCAAAATGTAATGTGGCGCCCATGGCAACTGTGAAGCTAGCTAGCCCCTCAGCGCCCCCTGCCACTCAGTCCCCTTAAAATTAAGTTAATAAATTCACAAAAATGAGTTCGACGCTTAATTTGCCATGAGCATTTTTCATTTTATTCCGCGGCCTCTTAAGCCACACGAAACCAAACCCGAAGTGGTTCTGGCCAAATCCAAAGCCAAATCCAATGCGAAAGCCAACAACAAAATAGTAGAAATAATCATAATAAGCAAGAATACAGGAAATGAACAACAACTGGCCAAAACTGGACGCAGGAGGAAGCTGCAAGGATACTCGAAAGTAAACAAACAAAACGAGCAGAGCTCTGGACTCTTGACTTTGAGATGCTCTCTGCGGTTATTTAGTCAACTTGCAAGGCAAATTGTTCAAAATAAGCAGCGCAAATGATAGTAAATTAAAAATAATAAGTATAACTGAGCTGACCTGAAGGAGAGTTTCTGGCTAAAGCTTTAGGAATGTGATCGTCTGGTTCTCAGCCTCGACAGAAATAATGTTTTGAAGAAAAACAAAGTAAATACGGAATACACTTGTATGCAAAAGCATCACCAAGACAGTCTGGAGCACGATTTCAATCTGTATGACACAGCCAATGTTTTAAATGTCAAGATTCAAATGTAATTCTCGAAAATCGTCCGTGTCTGCATAGGAACAAGACGGAGAACTAAAATAAAGGAAGAGAAATGCAGGAGTTGCAACTTGTTCTAGGCTTATCTAGATTCTAAAGCACAAAAATTATCTCTCAACCGATTATTGCAATGGCAACTATATTATATAGTGATCCGATCAGCACCGACACATTTTCCGACATATTTGCTGATATATTCCAAGTTTCATCAAGATTGGTCTAAAATTAAACAGACAAAAAGATTGACTTGGTTATATCGACTCGCCTAGTGATGTCGATCAAGAATATATATACCATATGGGATCGCCACTATCTATATTAATGCGTGACAAACTTGATGACAAAATTATAGCTCCCTCTAGAAACGTTGAAGTATCTCTACTTATATTACAAGACCAATATGCTTTTTATATAAAAAAAAATGAAAGTCACAAGAAATTTAATACACATACCTACATATAAATATAATTTATATGTATATATATATATATATATATATATATACGCGGTTCAGGCTGTGTAAATTTATAAAGTATGGCCGCAGTTAATTTACATAAAGAAGAAAATATTTTTTCTCCAACTTTTTGGCATTTTTTTCTTGTCTTGCCTTACTTACTACAAATCGGCGCCCTTAACTCACACTCTGCATTTTTTATTCGCTGATTATTCACTTTTCCCCTCACTCTCTCACATTATCGCTGTCTCTGTTTCGCTTGCAGACTTGACTTTCGGCCGGGTCGCGGCATTTACGATCTGCAAATTAAGAACACCTCGTACAATCGGGACAATGGACGCTTTGAGTGCCGCATCAAGGCCAAAGGCACCGGGGCCGATGTGCATCAGGAGTTCTACAATGTAACGGTGCTGACGGCACCACATCCGCCAATGGTGACGCCCGGCAACATTGCGGTCGCCACCGAGGAGAAACCACTCGAGTTGACCTGCAGCAGCATCGGTGGCTCACCGGATCCGATGATAACGTAAGAGCCCATTATAAATGCAAATTGAAGACACACTTCTCTCTGGTTATTTGGCATTTATTTAGTGCTTTCCGGGTATATTATAAATGTGAGATCAAATGTCTGACAGTTGAGGGATAGTCAAAGTAACATTGAGATTAACTATAACACTAACAGCGAGAGGAAAGTAATTATGAGAGTAAAACTATTACAAATAATAAATAATATTGCTAGACCAGAAAGTGTTTTTTTTTTAATATATTTCAAATTTATAAATCGATAATAATAAATAATAATAATAACACATTTTTCCTATTTAAATATATTTCAATTGTAATTTAATTTAACGCCACCCATTTTTTTTTTATGAAGTTAATACTTTATCATAACAACTTTTTGTTATGCTTACAGTGTGTCAATTGGCCTTAAAAAACATGGGTACATTTTTATATCTATCGTGGTTGGTTTTTATACATATATAAAAGTAAGTTTTTTACTGCAGATGAGATTACTACAAAATATTATCATTTAACTTAGCCCGAAAGCGTATTACAAATCCTGAAAAGTTAACTTTTTATTTTTTATTTTATTTTTTTTTTTTGCGAGAAAGCCTTCATTTTTTATATAGTAGTATATATAGTTTTTTTTGGGGTGGGGGAGGGGGCTTCAGCTGTCGTCGCTGGTGCTGTGGTCAGCGACAGTTTAAGCACATCCGGCGGCAAGTAAATCACTTAACTGGTCGCCTTCATTAATAATCCCCAAACCCGACACAATTGCTATTTTTATTTTGTTTTTTTTTCGGCACTAAATCGCTGTTTCTGCCTCTCGCTTGCAGCTGGTTCCGGGAGGGTAGCAAAGTGCCGTTGCAGTCGTATGCGCTGAAGGGCGGCTCCAAGAACCACTACACAAATGCCACACTGCAGATACTTCCCAGACGGGCCGACGATGGTGCCAAGTACATATGCGTCGTTTGGAATCGTGCCATGCCCGAGGGTCATACGCTCGAGACCAGCGTTGCTCTAAATGTCAACTGTGAGTATAAAAGCAGCGGGGAATTGGTATGGGAATTGGGCGGCTACTACACTCTCTAGACCTCAAATGATACGGACTGCAGCCAAAAAAAAAAAAATAAAAAAGAAATAAACATAAAATGGAGCAAACAAAATAGTAAAGAAATGCCTGCCATAGACTCGAAATTTATGGCTTTGGTGGCTTTTTGTCTTATGCTTTTTAGTGAGCTCTTGCAAATTGTTGTTGCCGTCCTGTTTATGAAGTGTGCAATATTTACGGTGCCAGGTGATATATATAAATTATAAAGTACAAGAAGCTCAAAATAAATGCATTAACTTCTAAACAATGAAGTTTGTACATAATAAACAAATTAAAATACTCTACAAGAGACAGCTCGACTAGAAGATACTCAATATCCAGAAGTAGACTTGATGATTCTAGTTTGTTTTATATGAAAATACTGTGTTTAGTTCATACGATCTTAATGAAATTTAAACAGTTGATCTGTATAAGTCAAAGTATCTACGTATTATATATGGGAATCTAAGAGTCAAGCTCTCATAATCTCTGAGAACGGCTTGTACAGCAGACAGGTACACCTAATCGATACGGCTGGTAATCCTGATCCAGAATATATATATACCTTATGAGTTGTGTGTATCTGCTACATACTTTTGCCTATAATCCATAAACCTTTATTTTTTACCATTTTGATGGGTGCAGTAAAATATATATGAGTGTAATCATACCATGATATGAATATGAATACAATTAAATATATGTATATGAATATATATAAAATATATATAAAATATATAGAATATATAGCCTGAGCAAAATAATACTGTTATTCTTTTCAATTTTTATTTACTTGTACCCACTTTTATTTACTTTTCAACTTGGACAAAATAAAACAGAATTTATTTCAAGTGAAAATTTATGTCAACATTTGTCTTGTAAAGTTAATATAAATTTAATGTTGGCTTCACTTTAATTGATTGTTGACAGGACACTTAAAGTGCGTTGCACTGCACTCTCGCTTTCCTCGCTTAATGTCTTCATATTATTTTTCTACTATTTCCTCTTTGTCACATTTTGTAATTAAATGCTGCAGTTTGCTGAACAAATGTTGCTCGTTCAGCTAGTCGCATGATCAACGTGACCCAAAAAGCCCCACACATGACGGACGCATAAAGTGTCTGGCGTGCACACACACACGCACACACACATACCCAGACACCCTCACACACCCTCCAGCACAGGCACACACACACACACAGTAGTTGATTGCTAGTTATTGGTTTCCACACACACACACACATACACATAGAGTGTAAAAGCTGCTCCTGCGGCGAGGAAGGCGTCTCAAGTCTCAAGCTGTTATATTAGCTGAAAAGTCTGTAGTGCAGCATAAAGCCGGGTGTGTGGAAGCGTGAGTGTATGTACAGTACACATGGCAACCGTCTTAAGCGTTTTATCATTTTAGCCAATATTACATTTCATGGCTGAGCCAACGCTACGCTGCGTATGCGCAATAAACTTGTCACGTTACTTGCATTTAATAAAAATCACTAAAAATGACAACAAATGAAATCTGCATCAAGTTTATGCAATCAAAACGAGTATCAGTTAGGACTATACTCCAATGTTGCTAACCGGTGGAAAAATATAAATATGTGAGAGCGAAACAGTTTCCACAAGAGCAGCGGGAGGCGTGGCCTAGGCGGGAGAGGAGAGGAGGGCAAATATATTCATAGGAAAACATAAATTGCAGTCACTTTTATACAACACGCCGGATTTGTAGACAAGCAACAACAACCGGTACATGTGTAAGTGTATGCTCGTATGTGTGTGTGTGTGTGTGTGTGTGTGTGTGTTTGTGTCTTTGTCTGTGTCACATGCAGCGTTCTCCTAACGTCAGCGTAACAAATATTTATAGTCCTCGCAGCAGCGGCAACCAAAAGCCAAAATAAAATAAAATAACTATTCAAGAAAAAGTCAAACAAGAATGTGGAAAATTTGCAGTCACAACCATAACTAAATGCTCTCTCAGCAAAACATAGATAATAGAATACCTAGTTTCGTGTATACAAAAATACATATATAAAATAAAGGAATAAATTATTTTTGTGCTTGAATTATATGTGTAACTTAAATATACCTCAACTTAACATTTTTGCACAAACCATTTACTTACAAGTATACAAATGGCTTAGCTTAGATTTGCGAAAACACAATAATAATAAAAGGAATAATCATATTAATAAATAAATTCATTTTATTTACTGAATTTTCAAGTTGAATTAAATTAAATAACATCAAATAATTAATACATCAAAATATAAAAATAATTTTAAAAGAAGCAAAATACTTATCAAATTGCACAGAGAACTTCGTATGACTTTATCACCATCCATAATTTAAATCGCTTACAATTATTAAACAAACTCAAACTAAATTTCAAAAAATATTTGGAAATGAACTGAAAAGAAAAACAATTAGTTTTAATTATAACAGAAACAACATTAAAGACTTCTCATCAAAGAGTCTTCGTATTCAGAATTAAATTTAGATAAAAATGTGAACTAGATATAATTAGAAGAGCAAAAACTTGAAGACTTCTTACAAAAGTTACACAAATTATGCAAATTAAGCAAATTGCGAAAATAATCCTTTGAGACGTTACAAACTTAATGACAAATTTGAAAGCACACCTAAGCGACATAAAAAGGTATTACCGAAAGCTGGTTAAACTCCTACTCAACCCCAAGCAACCCACCGCTCCCTCTTCCTCTTTCACACACACACACACACACACACGCGCAAATACACAAAGACACACACGAATTGAGTGTAGTAGACACAAAAACAGACAAAACACAATAAATGACAGCAAGCAAAAAGTGGAATATGAAGACACGAAACAGGCAGCAACTGAGAAATTCAAGTTAGTACTGCCAAAGAATTCTAGGCACAAATACTAGTAAGTGTTCCTACGTGTGTGTGTGTATGTGTGTGTGAGGGGCGTTGAAGCAATTTTGGGTTTAGTATTTATGATGCTCATTTAAAATCCATTAGCAGGCATAGGACACAGCAGCAGTAGCAGCAGTAGGAGCAGCAGCAGCAAATAAAAGGCATAGAGAACACATAACAGCAAGCAGCCAGGAGCCGAGCACATTGGCCATAATGTGTGTTTGGGCCACCAGCCAAAGTCAAAACTGCCTCCAAGGTGCATTTAGCCGAAAGCCAAATGTGTTTTGCTGCTCTGCGCTGCTTTCCCACACGAGCAACGCCACTGTGCCACAACACAAACACAAACACATCCAGGGACCTCAACCTGGCCAAGACGATTAACAACAATTGAATTTTGAGCGCAAAGGCTGCCTCCAGGTCAAAAAGTCCGGGCACTGGGTTAAAGTAACCGCTTATCACAGTTTGAGAGCCACTGTTCGATGCATGAATCGAACTAGAAATTGAACGGAACTTGAAGTCATTGTATGTGTTTGAGATATCAATTATGCAACGATGCTTGCCTGGCAACTCAATTAGAAATGTATCCAAATACTGGAGAATAGTTTCAAGAGTTTAATCTCATTATTGCTAGGAGACACAGTGATTCGATCAGGTCGATTCTGATGTATGCACTGACTGCAGCAAAAAGACGGCTGGGAAATATTTTCAACAGCTTACTCTAATTATTGCTGTGTTATATAGTGATCCGATGAGGCACGTTTTGATAAATACTGCCTGCAGCAAAAATACTGCTATACTACTCTTTTGCATGCACGAATTTGTCGACTCGAATTGGGATGCTGATGAGAAGTAAATATTCCTTAAGAGGTCAGCGATGCCATCGTCAATACGTTGCATACTTATTGACACATTCTCATAAAAGCCAACATTTGCTAAGAATTCAACATGAATGAAACTTCACATCAAATGTCGAAGAACCTCAACAACAATAAGATTCCTACAAGAAAGAAAACACAGTTTGCGAAGCACTGTCGAGAAAAGATATGAATGCATTCGGCAAGCAAAGACGACGTTGTTGGATGTCTAATGCCTCACTTTGATTGTGATGGATAAGCAATTGGCAATATTAGACAGTGACAGTGAACGAAAGAAATGGACAAGCAGGCGCACTCACTCGCACACAGCCACACACACACACACATATATATATATATATATATAGCCAGATGTATACTGACAAATGACAGAGCAATTTTTAATTGAAAATGTTTGCATGGATTCTTGGCTTTCGTTTCCCCACCCTACTCCCAACCAGTCCACTGTTGCTGTTGATCTTTGCGTGCATTGTGTGCTCTGCCTGCATTTGATTGATTTATATGCCAGCAAAGCCGCTGCGTTGTCCAGAGACAAAAAACAACTCGAAAAACAACAAAACGAAAATCTCTCAACCAAAAATAAAAAAGAAAAACCATATTTTCACTCGCATTGTGAAAAAATAAACTCGCATTGCGTCATATAGTCAATGTCAACGGGTTCTGAGTGTTTTATAACGTGCAAAAAATCATCAAATAAAATTATTAACATTTTATGACCACCCCTGTCTCACTGGGTGTGTGTGTGTGTGTATGCCAATCAAAACGTGTTGTAGCCCGCTGAGCGCAACAAATATGATAAAGAGACTGAAATTAGTGAGACGTAGCATCGAAAATGAGGCTGGCTAATTGCGCATACGCAGCGTGGCGCCGCATAACAGATAACCACTAGAACAAGCAACGTGGCTCGACGAGGCGATACCCCTTAATCAATTGTTGATTTGTTTTCGGTTTAATAAAAAGCAGCCTGGGAAAATAATGTTAATTTTTAGCACATTCTGTTTAAGCCTATAAATACGATTAATGCAAAAGAGATTCACTTTTAAAAATAAATTGAAGTGTGAAACCTAAGAACATTTTGGTTAAGGATCGTGTTCCGGTCCGGTTCCCGTCAAATGTAATGGTTCCGGTAAAGCAGGTGAATTTCTTCAATATTAGTAATAATATTGGTTAAGTTGCGGATCCTTTTATGGCTAAATTGACTTCTGACTTTTCAACAAGAGATAATTTATGGAAAAACAAATTTACACTTTATGGCGTTAAGAACTCAATTATGCGTTTATACTTAATGCAAAATAAATGTATCCCAATTTTTCTGCAATTAAATTGTTTGCTGCATTCAAATATTTAATTGTATCAAAATGAAATTCAAGTTGAAAATCAATTCATTAAATTGTACTGATCAAAATTCAACTTTAAATTCAATAATATTTTTTCTGTTAATTCAATGAATTCACAGTGCAATGCAAACGCATTAATAAACATGGAAAATTAACAATAATATTTTCAAATGGCTTCTGCATATTTTAAGTGACTTTTAAGAAGTTAATATCAGCACCTTCAGCAGATAAAACGAACTAAAATCAAGAGTATATAAACTTTATACAAGCAAAAAGTTAAGTGACAAAAGTGAGCAGAGCTTTTTACTGGATTCCTGGGTATAACTAAACCTGGTTATACCGTAGAAACAGCAACAACAGCAGATAGGAAAAGCCGTTGCGTAACACACACGTGCGAGGCACGTTTTCACATATTTTCAGTTGCCAGCATCATGTGTGTGTGTGTGTGTATGAGCGTGTGTGTCCTGGTTGGGTTTGTTGTGGGTGCGGATTCTCGGGGCATGGCGCGTGACTTTTGTGCAGTTGCATGCAGTGCACGTAATAAGCCCAGCCACGATTTGATGGCGTTCGCCCCGAGTCCTTGGCCAAAAAGTCGCTGGCGACGAAGTCAAACAGGACTCATGTGTTCCGGGCCTGCTGAAGTGGAAAGCAAAGCCGTTGAAAAGGCATTTCAATTTGTTTAAAAAGAAAGAAAATAAAAACGACGATAGACAAGATGCAACGCCAAGGAGAATTGGGGTTGAGATTGGGTGGGAGGCCAACATCCGTTTGCAGCACCTATTCAGGTGGCATGCAAAATTCGTGCGGCGGCAAACATTTCTGACAATAATGCGCTTTTGGGCGTGAAATTTCTTGGCACACAAAACCCAAAATGGAACTGCAGCCAACGACAACAAGTACAAACGATGCGGCAGCAAATTCCATTTCTGATTCGTTGGTCAAACATTTGCATAAAGCATTTTTGATTCGATTATAAAACGCACACAAGCCACGTTAATCGCTCAATCATTTCATAGTTTTGCAATTCTGCTCGTTTGAGTTTTACGTAAATTTTAGAAAAAATTAGTTTAGTTTAGTTTAGAAATATATTGACTAGATACATAAATATAACTCATAGCTAATCCTTAAAAGCTTTTTCTGATCGCTGTTCAACAAAATAATTTTAAATCACTTAATAAAGCTTTAAGTATTATTCAGCTGCTATATCAAAGATATTCCTTCAAAGTGCAATAGATAAAATTATACTTAATTCATCATCAAGATTATTATTTAATTGGTGGAGAGCAAAGTGCAGCTTTTATCTTTGTTCATCTCAAAGTTCTTTCAGTGTAAATAATCGATAGTTGTTCGATTGCTAACTTAAAATGTAGCAAAATTTGGAGTGCTAGTTTAAATAGTAATTTATTAATGAATAAGGAATATGTTGCTTAAATATCTAGCTAACAATATTCCAATTATGTTTTAATCGGACAGTGTTTGCCGTTTGGCGAGCGAATGCATTAGTTCAAGGCGATGTTCTTGGCTCCCTAATGCATTGACACTAATCGATTACATGCCGATCGATTGCATTAGAGCACATGATTTGAATATATCAATAAAGAATTGACAGCTGAAATTTTGTGAAGCTGTGTTTTTAACAATTGATGGAACTGTATATCAACTAAATGACACCTTGACAACTAAACGAAATGCTTTCGCTTGCATCCCTGCAGCAGCTAAACTATAACAACAAAACCAAGAAGAAGAAGACGATGAACAAGCAGAGGAAGAACAGCAAACAGGGACAGCAACAAGGGGTCCTGAATCCTGTTATTGCTTGCCAATACCGAAAAGGAGCCTGTTTGAGCGCGCCGGCAGCGAGTATTGTGGCTTGTCCATTTTGATTATGCTGTTACCAAAGGCAAAAGGCAAAGTGCCAAAAAACCAAAGGACCAAATGTCCTCTGCCAAAGCAGAGCACAAAAGCTTTTTGCAGCAACTTGGGGGAGTCTAAGAACGGCAGGTAGCCTTAGGGAGCGATACAGACACGTGCTAATGCCGCATACAATTGCAATTAGTGTCAGTGTGTGGGCAACGTGTGGCAGCTGTGTGCCAGGCTGTCTCTGCCTCTGCCTCGGCCTGGTAGCTGGCACCGGGACATTTGCATAGCCACACAGCAGGCAGCAAGCGGCACCTTAAAAGGAATGCCAACACCAAAAATAACAACAAAAAGTTGCACAATATCAAGGAGTTAGCAGGTAGAACGTTGGCGTCGCTTGGCATGTCCTTTTCGTCCTGCCCGTCTGTTATGCTTTAAGATTGGAGCTGGCAGCGATTTTGATTCTCAGCTTTCTTAAGCTGATTTCAACTTGTTACATTTTTTGCCGCCAGCTGTTTGGCTTTACACTTGAACAAAAAGCTGCAACGGAAATTAGAAATTGGTTGCTAAAAATTAAACATTTGTTCAAAAATACAATTGAAGATTCGCCGAGATGAGTTCATGTTTTCATTTTTCTCAGTAGTGTTGAACTGTAGCTGCAGGATTTAATGAATGCACAACATTGTTCTCACCTTCAGCTGAAATTTCAGTTGTTAAACTCAAATTATCTGCATAAAAGTTGTAAAATGTTTTGCTTTACAGCTCATCAGAGCAATGAAGAGCTGCATGGGGACGGGTGGTGGTGTAGTAAAACGTTAACAGCTTTTGTGACAAAGCAAATTAATTGCTGCCCAGTTTCAATTAACTTGCAGCAAGCGGACACAAAAACGAGCCGCACAGTTCTCAGCCAACTTCATCAGCAACCGCAAGTGTCGACTGAATGTTGCTTTGCTGTTGCTATTGTTGCAGCGGGGACTATTGCAGCGCAAAGCCAATTCAATTAATTTCAATCGCCATGCATATGACACCTCTGGTCCACTGCACACACACCCTCCCTCGCACACCCAAGCGCGATGAGTTTCCCATCGCCCAAAAAAGTAGGCAACACTTTTTATAAGCAATGTAAACGAATGTTAAACGTTGGCAAAACTGGGTTACCAATGCATAAGGGGGTGCTTGGGGAGGTGGGAGGGGAGAGTGTGGTGTAAAGCAGAGAATGAGTGTAGCTTTGCCTCTTTGGCTCAGATCGCTGACAATTGCAACGTTAAAAAACAGCAACTGATTGTTGCACTCAGCAAAAAAGCTCAAAGCAAAAATTCAATTTGTGGCTTACCCGTCGTTTCTTTTATCAGACGCAGACGGTTGGTTGCCCATAGAAAATCAATAACATAATACTGAACTACCAGCGAGTTTTGCCGATTTTCTCAGATATATAATAGATATCCAAATGACAATCTTTTTTTTAGAAAAATTTTACTTTTTGAATTAGGCCGAATATCTTAGTAAACAGAAAAGTGTTTCGTCTCTCGAACAGATCGGTCCAAAGCCAAAAAATGAGCAAAAAGGATATATTTTAAGTTTCATACAGATAGTTTTTAGGCTGATGTGTACAATATAAATACAAATAATACTCGTTCAAAAATTCAGGTTAAATATCTGTGCTAAATAATTATCTTTGTGATGCATTGCCGCTTTAAGCTTCAAAGTCATAAAACAAAAGAAGCAACAAACAAAACAGAATAACAAATGCAAATGAGCAGACAGTTTTGAAATGTGTTTCTTAAGAGCAAGTTTCCACGCATGGAAATTGCGTTTCAATATTTATTCAGATGCTTGGCTGCCCCACAGCGGATCATAAGCCATCGAAATGGTTGGCTGATTGCGTGGGAGGAGTCAGGATAGAGAAGTATGGCATATACTACATATGAATGCAGGTGTTGCAAGCACGCGCAGCGGAAGTCACGTGACGTGTTGTGTGACACGTACGCCACAGCAGCAGCAACAGCTGGATCTGCTTCTGTTTGTTGTCGCTGTTGCTGTTTCAATTTGGCCAAGACATGACGTACAACTGAGGGAGGCGGGGATGTGGCGCAAGAGCAGCAGGATTAAAGCAAATGCAAACTCGCCTCATTAAAATAACTCCGAGCAGTTGTGTGTGATACATCCTGTGGCAGGAATAACGGAATGGGTCTCGGCCCAGTTCCGGGCTAAATAATTTAATTTGGCTGCAAAAAATGGCCAACGGGCTTAAATAAAGACCACGCGGCGTATGAGCAACGCTCGCTCATTTTTATTTAACGCCCGCCTAACCGGAAGCCAGTGCCTCGTTTGGCTCCAGTAACAAGGTCTGCTAGTGAGTCTTAGTTCTATGGGGAGCTCAGGTGCTGCCAGCTGCCGTTGCAAGTGCAGGCAACGCATGTTGCACGGCGCTAATGTAGCCAGTCATGAAATCACAATGCCTCCCCACGTTCCACCGGGGTATGGCAAACATGCATGTGAACAGCGTAACTAAAATCGCAATGCGGCCCTGCCAACTCGTTAAAAAAAAAATTTTTTAATAAGAAACAAAATACAATGAACTGAACACAACCAGAGACTGAAAAAAATTGTATACCCTCATTGAAATTATATGAAAAGGTTATAATGAAGTTGTGCAAAAGTATGTAACAGTCAGAAGAAAGTTTCTCCGATCCCATAGAGTATTAATATTTAAATTTTAGGCCATAAGAGAGAAAAGAGTTTAAGCTTAGACAGTAAGTAAAGTAAACAATTCAAAAATAAACTTTATCTAACACCAGACAAATAAGTGTCAGTAGAAAAAAATATATATTTCTATTAATAAAAAGCGAATTTTAAAATATCTTATCTTGTGATAAAACACAATTGAGTTTGATGATTGCGATTCAGCTTTATCATTTCACTCGTTAATACAGCAATATATATATTTCATTTTTATACATATTTAAGATTGTAAGCGATATAGACACTTTTCGTTAGTTTATAACCATATACATTTTCAAGTATTAATAAAAATAAGTAATAAACTAAAGCAAGTGTCAAAAGCAAGATACCTTTAACGATAACAAAAATTTAATAGAAAAAAAGAAAAGAAGGTAAGAAAAATATGAAAAATTGTGGAACCAACTTCATGGCGAATGTCAGCAAGTTTGTGGCAAGGAAGTGGGGCTAGATGGGACGTTAGGTGGCAGCAACACCCGCCAGAGTGAAACTGCATGGCTGGCTGGGCATAAAAATGGCATAGGGAGTACGGTAAAAGTTGGAGGGATGATGGCAACATACTGAGCAGGGCAGCATGTGTTGAAATGCAAAATTTGAGTTTTTTTTTTTAACTGTGCTCACGCTGACAAGCGTTGCTCATTAAATTTTATTTTATAATTACACACACCAACACACATGACACACACACACACACACAATACACTCGGGCGCAGACGCATGTATAGTTTTAGTACGGACTTAATGTGTTGGTTGCCTCGTAATTGGGCACAGAGCAGACGCAGTTTTTGATATGCCCCCGATTTTGTGGCAGTTTAGAATATTTTTTGCTCGCCAAAAGAATAATAACAGCTTGGGGCTGTGCACAGCAATGGGCATTTAAGTATTTGGTCAGTGGGTGATTAAAGTAAACTGTTTCAAAAGTTAATTGGCACTGAAATAACAACAAAAACACAAAAACAACACGCATAAAACCAACAGCAACTAAAATAGTTATGACCTGTTGTGTTAGACGCTTGACCAACCAGCCAAGTGGCCAAAAGCCAGCCCAAAAACCGATTTGAAGCGAACGGTAACTATCGGCACATGGTTGTCATTTAATCTGAATTACCTCGGCACATTGGTTACAGAATAATAATAATTTAAAAAATGCGCATTTTATTCTAATATACATTTAAATGCATACAGAAACATTTACTTAATTCATCCAAATATAATTGAAGTTATTTTCATTAAAAATTGTATGTGCACCAAAAAAGGATTTATAATTTTATCTTAAGGCTATTTGTCAGCATATGCAGAAAAAAATTAATATCCACAAAAATTTATCGAAACCGAACTTAATATCAAGCTTTAAAATCATTAATAAGCTGTGTTTCTAAAAAAATTTAATTATTTTTAATTGGAAAGCTTGATTTTGATATTTTATAGATTTTCCATTTAATTAATATATCGAAAATACTTGTAGTGAAATATTCAGATTTTTGTAAACGGAAACTGCATATTGATCACAAATAATTTTTGTTTTACCAAAATAATAATAATAATTGGGTAGTAACCAGTGTGCTTTTGGCAAGGTACTTGGCCGTAATGGTTGGCCAGTCTCGGCCTTTTGTTGCTAGTTGTTGCGGCTGTTAGACCTGAAATTGATGTTATTTTCAAATGTCGATGGCACATGCCGCTGAACCGTCAGTAGTTGAATGACGGGCAGTGTAATTGAAAATTGCTATTGGCAACTTAATTGGCCCATTTAACGAACCCTACTTTTGCGACCTTAATTACAATGTGTGTATGCTAACCCCAGACTTGAATAAAGTCAGCTAATATCCTGAATTACCTTACCTTCTCTGAAACTTTCTTTTTTTTTGTAGATTATCCACGCGTTGAGGTTGGGCCACAGAACCCACTGCGCATTGAACGCGATCACATTGCCAAACTGGATTGTCGGGTGGACGCCAAACCGATGGTGTCCAATGTTCGCTGGTCACGCAACGGACAATATGTGAGTGCCACCCCAAGTCACACGATCTATCGTGTGAGCCGCCATCATGCCGGCAAGTACACCTGTAGTGCCGACAATGGCCTGGGCAAAACCGGTGAGAAGGACATCATATTGGATGTGCTATATGCACCGATTGTTACCATCGAGTCGAAGACCCACGAAGCCGAGGAAGGTGAAACCGTTTTGGTGCGTTGCAATGTGACAGCAAATCCCTCACCAATTGCAATTGAGTGGCTCAAAGAGGGTGCACCCGATTTCCGTTACACGGGTGAACAACTTACCCTGGTCTCGGTGCGGGCAGAGCACGCTGGAAACTATATTTGCCGCTCGGTGAATCTCATGCAACCGTATAACTCAAAGCGTTTAGAGGGGGTTGGCAACTCGACCGTTGCACTGCTGGTCCGTCATCGTCCCGGCCAGGCGTACATCTCGCCAAATAAGCCGGTAGTGCATGTGGGCAATGGCGTTACACTCAGTTGTTCCGCAAATCCACCGGGCTGGCCAGTGCCACATTATCGCTGGTTTCGCGACATGGACGGTGAGTTGAGCAACACGCAGAAGATACTCGCTCAAGGGCCGCAGTACTCCATACCGAAGGCGCATCTGGGTAGCGAGGGTAGCTATCA
Organism: Drosophila basisetae; assembly: GCA_035041595.1. Classification (NCBI taxonomy): domain Eukaryota; kingdom Metazoa; phylum Arthropoda; class Insecta; order Diptera; family Drosophilidae; genus Drosophila; species Drosophila basisetae. The sequence goes on along the minus strand of JAWNLB010000123.1, from coordinate 5,252,455 downwards.
TTGTCATGCCGTCAATGAGCTGGGCATCGGTAAGATGGCCACCATTGTGCTGGAGGTGCATCAGCCGCCACAATTCCTGGCCAAGTTGCAGCAGCACATGACTCGACGTGTTGGCGATGTCGACTATGCTGTGACGTGTAGTGCCAAAGCGAAACCCACGCCACAAATACGCTGGATCAAGGATGGTACGGAAATATTGCCATCCCGTAAACTCTACGAGATACGCACCACGCCCACAGATGCGGGCGGTGGTGTGGTGACCGTACAAAGTATTCTTCGCTTCCGTGGCAAGGCGCGTCCAAATGGAAATCAATTGTTGCCCGGCGATCGAGGACTCTTCACCTGTCTCTACGAGAACGATGTGAACTCGGCAAACTCATCGATGCATCTTCGTATCGAACACGAACCGATTGTCCTCCATCAATACAATAAAGTTGCCTACGATATGCGTGAGTCGGCTGAGGTTATTTGCAAGGTGCAAGCCTATCCCAAGCCAGAGTTTCAATGGCAATTCAGCAGTAATCCCTCCCCACTCACCATGTCCTCGGATGGCCACTACGAGATCAGCACACGCATGGAGAACAATGATATCTATACATCGATTCTCCGCATTGCACATCTGCAGCACTCCGACTATGGAGAGTACACTTGTCGTGCCGTCAATCCCTTGGACACCATACGCACCCAGATACGTCTGCAGCCCAAGGGGGCACCAGAGAAACCAAATGCATTGAAGGTATTTTAACAATTTCTTGATTACTTGTTGAGAATCTTCTTATTGATTGATTTCATTTTAAAGATTGTTGTGATTAAATTTTCGTGTTGTCAATTTTAAATTTAGTATTTATCTAGTCGGTTTGAGCTTAAGCAAAGTTATTGCTGTCGAAAATGTTGACCCATCCGTAAGAGTTATTTTCGAAGTTATACTTTAAACTTCAAAATCGAATCTCAGAATCACATTTCAAATTTAAGTGTAGTATTGATCAGAGGTCAAACCATGATCAAAAAGTCAAGATCTTAGAAAATCGATTGAGTTTTGACAAAGCTTTGGACCTGGAAAGTTTTGAATATTGTATAACATGGGAAACGAGTCAGAATAATGTCTTCAACTTTAAATTAATCTGGAATTTAAACTTAAATTTATAATACAAATTCTTGATTTTTGAAATTCAGCTTTGTTTAGACAAAGTTAAATCCCATACTTTTTTTTACTATATAAATAAAAATAAAGCACAAGAAATAATTATTTAAAGTGGTATTAGACCAAAGTCAAGATACATTTGCTAAAAAGCATTACGTAAATGTTTTTTTTTTTTTTGTGTATTTATAATAGGTACTCGAGGTGGCTCACAACTATGCAGTGCTCAGTTGGCAGCCGGGCTTCAATGGCGGTCTGCTAAACACCAAATATTTGGTCAGCTATCGACGGGTGGCAACGCCACGCGAACAACTGTTATCGGATTGCTCTGGATTGGCTTATTCATCAGTCAATAGCTTTCAGCTGAGCAGTGCGGGACAGGGTGGGGCTCACGAGTGGATTGAGTTCAATTGCTTTCGCGAGAATCCCTGCAAACTGGCGCCACTCGATCAGCACCAGAGCTACATGTTCAAGGTCTACGCACTGAATGCCAAAGGCACTTCGGGCTACTCCAACGAGATACTGGCCACAACCAAAGTGAGCAAAATACCGCCCCCACTCCACGTCAGCTACGATCCCAATTCGCATGTGCTGGGCATCAATGTGGCCGCCACTTGTCTCTCTTTGATTGCCGTTGTTGAGTCGCTGGTTACTCGAGATGCCACAGTGCCCATGTGGGAAATTGTGGAGACTCTAACGCTGCTGCCATCGGGCAGTGAAACGACCTTTAAGGAGGCCGTCATCAATCAGATTGCACGCACTGCTCACTACACCACAGCGACCACGTCGGGAAGGAACTTAGCTCCTGGCAGTGGACAGCTTGGAGAGGATCGCACAATGGCACTGGCAGAAACTGCGGGCCCTGGACCGGTGGTAAGGGTCAAGCTATGTCTACTCGCGAATCATGAGCATTGCGGTGCTTACGCCAATGCGGAAAGTAAGTATATAAAATATATATAATTAAATATATAAAAGATAAAATATATAAAAATATTGTGCGGCGCGTTTAGAGAATTTAATGAGTATTTAAAAAATCGATATACCTGCAAACTTAGCAATTTACAAGTATTTAAATAAATATTTAACTATAATGCCAATTAAATGCATCAGATTGCCGCACAAATGACCTCGGGTGGAAACTAAAGCTAAAACACCCAAATTCAGACACATTGTGGCAAGGCAATAAATCAACATCAAACGTTTCTCCCATTGCAGTTGGCAAATCCTACATGCCGCACAGCTCCTCGATGACCACATCCGCTTTGGTGGCCATCATCATCGCGGCACTCTCATTCCTTGTGCTTGTCGCAGTGCTCTACGCATTCTGTCGCTGCCGCCGCACGCATGCGGCCAAGAAGCAGGCAGCTGCAGCGGCGACAACGACAACAACGGCAACAGCAACAACAACAGCGACGACGACGACAACGCCAGCAGTGATTCAAGGCGCCAAAGACTATGATGTAGATGGAACGCTTAACGCTGCAACGGGAGATGCCTCGCAGCAGCAGCAACAGCAGCAGTTGCAACAAACATCGCTGCCACCACCACCGCCGCCATATTATCCGACGGGAAGTTTGGACAGCAAACAGCTGGATGCTGGCATGGAGCTCAATCTAACAGCACTTCACGATCCCGATGAGCAGCTGAACATGCAGCAAAGCGAGATGCACCAGCAACAGCAGCAACAACAACAATATCCAATGCAGGCCAAATCCTCGCAAGGACTCTACCAACAGCCGCATCCGAATGGCTATGGATATCATGTGACAAGTGCCATCGGCATCGATGGCGACAGCTATCAAGTGCTGCCCTCCTCCGTCTCTGGACACCATGGCGAGTGTAAGTAGGCAGCTAGGCGCACACTGGTAGTGCAATTGGGTCTGTAAATGGGTTGGGTGATTGTTCATTAAGCGTCGTAGTTTGTATACCCTGTACACATTGCAGACTGAATTAGAAGGGAGACAGCTATAATTCTACTAACTGCATTTAGTAGTGGTCAGTTATGCTCCTATATATATATATATATATTTACTTATTTACCTGTCTGTCTGTCCGTATTAATTTCCCGTATAGGCAATAAAGCCATAATCCATATATTTCTCTATCAACCTATATATCTTTCTAGCTGTCTGTCTGTATTGTTCTTATAATTAACATGCCAACAAAATGATTAGGATTAGAATCCAAGAAATAAGTCTGTAGTTTAATTGAAAAAATCTAAACTATAAATGAACACGTAATTAATAAAATTTCGAGATCTTCAGTAGATTATGTGTGTGTGTGCGTGTTTGTGTGCAGGGTATTCGTAAGTCGGTCACTCTCGACTCGAGTGCACTTTAACTTGTTTTGTTTTTGAATGGGGCAGCGTAGATTTATGGCTGCCATTTTGACGCCTCTTATTGCCGCTGATGCTCATTCTGCTTTTTGGGCGTAATTGCATTGCCTGTCAATCTAGACGTCTCCCACCTCGCCACACCCCAGCCAGTCCTCACATTTCGCAATCCTCACTCCATCGCTCTCCACATCTACATGCAAATTGTGTGTTCTGCATAAGCAGCTCAGGCAACGGCTTCAGCTTCAGGACAAACGAAATGCCTTGGCAACCAAAATGACATCATCAGCCAGTGATGGAATCGACTATCCGATTCGAGTCACATCTCTGTCTCTATGGTGTTTGTGTGTGTGTGTGTGTGTACGTGCATATTCAGTGTAGCAGTCCGGCGTAATTCCAATTAAGTGAGAATTAAACCGTTAGCCGTTTCTTTTGTGCTAGCAAAATTTTAATTGGCTTTAAGCCGATGGCCATGCTTCACAATTGCAATTGCTCTCAAACAGCAGCAACTTATAAAATACAAAACAAAAAACCAAAAAAACATCAAAATTACAAGAAAACTGTTGGCAAAGTCGTCCCTTTTGGGAAGCAGTCAAGTGGTTTGAGCCACTTGAGCGGCAGCTTGTCGACTAACGAACACAAGAGACAATTAAAAACTAAATGGGACAAGCGACCAAATCACACTTGGAGTATTAAAGCAATAAAAATGAGATTAAAGATTAAGTGCCAAACTAAAAATCTTGTTGGAATTAAATGCACGAGCATATCAAGTAGCCTCGAGGGAACAACTGATTAGTTAAAGAAAATGGCAAAAATACAAAGAAATGAGAGATGGGAGAGAGATATAATCCTGAACTGAAGTCAGATAGAAACCTCATTTCAGACAAAAGCACTAAAAATATAAAATCAACTCAAAATATTTTGGGTTATAGAGCTCAGCACTCTAGTTCCTAATTATATTTAGGAAAATCGGATGAGCTGAAAATAATCTGACAAAGAAGCTGGAATAAGGTAGAAAAGTAGATAAAAATGAACAAATGAATTAAAATTAAAGATATTTGAGAAAAGCGAAGCAAACATACAATTGTAAATTTAATAGAAGAATTTCGAGGCAACGGAAAGTATTTTAAATCTAAAACTAATAATAAGCAAAGATAGCAGAGTATTTTAAAAATTGCATAAGCAGATGCAAAGGCCATTGATCATATTTTAGATAGAGTATTCGAAAATATAAAATATATATATTTGCTATTATCTAACGCTTCAAAGAAAATAAATACTAAAAGAGCAAGATAACTTTTGAAACACATAGGTCTAAGCACTTTCCGAAAAAGGCCGTAAACACTTTTTAATTATATTCCATGAGCATAATGCTCATAACTAGTAGGAATGCTCTTATATAAACGCTTTGCCAAAATTGTTTTTGCTGTTTTGGTTTTTACGTGCTCATATTTAAGTGAAAACCCCTAGATGGTAAAAACCTCTAAATAACAGGGACGCGCCAGGACCAGAAAAATGTTTTGATAGTTTTCAGAAACTGTTGAAAAAGTTTTGCGCCTCACTAAAAGGTAGTCCCGTGCCCTTCCCTCCCAGCCTTTGCCAGGCACCCACACTCCATGGCTCTCCCTTGGCACACTCATTGACCAATGTTGCCTGCAAGTTTGACCAAAAAATATGCACCACAGAATGCAGTTTAATTGTGTGTGTGTGTGGGTGTGTGTGTGAGTGGGTGTGTGAGTTTTCGGTGTGCGGATGTGTGTGCTGTTAGCCTTTGGCAAAATTGCACTGTGGGCAACATGTGCAGATTAAATGGCATACAATTATTATTCAAAGATAGGGTCACATTTTGCAGGAAAGAAAATGCAATTTAAACAAATTTCATACGAGCTACAGAAATTTTATTTAGTTTAAAAATTCAAAATTCAGAAAAATTAAAAAATATAATAGAAATTTGTTCGATTAAGGAATTTATATTTAACAGCTGTTAAATTAAGAGCTTCTGATCATGTTGACATTTTTGGCATAGACCGACTCAGTTAAACAAAAGTGAACTTATATTTAACAGCAGTTAACACAACAGCTGCTTGCTGTGCTAACATTTTTGACTCCCTCGAATCTTGGCCCTTTTTCGGTCAAACATTTTGGCCAAAAAATGTGATTTTTGGTGCCATTGTACAACTTGTTATTGGGGCTGCTTTGTTGTTGCTGGTTTCATTAGGACGCTGACGTTGTTGTTTTCACTTTTCACTTTTCTATTTTCTACTTTCATTTTTTTTTTAATTCTGCACTTAAATGCGCGTTGCCAACGCCAACTTAATTACTATTTCCTTGCAAACCCAACCCTTTTGGAACATCCACAAACGGAAATTCAACGAAACTGGCGACACACGATGACGTTGTGCGCTGCGTGTCTGTGTCTGTGTGTGTGTGTGTGGGTGTGGGTGTGGATGTATGTTACTATGTATGTGTGTGTGTGCGTGTGTGGTCCATGTGGTTGCAACCAAAGCAGGACCACTTGAGGCGACACCAGTCCCAGCCAACAGCAGCCACCTACAACAAGCACGCGCCGCCAAACTAACGAAGCAGCCCACCAACAACACCAGCAACACGAACACCAGCAACAACAACAACAACATTAGCAACAACTCCACCTTGAAGCGTGGCAACCTTAGCAGGCAGCAACAGCAACAGCAACAGCAGCAGCAGGTGGTGACCGCAGCGACGGCAGGAACCACAACGGCACTGGCAACGACAATTACAACAACATCACGTAATGCCAAAACCGCAACAACAACAACTACGCTAGCCATCACAGGTAACACAGAGACACATACACACACTCACACACACACAGACACACTCTCGAGTGGGTGTCGAGAAAATAAGTTGGGGGATTAGAGAACAGGGGTGGCGCCACCACCACTCGCACAAGCACCACTTGCAGCAGCAGCAGCACCACTAACACCACCACACACTTGAACTTTGCACCACAAAATGCACACACGACGCCAATAACAAACTGAATAGCAACTTGCACCATTCAAAATTGCAACATTTGCTGCTTGCAACACTCATTCTACAAATGCACCAATGCACCAATTGTTCTATTCTTCTTCTTCTTCTTCGTCTACTTTTCCATTCAATGTCACTTTTATGCACTATATACGTTGTAGGTTATTGTAGGCGATAAGCCATTGAATTGTTGGCCTTAAATTAAGATATGAACAGCTTCAAAATATTTGAGATATTTGCACGATTTACTTGCCTGGCTTAAATTTTCCTTTAAAGAGCACTGAAAATAAAAAAAAAAAAGTGGTTTCAATGATGAAGTCACATTCCATATATAGAATAAATTATCATATATATATTTAAGATAATTTAATCATTTATTTACAATTTATTATATGCCGGGGAAAATATTTAAATCTGTTTGTTTCTATGCGAACTAGTCCCTCAGCGTTTAAAGTATCTCAATTAAACTTGGATTATATTCAACTTTTTGCTACAGACAGTAAATATATCGAAATCAGAGGAGTCTATGGCTGCAATATTTTTCTTTTAGTTACAGTGATTATAGAATTAAAGTATAATTATCAGCAGCTGCAATTTAACATTTGAAAAGTTGTTCATTGTTGAAGAAATAATCAGCTGAGTTTTTTGAGTTTGTTTTTGCTTAAGAAAAATATAAACTAGAAATTTTAATAACTCACACATAAACGGATGCAATATATACATATATAATATATATATATATATATATGTATACATATGTATATATATTCACAGAGAACAAACTAGAACGTGAAACAATTACAAATTAAGTTGACTTGCACCAAATTATTTCCAGGGGATCGTCTGAGCTGTTTTTTATTAGCGCCATTTGCCGAATTCTTTGTTCTTCAGTTGCTGTATGTAGTTAATGGTGCCGGCCACCAGTTCTCTTGATCCTGTTACCAGGACATCGAGTTCGTTGCGCATGCCATAGCGCTGCTTGCCATATTTGTCGCGCAGATGATCGAAGAAGGCTTCGATCGAGATGGATAAGTGGGAATTATCGCGAGTGCCGGTCTCCTCGCACAAGGAACGCCAATTGCTGGCATTGCGACGAGCACGTTGCAGCTCCTCCATATCCTTCCAACTAATGCCGGCGTTGCCATTCTCATCCTTGTTGGACTCCTGTTCCAGCTCCGCGATGGGCTCACCTTCAAAGTAACTGGGACTGGGCACAAAGCCCGCCTCCTCAAATCGCGTATTATGTCGCAATATAGTCAATAGATCCTTGGAGTTGTATTCATTGACCTTGCTAAAGAGGAGGATCTTTGGGAAGCGACTGCTGCGAGTGCGCGTATAGAACCATTCCCGACACACCATCATGCTCTCCAGCGTATCAGCACAATCCAGATGTACATTGAATATATCGTGCTTCATGATCTCAAATTGACCCCGCCGCTCAAAGAGCTCGAGCCCCCGCTTTGTGCCCGGGGTTAACTGGGTGCTATTATGCTCCAAGCCCGCAACATATTCGGGTTGATAACGTCTCAAATAATCGTAGGCCAACTGAATGGCCAGCGAGGCATTTAGCTTCACCCCAAAATTAATGCCATTCAGCAGTTGTTTGCTGTCGAGATTACTCTCGATATACGCCGGAATGCCGGGCACACGATGCAGTTCAACGCCCAATTGCTTGGCACGTTGTCCAAGGACTTCGCAGCATTCCGTTTGACTGGCGCTGGTATAGATGCTGGCATCCTTTTTCATAATTGCCGCCTTGGCCCACGCAATGTCCCGCAACGAATTGCCTAAGCTGAAGTTCTGCTCCCAGCCCAAGGTGCTAATGCCAATGGTTTCCGCATGTCCGCTTATATTGGTACAATCGGCGGCACAAGCGCTGCCGATCTCCACAATGGCCACATCCACGCTGTCATTGCGAAACGCATGAAAGGCCATCACAGTTAACAGTTTATTGTAGCTGGGCGGCGGTTGCATTTGTCCAAGCTGCGGCTGTAACTCATCAAAGAGTTGCGTAAACTTTGTCTCCTCCAGCGGCGCGCCATCAATGCGAATGCGTTCGTTGGTTAGAAAGAGATGGGGCGCACACAGGACACCCGTTTTGATGCCATGGGCTCGCAATATGGACTCGACTAGGAGGCAGGTGGTGCCACGCCCCTTTGTACCAGCGACCTGGATGACAGGCAAACTCTGCAATTGCTCCGGTTCGAGACCCGTTTGACTCAGACACTGCAGCGTATGCGTAATATTTGGATCCATTTGATCGCCGCTGGTTTTCGACACACGACCCACGACTGGTTCGTGTATTAGATAAGTGTTTAGCTGCTTAATGGTTGAGAGATAGGCTAAACGCTCGGGAGTTCTGGCCACAATCTCAGCGGGTGCTTCATCTGATTTAGTTTCAGTTGCCTCAGTGGATTGAGATTGTTGCATTTTTTGCATCTTTAACTGCTGCATATCGCGTCCTTGCTGTTGCTTGGCCTGCATGTCCTTGAGCCACTGCTCCTGCTTGGTCTGCTGCTTGCCATGCATACGATTCATCCAGGAATTGCGCTCGGAAACACTGCTGTTGTTGCTGCCGACTGCTTCGTTCGGCGATTTTGTTGGCGGCGGCTGTGTCTGTTGAAATTCTTGTGGCATGCCAAATGCTTGCTGAGGGAACTTACTGCCTGCCCCAGCAGATGTCTTTGCCTTTGATTTGCTTGGCAATTTTGGCGACACTTTTGCCAGCCATTTGTCCCGCTGATCCTTGATATTGATAATAGGCGGCGTCACAGCCTTGGATTTCTGCAGCTGTTTGGGCAACTGTTTCTCATTGATCGTCTGCTCCTGCGGCTGCTTCTGCGTGTTCAGTGACCATTTGAAGAAACAATTGCTACATCGAAGCATTGGTCGTAGTGGTAGTATTTGCAGCCGACTCAGCGGTGCCGGTGATTTAAGCAAGAGCATTACAAAATCGTACGTAGTAAAAATAAATCTGGCTAAAATGTTGAGAACGTGTTCCTAAAAATTTAGCAGTGACCAAAATTGTGATTTGTCTGTTGATGTGTTGATTTTTTTTAAAATTGTTTTGAGTGATTTTTTTAGACATTTGATAAAAGGGTACTGGGAGTCAAATGAGGTATATATTCAATATATGTATAAAGCTATATATGACTAGTGAGCTCTTAAATGAATATTATATCAATATGCTCGCTGAAATATTGAAATGATCTTGTTTAGAATCAAAGATATATTTATTTTGAAGTGATTTTCATACTAAATTATTAACTTGTGGAGGTAAATCAAATCTTGTTAAACACTCCGTGTATCCATAAGCTCTTGTGAACTATTAAATATATATAAAGTAAATAGTAAGTAATTTTACATTAATATACTCGAGCTACCTGAAAAGCAATATTAAATGAAATCCAACCTACTTTAAACAATATATACCCGAAATGCGCTGTTAATTTGGTGGCTATTATAATACCTTAATGCAAGCATGTCAATTTAACAGTGTTGATTTTCTTTTCCAATTTGTACAAATCAATTTCTCGCACAATACACGAAATTCCATATACAAAAAAATTGAGAAGCTACCGCTAAACTAAATAATTTGATATAATTTAAAGCATTTGAAAAGTTTTTGCCCGAGTTGTCCGAGTAATTTAATCCGTCCATCAACATCAGACTAAGTTATGCAAAATTTCGTGTATATCAAATGCAGATGGCTGAAACTCAAGACGAAGGCGTTGTTCCAACTGGACAGCTCGACAGCTGGACAGCTGGACAGCTGGATGGAGTATGATGAGCATGATGACATGGCACCTTTTCTGTATTCCAATTAGCCATTGTGACTTTCATATTTCCGCCTGAGCACAGCACGCATTTGTTCTGTCCCCACCCCAACCCCGCACTCTTCACTCTCACACCACATCTCTCTTTTGCTGCATTAAAGAGCATGTGGCGCAGCAATCCTTTGCTAATTTATGTAGTCGTATGCTTGCAGGGTCGAACGGCAGCCAGGAGAATAACTATAGCAATGCACGCGATCTGTCGCAGGAGGCGCTGTGGCGCCTGCAACTAGCCGCCGCCCAAAGCCAACAGATCTATGTGGAACAGCGACCGCCATCGGCATTCAGTGGCCTGATGGACTACTCCAGCTATCCGCACATAACCACTGTGACCAGCTCGCTTAGTCAACAGAGTTTTGGACAACAACAACAACAACAATCGGCATCAGCGCAACAACAGCAACAACAACAACAGCAGCAGCAACAGCAGCAACAACCGTTAACGCCGCACGAGATGCTACAGGCAGCTCAGCGTTATGGAACGCTGCGCAAGGCCAAGCAGCCTCCACTGCCGCCGCAGCGCAAGGAACAACAACAACAACAACAACAACAGCAACAGCAACATCAACAGCTGCAGCAACAGAAACAGCAGCTGGGTGAGTAGTTTTTGTAACAGTTTTGCGAACCTTCAATTATTCAATAAGTTCGAATGTTGCTGTTGTCCAATAGTCGACTGCGATATACCCTGCACACAGCTGTTAAATACTGGCTAAGCAAAGCTAAGGCAATTTATGCTTGTATTCATAAGTAATGAGTAATCAGTATGAAAATTCTTAAAGAGTTCAGGGATAAGTATATTTAACCAAAAAGAATACCTATCCTAGACATGCCAAAGATTGCATACCCCTGCAGACTGAAGACAGACGGAAGGATATCTAAATTCCATTTTAAATTTGCAACAATTTTCCAATTGTTCCAATAGCAGCTATATATGATATAGTCGAACGATGTTTTGCTGTTTATTTGGATAATTTTGTGAAAAAAACAATATGTTTTTCAAACAAAAACTCTTCTTTCTTCGGAGCCGAAAAAAAACGTGAAACGAATTCATAACCTTTACGCGAACCAAAATAGACTTCAGTTTGATACACTAATTAAGAACCAATAAGCCAATTAAGTTTAATCAACTCTTCTTAACAAATCAAATAAATGAATATTCACAAAATATTACAAACTTAAATCTTTGCTACTTTGGCAATAAATTTGTAAAATTAAAAATGGATATCATCCATTTTGCTTAAATCCTTGAAATTGCGCACAGTTGCAGTTCGACCAAATCAGAGATTTAAGGGGAATTGCGAAATTGTCAGCACTGCTGTTGACCGTTAGTCTTGGCTGGCTGCTGGATAAGCAGGGCAGATGAATGGCTAGGAAATCAGTTTGATTGATAATGCAACTAAGTGTTGCAAGTGCCGACGGAGAAAGAGCGAGCGAGGGTTTGGCACACTTACAAATACGAAATAGAATTGCCAAGCAGCTGTGGAAGCTGAGCAGCCACTAGGATGTACTAGGATGTGTACAATTTGCATCTGTATCCTTTTATGCATGAACAGCAGGATTCAGACACAGCTTGCAAACAACCCCTAGAGACACACAAATACACACACACAAATACAAATAAACATTTTTGTATATGTACATACATATCCATAGATAAATGCACAGAAAGTAGTCTATGCTGGCTTCTGTATCCTGTTAGTCCTGCCCTTTTCTATCAAATGTTCCTGTTGTCTTTTTTTTTTTTTTGCTTCGCTTGCAGCGACAACTATTGCTGCAAACTCCTATGCCCCGCACACCTGCCAGTCCCAGCTTCCAACATGAAATGGGAGTACAAAAATACTAACTGAAAAATAGGAGAAAAACATCAAAAACAAGTATAAAAAAATATATGGCCAAACAAACTGAAGCAGCAACAGCAGCAGCAGCAGCAGCAACGAAAAATGTAAAATGCACGAGTACAAAATATTTTAGAAAATCAAACTCAAACAACGCTGCGAGCTATAAGTGAAGTGAATCACTGAACAGAATGCAATGCCACATGCCCCAAAAAGAAGAAGAATCAGAAGGAAAGTATACAAAAAAAAAGAGAAAATGCAAACCAGACACAATGCGAAAAGCTGCACGGCAAACCACTGAAAATCAGTTGTTGATGGTTGGTGTTTCCATATTTACGACACAATTTATGCTAAACATTCGCTTAGTTAACCCAAGTCATTATTCACTTTTTATTAGCAGAGCGCATAAATTTATTGAGTGCTCAAGAAATTAGCCACAGCTTTTGAAATTTATGACTTAATTTTAAGTTATGAAAGTGAATTTGCCATTGCCACGGAATAAGAGCTTTATGTGAAATATAATTGATTGCATAGGTTGTTTGTCAAGCTTTAAGCTTAAGAACGCTTAAAGCTTCAAAGTAATTTTAAAGCTGTTTTAGTGAGTTAAAGCATTCATATTTCTACGTTCTTAACATTTACTTGGTATTCAAGTAATATGATCCAGATTCACTTTTGTACTCTTGCAGAGAATATTATAATTTTGTTTATAGCAGGCAGTGAAAGGAGAGTTTTCAGAAAAGTGAATGTTTTTATGAACAACCGTTTTGTCGACCAAACTCCACAGCCATGTTTATCAACCAATAAGACACACACATATATATACTCTAACTCCAACCACAACAGCTTTTACAAATTAGTTTTGCCAGACACTCAAAGAGCTTAAAAGTGCCACAATAGTTTCGTGTTTTTACCACTGCAAAATTGCCACAAAAAAAAACCTGCGTTGTAAAAACACAGTTTGATTGGGCTGCTTATTCCTGCAAAACAAAAATAAACGAAAAAAAAAAACCAACAAGCAAATCAGAACAAAACAAACATGATACCACGTGTCGTATGAGTGTTGTGCTATCCTGTAAATAGAGAAAATTACAGGAGACAAATAGCAGAATCAACAAACCCAGCAAACTGTACATCTTAAATGAAGTTTGTGATTTTTGTGTTGTAACATATGAATATAAAATAGGAAAGATAATTAACTGACTCTATAGAAAGTATTGTATGCGAAGAAGCATACACTCAGCACTTGAATGTGACTCATGTTCGTGGATGCTTCTTCAATTAGTCAATGTCAAACGTTTGAAGTCAGTGCTTTGATTGTCTTGCTGTCATCCATATTTAGCAGGCACGTGCATTATGAATGAGCTCTAATCCGCTTTGCCACCGAAGCTGCAACAGCAACAGCAGCATCGATTGCAGAAACATTTCAATTAAAACCAAGCAGTCAAAGTCGAGCGGCAACAACAGCTGCCACACAGAGCTGTGTACCACAAAACAGCATCCAAACAAACAGCAATACAACAGCTTTGGGGTAGGCAATGCAAGCCCAAAACAAAAAAAAATAAATTCGTTCGTTTCTTGACTGCTATAAGAAAGTAAATTCCAAAAGAAGGAAACTAGAAATGATTGGCTGCAACAGTCCGAAAAAAAGCCAGCAATGAAGAGGCGCCAAACCAGCTTGCAGCTTCAATTCTTGCTTCAAATTTATAACATCTACAAAGAGAGTGGAAAGTTGAGGGCAACTGACAGAGACTATGCCAGAATTGCGTAACAGACAACAGAAAACAAATAAATATTGCGCAAACTTGAGTGTAAATTCTTTTTGCTACTGAAAATTCTTGTTTTAGTTGCAAAGTTGCCTTTTGCTGACTTTCGCGTCTTAAATACTTCAATGTTCCATATTGCTATGAAATTATAAGATCTTTAATCTTAAAAGTAGCTCGATTTTAAATGTTATAAGCTTGTAAAACGTAGCATACAAATATCATAATATTCAAAGGAATTGATGGGAATATCTTTAAAGTGTAAATATTAATGAATCAAACAACATTAAAAAATAATGTGACTATTGGGAATTATCAAAAATAAAACGAAATATAAACTGTTCGCAATTAAAAATATCTGCTGCTTTAATATACTTATATATATTTCTTTCTACTGCCTCCGCAAAGAGTATCATTTAGTCGAATATTGCCAAGAGTGATCAGCATTCATGTTATGCAGTTTCTGTTGCTTAGTTGTACTCCCGCTTTTCGTGCTTATGCTTTTTAGCATTCCAACTGCCACGCGCCAAGCAATAACCAGAAAAGAATCTGCAACAACAATAAAAGTTAACTTGAGTTGCAAGTGCAACTCGACTCGACTCGACTCGACTCAGTTGCAAAGAGAAGAAAAGTTGTTAGTCGGTGCGTTGCTTTTGACGTGGCCAGCGAAAATACTTCGCCATTGTTTGATGCATTTTGGCGAGGAGCGGGTTGTTCCTGCGGGGGCCCGGGGGATGTGCAGCAATGCTTTTGAGTTCTCGATCTTTGCAATTCAATTGCCGCATTTGCGGCTATTCCTCGCGGGGTAAAGAGAAGAATGCCAACAGCGGCAACAATCAGAGTCAAAATACAATGCCAAACATTTAACGTCTCTTTAGATTTCCACTTCGCTCTTTTCCCCTCTCTCTCTCTCTCTCTCTCTCGCTCTCTATCTGTCTTTATTCGCGTTTATTTGAGCAACATTCCGCGTATCGCTTTGGGCTTGTTTCTATGGACTGTTTATACCCTTGTAGAGGGTATTCTAGCTTAACTGTCAAGTTTGCAACCCATTAAAGCAGTGTAAATTACGATCTGCATCATTATCTGCCCTTCTGTCTATTAATTTCTATGTTATTGTGATCCTTTTTTTAAATTTTATAGTTAATTCCGATTTCGGCAAATTGTCTCCTATCTACAGAGTATATATTCTACGGCGTGCCTAGAATAGCAATACTTTCTTGTTTTTTTCTTAATATCAGCTTTGAGAAACTTTTTTATTAGCTTAATGTTTCTAAGAAATTTAAATTTGTAGTCTTTATTTACAATTTGATGCTAGCATCAATTTTATGAAAAATAAATGTTTGTAGTTCAAAGCAATTTCCAGGGAATTGTAAAAGGCAAAGAAAGTAAGAATAAAAAAAAACTGGCACGTTGCAGTATTTGTATAAGAAACATTCAAAGAGAAATTCTAAAGCTATTATCATATTTATAAATATGATTGTCAAGGCTACAGGATATCTGCTAGCTGGGTAGTGTTAACCATGCGTCATTCTATCGGCTCTGACAACACAAAATTACCAATTAGAAGCATATTAACCGCATCAATTCGCCGGCCAACAACAACAAATACAGAAGCCAAACAGAATTTCAGTTTGCACGACAGATCATTAAACACACAGCAGGCAATAAACAGACATACACTCTGACACACACATACACACACACATCACATACACATACTCTGCCACACACACACACACACACACTATAAGATATGCACATAGAGCACAGAGAGTACCGCCATTATTTATGCCTTGCAACAACTTTTGACAAATTTTTTTGCCAAAACATTTTGCGTAATAAATTTATTTTAATTACAATGCCAAAAGTGAGCGCACTTTGTGGAAAGCTGGCGGTGGCGGTGTCGAGAGGCGTGGCACACACCACTACTACTTTTACTGAGGTCCGTAATGAATGTGCTTCAATTAAATGAAATATTCATAGGCATAAATACGTGAGAGGGAGCGAGAGAGATAGAGCAGTGTGTGTGTGAGAGAGAGAGAAGAGAAACTGGTCGCGCTGAAGCTGGCCAAAGTAGCCACTGAAACCGCTAGGAGCCAGGAGCTAACTGGAAGCCATTGGAATACCTGCGGCCAAGCATGTTTTATGAACATTGCACACGGGGCGTTAACTGACAACACACACACATCCACACACACACACACACACGCATACACATACACACTACACACACAATTAAATAACAAACGAGCAAACAAAAATGATGCGAACCATTAGATAAACACCAAGACACTCTTTCATTGAAATAATTTGAACGCATTAATAAATATATATTGATTTTCCGATAAAATATCTATTTAGAAAATTATACATTATTATATATAATTTTATTTAATCGATATTTGATTTTTCTAGAAGCGCAGCAGGCTACTAAAAATTACTGACAAGCTTCTCATAAACTAATGAAGGCAAAAAATGCAGCTATGATGAGAAACATACTATTAATTATCTGAAGATGAGCAAAAAGTCTCTTCGGATTATACCAGGCTTACTGACAAGCCAAAAAATAATCTACACAATGCCTAAAATTGTGCCATTTGTGGAGTAAAATTGCCGTAAAATGAACAAGACTTCAGAACACATTAATTCTATAAGATTGTGTGGCAATAAGCAGTTCTAAGACTCTCTCAGCTAGGGAACTTCTCTTTTATTCTACTTAAATGAGAGCTATTTGACGAAGGACAGTCATTGCATAGTTGTCAGTATCATTTATAAAACTCTAACTATAAAAATAAATACAAATATTTCAATTGTTTACATCATCATTTGCATGTTACATTCTCAATTCTGTTTTTAACATTTCTTATACAATGTGATTTTAGTTTAATTTAAAATCCTGTTGAAGATGTTGATTCCAGACGTGAATAGCATAAATTAACTCATACTTTTAAGTTTAAGCTCTTGAATTATTAAAAATATTTTTCTTAGGGATTTTTTACAAAAAATGTAAATCTCGTAACTAAAAACTAAAGGCAAAGTTAGTTGCATAGTCCTCATGTCCAATATTGGTTAGAGTATCAAAACCCCAAATGGCAAAGCATCAGCAATTGCCCATTGGAGCCCGTTTCGGAGCTTGTTAATTATGGCATAGCTAACTGCGCGCTATCCGGTGGCTTGCCGCTCAATTCTGCCGGGGAAACTGTGACCTCCGGCGTCCGGACATCGGCTCTCTGCATCTTTCAAACAATTTACCAATTTCGCTTTGTCTATTTTGGGTTGGTTGTGTCGATGTGTGTGTGTATGTATGTGTTTTGACTGACCGCTCATAAAATGTTTATTAGGTAATGAAACATCACAACAAGCATTGCACACATAAATTTCAAACGAGCCTTTTGCACTTGTTTGCACTGCGCTTCACAAGCTCAATTGTGCTTGTTAATTGAGTTCTTCACGCTAAAACTCTTTCAGGCTGAAACAATCGGCCATTCACCATATATACGTTTATTATTCTGGAAATTGCTGCAAAGCATATTTATGTTTAAAAAGTATATTGGTTTTGAGCACGGCCCATAAAGCTGTCCGCAGCTAGGAATATATATTCATGCATGTACGTACAGATTCTTTGTTTAAATTAAATATAATATAATTTATCTTCATAAATTGTGTATTTAACCATTGATCTAAATACCTGTCTAGAATTATATATACTAAACAATAAGCAAAAACACATCAGACTCGCGCAACATTGATAGAAATTTTTGCGAGCGCAGAAAAGTATGCTAAAGTATTTTTTATTGTGCGCGCGATGCAACCGCACGCGACAATTTGCAGTTCCACTTGACTTGAAGTGTGCATATAGATAAAGGGGAACGGTGTGTGGGAGGTAGACAAAGCGGCAAGGG
Source organism: Drosophila basisetae (assembly GCA_035041595.1). Classification (NCBI taxonomy): domain Eukaryota; kingdom Metazoa; phylum Arthropoda; class Insecta; order Diptera; family Drosophilidae; genus Drosophila; species Drosophila basisetae. Next base: position 5,234,643 of record JAWNLB010000123.1, on the reverse strand, counting down.
GGTGGATAACTGTCACGAAGTGTGAAGTGTGCGTGGCAAATGCAGAAAATGTATTTATGCAAAAGTTGCAATTGTCAGCGTTGCAACGCGTTAGTGCAGAGTGCCAAAATGTGCGCGAAATCAACAACACACATTCACACACGCACACACACACACACACACGGAAACAGGCAAACAGACACACACCCACACACACACACATCTAGAAACATAAAAAAGTGTGACAAACCTATACGTGTCTGTTCGCGATATTTGACACACTTTACAGCAGTCAAAATTGTTGTCAAATTTTAATAATTTTCTAATTTTGTCGCTTGCTCATTAATTATATATTAACCTAAGAAACTGAAATATTAAACTTAAAAAATACTAAAAGCAGATACACAAATAAAATATATCGAGTGTGTATAAATAATAAAATATACAGCTTATTCGCATTTTAAAGGCTGCAAAGTGAGCAGTTCTTTTATATTATGGAGAAATATACACCACAATTTCGCGTGGAAAACTTATTTCTAAAAAAGAAAATCCATTTTTAATTCAAAGCTTTTTGTATGGAAAGATTGTTAAAGTAGAAATGCAACGCATAAACGTAGGAAGCGCCACACTGCCACAAAAGTGTGCAAAACTTGACAAAAGTTGACTTTTCAAATATCCCAACCACACACTCACATAGACACACTCACACACACAGACAGATATACTAATACACACACACACAGATAATGGCACACAGTTGGAGGAGCTCAGAGCTCAGAGCTCACCTAGCTGAGTGTTTTGGCATTCGAATTGCGTTTTGCATTCCAGAACTGTCGCTGAGTGTTGATTATGTTTCGCTGCATTTGTCACATAATACAGTTAGATTGATATTTGGATGATAGACATGCATGTTTCTATATATATATATATATGTATACATACACATAGCTCACAAATATATATTGAATTCAATACTCGTTTTATATTCATCCATCAACACAGCGATTGAACCCAAATGCATTTGGAGCGGCAATCCATTCAAATAAATAACACAAATATATTTTTAGTTTTAGATTTACATATTTTACGGTTTTGTATATAAATACTCAAGTATTTGTATTCAAATCGCGTACTTATATCAGCTGCATTCAAAAACTTTGCTGACCTATTTTGGGGTTATGGAATGAGGACTACGCACAAGCTCCCACAAAAAAATAATACCCTGTACAAATGTAAACAAATAGGATGAAGCATTATTAAAAGAAAGGTGTTAACAGGCCTATAAGCTAGCCCACTATATTCATTTTTTTGATGGTGTTCTGGTTTTCCGGTTCAACCAATTGATAACCTTATCCAGAGCCTTAATTAATATATATTTTTTGATTAAATAATATTGCATTGTAAACACATTTACACTAGGGATTTCACCGTTTATCTCCGTATCCTTTGATTCAATAATATTACATTCAAAACATATCTGCCAAGGGTAATTCTCTGAGTATCACCCGCCTCAAATGCTCTTCCTCCTATTTAGCATTCAAATTAACTAAATTAATAGCATTGCGGGTGTTTAGATGGGAAACTAACATGGAATTAAATCACCTTTTTAATGTAGGTTTATATTAATTTAAATTGAGTCATTTGTGCATTATTTAGTAGTGAGATTAACTAACGCTTTCTCTCTTTTCTCTCTCTATATCTTTCTCTCTCGTTACAGCGGACATAATACAGGATTTAGCAAATTAAATTGCAATTTGCGAGGCAACAACCCAAAACATCAAAATGCAATAACACAAATTAAAACATATAAAAATAGGATTTAAAATTAACAGCACGTTTTGACATTAGCATTAAGTAAGTAAAATTAGTGGTAATACATAAAATTCACAATTTTTAGCAATTTAAGTTACACTTAAACTAAAAATACAATTTCCATACTTTTTAGGTGTCTTCTATCTAAATGAAAAACAAAATAAAATATACAAAACAGAGAATTACAAAAACAAATTTCGACCAAAAAAGTAAAGCAAAATCCAAAATAACTAGATCTAAGCACAGTTACAGGCACTTAATGTATAAACCACCAAATATCAAAAGTAATACGCTAAAATACCAAAAAAAAAATAATAATAATACAAAATGTGCACTTTAATTAAAAATTAATTTGTAAAATACACACACAGAAAAGAAGTTAAGTAGCATTTGAAAAATATAAGTATACGAAATTATTAAAACACGATATTTGCATGTGTGCTCGTAGTTTGTTGCTGGATTACTAAGGCATTCAAAAATTCATTCTCGAAGGAATGGAATATGTGTAGGTGAATATTTAATATTTTTTGTTAAATAAGTGCACAGGCAGCTTTCCAGATTAAATAATGCAAGAAAAATACAAGTAAGAAGCTCTAGTCGATAGAAATTGACTTGGAGATTCTCTGAGACCAGCCTTTAAGTACATTTAATCGATTAAGAACTAAGATGTCTCTCATTTTTGATGGTTTAAACAAGCTCTCCAAAGAAATGATCTCCAAATAAATCAAAGGACCCGCCAGTTGTTATACCCAAACTCGAAACAATAAGAAAGATATATCTGTTTAATTGTGTGATTTTGTTTTGCCATCAGCAATCGATTTGGATTGATATGCGAGAAGTTATATTTCAAAAAGTGTAAATAATCAATAATCAATTTCAATGAGTTGAGGGTATACAAAATTCGAAGTTCTGAAGTTGATATGAAAATTCTGTTGCCCTTCACTAACTTAATTAAAGTAAATCACATTTTGAAAGTGGGTCAAAACTGAGTTCTTTCATGCATTACTTTTGATATAGATAACAACATTTATCACAAATTAATTTAATTTCAATTTAGCAACAAGTCTGTATTCCATTTGATTTATTTCCATTATCTACATAAATGTACAATATATGAACATATTATTCAGAAATGCGGCCAAATTGAGGTTGCGCATTTATTACGTATTAAAATTGGCGACAAATACAAATAGCCAGCAAATTCGGGTTAAAATCATTGTTGTAAAACCAAAAGCCAAACACAAAAACCTTTGAGGTTACGATTGCGCGAAAATCCAAAACAAAAACTGTGTGGCCAATATGGAAATTTAGCAAAATTAAATAAACTGTTATTACAGTCACACACACACACACTCATACACAATAAACACATATGCAGACACAACAAAATGGCATTTTAATTGCACCGACTAAAATAAATGCAGCAGGCAAAAACAATAGGCTGACTTTGTCAAAGTGGTAGATTAAATACCCTGATTAGGTTTTTGACTAAATAATTTATCATTTCAAGATATTTTTAATTTTTTATTTTCTTTAACTAATGCTTATAGCTTTTAATATAATTATACTCAGTTTGGTCAACATATTCAGATTATTTGATTTATTATTTCACTATGGATTCAATATCGGATCTGTGAAAAATGCAGCATCTATTATAAAATTGTATAGAAAATACATGGATAACATAAACGATATTCGTGATCGAATTGTTGTCCAAATGCAAGCGAAATTCGATAAAAATGAATGTAGTTATCAATGTATTTTTCTAGGTTATCGATAAGGATGTGAGTTATGTTAAATACCTGCGAAAAGGCATGTGTCAAAGTCATAACACAAATGCTGACAAATTTAAAGTGTCCACACCGCAGGGCATTTATATAGTGGAACCATTGAAAATGACAAAAGGCCACTCATTAGCCAATGTTTTTGTGTGCTGGTCAAATTGAGGGCCTACTCTCAATGGTGTGGGTCAAGCGTTTTTATTCACAACAAGAACAATGATCAACAACTAATTGCTCTGCTAATTTCAATTGTCGTTTATAATCATGAAAATTGCAATTACAAATTACAATTGAGGGCCTATTTGCGCAAATTAGATTGCGTAAATGTTGCAAATTAATATTTCTACAAAATCAAAGCGCAAATTTCAATTTATTTGCCACATTTTACAAACTTAATTGGCAACTCGCCAATAATTGGGTCACACAGATATTTATTAAATTTCTAATGGCAAAGACGCAAAGGTAAAACCGGTAAACCTATCGAAATATACAGTTATACAACTTCTGTTAGAAAACAGAAACAAACCTCAAATATCACATTCAAATTAATCAACAATATACACAAAACTCGCAAACCATGCAATTTTATTGTTAATTCACGCCGATAAAAATGGCGGGACTTGAATTATGTTTTTCGAAATCCAAGTGCAATCAACAAACTAATTTATATTTAACCGACAACCAAATTAAATAAGCTGGCGAATTGCATTTAATGCAACATAGACCAAAAATATAGAGAACAAATTGCATTCTAGTATGAGAAATCCTTAAATAAACATTTTAATCCCAAATTAAAATCTACATTCAAGCAAATGACAATGAAATGCAAAGAAAAAACTCAACAAATAGAAAAAAATACATAAAATTAATCTAATTTATTAAAGAAACTATGAAGCAAATTTTAGAGCAGTATTTTCGCTACTCTGTGCACTTTTAAGTCCAGAAAATATTCTTGATTTCAGTATGGATTTTATTCTATGTATTCTGCTCTTTATGAGGCCAAAATCGAATCTGTTTAAGTCAGGCTGCAACTCCATTTGGTTTAAGCATCTAATCGACAATTTTAGACAATTAAAAAATTGTTCTATAAATTCAATAACGGTAATGCAAATATTCTTCGACATTGCTTGCTATTATCATTTTAATTTTAATAAAAATTTAGTTTCAATTTCGGCACGCCACATCTAATAGCCAATATTAGACCCTAGTAGAGAGTAAAATATTTTTTTTCAGCATGCGAACGTCCAATGAGAAAAAGAAAACAAGAATATCGTTTTTGTTTTATATATTTATGTTTTCCATTTTTCATTTATTGTACGAATTTGACAGGCTTTATTGCTAACAAAATATTCATAATCTAATCTCTTGAACGTTTAGTTATAAGCAATTTTTTAAACACACTTTTCCATTTACCCAAACAAAATCTAAAAACAATTTTCATTTAGTGTCCATGGCAACTAAAATGGGTTGTATGTATACACAATAAAATAATACAGAATATGTTTATTAGTTTTTTCTTTTTTTATTTCGCTGCGTTTTCTGTAGCTAGAATAAAAATAAAATGTGTATGGTAAACTATTAAAGGCTATGTGCAAAAAATAAACTGAAAATAAGTTTTGTAGGAGAGTTTACCCATTTTTTTATTTTTAGGTAAATAAAAAACGTAGAAGCAAAAACCTTTCAAATATTCCACCAAAGCATAATTGAGGCATTTATTTAGAAATCTACTACAACCAACTTAAATACTGAAAAAAAAAGCAAAATAAACGCAACTAAAAACCATGGGAAAGCAGTTTAATATTGAGATACCCTGTGCCCAGTATTAAAGCCCAAGGCTTAGGTTAATTAAGAAATGGATTTGAGTAATTAAAAATAGTTAGTTACTGAAAGTTTGTAAAGTTGCTGAAAGATATGTATACCAAATAACGAAGCTATAGATTACAGAGTGTCCATTTTACTGATCGTTAATCCTAAAATACTCGTATTTGAAATCTTTGATTTCGTTGATAAATTTATATTTAATCAATTTTTATTCTTCCATCTATTTTATATATTACTACAAGCTTATAGTAAGTATTTTCTTCATTTTCTGGGTACAGGGTATGCTCAAAAGTAGCATAAAAGAAAAGTTTAAATAAAATATACATGAATATATTATGATGAATGATTGAGCAGTATTTTAAACAATTTATGCAAAGCATGCATAATAAACGAAAATATGTTAAGCAAAATAATTACATTTAAAATAAGCAACTAATTATAAGTGCATTGTATATACAAAATATTGATACAATTTATAATAATAAATATAAATTATTGTAGTATGAAATATAAAAAAAGGATTAATTAATGTAAATACACATGAATATATAAAAAACGGAATACATCAAAAATGGAAACAAAGAAAAAAGTCGAGTAGAAAATGCAAAATGCAAATTGAAAAATGCTTTTTGAATTCCAGTCAAATTTTAATTCATAATTGGTAGCTAATAAAGTTCCTTGGTTTTTTTGTAGAGTTTTTTGTTAAACAAGTTGATATTATGATTTTCTGTTAATTTTGATTACGCGAAGGGTGTTAAACGAGAACCGAAACCGCAACTTTAACGATTACAATGCAGAATCGAAATTTAAATTCTTTAAATTCCCACAGCGATTCCAATTTATTCCTGTGATTATTGACACACTTGAGAAAAAGATAAGCAACTAAAAATTACCAGATTTTTCCATGTTCTACTTGCCACATTTAATTTGTAATTAAGTTTTAAGGTAGCATTAAGTATATACGGTCAAATCTATGTGTTAATTATAAGATAAAGATAAATGAGAGCAAAAAGTGTAACTCAATTCAAAAATAGTCCAACAACAAGAGCAGTGTAAGTAGCCTAAGAAATTAACGATTTGATGTCCAATTAAAGTCGTCCTGTTAATTCATTTTCTCAAAACTCAAAACTCTCTCTCACTCTGTAAACTATTAGAAAACGGTCCCAGAAATGGCTGATATAGATATATAAAAAAAAAACATATATATATAAATTATACTATAATACATAATATGCATTACTAATTATAAATTCGATTTGTGTATGTAGATGTTGGTCGCCAGGCGTTCCAAGCATTTTACTTAAACTAAATTTTTACTATAACTTAGCTGATAATTACTATATATACACATACTATATATATATATATATATAAACGATATTATATATGCATAATACGATATGAATAAACATAAATGTAAAACTCTACAAGTAGGCGGCTTTTTTATTGAACTGGACAGGTTTTCTTTTTATGTATGTAACATCTACATTAATACTAAACAGCCGGAAATAAAAACTTATCGAAAAAATGGCAATTCATAAATGGAATTTTATCAGTGAGATAATCGCAATTTTGCTGCTGCTCTTCATCTGTCTGATACTCAAGCACGTGTTTCAAGGACTTTACACTAGAGAAGCAAAAAGTGCAACAAAAAGTGGCATCAAAGGAAGAGCTGTGGTGCAGGTACAGGTAAATTGAAAAATGTTGCAATTGTTTTGCGAGACAATTAAAAAATGGCCGCCCTTTTATGTATGCATGTGTGTATGGATGTGTGGCAGCTGCGAGTTTTTGCCCCCGCTCTCGGTGTGTATGTTTGTGTGTGTGTAAGTCTTTGTGTGTGTGTTGGGAAACCGCAAATGGTGACATTGCGCAAATAAAAAACAATTTACGATAAACATCAAATTTCCACAAATTACCTTATATTTTACGTGAGTTGCGAAACAGATTGTAAGCCACATGCAGACACAGAGGCACAAACCCAGACCAACACACAGCACACACACAACACTTGCCACACAAAAAAAAAAAAAGGCGAACAACAACTGAAAAAAAGAAGAACAAGAACAACCGCGACTCGCTGATTTTACAGCACGTTGAGAATTCGCCTCGTTGCCCATTGTTTGTGCAGCACAGAAGTGGGTGGGGCAGCAGCTGGGGGGTTGTATGTATGCTGGCTGTATCATCAGCAGGCAGATGCCCAGGGAGGAGGGGAGCATACTTTAAACGTAGCAAACACGCCTACACTTAAATTTCGAAATTTGCAATTATTTTTATTGCTTGCCATTTTGGCGGCCCTGTTTGCGCTGTGGCTTTGCTACACTCGACCAAAATGGCCGCGGGTGAGGTGCGGGGGGTAGCTGCCAGGGGAGTTGGGGGTGTGCTGCCATTTGTGGTACCCATCATAAATTTACGCGACGGCGCTACCTAAAAAACCATATACATTTATGCAGATATATGCAATATATGTATATGTATATCTACAAATAAATATAAATGCTTGTTAAGTGTATGCCACGCCCTCCTCTCCCGCTCCCTATGCATACCTCCCTCTTCCTCTCGCCTAGATCCGTTGGGCGACAATAGCGAAGTGGCATTGTCACTGCTCGGGACACTCTGCCGTTGGGTTCACAGTTTAAAATGCTTTGTAATGTTTAAGTAGACCTTTGTTTAGCTTAAGTACACCTTAGAGCTTACTGATAAACTGTATCTTGAGCAGACGCGTTGTCTTCCCAGCTATACCTTAAGGTATTTGGATTTGGTTGATAAGGACTTACAAATCTATATAAATACGAGTATATGCAAAAAAGGTGCCAAAATCATTGGATGATGATATCATTGGCAAGACGAGGCTAACTTCATATAGCTGACCAATGTCAACCTGGTGGAGCTAATTTTCACTATGAACAGAAAAGGCAAAGCAATTATTCCTATAGTTCAAGATTTGTTGCCCACATTTTATAGGTGTAAATAACACGCATTATTAATGAGTTTCGTGTACATCTTAGCGAACAGAAAAGTTTCATATACAATAAATCATCTTCCGACCAATTGTTTGACAATTATATAATATAGTGATCCGATTCGGCCAGCTTCGACATACATATGTACTGCCTACCGCACTAGACTATTCACGCCAAGACATTAACTTAAATGGAGAGATTAGATGGGAGCTAGAAGGACAGAGTTATTAAAATAGTGCTATTATTCCAAATGGAAAATTTGATTTAATAATACACTCAACACGGAATTGGTTCTGTTTTTGGTTGTCATATATAATGACAGATATATAACGACAGACAATTCTGTTTGTGTGTTTCCGTTTCACATTTTCACATGACCACTTTACAAATTCTACCCACCAATTACACAAAATGATTTAAGTACACGTCTCGAAGCACCAGCTTAAGTTTTTGAAATGCTCGCGTTGTTGTCGACAAGGATATTTGAATGTGGAAGTACAGTGACCTTTCGATAATTGAAACCTGTCAGAAACTTAACTTCACTTTAGACAATTGTCTTGAATTTAATTAAAAGGTATTGAATAAAGAAAAACCATAAGTTAAAAAATATAAAACTATTTCTGCAGTCTATTAAGCTCATTGATTATTTCATTTATTTATTTTAATTTTGTCTTTACACCAAAGCACATATATTTTGGGTGTTATATTGGCAGTGTTCACCGTACTCGTTCTGCTGCTGACCAGTTGAATGGCCTCCGATTCAGTTTCCCAGTCGGCGTCTGATTTGATAGCTGCAACCTGGCTAGCGGGCAAATAATTAGATGCCAGCCTTGGCTTAGGCCCAATGAAACCACTTGACAGGCAATTCAAGTTAAAAACACACACACCAACACACACCCAAGCACAGACGCACTAACAGTGATAAGTAGCCGTAAAGTAGGCAACAAGCAAGTGGGCACAGTGAGCACAGTTGCCTAGCACAGAGAGACGTCTGCGCCTCCAGTGTAATTAGAGAGCATTAGGATTAGGCTTACAAATGCCAACCAATAACAAACACAAACATGACGCCAACAGCTCACAGTTAGCTAGCCGCAAGCTAGAGGGAGAACTGGCTGGAAGTCAGCCACCTCTCGCTTTTTTTCTTTTGCGTATCATAAATAAATCAAGTTTTAGGGGCTGGTATTTTAGGGGTCGCATCTAGCTACGCTTACGTCCATAACGGAAGCATTTAGTCGGAAAGCAGTGCCACATGCCAAATGTCTCGCGGGTGGCTCAAATTTAGGTGCAGATTGAGAAAAAAAAAATACTATTTAAAGATAAATATTCACAGCTACAGCTACTGACGTACAAGTATTCCGTTATTCAAATTTTTACGGCGTTTGCTTTTGGTTTCTGCCAAGAGCTGCTTTCAATTTGGATATAATCCAAAGATATGTCAATCGTTGAAATACAATTTTGCTTTAAGATGGCTATTTTCTGTTTGTTTCCTCAAAACTCAGCACTTATTCATTGTCTGTCAATTAAAAATCGGTGAAAAAGTTGCGCATTAAGTATATACATTAAGTATATGTATTAAGTATACATATGATTGATCAGTCATATCAGATATAGTTAATCTATTCATCTGTATGTCTCAGTAAGCTACTATTTATAAGATATTGCTACTACATATTTCAGAAACAGATTCAGATTATCCCATTTTATATTTTCCACATTTAATTTGTTGCCAAGTTTTGAAGCTTTTCGTATCAACCAAATTAAACACAAGCAACAGCTAACATTTTCAGTATACAAATTTAATTATCTTTAACATTCATTATTCATTTCCGTTCTTTTTTTGTGGGAGCTGTTTTGAAAACAATTCCATAACCAAGTCCATGCATAAGGAAATGAAATGTATTTGTTAATGCTTAGCATCCAAATGCAATTAGATCAAACATTTGCCAACCAGTTCGTGCCGCATTCCCCATGTGAAGCTCCACTTGAGTGGAGCGCATAAACAGCATCGACAACATTAATTAAAGCGTCAGCATCTGCATCAGAAGCGTCCATTTTTCACATGCAGTTTTCTGATCGCCTTGCGGATGGATGCAAGATGAATTCACGCTCTGCTCAATTGTGGGTCGATGAAGTGGCTAACGGTGAACTGGCGACAAAACCGCAGAATCTAATTTGGCCCAAACCACCAAAGCAATTAAAGTTGCAACGCAGCTGAAACGGACAACGGGTGTAAATCCACTCAAATGTACACAGCGAAAAAAACATCAACTGCTTTAAAAAAAAAAGGAATATTTATGCAAAAGCTCCTTTATAGCAGAATTAGCGCACTTAATTCAAGCCAGACTTTGCCTTAAGATTTGTGACGCTTTTTGAACTTGAAGTCAGGAATACATTTTTTATGATTGCAGCTTGCGTTTTTTCTCTGTGCAAGTGTGTGTGGGAGTGTGTGTGCGTGTGTAAATACACTTAAAATGTGTTGGACGTCAATTTACAGCTGATATATTTTTAACATTCGCTCAATTTGGCACCGTCGACGCGTTGCATTTTAATTAATTTGCGCACAACAAAACATTTTCATCTTTTAAGCAACAATTTTCGGTAGCTGCACTCAAATTACAATGCATGTGACCAGATAATTTGCTGAAGCGAAACCAAGTCCACCTCCACACCCTACCCCCCAACCTAACAATTTGCCACAACATTTGGCTACTGATGTTGCTGCTGTTCCTGCTGCTGCTGACATAGTGGGAATTGGGGCTAGCGTGCGGCTCAAAAGCCATGCCACAAAAGCGCCAACCACAGCCATAATTTAAAATAATTTCCAATTGCATTTCTGTCTTTGCGAATTTGGCGTTTGCTGAATGCCCCCAAAGCAGTCAACGCAAATATTTCGTATGTTTCCCGTTCAATTTGATGGTATTGCGCTATAGCTATTGAAAATCGGCTGATTTTTAACACATTTGCAACTTTAAATGTCACCTTGATTTAGAGGTCAAACTATGATATAAAAGCCTTGGTTTTGACCAAATTATGGCTAGTTTAAACTTTAAATTTAGCTTTTATCTAGGAGTAAACCATGACCCACTTTTAAAGTAGTATTAATTAACACACTATGATAAAAAAAAAATAGGTTTTAAAAATCCAATGAGTTTTCGACTCTAATGTTAAATTAGTTCCATAAAAATGCAAATACTTTTAAAGCGTTTTTCAAATTTATTTACCTGTCTTTTTCTTCAGTTTGTAGAATGCGAGACACTTTGAGTGCTGAGAACTCACCTGAAAGAGTATTAAATCTTGATTACAATTTTTATATTGTTTTCGTTGCTGCTGCACGCAATTGCATGTCAGCTTTGTAAGAGAGGCACTGGGCCACGCCCACTCTTAAGCGCTCTAAGCATGGTCACATCGATGCCCGTCAACTTTACATCTTCTCTCGTCCCTCGTCCCGTCACGATTTGCTGCTCCCTGGAGCGCGTTCAGCCGGCATCAACTAGCCCGTTGTTTGCTTTAACGATATTAACCGCGTGGATAGTCACAGTCATTGGTCACGCCCATAACGCCCCTAAACGCCCAATGCGATAAAGCGATAGAGCCAGGACGATGGACGATGGACGATGGAAGTCGTCCTAGCGATGGTCACGTGAACCCATCAAAAACTGACTAATGAAATACGTGTTCCAATGCTCAAAAACATTCCAGATTGTTTCTTAAGGTTTTTTTTATGTTGTACATGTATAATATATATCTGAAGTACTGATTAAATTGATTAAATTTAACTATTTGATTATGGTATTGGATATGTTATAATACATATATCAGACTATATTACAAGATTATAAATGGCCAGAAACAGCTGCAATATTTATTTAGTGTTTGTCCGCACATATTTAACAGAAAACATTGTTAATGTGAAATTACCAAATAATTGATATATTTATTGTGTAAATGAATATGAATATATCACACAATTTTAGAGAAAATACAATTATTAAAAAAAACGCCATTAAATATATTTTAGCTTTAAACAGAAATTCACCAGCAATAGTTGGAAAAGCAGCGTTTATTTTTTGCATTTTACAATGTGTTTAATAATTTTCTTGAACTCAGTTTGATATATTTAACTACATCTCTTATTTACTTGATTTGGCTATATCTCAACTAATTCACTTGCTATCGGTGTGCAATATTTTGTGCAATAGTTTTTAGTTGCTGCGCAGCGAGGCAAAAACTCACGCGCTCATCAATACATAGCCCAATGACCACTGGGCGGCATGAGCGCCATCTGTTGGCTAGTTGCCGAGACGCGGATTGTCGTTGTCGTTGTTGCTGCTGTTGTTGCAAGTTGTTGCTGCTGTTGTTGTCGTCATTGTCGCTTTACACATTGCATTTTATTGACCATAACTGACTTTGTCATTGTATATCCCAAGCGCGACAGCATTGCCAAGAACAGGGGCTTAGCGGGGGTGGTGGTCCTGTTGAGACTGGACTGAGTGCGAATACAGTAGCCACCCTGCAGCAGCAACGATGCTGCAGCTGCTGTTCGTCCTGTTTCACCGTTGTTGGTGCTGTTGCTGTTGCTTGTTATGCTCTTGTATTGGGTATTATCAAGTTGTCCTGAGGTGGGTGCGGCAAAGAGGGATCGATTTTTGACTGCACAGGGTATGCATATTCCTGCTGAACATCAATAGTTAAGTCGATATAATCTTGTCCGTCTGTCTGTCTTGCTCTAAGTTGCGAAATAGTTGCTCAGTATTGAAGTTTGGCATATATCCTATAAATAACTGTCATGGGAACCATCGAACAATAGATAAGTTCTTCTATAAACAACCTATTTATAACCAAGATATACAAAACAAATTTTCTAGTTAAGAATATACTTCAAAGTTAAGCGTATTTTTGGGTTTCTGTTACGGTATGTGAGAGAATTCTCGATTCCATTGCGATACTATATTATATTATAGACTGAACTGTACTTTTTAATACACTATATTTACAGCTAATATCGGTTCCTCTAAAAATATGTTGAAATTCATTTCCATTCCTCTATTTCAAACTGCTTTTAACAGTCATCATGTAGGAATAATTTTTGATTTTCTTAAATAGTTGTTCATTACATTGAAAGGGTATATAAAAGTCGGCATTCCTCAGTTAGTTGTGCTTTCTTGTTGCTTGTTGTTGCTGCTGCTATTTGCAACAACCCTGCTTGCCATTGCTCATACGCCGCGTGGCTCTGAAATGGCGACGCTCTTCCGCGTTGTCATCAACAGCAGCAGCAGCAAGTGCAGCTGCGGCAGCAGCAACTGAACGGCAGTTGTTCGTTTCGCCCGCTGGAGAAGTTTTTGTTGTCGCTGGTGCAACATTGTTGTGTTTGTGTTTGCTGCTGATGTTGCACCTGTGTGTGTGCATCGTTGTTGTTGCAGCTATTTTTGTTGTGGTTACTGTTGCCTTGCTTAGCAGCTTTAGTTGGCTGTTGGCTATTAAACTTTGTGTGCTGCTGCTCGTGTTGCAGCTTTGATGATTTTGTTAACTTGACTGCCAGCTTATCGTGCGTCTGGCAATTTGTCAAACAATGTGTCAAAATGCTCAACGACACCCCAGAGGCGCCAACCCTTCAGCCCCCTAATCCCCCCCTTGCACACGTTAATTAAATGACTTTAAACTTTTGCATTGTTCATTAGTCAAGTGCATTTATGAAAATCTCTAGATGCTTGTGGCAGCGGCAGCCGCTAATTAAAACATTTACCACTCGTAATGAGGCACGCACGCAGCATGCGTAAGCGCAGCAATTGCTACGTGCATCAGCACCACCACCACACATATCTTCCAGCTAATCCCCCAACAACAAGAAACCACAAATATATTGCACTAACCACTCGAGTCGATTGCCTTATCGGAGCTGCTCTGCTACAAACGGCTTATCAAACAGACAACCACAATAAACAAGAACCACAACCACCACAACTACAACAACGACAACAACAAGTTGTTTCAATTGACACACTCGTGACCCACAAAACAAGCAAACCAGCAAAATGTGCGAAAAAAATAACAATAATAACAACAATAAACAGAATTAAACAAAATTCGGAGAGTAACAAAAAAATTAACGCTTACCCAAAGAAGCAAAGAGCAGTCACACAAACAACACAAATACCCTACACAATATTCTATGAAAAACTAAAGAATAAATGGAAATATCCATATCTATAGTTAACCACATTAAAATAAATATTTGTGTGTATATAACATAATAACACATCTTTTCAATATACTCGTAAAAGTTGGATATCAAGAATAAAATAAACTATAATAGATATATAAAAATAATAAATGAAAATCTCCTCTTACTTTCTCATATCTCAATTATTCCAAAGACGAATTAAATTAACAAACTTTACTTTTATAACCAGGGTATCAAATTCAAAATATTTTATAGCCCAAATAATGGAACTGATATTAGTTTTTACTGATGGCAGTAATACTACTAACCAGTATAGTATGCAATAATCAACCGATTAAAGGTCAACTGCGTTTACATAAATACAAAGGTTACATATCAATCCGTACAGTTAAATGCTATACATACTCAGTGAGGCTTATCAGGTTGACGGAACCCACATCTTACTCAGCAAAAATCACAGATGGGGGTACTTCACTTGCGAACCTCGTCATGCATTATTTATGGCATCGTGAGCGCATTCAAGCTTCGGTTATTCACTTTTTGTGTTTTCCCTTCCCCTATTTGACTTTTATCAATTCGAAAAATATAAAAACAAAAATCCAATAAAGTTGACCACTGAAAAACAGCAACAAAATGTGTCCAACGAGCAATACAAAAAGTTGAGAATTTAGCGAGGAAAGAGATTGCACAGTGCGAGAGGGAGAGTGGGGAAAAGAGAAAGAGATAGAGAGAGTGCTAAACATTTTATCGTCACTTAACCAATGAGTAAATTAAATTTATTTTTATATCATCTACTTGTGCCTATTTGCATTTTGAAATTTTCTATGTGGGTGCAGCCCTTCGCCCACAGATAAGGGGCGCAGGGATCGGTGTGGAGCTATCACTGTTTAAGTCTCACAAAAGCTCATAAAAAACAGCGATTGCGATTGCGATTTTTTTATGCTGGTTTTTTGGGTTCGGGTTCGGGTTTGTTTTTTGGGTTTGTGTTTTTATTTTGTCACTGGACAATGAGTCATTTTAAACGCCGAATGCTTAACCCGAAGTGAAGTCCACAAGCTCTTAATGCTAATTAGGCGCACAATTCGGCTGCATAGAAACAAACATGCGCTACAATTCGGCACATGCACAAATGCACTTAGGCATAAGCCATCTGGAATAAAAATATAATTGTTACCTTCGATTGACCTAAATAAAATAAATGCCATATTTTGCATTAGGTGTTCAAATAGCATTCTGTTCTAGATTTGCAGCGCATAGGCGCAACTCAAATACCCAAAACCAAAATCGTCCACAAGAACCGCTCATCTGTTATCGTTGTTTGCGCTCTTCACGCACGCTTCGCTCTCTCGCTCTGCTCTCTCAGAATGTGTGAGCGCAGCGCGCGCTCTCTCTCTCTTCCCCAAACGGCTGGCAAGTGTCAGTATTGCGGCTTTGGCCGGCAGTATGCCATCGATTTTTCCAGTTGTCGTTTCGCCTGAATTCGCCGGCATTTTTACTTGTTGTCCTAGGACAGGAGGAGAGCGCATATAACAGCTGATTGCGGCGAAAGCCTAGCTTCGTCCGCAGCCGACACGAGAGTGCCTCGTGCTGTATTTACGAGTGTGTTCGTGTGTGTGTGTGTGCTGTGCATTTGACACTTCGGTTCACGTTTCTGACAGCTGCAGTTACCGTTGCAATTGCTGTATTTATTTTCGCACTTCCGAGGAAACAATAAAAAAGTGTGTTTGTTTTTTTCTTTACATTTTTGATGTTGTTGGCCATGCGAAAACGTAAAAAACCGAGTCTTTTTCATTTCCTAATGCAAAAATCGGTATAGCTCAAGCCAAATGCATTTAAGTGAGAGTGAGCGAGCGCGAGAGAGTGAGAAAACTGAGAGCGGAAATTGAGACTGTCACGAACTTGCCGCATTAGCACAAAACCAACAACAGCGGCAACAACAACAACAACAACAAGAGAAACAACGCTCCTCAGAGAAACAGATTTGTATAAATTGCACCGGAAGTGCGACTCAGGTTTGTAGTGTGTGTGCCAGTGTGTCTGTGTGTGTGTTTGTCGCTTTTCACTTTCGCTTTCATTTCACCAAATTGCACTAAATTGCGCTTTTGACACAATTAAGCCTCCAAAGTGTTTTCGTCATTATATTCCACCCCACCCGACCTGCCTCCCTTCCCTAGCCTTCTCCCTCTCTCTCTCTCTCTGTTCATAATTGAAAAGTGATTTGTGCTAAGGAACAAAAAATGAGGCGCAAATATTTCTTAGTCTTCTCATTATGCAGTGCAAGGTGACTCACTGTGGGCGGAATACCACAGCAAAAAATAAAACGCCTCCTTTTTTGCCTGCCCAACCAGCTCCGTTCGTGTCCAGGACAACAAGCAACAACAAATTTATTGCTACCAATTAATTTGGGGCCAAAAACATTTTTAACACAGCCCCGCGCACCACACACCCCTTTTTGGACCACGCCTCACGTATTTTCAATTAGCTGCATAATAAAAACAAGGCGGCCGAACGATAAAATAAAAATTGTTGCTAATTTGTTTTGCTATTGTGATTTATGTAGGCGCCGTGAGCGCTATAAGAGAGAGAGAGAGAGAGAGAGAGAGAGAGAGAGACAGAGAGAGAAAGCTCTGACGTCACACATGCAAAAAGAGAGCGCCTTAAAATTGTGTGATTCAATTAAACTCAATTTAATTGGCAAATTCTTTTATTTCTTATTAATTTTCAAGCAAGGTTTTCTTTTTTGGCTTGTAACCATTATCAACCAGAAGCTTATCAGTTAGCGAAAAAATGCCAAAATGTCTTGCAAGATATCCGCATTAAAATATATAGACATAGATATGAAGTGTGCAGTGTTAATATTATCAATATCTATTCTGGCGTCGAGTAGTTCAATGAACAGTAATTTATGATTTATCGACATATTTTGGAGATTTTTTTATTAAATCTAAATTTTCATTATTTTGAATTCATTAATTGTTTTGCTCTTGTTTGTTAAGTTAAAGCATGTTTAGGAAAAATAATATAAATAGTACATGATGAATTTTGATATGCCCAATTCACAGGCTTTCAGAACAGACTTTGAAGAACTTTGCCAATGCTATGAAAATTTTTATTAGGAATACTATTTTCATCAATATTAAATACGAAAATGAGCTAAGATTTAATAATAGGATTTTATAGAATATTTATAAATAAAATGAGCTCTTCTTATTTGCTACTAATTTTTTGGCTAAATCTCAATGAACAAAATGCTTGTCGTCTTTTCGCTTGACTCCTTGACGCAATCATTGGATTCTCTACAGACTACAAATAAAATATTGAGCTGCATATAGTTCTAATATTATCCTGATATTTAATTTAAAGGGAAAACACATCAATACATTTCCCAAAATTTGGCAAAATGTATTTAATCAATAAACATTTTTGCAAGCTGCAGGAATGCTTTATGGCTTAATGATCATTGGAATGGAAGCCAGTAAAAGTTCAAAATTCAATTTACAGTTTGTCGCAAGTTCCAAGTTGCCACAGCACTACCATTAAATAATATATACATATATATATATATATCTATATATATATATATATATATATAGTGTATATGATACCTTTATAAATCAAACAACTGAAGCAGCAACTTTTGTCAACCAGCTACCTGTGCAACTAATTCATTTCATATTTCTGCAACATTTTCGAGCCAAAAAACTTTGGTTGGCCACTGCAATCAAAATAAACCACGTAACAGTGCACCATTTGGGAATGTGCGCGACTAGCAGGATACCCTATATAACTGAAATTAAAGCTAAATGTTCTTGGTCTGTGAATAATCAAGATAGCTGACGAAAGTGGGTTAGAAATAAATATATATCGGTTTTAATTTGGGTGTAAAACTCAAACGTTTTCTTTTCCTACTCCTCGCTCATTACATAACATAACGTGCACAACAACATACCACAATTTTTCACTATTTACAGGGTATAAGCAAAAGTCGAAAATCAACCAACTTTTTTAATTGATTTTCGTAAACTTCTCTTCTCTTTTGCACTTCTTCTCGTCTCTTTTGCAGCCGTCAGGAAAACCGACACCAAGTTCGAGAGTCAGTACCAATTCCAGTTGCAGTCCCCATCTCAATTCCAATTCCACATCGACCTGGAGTGAAATTTCAATGGGCAATGCACACAGCCAGAATCGCGGCGGCGGCGGCGGCGGCGTCGCTGCTCTTGAAAAGTCAGCAGCAGCGTCGGGCAGCCTGCTGCGACTGGCCGCCGTTGGGACACACAATGCGCAATCTGGTGGGGGCATGCCCCAACCAGCAGCGGAGGAGCAGCGACGCAGCAGTCGGGCGCGAGTTTTCAGCCGTATGGCTAGCCAGAAGCGAATCCGGGACGCATTCCTGCAGGCAACAGTCGCTGCCACGCCCGTGTCGCCCACTTCGTTGGCAGCGTCGCCAATTCACGAGTGGAGCGCGGCGGAAGTGGAGACTGGACAATTGAATGCCAGCGTGGAACAAATGGATTTTCGTAAGTCAATTTCAAAGTTTACCAGAAATATTTTTTTCCTTTTTTCTTTTTTTACTTTTTAGTTTTTGTTTTTGATTGTTATTACTTTACTCTTTTTTTCTGTTGTCTCCAATTCAGTTTGTTCGAAAGTTTGTTTTATTTTGCTCTTTTTTATGTTGCAGTCTAAACCTCAAACCGGGCAAATCATGTCACCGACTAACATCATTTGTGCCTTTTAACTTTTTAATGCAGCTGTGCAACCAAAGCAATAATGAATCTTTAAAAAGTTGCAATCGATTTGGAATTAAAACAAAAATGTTTCAGCAGAGAATTATAGCTGAGACAGCAATAAGACCAATAATCATACTAAATTAGGTTTAAGATTTGCCTTATGCTCAACCCTAAGCTTAAATCACATGGATAAAAGAATAGTATTTAAATATACTTTTTAAAACAACTTTATTAACTTTATTATCAGCCATTAAGCTGGCTCAGGCTATAATGCTCAGTTTTGTTCGATAAGCTCCGACATTTAATCTAATATTAAATGGATACATTTTTTCAGTTTATTTTTTAGAATTTCGTTGAGTTTTGTGGAGCTCTGATATATTTTGAGTTTAACTGATTCGCTGCAATCAACTGAAGAACAGACTCTCATTTGGAAATTGAAAAAAAAACACGAGATATATTTAAAATTGTGGCTATATAATAATTTCTTATTTTTCGCTAATTCTTCTCGGCTTTTGTAGTAAGCAATGATAGTAATCGTTATAGGCCAGGTTTTCACATTAAAAGCGGAACTGCAACTCAATGCTAATTTATAATTTTTATATCTTTGCATTGTTCGCCTATATTTATCAAAGTGAATATTCATTAAAGCGGGTATATCATAATCATAGTGCATTTATTCTATATATATATAATACCTCTAACCTATGTGGCAACTTTTTGTTTCTTTCCTTAACTTTTACTAATGTTTGTTTTATTGTTCAGCTCTTCAGTACTCTCTCTCTCTCTCTGTCTCTCTCTCTCTCTCTCTCTCTATCTCTCTCTCATTCTCTTTCTCTCTCTCCTTTTCCTCGCCGTGGCGCCCTCTCGCTGGCTTTTCCCGTCGACTTATTTTAATTTAAGCGCAGTTTAAATAGGAATTTTCGTGCAAGTTTTTTGCGGAAAACAATAAACACAAAAAAAAAATATCGAAAACTTTTCATCGAAGTTTTATGAAATTGCTGTGCTCTTTTTTCCAGTTTTCTCTCTATTTTCGAAAAAAGGAAAAAATTGCTATCTCGCTTTTGCTCGGCATGTTTTTGTTGATTTTTGTTTTCATTGAACTTTTAGAACATTTCTGAGCTGTACTTTTCCGCTGCCGTTGTTTTGTTTCGACCATGGCTTATATGTAGCACCCTTCTCTGCTGCTGCTCCACCTGCACATCGTCCTTCTGCCCTGCTGCCTTGGGAAGTTGTTACTGCTTTTCGTACTCGTAACTTATTGCCGTTTTCAGCTGGCAAAAATAATATCTTTACGTTGTTGCGTTTCGGATCGGCAAAGTGAAATAAAAAATTTATAGATTTTAGTTATTCATGTAAAATCTTTAAGATGCTTTAAGCAAAAACAAAAACAAACAACAAATTCAGAGAGAGTGAAAATATGACTTGGCTGCAGTTGAAAGCGAGGCAAGTTTACAATCATAACGCACACAGATACACACACACACACACACACACACACACACAGAACGGAGACCCACTTCAAAAGCCCTACTCTGTCTATTAAAAAATACGTTGAAATAAAAAAGAAAGATATGAAAAAAGAAATGAAGATGAACCTGCAGGCTTGACTTGAACTCGACTGCTGTCTTCGCTTCTGTCAAACAAATTGAAATATAACCGAAACGCATTTCAAATATACTCCAAACAACGACGACTTTTGTACACCCTACAGCAATAGTTAATATAAATAAAAAATTAACAATGACTCAAACTGGGAGCCTTTAACCGATTAAAATGTATCACCATAATCGGAATCACGGCCAAAAAGTCAACAATCTCTGATTGCTCAACTGCAATTCAAATAAATTCAAATTTAGAACACAAATTACACATTCCTTGATTCCTTGATGGGGAAACAGATAGAAATGAACACATTGAAACTCAGAACTAGAATCGAAAACGTAGGCCAAAGTCGACTATCCCTGAACAGGAAATAATGCCAATTGAAAATGGAGAATCGAAATTTGACAATCCCCGCTTTTTTGACCAAACAACCGATCGGCATTAAACGATAAGGTTTTATTTCGTGAAAATTACATTTTTTTAATTGCATAAAGTCTACTTATTTACTTCTTGGAAATCCATTGCATTTCTTCAATCTAAACGACCCAAAATATTTAACAGATTCATTATATATATGCACTCGGATATAGAGTATACAAATTGACGCCGACAACAAAAACTGAACGACTATTTTGGGATGATGCTTTTGCCTCTGTTTGCCAAAGACTCCAACCATGCCAAACAGTTGAGGAGAAGGACTAGTTCTGGGGAAGGAGAGGCAAGTTGATCAGAAGTAGGGCGTTGGGGCTGCTGGGGGAGTGGCAGGCAGGGAGTTGTTGCTGGCTATATCAAAAAGCAATTCAATTCAAAGGCGCTGCTGCATGGCTTCTTTCCTTTTGCATTGCAGCGCAGGGCCCGACTCCAAAATCAAATCAGCGAAAAAATCTTAAACGTGCCAAGGCGCGATTTGCTCTCTATCAAAAATTCCCTTTCAGCCTAAGGTAGCAGCACCAGCAATGGGACACGCCCCCTCAATTCATACTGGTTTTACATTTACAACACAACAAGTTGTTCCTCATACTTTTATTTATTTCATTTATTTTTGTGTGTATTTTTTGGGAGCCTCTTTTCAATGCATAAATTCATAATTCATGTGGACCCCGTTTGGAAAACTCAGCGCGGCCTCCATTTGCACAAATATAAAAAGGAGCCTGCCAAATTTGTATAAGCTTAGCGCTTGAGGGGGGTGTGGAGGTGTAGCTGGTGTCTACACTCGCCAGAAATATGTGCTCTACAATCTGAAAATTAAACTCTCAAACAAAAAAATACATAATTTCGAATATTGCATTAAAGTTAAAATAAGAAAAATATTACAAGGAATTTACGAATAACTATATAAACACTTTAAAGAAAATGCAATTAAAAAATCATCATTTTCCTCTAAATGTCAGACAAAAACTACTAAAGATAATTAAAAAATATGTATAATAATAAAAAAAATATTTTATAAATTTTTAATAAATGTAATTTCTGCATTTACACATACGAGCAGAGCAATTTAGTAAATTTGTAAACAGATATTTTGTAATTAGATCCAAATATCACCGACTTTTCAAAATCAGCAATGACAACTTTCTCAATTCTCAGTTCAAATATGATTTTTCTCTCAGTGTATATTCTCCGCCGTTGAATAGTTTTGGTTTAGTTGCGAGGGCAACTGCAGCATTTTGATGTCAAAACATTGCAGCATCCAACAACTACAACCACAACAACTGGCCACGTGCTCAATTAAGCGTTCACACAAACTAATGCACACTAACATACACACACACACACACACATCAACTGTTAAAATAGTTTTGATGGCACGGCACGTGGCAAGCCGTTAAAATTTATGGCAATTAGTTTTAATAGTTTTCCTTGTACATTTCTATATAAAGTTGTAAACTTTCAAAACTTCACAATGCCATTTCATCTCCCTTCCCCCTCTTGAATAACAGTTTTAATAACTGTTTAACGCTGTTAACAATTTGTTATTATGTTACCGCAATTGTTTTCTGTACTCCACAATTCAATTTCATTAATAATTTGGCCCTCAAGCGTAATTTTCAATTTCTGGACAAAACTCTACAAACAATAAATAACAATATTTGTGAGCTGTTAACAATTTTAAATTGATTAGATATTTTTGCTGTCTCCTAAAATTATGCAACACGTAGTAAGATAAACTTCCAATAAGTAAAAGCTTTTGCTGAGCTTTCTAAATTCGCGTTGACAGTTTGCAATATAAAAGCATACAAAGAAGCGCAGATCGAAGCTATAAATAGACTACCAATTCATGCATTTATTTTAATAAACTTCATTCAAATTTTAAAAATAATACAAGCAGCTGTGAATTTCGCATATCCAATGCGCGACAAAGTTTTTTAAATGTTTAAATTAAACCACACAAAATTTGCCGTCATTTTATTTCTCATTCTCTCGCTCTCTGTCGGCAGAATATAGAACTAAAATGGAACAGAATGAAAGAGTAAACAATTGCCTTGATAAAAGCCAAGCGTCATAACGCTTACATCTTGCAGTTAATATATTCGCAGTTTTTTTATTTGTTCTATGTAAGCGTCCTCATTAAGAAAATATTTAAAATAAATTTAACATGAATAAGCCAAAATGCATAAGTTATGGTTTGTACATATTTATTCTAGTTTTTGCATTGTTTTTGAATTATTTGCACCTTTAAGCCGCTCACAACAATGATGAACCGGCTCTTGTTCACTCTCACATTTGATTTATTATATTTTATCTTTAAGCCGCTGCCAACAATGACGAACCTGCTCTTGTTCACTCTCACATTCTCACACTAATACCCTCTCTTTTGCATGCTCTCGCGCAGAACGCGGTTGGCTTGACTTCCAGGCGCGTGTGGTGAGCACGGCTTCTTTCTCTCTCACATATGCATGCGGCGGCCTAACAAACCAGTTGCTCTTTTTTGTTATTCTTAGTATCGCTTTGTGCTTGCTATCGCGCAGATCGTTCAAGTCGCAGTTGCGCCGTAGTCGTCGTCGTTGTCGTCGCTTTCGGCTAATTGGAAAATGTATGTAGTGAAAAGTGAAAAGTTGTGTTAAAATTCACGCTTAAAGCTATAACAAAAAAAAAAACAAGCGACCGTGAATGAAAGAGATTATTGCAGGTGTCACATTCACATATTACAGGTGCTGCACAAAAGTTCTGCTTCATAATTTTTGGTTTTGTTTTGTTTATAGAATTTGCTTTGATTTTGTTAAGCTCGCACGAAATTAAACAATTTGTTTGACCAACAACAAAAAATACATTTTAAAAAAATGACGCTGTTCTCGTTTCCATTCCCGAAACTTCTTGCTCTCCCCGCTGCCCCCGCCACCCGCTCGCCTACCTTTAGCCCATAACCAAACCAGTTTCGAGTTGGCTGCTTGCGTTTTGTTTTGTTTTGTTTGGGTTTTTCATTTTTCGTTTGTGTTCTTTTTGGTGTTTTTCTCTTGTGCCGTCATTTGTCACTATGTGTAACCTTTTGTGCTTTTGAGTTCATTTTCCATATGGATTTTCCATATAATTTTTTTGCTCTATGGATTTTCAGTTTACGTTTTGTTGCTTGTGGCCATTTTCCAATAGGAGAGCGTGTCAACTGCCACTCTCTCACTCTCTCTCTCTCTCTCTCTCTCTCTCTCTCTCTCTCTGGTTGGTTAGCCGCTTTCCAGTAGCGCTTTGTTTTTATTTACTTTTATTTAATTATTATATTGTCCACACATGTTTCGTTTTCTCAATGAGTTCCATAAACCTATAATTCAATGAGTTTAGTTTTTTTCTTCGTTTAATTGTGGAATTCTTGTGCACGTCGCTCATCTTGTGCGCACTTCTGTCTCTCTTTTCTTCTCTTCTCATCTACTTGTTTCCTACTTCGCCGCTGCCTTCGCCAGATGACGTCGTTAGCCTGGACTACAACAGCGATTCGGCAGAGTTTTACAACTGCAGCAGCGAAGATTGCTGCTATGCATCGACTTCCACATTGACGCAGCATCACGAGCACCAGCAGCAGCAGCAGCGACGCTTGCACTCCCTTTCCATCACTTCTTCTTCTTCTTCATCTGCTTCTTCCACGCCAAGCAACGATTCTGATTCTCTCTTTGGTAACTAAGCAAAAACAATATTCTTATTGGACTCGACTTTGGCACATGTTTGCAATTGGCATTGGTATCCAATATGAATTTGATATTGTTAAATTCCAATTAGCTTTTTGAAATTTCCTTTTAATCTACATTTTTAAATAAGAAATAAAATATGTAGTTAGTAAAAAATAATACTTATCTAGATTTAAAATATGGTTTTATGGTTTTTTATATATATTTTACTGACACTGCCAAATATGTATTTTCCAAAACAGATCTCAATAATAAGGGTCTGTTGGAGTTGCAACGACGTTGCCGTGCCGATAAAATCGCCTGCCTCAGTTTGAGTCGCATCACGTACCTGAGCATTGCCAATGAGCGACTGGCGGAGAAGCAGGAGCGGGGCGAAGAGCAACAGCAGCAGCAACAACAACAGCAGCAGCAGTTGTTGATAATAACGCCAGAGAGTTCGCCGGACGAGCGAATGGCGCTGCAGCTGGGCAAGAAACTGGCTCAGGTGCTGGGCACTACAGCCACCACGCCCACCATTGAAACGCCTACAGCAGCAGCAGCCTCAGCCACAACAACAACAACCGGTGGCGCCTCCGGTGCGGTTGCAACGCCCCGCGTCGACTCTCCGCTGGGCAATGGCGAAATGTTTAACATATCCAAGGCCAAAAAGGTCGAACTTCAAAATCTGTCATCGCGTTTCAGTGCTGCCGTCAACCCCCCAGCCACGCCCACAACAAGCGCGACGGAGGCGTCACCAGCAGCAGCAGGTGAGTTCAACAAAGTGTGGGAGGGAGGAGGAGGGGAAGGGGGATGTATGCTAGAATTGAAAGCAGATTTTGTGAAACGCGATAAAATTCGGTTTGAAAATCTCCTTTTAAATTGAGTCAATGAAATTAATCAACAATTGAAATTATTAAATTTTATCTTTGAGACTTTTCCACGATCCTTAAATTTGTAATTTGAAACCAATTCTCGTATATGGCTAGATTGGTAAACCCTTTTTAAATACGAATATAGAACAAGGTATTAATATGTAAATAGTCTATTTTTTAAACGTTCAAACGTTTTCAAGCCAGCGCAGGCTTGGAAAATATCTCCCAGCAATTGTCCATTCTCAAATGCAGGCATTTATTTGCTCATTTCGCATTAAGGGGCGAGGATGGCGGCATTTAAAGTCATGTGGGGGTCGCCGTTTGCCATTACAAACACATTACGACGGGGTTCAGCTGGATTGGGTTGGGGCAGCACAGTTTGTGCCTTTTGGCAAAATGCGGGAATTATTCAAATTCCCACTTGGCTCCGTCGCAAATAAACGAAACGCTAACAAACCCAATCCAGGATGGTCCACGATTCAAGCTTAACTGTGTTGTCCTTGATGCTGTTGTTGCTGCTTATTCCTGCTGCTCTTGTTTTTGTTGTTGTTGTGGCACACTCGATGCCATGTGTGTCTGCTCAAGTGTGTGGCCCTTGAGTCCGAAAATACGAAACAACCAAAAATAAAAAAAAAACCAGAGGAAACAACTAAAAGCCTTGTCCTTTTTTTTTTTTTTTGACTGGTGCTCAGCGCCAATTTCAAAGGTAAACACACGCATCGAGCAAGTGCTTGCCAAACTGTACGGTTTGAGTGCAGCATCGAATCCCAAAAGGTTGCTGCAAAGATAATTGAAGTTGCCCCATGCTCAAGGACGCAAGAGATAACTGTATTTACAATGTTTCTAAACAGCATTGTGAGTGGATGAAGACAGGCTAACAGAAAAAGTGGGTCATGTTTTAGATTATATATCCTTGTGGGATCGAGTGCAGCTGTTGACTTTAAAACCTCATTATAAATCTGGATGTCAATCAGAATTGTATCCGGTTCCAAATCGTAAGGTGTAAGGATAAGAAACTTCAACCCATTCAAAGGATATAAATTGGTTTCAAATCTTTTTCAATATTCGTTTCCATTTTGGACCAATAATATCAGCTTCCATAACTGGCTCTTATGAAAACATTGAATTTCGTGGAAGCGAAATTGCATTTTAAGCAAACAAAATTCCATTTAAATTCTCTTTTTAGTCGACTTATTATTATTGCTTATTAGCATGCCATCAATTTTTGAAAATTCCTTATCTAGAATTTATTGAATTAAATTTTCTGCTCTCATTGATTTAAATGAAGTCTGCTAATTGCCATTTGTATACAAATGGATATATTTGATGTACTTCTCAATTGTTTCTAGGCACGTGCATTGTATTATTGCTGAAAAGATAAGCCCTCACCTCCAATAACCCTTATTGCTTACCCCTCGCTCCCATTAACCCTTATGTCGTTGCCTTTTTTAAAATAAAGTTCAACTTGCTTCTTAAGGGATGTTTATTTGGTTTTGTTTTTGTTTCTGTTTTTTTTTTGGAAATTTGTTTCAAGTTTTTTAATTAACTCGTGTCGCCAACTTTTCTCCCACTTTTATTTTGCTTCTTTTTTTTTATTATTTTTCATTGCCTTTTCAACTGATTCGATCAATGATTTGGGCCTAAAAACAACGTCACCGAAATGTGTAAAATAAAAATAAAAATAAAAATGGGCAAAGAAAACAAAGCTGAAAAGTAATTATTGGCACATTTATGCAAGGGCTCGTTCATACGATATTTGAAGTATACATACTACAATATAATTGCTGCCTAAATATATACATAAAATAAACAAAATCCCCAGCGCACCCTTAAGTTGAGAGTAAACTCCATCCAGCTCCCATCCACCCCACCACTCTGCACCCCTTAATGTCCATCTAATTGCGCGCTCCTCGCAAAACAAGAGAAGGCTGAAAGGGGGGTGGGGTGGGCGAGTTTTCGCTGCCCGGCACGCCGAGAACATTTGTAAAAAACTTAAAAATTGCAAACACGTCTTCATTGTTTACAAAATGTTGGCCGGAAACAGGCTTAAGGCTCAACCTCTCTCGCTACCCCCCTCGCACCATCGCTAAATCATTTGAGTCCCTTGCCAAAAAAATAAAATACAGCAAAAAAAAAACAAAAGTTTAAATTTTAATTAAATCATGTTGTATATAGAATGATGCACGTGGGAACAGCAACAGCAGCAGCAGTAGCAGTAGCAGGAGATGGGGGTGGCGGTGGGGTGCTTTGCCACTTGGGGCACACAAGTCAATGATGATGGTAGCGATAAGCGCTCCACTGGGTGTGCTCAGACGCGCCACCAGGCACCAGTTCAGAAATTGCCTACAAAGCAAATGTTGGCCAAGTCTATTGAACATTGCCAGAGAGTTGGGGAAGATGAGCCACTGGCAAGAGGCAGACTTGGCCATGTTCTGCTCTCTTGCTTGCAGCATTTAATAACGCATTTATACAGAAAACCAAAACGATGCCTCTTAAGATATAAAATCTGCTGAGTTACAAAATTTGTCTAAATTATATATAGAAAGCAAAAGATCTATATTGACAGCAGACAAAACTTAAATGAAGTTATTTTTTCACTCCTTTAAACACATCTTTTGCACCTTTTTTTATACAATTTGTTGTAGTTTGTAGAATATGATACGAGCAGTTTCTTGACTTTCTTTATAAAATGGATACATAAATATATTAAAGAAGATTAAACAATTTTTAGGAATTGAAAAAATACTAATAATATTACTGAGCTCTAGTTTCGAAAGGCTTTTAATATTATTCAAATATATAAAAAATAAAGATATATAATTTTAATTCATTCAGATGCAAAGAGTATTTATACCTTAAAACATCGCTTGGGAGTGAGTGTTACAAAAATTATGATTATAATGTTATTTATTTAAAAGCATTAAATAAAAGAAATTGAAGATTCAGAAAAGTCAATTAAAACAGTCTCAGTAAATTAGTAAATTTTAAATACGTAATATTTACGATTTACCGACAAACTATATACATAAATATTATGCACAAATATTTTGTAATCATTATGACTAAAATCAATTCGTCATTATAACACTTATAACATCTATTACAATGCAAGACACAGGAAACATTTACGTGATGGACGTATTTCTATCAGAAATAGGGCTCCCAGCAACAGCCACCCCCCATTATGACAACTCCCACGGACGCATTCAAATTCGTTTTGATCTTTCCACTCGCTCTGCAAATTTGCGCAACTAATGCGACCCCGTCATGTATTTCATTTTTCGACTCGTTTCGTTTCATTTCAGCAGCAGCAGCAGTAACTACAACAACAGGGACTCCAACATCGTCATCCGCATTGTCTTCCGCGCTGGAAACGCAATCAACTGTTATAATTTCGTTTAAATCATCTCAAACACCTGTGCTGTCTCAAAGGCCAGCAGCGACAGACAATGCTGCCACTGCCACTGCTGTTGCCACTGCTACTGCGGGTGGCGAGGAGCTGTTGCAGCTGGCAGAGGAAATGGATGGCGAGGCGCCACCGCTGCCGCCGCCGCCCGGCTACGGAACGCCAACAAATCCACTGCTGTCTAGCAATGTGCTCAAAAAGGTGGCCAGCTTCTCGGTCGAGAGATCGTCGGTGGGCAGCAGCAGCAGCAATAACAACAGCAGCAGCAATTGCTGTGCGCTCGCTGCTCAGTCGCCCGTTGTGGCACCGCCTAGCGACGAGAAGGAGTCAACATTGACGGCAACGCAACTGGAACAGCAGCAGCAGCAGCAGCAGCAAAATTACGCTGGGTCGCGACGCGGCTCATCTTTTGTGCCGGAAAAGTTAAGCTT
This sequence comes from Drosophila basisetae, assembly GCA_035041595.1. Classification (NCBI taxonomy): domain Eukaryota; kingdom Metazoa; phylum Arthropoda; class Insecta; order Diptera; family Drosophilidae; genus Drosophila; species Drosophila basisetae. The sequence goes on along the minus strand of JAWNLB010000123.1, from coordinate 5,204,977 downwards.
CGCTGCCTATGAAAAGTTCGAAGGTAAGTCTCGTTCTCTCTCTCTCTCTCCCTCTCTCTCTCCTTTCCTCCTCTCTCACTCCCTCGTTCGCTCTCTGTTGAATGACTCAACTCAAGCGCAGCCTGTCGAGCTGAGCTGAGGGTTGGGAGTTATTTTTATATGCCCTATGTATATGCATATATACACATTTATATATATATATATATATATGTACATTATATATATTTATATATATATACATTTACGCCGAAATTTTTGTGCGCTTTGCTTGCTGTTTGTCTTTGAGCCGTTGAGCTTGGCCAATTTTGTGCGCCACGTTTGATTGCGTTTCTCGGTTCGTCATTGTTTACCCGAAGTTAACAATTAGTTTACCCAACTCCCTTCTACCACCTTGGCCCTTGGGGCAACACAAATCAGTTAACCAATCAAAAGACAATGCGCCACTTGAGTGAATCATTAGCTCCCCCAAAAGAATGTAACAATAACGGTTTACGACTGGCGCCATCTATCGGGGACAATTTTTACAGCTTGTACATTTCTTTTTCTTCAGCAACCGTTAAACATTGTTCAACTTTAATATAAATTGCATTTAAATTTTGTAAAAATTTTGAAAAATAAATTGAAAAAAAATGACCATGATCCTTCGAGCCGGATTTGAACCAGCGACCTATGGATGTCTATCAAATTCAATTGCCCAATTCTACAGTCCACCGCTCTACCAACTGAGCTATCGAAGGTCTATATTTGCTGGTGCGCAAATCAAGTCCAAAAGCTGCTTTAGCTTAATCAACAATAAAAAACAACAACACAACACGAAACAACAACAACAACATTTCAGTGCGTATTCAATAAAAGTGAATGCAAACGCTTATCGCAGCAGTTGTTGTTGTTGTTTGTTGTTGTTGATGTTGTTGTCTTGATTTCTGTGTAAATCATTCGCTAAACTTGTTTTTTTTCTTGTTGTTTGTCTGTCTGATCAATTATATCTCAAAGGGCATTTACTTATTTATATGTTTATGTACATAAGTATATCGAGTAAACTTTCGCTTTCTTGCTACCAAAAGTTTCAGAAAACAAAACTTACTCAAAAACTTTTATTTTAGTTTTCTTCGCTATTTGAAGTTACTTTTAATAGTTTTATCATTTAAAAAATGCAACAACAGCCTTGATTATTTAATTTAAAGACGACTATTGTGAGGTGTTAAGTATTTAGCTGCACATAAATACACATAAATATATATTTGTGTGCATTTCAAATAAAAATGATTACCAATCCTTCGAGCCGGATTTGAACCAGCGACCTATGGATGTCTATATCTTTAGTAAATCACTCTACAGTCCACCGCTCTACCAACTGAGCTATCGAAGGTATATATATCTGTAGCGAATATATGTCTTTTTGATGTCAGGTATTGTCTTTTGTGCTGATAACTAAATTAATTGAAATTTGTACAATCAGCTCCATGCTGTTTCCAAGTTTTTTCTCGTTGTCCAAAATTGAGAAATGTGCAATATCTCTCTCTATCTGCTGTCACTTGCGTCTTACTAAAAATAGCCCAATAAATGCCATTCTACAAATGTCAAGTCCACAGACGAACTCTATCAATAATTGAAGTATAACCAAAATATTTATATTTTGATGATAATTGAAATAACTTAGTTTTGCATAATAGTTTAGAGTATGCAAATATTAATTCATAAGAAATATCCACATATAAATATACATACAACTCTCCTTTAAATGTGTCTCTATAACAAATCTCAGTTTAGAGAACTTATAAATCCGTTTTTGGAAGTGGAAGACTTTTAAAAACAAGAGAATGAAAATGAAAATGTATTTGCCATTTTAACTTATTTAATAGCCTTAATGAAAAATTAACAAAATGTAATTAAAAATTCATCTAAATTCGAATCTGAATCCTTTCAAGTATTTTAAATAAAATGATTTTAAGGAGAACTGAAATAAAAACTTGGCTGACTGTTTTTTGGATGATCGCAATGGGCTGCCAAATTTATTGCCATTTCTATATCCTAACATAAATAATTAATTTTTTGAAAATTAACTTGTTCAATTTCATTTAATTCTGCTACTTAATAGTTGTCAAAAATCCCGCTGCTTTCCATTTACACATTTATTTTGTGGAATTTGTTGTCTAGTTGCTTACGAGTATTTGTTTCAAGTATTTGCTTGGTTGCGTCTGCAGTTGACAGCGTTGAACATAAGTAACGTGCTATGCAAATTCACAAATTCTTTCACTCCTACCTCCCCCCCTCCAGGAACGAATATTTTACTTAAGAAAAGCGTTTCCAGCTCCTCTGAAAATCCCCCGGGGCTTGCTATACGCCACTTTGATTCTGATTAGATTAGGTTAAAGTTTCACTTTGCCGCAAACAAATATTTGTGGCATACTTGCGGGCGGCGTTTTTAAATCGATGCGTCGCATCGCAGAAACGTGAATGGCATGTCCCCCACCACCACCTCCCATACAATCTTCCCCTAAAACATGTCACATTTTTGCGCTTTGGCGAATTATTTGTGGCGGCAACTATGAGAAACATTTGAGTTGTGCCAGCACATTTTGGGGCAAATTTTGAAATGCACTCCATATTTTTTTTTTGTGTGAGTAGTACACGCTAATTGGTTGCATGCTGCCTGACTGCCTGCTGCAATCGAGGCTAAGGTCTGCGGCAAATTAATGCAAACAAACATTTTAACGCCTCGCTGCGCAAACAACAAAAGCTCCAAGGACGACGACTGCATTGAAAACCTAAAAGCCCCACGCAATTTTCACTGTCCTTCAGAATCTGCCCCTGTCTGCAGCTCCTGCTCCTGCTACAGCTCCAGCCTGCTGCTTGTCACTCTGTCTGAAGTGGCCATCAATTCGTTCGTTTGCTGCGGTTAACCCACAAAAATCTGATTTATATGCCCGGCAACGTCCTGTGTTCGCTGCTAAGAGCTGCTGCTGCTGCTGTGGCTGCTGTAAAAGGATCCACGAAAAGGAGCTGCGAACGGGCATCCTCTTCCGTAGCCTCATCCTCATCCTCATCATCATCAGCTCTTTGCCATCCGCAGTACCAAACAATGTTTGGGCAACGCTTAATGAAACAATATTTTAGTAGACGCATATAGCGCCAAAGTTGCGGGCGTGTAAGAGCGCGAGAGCGAGAGGGAGGGGAATGAAGGACCAGTGGCTGCAGTTGCAACTGGCATCACTGGAGATGTGCACGCTATACCCTGTAACCATTTAATGTGTTGGTTAAAAGCAGTGCATCAAACCGAACTGAATTTAGATTCAATTTTTGGTCATTCTCCATATTCTGTATATTTGGCTATATTGTAATTGCAATTCCAATTTGATATACTTGTCTAGAGTTCAATCAGATTAAAATATAGAGACACTCGAGTTCGATCCCTAAAGCTTTAATTTTATTCACAAATATTTGATTATTTCATTTGATTGTCACATTTGTTTATTGCGAAATGACTTTGAATATGCCGAAATAATTTCATTCAAAAATTTGCTACAAAAGAATGTTACAATCCTTCGAGCCGGATTTGAACCAGCGACCTATGGATGTCTATCTATAGTAAATCATCAATCTACAGTCCACCGCTCTACCAACTGAGCTATCGAAGGTATATATTTGTGCACCGATACGAAGTCTTTATAATGTCAGCTTTTTTCTTTAATGCTGATAACTAGCAGCGCTTTAAGAAATATGCATAATCAGCTCTACGCTCTACGCCTCTGCCAAATTTTGTAGATGTCTGCAAGTTAATATGAAATCACATTTAAGTGACATCCCATGTGCTCTAAAGACAAGGAGACTGATAAGATGATAGCTAGAAATCCATGTTTATGAAAATGTGATGGGTTCTAGGAAAAATGAAGTCCTTTGTGAGTTATGAATGTGCATACGTTAAGTCTTCTTATTATTTATTTATTTCGAGGGTCTTCCATTCACTAATAGATCCATTATGCTCCCCAGTTGCATCTCAATCTAGGGTATCTCATATTGCGCACTTCCGACACAAATACGCTTACTTCTTCTTGTTGCTGTGTGTGGTTTTCCTCTCTGCAACGTTTCATTTTCAGCAGAGTTTTTTGTTGTTGTCTGTTGTTGCTGTCTTTCGATGTAAAAAGTGTTGTCTGTCTGCCCCAGTCCGCCTGTCGACTGTTGTCGTTGATGAATGCAACGCATGCATGCGTGCAGCGTCGCGCCTCCCCACGCCTAACTTGCAATCACCACCCCCACAAACTGGCCGACACTCAGCGAAATCAAACCTAAAAACGAGTACGTTTTACTAGCTTATTGAAATAATTTCTTAAACTAAAAAAAGTGAAATGATGAAAAATTCTCTGCAAGCACGCTGGAAATTAATTTAGAAAAAATATTTCTAAGAATTTAGAAATGACGACAAAAACAACTTTTCATATATTTTTAAATGGACTTTTTCTCTGAGTGTACTGCATGCTCGTGCTCTTCTTGGATTCTGCCCGCTCGCCAGTCAACGCAGCAGTTATGCAAATTTGTTGGCCGCCGTTTCGCGCACTTTCATCAAAAGTTGCCAAACGTTGCCAGCCGCTAAGTTAGCTGCCACAAACCCTCTCCCCCTGCCGTCTCTCCCACAACTGTTCCCTCTGTATGCAGCTCACACAGAGGCCGCACAGGCCACAAGCGAAAGCCGCACCTCGTCTCACCTCAAACCTATCAATGACGCCAGCTTATCAGCTTTAATTACATCAGCCTAATCACCATTGTTCGGCGTTTCGATTGGTTTGGGCAAGCCAGGCGTATGAGATATATTGCGCTTTGATTTTTGCTTTGTGGCAACAATGAGCAGATTAAAAGCAAAGTCGATCTTTTAGATTTCCCATCAACAAAAAGATTGAAAGTTTGTCAAAAGTAATGTACATCTAAATAATAATCGAAAAGTTTAGTGAAAGTGAACAGTTTTCGTATTTAAAATATATGGAAAATGTATATATTTATAAATTTGATAGTAAGAGTAGTAGTATTGTAGTATTGTGTCATTCAAAATGAGTAAAAGGGGTATTCAAAAGTAAGGAACAGACAGAAAGATGGATTTACGACCCCATAAAGTATTCATATTATTGTCTGTCTATTTGTCAATATGAACAAGCTGATCTCACAAATTTGGAAAATAAATTCTTATTTACCATCACTTCGATACAAATCTATATCCGATAGCAACATGTAAAGCTATAGCCTTCCAATTGAGATATAATTTAAACAGATAATTATATATTGTTTATGTAGAACTGATTAGAATCAGCATATTAAGTACTCGTATTTAACAGCTAAGTTCAGGCAAAAACTAAAGATATACTCGTATATAGATGTAGAATAGATTTCTTTAATTTGTTTTTCACACTTATTATTCAGCTTTAGCTGTCTTCTCACTATTCCTCTCACTATCGCTCGCTCTCTCTCTCTCTCTCTCTCTCTCTCTCTCTCTCTCTCTCTCTCTCTATCTCCGTCTCCATATATTTGTCACAAATCAACATGACTTGCGTAGTAACCAATTGTACCCATATCAGTTGGCGGTCAGCTATCAGTTACACTAACTTTTTGGCTAAGACGTATAATGAGTCAACACTTTAAAAGTGGCCATTCACTGCAGTCATATAGAATATATCAAAGCAATTTAATTGATTTGCAAAGCATTTAATTTTAGAACAATTTTAAAGAAATAAAGTTGACCAACTTTTCGTTTCACTGCTGTCTATTTGAATCAGGGTTCACTAATGTAATGACTCAGTTCTGCGATTGGTTTGTGACGCACTCTTGATGCAAGTCTTTACACACATGATTAAGTCCAAAAGCACTTCCATTAAAAGTGCTTGACTCGAGGATATCCTGTGCAAAATTATTGCAGGATGGAAATAGTACTTACATATATCAGTCTTTATTTTCTTTTAGTCTTTAAGCCAACAAATTAAGGTGTAGGCAAAAATGACTTATTGATTACTTAAGCGCTTCATACAAGCTGAGTTTTGACATAAATCTTAAGAATATTATTAAGGAAAAACTGTATAAAACTCGTAACTCAAATGATAAGCATAAATTGAAAATATAAATAAAATACATTATTTATTCTTAATTTTTCAAGTGCCTGTCATTTTCTATCTGTTACCTTATACGCTTCTTTATAAAAATGATTAAATATGGGGCAAAACCTGTAGTTCTTCATATCAGGCCATGACTGATAGTCAGCGACCTTCGCCGGGCGTTCAATAGAACGTCAGACTGAAAGAGAGAGAGAGAGAGAGAGAGAGAGAGAGAGAGATAGACTAGCTGCAATGCCCGCTTATACAACCAGCTGACACTTATCACTAGAACTAATCGGAAAACAACAAAACCAAAACGAAAATAGAGCATTGACTCTGACTCGTCATGCCCTGCAGCCATGAAAATGGCTAAAAAGCGTACTATGAAGTTGTGCAAAATAATGTAACAGGCAGAATGAAGCAGCTAATACCCCGCAAGGTATATATATTCTCGATCTGCATCGAAGGACAAGTTGATTTAGCGATGTCCGACTCTCTGTTTATATCAATTGCCTATTTTTGAGACTTTAAGAGCCAGAGACTATAAATTAGGAATATAAGTTCTCTTTGGGCAGATTATGTTTATTTCATGCTGTACGATTTTCGATTATTGATAATAATAAAATCTACAATTTCACAGATGTTACCATAGTTGAAATATACCTAGATATAATACAGATCATCTGTAAACATTTCTTTAAAAAACACGGGAAACAATGTTTACCACATGTAAGCATTTTATGTGTACAAATATTCATTTGAATACTTATCCATATATAGGTGACAGCTTGAACTTAGTGTATCTGCTAGTCGAGCGCTTTTGTCTAGCACCCTCAGACCTGGTGTGCTCTATTCACAGTTCTGATAAGTGTCGACACATTTAATTTTGCCAAACAAATAGCGAAGCTAACGCAACAAGTTGACAGTGAAAAGTGCGCGCTTTAGTTGAAAACAGTTTTCGAGAACAAGTCGTACGGTTAATAAGTAATAGTAGCAGCAATGACTACCACCAGCCCAGTACTGAGCAATGTCTGGTGTCCACTGCTCGTCAAACGCGCCCAGCTGGGCACGAACTTTGAGTTGGAATTGGAGTCACCACCCGTGGAGTATCACGTGCCAATTAGTCGTGTGCCGGATTGTGGCATTATGTGGGGGGCAGTGCAGCAACAGCAACAGTCGCAGCCAGAAGCGTTGTTTAACGTGGCCGAATCATCAGCGCATTATCTGCAGCTAATGTCAATGGCGGGCAAACGCGTTCAGCTGACCCGCCATCAGCAGCCACCACGTTCAAAGTTGCCGCCGCAGAAGCCACCTGATGTCGCACTCGATTTACCAGCAGTAGCAACAGCGGCATCATCCACTAAGGTTGAAGTCTGCCCGCCCTCGCCGTTGGCCGCCCCGGTGGCTCACAACATTAGCGTGCACATCGTCAGCCTTCGGTTTGACCCACACGCGCCAGACCCACAGCTGGCAATGGACATTGTCCCCGCTCGACTCCCACCCGCTCCCGCGCCCTTTCCCGCTCCACAAACACGCGCTGACAGCCAGCGTAAGTTTTTATTTGCCATACAATACTCTACACTAATATTAAGCTTATGCATTGGATTGTAAGATTTGTTGGTACTTTTGTTCAATATTGAATCTGTATATTATATTGATTTTTCTGAATGTAATTTGATAAGTTTTATGGAGTTGGCTAACGACAACTAAATGTTTTTATAATTTCGTTTGCCTAAGCAATCTCAGTTGATCAGGTTCACTGTTTGTAGAGTATAAATCTATTTTGAAAATGAATCATTTATTTTCGTTAATCATTCAAAACATTATACTTAATCCGAATCTATAAAAAGTTGATAGGTTCATAAGTTTACTACAACAATTTGCCAAACAATAACAAAGTAATAAACAGAATTTGACTTGTTTTGATTTCTTTTAAGATTGTAATCACATTTTGATTACAAATAAATGACTAAAATATGAACTCATTTAGATTTCTAAAAATTTAATTTAACAACAAAATAGAAAATGTTCTAATTCATTTTCTAACTTAACTTCTAAAATACAAGTCTGCAAATATAATATTTAAAGCAAGAAATCGTGAGAAAACAAGATTAAAAACATATTATAACGTCTTACAATAAACTCCATTCAAACATTATCTTTAAAGTATAATAGAACTTTAAAAAATGATAAGTGATCTTAACAATCTTTGATTGCACTTATCAATACAGTGATTTTTGGAGTACATACTTGAACCTATACAAAAATAATTATACATAATAGTCTATATTTAAAATGAAACTAAAAATGTTGAGAATACTTCAAGATAACATAGAACATTACACGTGTCGCCTGTTTCTTTGGATCCGATCACAATTGCTTCCAAGTCGCAATTGTCAATCAATTGCATCAGAGATAACTAACATCAACAAACATCTAGCAATAGTTAATAGGTAAAGCAATCCCTCATATAGGGTATCTTATCTTCGTTGCACTGTTGACAGATTGTTTTGCTTGGTTTTTTTTTGTTTGTTTTTTTTTTTGTCGACAACAGTTAAATTTATTTATGCCTAATGTTTTGGTAGCCAACACGTCTACAACATCCCATATACACGTCACGGCACCTCCCCTTACACCACAACCCCCACCCCAGCTCTGCTGTCCACTCCTTGGCTCCCCTTTGCATTCCTCTTGACTTTTTCTGCCAACGCACACATACATAAATCATTGTGTCCGCGTGTCCGCATGTGTAGCATGTGGGTACAACTTTTGCCCAGCTGCTCAGCTGTGGCCAAACTTTATAGAGCCCCCTAATCTGACTAACGGAAGTAGACTCGTAGCAGGTTATTTTTCTTCTTTTTTTTCTTCAAATTCGAGCTTCATCACTTTTGCAGAACAGTTTCTCAACCATTGGCTTGAACTTTTTTAAGCTAGACCAAAATGAATAAGTAAATATGATACATAAAATCTAATAAAAAAAGGGTATTGGTAGATAGATAGATCCCATTTGGGAAAAAGAGAGCAAATCCGAATTCTAAAGTGAGTACCATTTTGATCATCATTCCGGCTGCGTAGAGATTAAAAAAAAATATTTTAAAAATTTACGAATTCTTCATACTTTCCTCACATGAGAAAAACATTCAAGTTGATACAAATTCAGAACTGTGACAATTAGAATAAACAAAATTTACCTTTCTCATTGGCTTTCAAAATTATTAACAATATTTGGCAATAATCAAAATTTAAAAGAATAATTGTATACTTTTTGTTTTTGTTAACAATCTTGCTATATTATTTATTTACTCGTATTAGAATTTTTTTGGTACTTTCTTGCAGTTCTTTATATCCAATAAGAGTTGTATGATTGGACTACTCGCCAAAGTTGCTCACAAAGTTGAGGTCCATGTTTCATCTCAGGTTTTGGTTTCCTCTCTTTCATTCCATAACATTTCCTACATTACTCATCCTTCTTCTCTCCACATGTTGCTATCTTTGGTGACTTCTATGTAGCAGGCTCTCATATTATATAGTCTATAAGATGCATACTTTTTTTTTTATATTATCTTCTCTCTTTCCCCAAGTTGCTAACTTTGTCGACTTTCATATCCACACTAAGTTCTATAACATTTCATAGACTAAAGAAAATAAACTTATCCTTTTTCTCTCATTCATTTATTCGTAGGTCAAATGCTGATCAAATGGCTAATCTCAACGCTGCAGCAGAGCAGCTTACCGGGCATCGTTGGACAGGAATCTTTAAATGCAATGGCTCTGCAGTTTTGTCATAATCTCAAATATGTCGGCGTACTCAAGCAGATCTCCAACGAGCAGCAGCAGCATCAGCAGCAGCAGTTGGAATCGACATCCGGATTTAGTGTAAGTTCAATGAACCTTCTGTCACGGGAAATTGGTCAACGGGCGGAAGTTGTCACGGCGCTAACGGAAATAGAGCGGCAGTGCCACGCCTACTACCCCCATTCCCCCCTATTGCTGTAACTTAGTTTAGAGAGCAGGCGACTTGGCTTGCAAGTCATTAGCTATTGATAAGCTACGAATTGGACCTCAAGTTGTGTTTCTACTTCCTCCCTACCTATCTACCTCCCTCCTCCCTCCGTCCCTCTTGCTGCTACTCTCTGTGTGCATTTTGTGGGCATATTCTCTAACTTGGCCAACACGAAAATGAGCCGCAAAGTTATGCCGGAAATTAGCAATTCCATTGCCAGGCAAATCGCAATGCATTTTTATTTTATGCTGCCCTTGCTGCTGTTTCATGTCAGCTGCACCTAACTGCTAACAGCCACCCCTCTTGCATCCTGCCCCATCCTGCCGCATGCAGCTGGTGACGAGCCTGCAAGTGTCAGAACTTGTTAAAACTTTGCCATCAACTCGGCACACTCACCCTATCTCTCCCTTTTCTCTCTCTTTCTCTTTCCCTGTCGAACTTCCCAGTTTATAGTTGGCCAACAGCACCCAATTTGCAGCCTTTTTTCTATGCTAAATTATGAAATCAACAAGCTGACACTGCAATACTCGGGAGTGCTTAACTGACATATATCCTGCAGACAGCAGGACTACTTTTATTTAATAGCAAATTGTTCTAAATTCTAAATTTGATTTATTTATTTCAGGTGAATTCATTGAAAATATTTCTTGTTTTTTAAGAAAACTTGGGCAAAACTATATAATAGGTAGAAAGAGGCATTTACGATCCCATAAAGTATATATATTCCTGATCACCATCAATAGCCGAATCAATTTAGCTATACCCGTTTGTCAGTCTGCATAAGCAAACCGATTTATATAAACTATAAACTTTAAATGTTGAATATAAGTTCTCATTTGGTATATACACATATAAAGTTTCCATTATGTTATCGATAACCTATGTAGATGCAAATCTATTACCGATAACAACAAACTCTTCAATTTTAAAAATACAGCTTTCTGTGCAAAATTACAAACAATGAGAAATTTATAACTGAAATTAAAATATTAAAATATAAAATAGATATATAGAACCACAAATTATTCTTTATAATATCTAGTTGTACTTGGACATGAATAATTCAAAAAAATACTATATTCGAGGCATCAACTTAAAATTATAAATTAAAATTCGCACAACTTTATTTTACCCCTTTAAAGCACTCTTCAAACGCTGAGTAACTTCTCTAAGGAAGTGGGTGAAGGGGTGTTTGGCAGCAGCAGCAGCAGCAGCAGTTTGTTTGACTCTCAAACTCACTCTGGGTGCGGCTGACTAATGGACTATGTAATACGTTTGCTTTTGTGGCCAACGTTGCTCCGTCCCTCCTCATTGCCACACCGCTTCAGCTACTCCTGTGGCTCTGAAAGGCTATCTAAACAAAATCTCTTGACGCTTTGCTGCTTTAATTGCTGGTTAACCTAGGCACAATTGAGAAAATGCTCCCCGCAACACCCTCTACTAAATTCACGTGTTGGCTTTCTTTGGCTCTTACCTATAGTTAACGTTAAGTGTTATTGGCCTGAAGACATTACACAAGAGAATGCGACTCAGAGACTGAGACTGTGAGACTCAGATACTGCTAGTGCTAGTGATACTGCTTGCCACACACACACACAAGAAGAACACTAACAAATAATCAAGCACTCGTCTTTTGGCCCAAATTAGTTTAGGCCAAAAGTTTTAGCCACAGCAGCTTAACATCAAATCCCTCTGAGCAAAAGTCCAAGTCCGCCAAAAACGAGCAGACAACAGCGTTAAGTGATTTTCTATGTGATGATACTTGAGCTCGACCAGATTATGATATCACAAAATTCTTACTACTTGTGCCTCAATGTGTCCTCCTATGTCCTGCGTGTCCTGCGTGTCCGTTGTCAATGTGCGCGTCATCAAGTTGTTGGGCAACAGGCCAGAAAGATACTTGGCAAGCTTAAGCTTGATTCCCATTCCCCCTAAACAGCCCAACCCCCAACCCCAACCCCAACCCTCCAACCCCCACTCCCCCATTTTTCGCATCTCTCGTTTTACTGTTGTTGCAGCTCATTGAAAGTTTTGTGCGTTTTTATTACTTTGCGGCAAGTTTAGCGTTTATTATTCTTTTGTGCTCGGAGCAACGCATCTCAAAATGAAAATCAAAGAAGGGACAGCTTTTCTTTTCTTTCCCCTGCTCCTCAGTTGGGTTTTGGGATTTTTAAGCCCAACGAAACGTAAATAGTTCAAATTACAGGGTATTAATGTGGATCTGATTTTAGATAAGAAAAACCAATTTCGTGCATCTGCTTTGCACAACAATAAAATGAGAGATTTGGTGCGGAATGCAATCAGATTTTTGGAGCAGTATTCTGACTGTCAATGAAGATTTAAACAAGAATAGCAAGAAATATACATATGCATGTACAAACATTAACTATATTAAATATTTAATGTATATAACACACTCAAAACGAACACAACCAAAATATATTTTGATACTTGAGCCTGAATCAAAAAAGTTAGCTTGTAATAGTACAAAATATCTAATATCATTCAATCTGAAAAGTAGACAATGATTGGTCTCAATATGGGTTTTAGTATAAATACTCAATTACTCAAGTCAAGAGTAGTCAAAAGTAGTATTTAAGTAAGCATTTTCAAAAACTAATCAGCAGTAACTCAATTGTTCTTTTAGTAACTTCTTAAATCAACGCCACGAAATGCAATTAAATATTCAAATTCAATTATGTGACGCCGTTTCACACGTAATCACACACACACACATACACACCCACCACATGCCGCTAATCACATCATGCTGATGAGTTGTGGCATCATCCATTGGTATGACGAATGTAAATCAAGTGCAGCAGCTGCCACACTCAGCTGGAAAGCAGTGTCTGTGCGAGAGTGTGTCTCTGTGTGTGTATGTGTGTGTCTGTGTGTGTGCCTGTAAGTAAGTGGGCGTGGTCACGTTTATTGCACTTGACGCCATTTACTCAAGTGTTGGCACTTTGGCGGTGCCAACAATTTGCATGCCGTCGCATTGCGTGCAACCCAAAAGACCCATTTTCTTCCTTCCACCTCAAGCATCCTAATCTCAAGCTAACCCAACCCAACCGAATCTCACGCATGACAACGCCAAAATAGGTAAGCAGCAAAAAGTACAACAATAAAACCAGAAACGCATAAAACACCAGAGTGAGGCAATGCCGAACTTGAAATGCTCTAAAAAATAGCTGGGATAATATTTGTAATAGTGTAAAATCTATACAAGTAAAAGTTATTATCTGAAGATACAAATTATTTAATTAGTGAATAAATAAGAACAGTCAACAAATTTTAATAGATTAAAAATGTTAAATTAAAGTTACACGTAAAATGATTAAAATTCAAAATGAAATATTGCAAATATTTAAAATTTAGAATGTTAAAAATAAGACAAATCAAAGATTTAACTTATCTTAAACATCAAGGGAAATAAATTAAAATAAATACTAATAAAAAATAAAAATATTTTTCTGCGTAAGAGCCAAGTTAAGAAACTCATTTATCAGCTACACAAATATTGGGCAGCAGCAACTTTTGTATATCAAAAAGTCAAATCCAACTGGATTTCATAGTTATGCTAGCACAATTTTCCGAAAGGCATTAAAAACTGACTTTGCATTCCCCAAATGGGAAAATTGGCAAAGGGAAACACTTGCAACAGTAACAGTGGCAACAATGACGTGTGCACAATTTGAAGAGCTGAGCTTTCAAAGTTCAGAGTGTAGTTAACGCCTGGGGATAACAGGAGACAGAGAAGGGGAGGAGAGGGGAAGGGGTGCAGATAGATGACGATGGGGTCCGAGAGCGGATGGCTTTTAAGTTTTTGTCGTTTGCCTCACACACACACACACACACACACACACACCACACCACACACACACACACACCACACACACACACACACACACACACACACACACACACACACACCACACACACACACACACACACACACACACACACACACACACACACACACACACACACACACACACACCCCGCACACACACTTGAGCCCGGGCTCAAAGGGTTTGCTGCACTCCAGCTGCAATTAGAAGTCAATGGGTTAATCTCCAAGCTTAACTCTCAATTCCATTCCATTCTTTTTGCTACAGCCCTATGAGATGTACCAGTGGACGCACACGGAGCAGCCAACCACATCGCTGCCCCTCACACCCGGCAAACTGGATAAGGTCGCCGCCTGGCCATTCTCCAGCACACCAGCGGCGGCGGCAGCAGCGGCAGCTGCCTCACAGAAACCCTTGGAAGGCGCCGGCTCCACGCTGACCGACAGCCAGAAGACACTGCAACACATACTGCGCAAGCGTCTGCTCAATTGTGCCACTCTGGCCGAAGTCCATGCTGTTGTCAATGAGCTGCTGAGCAGTGTGGATGAGCCACCGAGGCGACCCTCGAAGCGCTGCATCAATTTCACGGAGCTCCTCAACGCCAGCGAGGCAACCATTTACGAGTACAATAAACCGCAGGAGGGCAAATGCTTTGCGGATGCCGCCAGTCAAACCAATGATGAACTGTGTCTCGGCTCCTGCAAGTGTGCCGCTGCCCAAGAGCAGCAAAATGGTGCAACTGCTACTCCAGCAACTGCAGTCGCTGCAGCAGCACCACCGCCGCCGCCACCACCTCCCCCACCGCCACCGCTTGTGCTCGGCCAAGCAGCCGCCGGTGCACCACCGCCACCGCCACCACCACCACCTGGTATTGGTGGACCACCCCCGCCGCCGCCACCTGCACCGCCTGCCCTTCCCAATGCTGGCAATATGCCACCGCCGCCACCCCCGCTGAGCACCTCCAAGTCGGGCACAGCGATCTCGCCCGCACCACTGCCAGATCCCGCTGAGGGCAACTGGTTCCTTCGCACAAGCGGTAAGTGAAATCGAAAAGCGACTGGGAATATCCGACTACGCAAATGTATCTGCTTGGTTGTGATTAAGAATACACACAGAATATGTTAAAAACAAATACCATAAAATATAGTTAAAATATTTGAGAGCACAAGCAATCAATACTGAAGAAACTGAAGATAGGCAAACATTCAAAGATGGGATAACTATTAATTTATTAACAAAAGAAATAAAAGTATTTAAATTATTACAAGTGAGTCGAAGTGAAGCTTTCGTAGCTTTCCCAGTAAGTTAAAATACAATTTTCATAATTTGTTAACTAAATAAAATTATATAAATATTTTTTTAGTATATATAAAATTATATAAATATTTTTTGTAGATAACTCGATGTCAAAGACCTGTTCTTCAGAAACATATTAATTTTTATGATTCGCTTGACTCACCTGCTTCTCCTTTCATTCTATTTATCTGCAGTCCAACGTAAGAGTGCCGTTAATCCGCCAAAGCCGATGCGTCCGCTTTATTGGACACGTATTGTGACGTGTGCGCCGGCCGTGCCGCGTCCACCTTCGGTGGCCAACTCAACGGATAGCACAGATAATAATACCAGCTCGCCGGAAGATATGCCCACAGCTGCTGCCGTTCCCTCAACGTCGCCAGTTCCTGCCGCCGCAGCTGCACCCGCACCCGCTCCACCCACTAAAGAGATGTGGACTGAGATTGATGAGACGCCACTGGACAATATCGATGAATTTACCGAGCTCTTCTCGCGCCAGGCAATCGCACCAGTTAGCAAGCCAAAGGAGCTCAAACTGAAACGTGAGAAATCCATCAAGGTGCTGGATCCGAAACGTTCGAGGAATGTGGGCATCTTCTCCAGAAGTCTGCATATGCCGTCCAGTGAGATTGAGCATGCGATCTACAATGTGGACACCTCAGTGATTAGCCTGGAAACGCTGCAGCAGATTAGTCATATGCGTGCAACGGATGAGGAGTTGCAGCGGATCAAGGAGGCGGATGGCGGTGATATTCCACTCGATCATCCGGAGCAATTTCTGCGCGACATCTCCCTCATCTCCATGGCCAGTGAGCGCATCTCATGCATAGTCTTCCAAGCCGAATTCGAAGAATCTGTGACGCTGCTCCTGCGCAAGCTGGAGATTGTTTCACAGCTCTCGCAGCAGCTGATGGAGAGCGAAGATCTGAAGCTTGTCTTCTCCATCATACTAACGCTGGGCAATTATATGAACGGTGGTAATCGACAGCGGGGTCAGGCAGATGGCTTCAATCTCGATATACTTGGGAAACTGAAGGATGTCAAGTCGAAGGAGTCGCACACAACACTGCTACACTTCATTGTGCGCACCTACATCGCACAGCGACGCAAGGAGCGAACACTGCAGGAGATGACGTTGCCCATTCCCGAACCCTCGGATGTAGAACGTGCCGCCCAGTTGGACTTTGACGAGGTGCAGCAACAGATCAAGGAACTCAACAAGAAGCTCATGGGTAAGTTTGCAACTATAGAAATAAATCTCTACAGTTACTCATGTCCCTTCTTCATTGCACAGCTTGTAAGCAGACTACGGCCCTGGTGCTGAGTGCATCCAGTAACAATACCGAGCCCTTCAAGTCCAAAATGGAAGAGTTTACGGCGAGTGCTGAGAAATCGGTTGGCAAATTGAATCAGCTTATCGATGAGTGCCGTGATCTCTTCCTGGAAACTATGCGCTTCTATCACTTCTCGCCCAAGGGATGTACTCTGACATTGGCTCAGTGTATGCCCGATCAGTTCTTTGGTTATTGGACTAATTTCACAAACGATTTTAAGGACATTTGGAAGAAGGAACTAACAAACCTGAGAAATGAAATGTAAGCATAACTCAAATAAGCAAAGTTTCCTGCAGCCATCTAACGATTTTTATTTGTTTTTCTCTCCGGCAGCATCAAGAAACCGAAACAGGTGCCTAATGAAAATCGTCGCGATATCTCCGTTAAAGAGCGGATTTCATGCAAAGCACGCGTGCGACGCAGCAAAAACTAGTTGTTAGTTCAAAATTAGCAGTACTTTTATGTAAGCTTAATAATAATAATAATAATAATAAAAGAAGAAAAACGCCTCGCACACCATGCGAAATTACTCAAAACATTCGAATTTCAAAAAAATACTTTATTTAATAAAGCGCTAAATATATATCAACACTTTGCAACACTGAAAGCTTGTGTATTAAATTTTGGGTTATCGACCGACCACCGCCGTTATCGCCGTACCATTTTGAGGAAACCGAAATCTGGCTGCAGAACTGGCGTCCCGCAACAAAACAAACAATATAAACAGAATAACAACATGTCGCATCCAAATACAACGCGACGCAAACATGTGCTCAAGGAGATGATGGAGGACGACTACTCGCTACCCACGGACCAGCAGCAGATCGTGCGTGTGGTCAGCAGTCGCGGCAACAATCTACACGAGGTTGAAGCGCCCACAACGGACGCAGATAACTTTCTAGGTGAGTACATTTGTCTGGTGAAATAGGCTTTAATCGATAAAGTGATTGCATTTTGTTTTGATTTTGATTTCGCAGTTTCCATGCCCAACAAATTTCGCAAGAATGTGTGGGTGAAGCGAGGCGATTACTTGCTCGTCGAGCCCATCGAGGAGGGCGACAAAGTCAAAGCGGAAATCAGTAAAATTCTAACGCCCGAGCATGTGAAAGAGTACACAAAATCAGGCATTTGGCCGGATCGCTTTGCCAAGAAGGCGACGCAGGCGCCGCTAAGAACCGATTCCAACTCGGATTCCGATGAACCGCTCTCCCCAAACACAAATCGACCGGTGAGCCTAGAAAATGATGAAGATGAAACGGAAGAGGAGAGCAGCAGTGAAGAAGACTGAAGAATTGCGATGCATTTGTTTTTTTTTGTGCATTACAAAAGTGTTAGCTATGTATATTTTTTAACCAATTAGTTTCTTCTCTGTTAACAACAAAATTGTGTCTTTTTACTACTACATACATAAAACCCAAAATGAAGACAACAAAAAATACATAATCTGTTTTGCGGCGTTTTCTTTGTTGTTGTAACCAAAAATTAAAAATGCTTGCAGAAAGCTTAAAAAGCCTACGAATTGAAAAGCGCGCTGAGATCTATTTTTTTTTTGTTGTTGTGGAAAGCTTTTTGTCGTGGGGCTAATAAATTCTACTCCTGTGCATCACAGATCTCAATATTTTCCTTATGCTCCTCCGGCGCAGTCGCCGACGCCGTCGCCTCAGTCGGCTCTTCGTGCAGTGCATCATGTTTGGATTCCAGCGCCAGTGTTGATGGTCTTAGTTTCGTAAACGGAAAATTGCTCAAATCCTCAAATTGTGGCGTGTGCACAGCAATCAGATCAGTTTGCGTGGAGCTTGTGTCCCTTGGCTCAAAATTGTTATAGTCCGTATCCTCACCGTCCGAGCAATTGATGTGCTTGCGCAGCGCATCCTGCGGCAAATTGCAGACCATGGTCAGACAATTGACAATGGTGCCAATGGAGCTCTGCAGCTGTTGCACCTGATCCGTGAGCAGAGTGCAACGCTTGGCCAAATCATTGACAACCGCAGCCGAATTGTGATCCAAACAAACTTGAGATTGTTGTTGTCCCGGATTGCTGCTGTTGGTGGTGCTGCCACCAGCATCCTCTGTATTGTTCTCAGCCTGTTCAGCTTTGGGTTCGACCTGCATGGTGGACACCTTTTTCCACAGCGCATTGATGGCCTGCATCTGCAGCTGTTGAATCTTGCGCTCGTTCTGCAACTGCGCCTTCGTCAGCAGCATGTCCTTATTGAGTTTGCTGTGGAATATGAAGATATAGACATGGATATGGATATATAGAATCTTTGGCTGCACTTACTCTATGTACTCGTGTGTGCGCTGTTTGTGCAGCTTCTCGGCAATGTCTTTGGTTTTCTTGCGCGTATGATAGCCACGCCACATTTTCTGTATGGTCACCGCCGAGGATTCAGTCACATGCTCTATCAGACGATCCGTACAATTGAGATTGTTGTTGTCCAGCTGCTGTTGTCGCTGTGCTGCCATTTTCCGTATGGTCTTTAGTTTCTCAATGTTGATCTGTTCGCCATCGTCATCGGTGCTGAAGCCACCAGCATCGGTTGTTGTCGCTGTGGCAGTTGCAGTTGCAGTCATCTGTTGTTGCTGTTGCTGCTGATTTTGCGGGCGATCTGTTTTGCGTGGACTGCTTGTGGGACTCTGAATGCGTCGCATTTGTGGACTGCGCACACGCGGCAAATTCAGTTTGTTGTCTGGCAATGTGCAATATTTTCGAGTTTAAATATGTAAAATTATTTCACTTGGCCTACCTTTGTTCTTTGTGCCTTTGGTTTTGTGCAGCTGCGACGAGCTAAGCGCTGTGACGGTGACACGCTGGGCAACGGCGGCGGGACAAACATCGGGGCTCATCAGCGTCTCCGGCACAGGCACCATTTTAGAGGCAGCAGCCAAGGGGCCCCCAGCAGGAGTCTGGGCAATGTACTGTTGCTCTAAATAATTAAATATATATAAATACAAATATAAACACACATAGATATAAATGTAAAAGTAGATTTTAAATCACGAACCGTTGTAGGGATTTGGCGTTATGTTGCGAGGCGTTGATTCAGTTGAATTGTATGTTTTGGTGGTCACGCTGCTGGACATGCCGGACAGACTGGCCAGCGAGAAGTTATCGCCATCATTCCGAATATTCTCTATCAGAGATGTGCTCATTTGCAGCGCATGATTCGAGATGCCATTGTCGCTGCTGATGCTATTGTTGCAGCTATTCCCATGATAGCTATTCGCCATGGACTCGGGTGAGCCCTGACGACCACTCAGTCGCGAAACTACAAAGATTACAATTAGTAATTATATTTTATGGAAGAGCAGCTGAACGGATCTCACAGCGTGGTGATTGAATGCGACTCGTTGGCTTCTTGCGATGAGAGGATGGCGATGTGTTTGCCGAGCTATTTGCATTGTCCAGGATCTCCTCCTGCAGCTGTCGCTGATGATGCTGCGCCTTGCTCAAGATTAGCCTCAACTTGCGATCATTTTCGTTCTCCAGCGCTTTACCTACCAGCGGGCACACCGAACTCAAGTATTTGGCCAGTGGCGCCTGTTCCCCGACGCGAAATTGGCGACCACGTCCCTGACTATAAAGCCACTCGGCTTTGAGGCTCTCAATGGGATCGACAACGTAGCCATCGATAAACTTCAGACTCATGCACCAGTTGAGCACAAAGGGACGATAATCAAAACCACTAAGTTATAAAAAGAGAGGAATGAGTCAGGAGTGTTCTAGTCCATCACAACTGATCCCAGACAGCGGGAGCTAAACTTACTCCGTGCTATTTGGTCCCAGTGTCATGGTCACACACGGATTCTCCGTTATAGAGATGCTCAGCAGATTGCTCAAATGCGACAGCGTACAAATCTCATTCAAATCACTGATGCTATTCTTGGCCAGCGCTAGCGTCTCCAGCGAGACGGGCAAATATTTGTCACACTGGCGCAGATGCGTCAAACGATTGCCCTGCAAATTAAGTTCGCGCAGCGAACGCAAATATGACACATCCGAGATGCTGCCAATGCTATTGTCCGCCAGATTCAGTGACTCCAGATTCACATTCGTATTCAAATGCTCAATGGTCTTAATGTTATTGCCCTCCAAATTCAGCAGACGCAAATGGACGCACTCCTTCAGACCCTCAATGGAAAGTATGCCATTGAAGGAGAGATTCAGCTCACGTAAACAGTGCAGACGACAGACGCCATACATCCGAAGCAGCTGGTTTTTGCTCAGCGACAGCTGGAAAGGATTTCCATAAAAATATTAATTACTGTTGAAGTTGGGTATATATAAATATAACTGTTAATATATATTTGGCATAGGCACCGTTTCGATCTTGAGATACGAGTCAATGTTGTCGATCTTCTGCAGTTCGTTCTCGTCGAGGATTAGCTTGCGTATATTCTGGGCATCGTCCTGTTTTGGCACCTTCTTCAGCTGCTGCTTGGACAAGTTGAGCGTCTGCTTTTCGCTGCAGCTTTCGTCGTCGCCTGTCGCAGACAAAAGGAGAGTGCCAGAACCAAAAGAGTGTGTGAGTGAGAGAGACAAAGAAAAACACTGATGAAGTCATCGGGTGTTGGGGGTGGTTCTGGGTGGACGCTTGAACTCGCAACCCCTCCTCAAAGTAGGCTCCACATTGCAATGCATGCCACAGACGCCAACAGCAGCAAAATAATAAACAGTGCTCTGCTTTGCACATTGTTCAAGCTGCTGTTGTAGTAGTTTTCTTTTATTGTAAGCTTACCGCTCATTTTTGTTAGCCGATAAATTCCTTTAGTTGTTGTTAACAAATTTTGCTTGCGTTAGGCCAATTTGGCAGCATTCACTGGCGTCCAATAACGAAAAATCAATGTTTGGGAATGTGAGACCCCCACCATTTGAAACCAGGGCTACAAGCGACTTGCAGCTTTTACATTAACATTTACACTGTTAACTTTTAGCAGCAAGCCAGAAATTTTCCAATTTGAATAATATTCATATTATTACATTAAACAAAAATTTGGCTTAGGCTGTAGCTTAAATAATAATATCTAAGTAAGAACTTAATGTGGTTTAATAGCTGTAGTTCGCGATATCGAAGCCATAAAATATCGATGCCTTGCTGTGCATTTTCACGTTTAACGTAGCTGGTCACACTGCGTGTCATATGTTATCCTTTCAATTGTTTTTGAAAATTCGCTCGCAATTTTGTTATTGTGTTTATTATGACTTAAAAATATAATACAATCAACAAAACTATTATGCCGATTTTTATTATAAATGCAGCAGTTATTTTAGCGACTATTTAGCATCACGCTGCACATTGAAAGATTCGTATATTTCGTCGACGAGTTCTGAGGCCCTTTTCATATCATTTAAGATCTCAATTTCCTCTTGCAGATTGTTATAATATAAGCGTTGAACGCGTCGCATAATTGGCGCCATCACCTTGTAGCTAATCACATCCTTGGCAGTGACCAACGCATTGTTCACATCTGAATTATCCATCGCTTTCTGCGACGGCAGTTTCTGGGGATTTGAACCCATAACGAGACGCTCTGTGCTTTTAGCAATTTTCGATATAGATTGTGTGAGTACGTGCTGCATCTGTATCTGCGAGCGCACAACGTCACGCAAGTCAGTACCGCTCTTGCCCGCTATCACCGTTCGCACCGAATTTGCGAGGTTCACCGATTCACTGTCCTCCGCCAGGAGTGCATCGAATCGAGCATTAATCTGATTGCAATGTTCGATTGTCGTTTCCAGCGGGGCAGCGGATCGCTTACGCATTCCCTCATACACCTCGGATAGCATCGTCTTGCTGGAGTCCTTGCCATAATTGGGATTTATATACCGCACACAATCCCCGCTGGCGCCCAGTTCGGAATTATCAAGTGTTGATTCAACCAAACAATCCTCACTTGACAAACCTGATGCCACATCCACATTAAAAGTAGATTTGAACTGCCCTCGATTTGGTTGCACAGGCTGAGCAGGCTGGGATACCATATAAGTTTTTGTTATTGGTGGTTTTTGCTGTTGCTGCTTTGGCAATCGCATTTTATGCAACGACTCCGGCTGAGTGCGCAGCATGCAAGTTTGTGTGGATTTCTGCATCACTTCCTTGGATCCCTCCAGACGATGCTCCTTGTTGCGAGGCACAGGCATCTTTGGCGCATGCTTTTGATTCACTTGAGTATTCACCTGCGATTGCTCTGCATAATGCTCCTCATGCTGTATTTGAATTTGGAAATTGGTTTTAGTTTTAAGGTTTAGTCAATTGACACATTTTCAACTACCTTTTGGGAGCTGCGCGTATTGTTATTGTTATTATTGTTATTGTGCTGTATGTCCCCGTGCATTACATATTTGCTGTAAACATCCATTGCAAAAGGAGTCCCTTAATAAAAGTGAAATTCGAACTAGTTTATTTTAAATTTCAAATGAATTTGAGTTGTATTTAAATCGGGTATGGTTTATCTATGTAGTTGTATAAATTTGACAATTATTGAATTGTTTGTGTTTACTTTCATAAATTTGAAAGAAACAGTTACTAGTTGAGATAATTCGAACAGATTTGAAATGTATTTTTTTTTTTATTAAATAGCGATTTTTAACGCCATCCTATTTTAGCAAATTTAATAGCTATGGCATAAAATATATTCTTATTTATTTTATGTCTAAAAAAAAAGCAATGTGCTTCGATTTTAATTAGAGATGAATCCCTGATTCCGTATGACTGAACTGAACAGTATTTATCGTAGACTTAATACAGTTTCTCATGTTTCTTATATTTTTAAAAACTTTTAAATATTAATTAGCCTAATCATTAATAACTAAAAATAGTCACTCTGCTTAGTTCCGGAATCAGTTAAAGTGGGATTTGCAGCTGTTACTCTCTCACTCTCTCTCTCTCTCTTCCACGTTCTCTTCACGCGCTCTCTCTCTCTCTCTCTCTTGGTGGGCTCAGCAGCTGGGCTCGCGACAGCTTTTGGGCTCTCAGTCTTTTCCTGGCTTTCAACGTTGTCGGTTGTCGTTTATTTTTTAACGTCCGAACGTGTCTCGATTTTAGGCTATTCCGCTGCCCGTGTCCCGAAAGTGTTGCCACTGCTCCTCTACTATTATAACTGTTCTTATTGTTGCTGTTGTTGTTGTTGCTAGTGCTGTTGTTGTTGTTGTCGTAGTTGCTGCTGCTGCTGCTGCTACTTTGTGTTGCACGTCGCTAACGTCGCTCTGCCTACTCTCCCAGCTCTCTCCACAAGCACACACCAATACACACACACACAGCAGCAACTTGTGCCGCGAACGCTTATCTCTATCTCTCTCTCTCTCTCTCTCTCTCTGTGTCCGTGAGTGCGTCCATATATCTGTATACGATACGAGCAGCAGCAGCAGCAGAAGCAGAAGCATCACAAGCCTGTCTCTCTGTCTGTCTGTGTGTGTGTGCGTGTGCGCGCGCTGCGTCTGTGTGTGTGCCTGCGTGTGTGTAGGCAAATGTTCAAAGCAGCAGAATGGCCCGAAAAGACAGCACAGGAAAAAAGCGTTGCACACTTTCGGGCGCACTGAATAATGATTTTCATTTTGCCCGCTGCAAAACAAATGCAAATGCGAAATGTAAATTGCATTTTATCGCAAATTAAAAAAAGTAAATAATAAAAATACATACATCCATACACACATGCCAAGCCAAATTACAAAATGTGTGTGAAAACGTGTTGTTTGCAAATGCAATAATTAAAAGTGCTTAAAAAGAAGTAATTCAACGAACGTGTGGCAGCCAAAACGAAATCGACGCTAAAATACAAATCTGACATTGGCAGGAGCACGCAGCACACACACAAACACTCACACACACACACTCACACACACACTCATACACACGCATACACAAGCAGAGGCGACAACAGCCTGCGTTCTGTGCTCAACATCTTGGCCGATGAATGAACTGACATAAAACTTGACGAGCATAGCCAGAAAAGCACACACACACCCAACTACTCGCACACTATACACAAACACACACACACACACACAGAACATTTAAAGTCATATAAAAAGGCAATTTTTGTTAGTCTTCTGCGTGCCCTTGTCAAAAAAATCGAAATCGAAATTGAAATAGAAACTTCTTTATTTTTATTTTTTTGGGAACGTGCCGCGCATTTGCTACAAAAATAGCAAAAAACAAAAAAAAAAGAAAAGAAGAAAGCCCAGCGGCAGCTGCAAATAAATTTCACACACCAAAAAGAAAAAGGTGGGTCAAGTGCAAAATAGAAAAAAAAAACAAAAATATATATGTATATAAAGGAAATTCTTTTTATTTAACTAGTTGTATACACGAAATGTTGCCGCCCACAACAACAACAACAAGAACAACAACAACGAGAACAACACGAGTTTATAGCATGCTTTGCAGCGCGCTGCTTTTGTTGTTGCTCAACTAAAAATAGAGCAGCGATTACAGCACTCACACACACGCACACGAACACACACACACACACACACTTATGGATGTGTGTACATATGCAGCACAGCATAAATCATAACACTTTTGGACAGCTCAAATTGTAGCCAAATGCCAATATAACACTTTTAAGTGGAGCCAGTGAGCTGTAAGGAAGCGAAGTGTGAGAGCGTCTCTGTGTGTGTGTGTGTGTGTATGTGTGCGGGGGGATGGGGCAGCTCAACGTGCTTGCTAGCTAACAAAATGCTCACACACACACGCACACAGGCACAGACACAGACACAGACACATACGTACATACACATACAGGAAGTGACAGGCGAGTCGGGCAAACTCCTGTCTGCAGCAATTTTGCTTCCTTTAAATCCTTTGCCCAACAACAACTCACACTCAATTCACTCGCTCTCTCTCTCTCTCTCTCTCTCTCTCTCTGTCTCTCTCTCGTTGCGTCAGCTTACTATGCTGTCGCTCTGCTGCTATGCTCTCTCTCCCTCTCTCTCCCTCTCTCTCTCTCTCTCTCTCTCTCCTATTCGCTCTCCACGCGCAGTCGCCTCCTTGCGCTCAGTTCAGTTCCAGTTCGCAGCTCAGTTCTCTTCGCTCTTCGCTCTTCGCATTACTTTGGGCGCTTGGCTCATTTGTTTATTTTTAGTTGCTGTCATAGCAGCTGCACACACACACACACACACACCTAGCTCACACACACACACATTAATTGTATAGCCACTTGTATGTGCAATTAAATTGCAGTTTGGCTTTTGCTCATTATCAATACGAGAAGCGAGCGCACATTTTGCCACATTTTGGGTCGACATCCAAAGTTATTCCAAGCTGCACGTCTCGTCTACAACTTGTCCACAACCAAAATTAGAAATGAAAGTGGTTCAAGGTCGCCCGAGGCACATGCAGCAATCAAACAGCGAAACGAGGTTGTTGCACCGCCCGCCATTTGGGGGTCGCCACAAGCTCTGTGGGATGCGATTGGATATTAGAAAAATATAAATCAGTAGAGAACCGGAATATCGAAAAAATTATAATAATAATTGTGTCCATCAAATTATATTTTAAGAAGCAAATCTTAGTTCACAGTTGGAAGTTGTAAAATAAAATAAAAGCAAATAAAATAGGACAAATTATAATAATAAAAGCAAAAGTAAAATGATATTTTACAGATTAAACACAAAAAGAAGCTCGATTTGGTTAACTCCAGTCTTCGCGGTCCGCACTTAATGTCCGCATTAATGTAGCGTAAAACAAAAGCCAAACGGAGATTTGTAGCAAAAGTGAAAGCGACATGCGGCATGAACTCTGTGGGGGTAGGGGATAGAAGCAGGAGCGTCACGTGTTGGTAAAGAGGTGGAGGGATGGAGAGGGAGCTGTTCTGGGACTTTGGGGCTTGCGTGTCGCGGCATTCGCGTCCATGACATGTTGAGGCCTCCTTTTTTTCCATGGAGCTCACGTGTCAGGTGAGTTCATGGCATGTCCTAGCGGGCACAGAACTGAGGTGTTCATTTCAGCGAGACGCGCATAAGCACATATAAAGCAATGATATGCAGAACATACAACAAGCACAAACACACACACACAAACACACACACACACACACACACACGCTAAATATCCCGTTAGGAGCTTACGTAAGCAGCGCCACCTGCGCCCGAAA
Organism: Drosophila basisetae; assembly: GCA_035041595.1. Lineage (NCBI taxonomy): Eukaryota > Metazoa > Arthropoda > Insecta > Diptera > Drosophilidae > Drosophila > Drosophila basisetae. Next base: position 5,178,327 of record JAWNLB010000123.1, on the reverse strand, counting down.
GCTGCCTATAATTATTTCTAAGCACCTTTTTTTGGAATTAACAAGCGTTAACGCGCCAGCTGAAAGCGAGAGAGTCAGCGAGATGGAGAGAGCGAGAGAGAGAGAGAGAGAGAGGGGGGAAGGGGCGATAAATGAGAGATGAGAGCGTGGGCGTAATGAGTCCCTAAATAGATCTGTCAGAAGTTTTCTTTAATATATTCATAGACCACTGATAAATAACTTTCGTCTTGCGTGGATTTAAGCGTTGAGTTCGCATAAAGGTTAATGACTGACAATATTTATGATGTACTACCTACTAAGTAATTTCACAGTGTAACATTTATGGCATTTACCCTATTAGAAGTAATGTGCTCTTTGTGTGATCTCTACATACGAGTACATGTGGAAAGGACTTATCGAATTGCAACATTTTCCCTATGGTTTTTGGATAGCTCGTTCGTCTTACGAATTTCTTTCGGCTGTGAAGGGGGTATCGGCTGGTTAGGAGTAGTATATAGATTTATAGCTTAATGGTTTCAACAGATAAATCCACTATCCAACAATAATAACAGTCTTTTGCATTTTACATTATATATTTTATACTTGTTTTACGTTTAAAAAAAAAATGACAACAGTAAATTTAGAAATGTTTCTCACAATCCAATGGCTCTGGCAAATCGTGATATCCTTTAGGAGTAGAGAATGTTGCGTAAAAAACGTATTTCCGATGTCTGCGTCGTCTGGATTCGAGGGGGTATCGTATTAATCGAATTCCTCGACGCGATTTCCGGATGAGTTGCGTGCTCGGCTTGGCGGCTCTGAATCGATTCCCTCGGCTCCGGTGTCCGAAAATAATTCGTTGCCCGCCGTCGCGGATACAATTCACACATGTTCTACAAATTTTCGATTTTTTATATTTCATTGTATAACAAGTAGAACTGTTTTACATCCATACAACTTACCGGCCGGAAATTCATGGTCGGTAAAATATAATAAACGTGCTCTTAAAAAGATTTCTTAAAAATTTATAAATAAATTTCTACTTAAATTTATAGAAAATCGGTTTTTGGAAAAATTAAAAATTTGTTTTGTATTCCAGAAAATTCAGACTATACTAAAAACATTTAATTTTTGGTGCTAAACGATTCGTTCGAATGAGTTGTGCGTCAAAGTTTGCTTTATATATAATAATAATACTTATAATTTAATTATTTGTTTATAAAACTTACTTACATTTGTATTGCTTTTAAATCAAGTCCTTCAACTAAAATACAGTGCAAAGGGAACACTTAACAGATGCAAATGAATGATACTGAATGAATAACAAATGACGCAAAAGATGTCTGAGGACTCTAAGCATATCCGTCGAGCTGAAAGAAATTTTCCTCTAATGGAGAGAAGAAGATACAAAATTCTATTTATGCATTCCAAATGGAGACTGCTATTAACCTGAAATGCAACGACTTTCATGCCCCCTCAAGAGTCCATCTCATTTGGCAGCGTCTGTGTTTTCTGCAGCGCATTAATTACCCAGTGGGTATAATTATGCGAAAGAAGGGCAAAAAGAATGTAATTGAAAAATAAGTGGAAATAATTATGCTTAATATTTGTACATCTGCTAATTTTGTAAATCGAAATGTTGGCAGTTGTCAGCTGCACTTTGTACATTCATCTGCTGCTTGTTGTTGTCGCACTGCATTTTAATTGAATGGCCCAAATGGGGCGAACCGGAACCACTTCCCGGAAACGGAAGGCCATGAAGACAGCATAAGCGTAAGGTGAAACAGCTAGCCAAGCCACCGCCATTGCCTGACCCCTTTCCCTCTCCCTCTCTCTCTCTCTCTCTCTCGCTCTCCTGACTCTTCTGCATGTCTGCTAATGAAATATTCATTCGTAATCGATAATTCCGCAAGTGGCGAAGAGCGGGCAACTCGGCGGCATAATAAGCAGCAAGCAGCAGGCAACAGACAACTGCCAGCTTAGCTCAGCTTAAACCCCCTTTTGTTTCCTCTGTCCCTCCTCCCCTCCCTCCCCAGCCACAGCCCTTGCCACACATCTTCAGCGCCAGCCGCATTGAACGTCGCCATTGAGAATTGAGGACGAGAGTCAAGTTGTCTACGGGCCGTTGTCCGCCTGTCCGCCGCTGTTGCCCCCTTTCCGTCACTTTCATCGCACCACATAAAATTCCAATGTATTTTTGGACTACAATTTATACGCAGTTCTGGGGGCAAAAGTCGATGCCACAGCGGCATAAATCGCGATGATTCCAAAAACCAGTTTATGCTGCCTCATTGGACACGTGGCGCAGCTGCTAGCCCAGGTCAGGTCATCATCATTATCATCATTGTTGTGGCCATAAAAACAGCTTTTAGGAGCATAACGCTTAAGAGCAACTAATAATACATTGTTTAGCATGGGTATAAAAAACTTTAAAGCTAGCAATAGACTCTGGTAGTAAAAAAAACTGGAAACCAACCCGGAAAACCCTTGCTTAAGCACCTGAAGGAGTTAATTTGATCTTTAATATCCTGGAATAATACACCGCAAAATACCAATGAATAAAATATTACTGTTAAATATATATATATATATCTAAACATATATAAAAAGCGGTTTACATTGACATCAGCTAAGACATTACACTAACTAAGATCTGAACTAAGACGTCTGCTTGGGATGTAGTTAAGGAGTTCCTTCTGGCACAGCGTTTACCACAAATCATACATTTTCGAGTAATTAATGGAAGTGTATCAGATACCTTTAGCCAATTAATATATGCTGCTTTATATTTTATATTTATATTGCTCAGTTGGTGGTGGACTTTAAGTTATTCAACAAATATTGCCCATACGACGTGTTGTACACACATTAAGCTGACATTTTATGAGGAAACACCTACATTAAGGACACTCACTGACTTGCTTAAAGCGAACAATAATCTTTATCAATTATTGAGTATATATACATATTTCAGGCTAGACTATAGTCATAACATGTCAAGCGAAGGCAACCATACAGAAATAATGGCTATATTAACATGTTTAATGTATTGGTCCCTCGCCCAGTGGCCAAGTCCATTAGAAATTCTATTAAAAGTTATTTACGGTGCAACTTTCGGGCCATTGAGTGCGACAATGGAACGAAGACACGAGCATGAGTATGGCCACAAATATGAGTACACTCACATGTGAGGCCATTGTAAATATGAAGTAGAAACTCAAACAAAGGCCGAGCCATTGTCTATGCTATGTACATAAATAAGAAATGCAGCAGACGTTGGCACCTCAACCATCAAAACCCAACCCAGAAAACCGACCCAAACCCACCCAAACTGCAACCCCAATCAAGCTGAAAGCATTGACAATAAATTTGCATGCGAAGCACTTCCGCTAGGTGGCGGCACTAGCCTATGGCAGACAGACAGCCAGACGGACAGAGAGACAGAGGGACAGGAAGCTCACAAGTCCAAGCCAGTCTATATGCAGATGAGCATAATTGATTTTAAATTGTACAAAAAGCCGAGGCAAATTCAAGTATTTTGAGGTTGACGGGGTTTATAAATTTATTGTTTGCAACTCAAGTGCTTAATGCCTCAATAGATAGCGCACGTCTTTGTAGCAGTAGCACCAGTAGCAGAGGGGCACGAAACAATGACGAGCATGATGGTGATGATGATGATGATGGTGAGGATGATGAAAGATGGTATGAAAGCTGAGCACACTCATTATGTACTTGATGCAGCCGCAAGTCAGCTAAACTCAGCGCTGCAGATATACAGCGATAACAGCTCACAGATAATCAGACAGCTGGAGAGACAGGCAGGGAGGCAGGGAGGCAGGCAGTGAAGCTGCAACAGCCTCGCGCTCGAACTGGAACAAGGACAAAGGCGACAGCAGCATCAGCTACAACAACTACAACAACAACTTCACATCCAAACAACAACAATAGCAAAAACGAGCTGGAGCACAAATGGTTACATTGCCTCTGTCAGCAGTCAGAGTTGGGCACAAATCGTGTCTGCCTTGCATGACACGATTTCAATACGACTCAACAGGATGTGCGCTTAGTATAAAAAAAAACAACTTATATATTAAGAAAACTAGTAATAATTGTGTAATCAATTGTACAGCAGTATGCATATACATTCTTGATCAGCAGGAGCAGCCAAGTCGATTTACACATAGCGCAAGGGAATTGACGACTCTGGGACTGCAATTAGTGAACAATTTTAATTAGAGTCAGTAATTAATGATTTATCTCATGTTCAATGGGAAAGGAACAGATGTTCAGTATTTTATATAAAAATATTTGAAGTTGAGATTCGACAGTTATGATAGAATAGTAAAGATTTAGGCTCGACAATTTTGTAATGGGTAGAATAGGACATGTAAGCTGTAATCCACTATTTTGCTACTCAAATCAATTATCCATAGTAGCTAGCTGTTCAATTAGAATGACCAATATCTTAGCATATCTTCGATCGTTTGAAGATCTGTTGAAGATACACGCATTCAAATTATCGATTTCTAATTAAAAAAAAGAATGCTGTCTGATGATGCAAAATTGCATTTGCTTTTATAGGCTTGTGGAGGGTGTTTTAATTTGGATTTCAAATTTGCAGCACAGAAAGGCGTTTCTGATTTCATAAAATAAATATATATTCTTGATCAGCATGACTACCCTAGATGATATTGGCATGTCCGTCTGTCCAACTTATTTATGCTTATATGCGCAGAACTTCCACAGCTTAAAGTACATTTTCCAATCACGGACTCTTAGTTATTAAGGGAAATTTATGCGGCACGCCATCACCTCTGATGTCGACTCACAAATACAGTTACACAGAGAGTAATTCCCACAGTGGCACGTAGACACATGTGCCGAAGGAAGGCAATCAGGATCTGGCTGTGGCCTCAGCTTCACTGCAGGTTGACTGGCCAGCAGCTGCCGCTGCCCGCGTGTTGTTGTCCAGCTGCCAGCAGTGAGTCCTTGCAACCACCAACAACAACAACAAGAGCAGTAGCAGCAGTAACACCAGCAGCAACAGCAACACTAGTAAAAGCAGCAACAATAACTGTGACAGGCACCCTCATTTGTGTCCTGTTTATGACAACTCAAGGAAATGCGACCTGGCTGAAAGGCAGGCGGGAAGCCAACAGCTTTTGGCAATGCTCGAAATATACCGAAATTCTCCTGCCTGAAAGCCTGACTTTTCAGGCAGGCCTCCCACACACACACACACACACACACACACACACACACACACATACACACACACTCACATTCAACACTCATGTGGCAGGCACACTCATAAGTGCTTCGGTGTCTGTGTTAATTGCCTCGTTGTGCCATAAAATATAAATACAAAAAAGCATTGCATACGCGCAGGGGAAATTCAGTTTTGCAAAACGGGGGAAATCAATTTGATTTCATTTCGAGTTGGCAGCCAAACTGAAATCGACGGCAGCAGCAGCTCACCAGTGTCAAGCCGCAAATCAGACAAAATTAAAACGAACAACACACGTGGAGCTGTTGGAGTACGTCGACTTTTAAATGCTCTCGTCTGGGATTAAGGAAAAGTTCATGATTTCTGCTTTGTAATATTAAATATAAAGCGACAAATGTTTTGAATACTTTGTACTCCAATTTAAGATGCAAAACTAGACTCGACTAATCTGGAGAACAAATAATGACCTGAATGGAAAATCTTTTCAGTTTAGATAGATGCATAAAATGCATCATGGTTTGAGCATTTGTACATGACTCTAAAGCGAAAATCATGTTTCCATCTGTAGTATTATTTTAACGATTAAACCTTGCCAAAAAATTATCATCGTTTTTAAATATCGGTTCAGCTTTGACAAAGTTTTGGCAGTCGAAGGATAAAACACGGTATTTAATAACATTTTTTTTGGGCCACATTTTTCCATTCCGAATTTCCAAATTTGTTGGTAGTATTATTCTAGAGGCCAAGCTATGTTTAGCTTGTGAAAATCGGGTCAGTCGAAGTTTTTAATTAAATTTGATTGTTTTTTTTAAATCTAAGATCTTCATTATCTTTTGGCATATGAAAAAGTCATGTTTTTATTTACATAACCTTTTGCTGTACACGGAGTGGATTATGATTGGCATCTCTCCTGGGGTCACGGCTTGGTCGCTATGTTGGCGTGGACCTGCGTGGCGTATGAGTGACATGTTATATCAAATTACCGTTATGCTTATGCACCACCCATGGGAGTCTAATGAGAGCTGTGGCAGACACGGCAGAGGGGGAGATTGGAGTGGAGGTTATCATGTAACTAATACCGCATTTTATGTTGCCCATTGCAGGTGAAGGAGTGAGACAAACAACGAGAGATACAAGAAGAAGAGAGAGAGAGAGGGGTATCTAGAGTGAGAGAGAGAGAGAGAGAGAGAGAGAGACGGAAAGGAAGAACGCCGATTGGGAGGCATCCGATTTAGCACGACCAGGCCACGCAACGGTGATGTGGGACACATCCCGCAACGGGAAATGCAACAACCCCAACGTTATATTCCGTCTGTATCTGATCTATATGGGACGGACGAGATAGAACTGCTGCTGGACGAGATACGTGAGCTGGAGCTGGAGCCGGTCTGCTGTCAGCTGGACGATGAGCAGGACTTTGAAATAGCTGGCAGCAGGGCCGGTGAGCTCTCGCTCTCACTCGAATCGCCATTGGGTACGTGCACCTCGTGGGATTCGCACGCCAACTACAAACAGCAACAACAAACGCCGCTGCCATGGGGCGTTGCCCTACACTGTGATCCGCAACACTTGAAATCGCCTACAGGGATTGTGCGCATACTATTGGTGGTCAGTATTAACTAACCAGCTAATTACTAACCAACTTTATGGCTATTAATATACATTCTCTGTCTCTCTCTCTCTTTCTCTCTCTCTCTCGCTCTTCTTGTTTGCAGTTATCCTCGGCCGTCTGTCTGGCCTGCGAATGCTCCGCGGGCACTGTACAGGTCGGCCTCTTTCTACTGCCACTCATTGGACGCCTGAGGCTGATGGTCTTCTGTGCGCTCTTCTCGCTACTCATCACATGCCTAATGCTCTTTCTCGATATATCGCATATAGCGCTCATGTTTCCATTCAATTGGACGAAAGTGGTAAGAAAATCCGTAAAAACCGTGACTCAAGCTAAACTTATTATTTATTTATTTATTTGTTGTTCGAGTATTTAATTTATCTATATTTTGTTCATTCAATTTATATTTATTCTTTGTTTCCGGTCCCATTGAATCAGTAATAACTAAATAAATTGACAAAATCAAAAACCGATTAAACTTCATTCATTTTTTTATTATTTTTATTCGATTCCATTGAATCAATAATTCGATAAAATCAAACATTTATAAAATTTAGATTAATTTAATTGTCGTTGGTTTTCGGCTCCATTGTGTCAGCAATGAATAAATAAATCAACAAAATCAAAAATGTACAAATCGTTCCATTTGTTCAAGGATTTGTTATTTCATTTGCTTTTTCTTGTTATATTATTTATTTTGTGGAGCAACAAATTAGTTCATATACCAATTAAAAATAATTAAAGTGTATTTAATAAATTATGTATTGCGTTTGCGTTGGTTGGCTCAACAGAATACGTGGATGTACCTGAGTGTTGGTTTAATATTTATTTTGAGCTCCACGCTGCTCGTCCACATGGTGCTGTATGCCACTGAGTATACATTTGTGTCCAAGCACTCCAAGGACACGTTACTAGCCACTGGCGTAAGTAATCGCAGAACTTTGCCAATAAACATGCATAACTAATTTTGAGTGCATTTTTGAATGTTGTGCCTTAGATAATTGGCTATATTTGCGCCTTGGAGGCACTGCTGTTGTCCGGCATTGCCTCGTGGCCCTGGTCCCAGTATCGTCATGTGCCCGACGATGCCAGCGAACTGTTTATCGAGGATCGCGAAATGACGCCGATGAGCCCCATCAACAGCACCGATCTCCTGGCGCCGTATCAGCACAGCAGCCAAACCAATGGCAATGCAACGGCCGCCGATCAATATAACCAACAACAACAATCGTCCTATAATCAAAAGCCTTATATACCTGGTAAGTGATGTATTATCTAACAGTTACAACATTGAAATACCTGCAGAAGATGTGAATTATTTGTGTTGCTCTTTAATTACTCGTTAAGTCTGACCTTCTGTCAGCTAGGTTCACTAGAAGATACTCTCTACTAGAGCTGCCTCGAATAGAGCATTTTAATGTGCCAAATTTTAAAGGCGTAGACAAACTAAAGCGCTAACCTTTAATAAGAAAAATTACTCTCCAGATTATGATTTGATTTACTGATTCGCCCCAGAACTATCTATATACTGATGATCACACTAACGCTCCAATATCAATCTGAATGTCATCTACAGCCAAACGACCCAATGAGCTTAACCAGCGTCCAACATTGGGTCACACACAAACCGCACGCATCAAACCCAATCAGCGTTATCGCGAGGGCTATCATTACCAGCCGGTAGCGTCCACGTCCCGCCAGAGTCCCACATTCGTCGTGGGCGATGATCTGGGTGCCGGTCCATCCACATCCCGTTCCAATGATAATTCTAGTGCGTGATAGTTTTTATTCCTCAACGACAACAACAAGAAATTTATATGAACAACAAAAACACAAAACACAAAAATCGAAAACTCAAAAACTTTGTCCACTAAAAAAAAAACAAAATTTCAGCGTTAGAGAAAGTTGAGGTTGCATTTTGGTCAATGTAAAAGATACAAATTGTTGATTAGTTTAAACAATAAAGCAAAACTCGTCAAGAAGTTGAAAAACAAAGAAAAAACAAACAAAAAACAAAAACAAAACGCAAGCAAACAATAATAAATTTAATATCTGTGTGTGTGTGTATAACAAGGTAAATTACGAGCAGAACTTTAATGAATTTAAAACAGGATGAACAAATTGTATGACAACAAAAACAAATTTAGTTAAAAAAAAAGAGAGAATAACAAGTAAAATTGTCGCATAGGACTCGAAAGTTGAGCAACATTTGGTTAGTTGTATACAAAAAAAAACTATATTGTTAGTCGAAAAGGATTGAAAAATCTTAATTTGAATGTGAACAATGTGAAATGAAAACAAGAAGAAATAAATAATTGGCAATGCTTTGGGCCAATTGCACAAAAAAATATATGAAAAACCAAAAAAACACAATTTTCGACAAATTCGAATGCAAGCGAGAAAAAGTAAGTGTCCTGAAAAACAGTCGCATACAAATACAATGAGCATGGAAATGGAAAATCAACTTGTTATAAACGTAGTTTTGCTTATTTTTTAATAAAAACAATAATTCAAGAAAAACCAACAACAACAATATACTGATGATTTCTCTTTTTATTTATTTGTTGTTTTTGTTTTTAAATTTGTTAGTCTTTTTTCACAAAATACGTCTTCAAGTCGCTGTTGTCACAAATGCAAAGTGCTGTCAAAATTGAATTAAACTGTGGCTGTGGCTGTGGCTGCTGCTCTTGTCTACTTCAAGCCCAGATCCTTTTCGATGGTGTGCGAGCAGACGGCCATCATTTGATCCTTGACCTTCAGGAAGTTCTCCACAGCCGCCGGCTTGGCTTCTGGCCATGCGGCCAAATCCCGATAGATGGGACGACAGAATTTCATGCGGAAATTCGAGTTGGCAAACTCAATAAGCTCGGCCAGCCGTTGGATGAGCCGGGCACGGATAATCAACCGATTGAGACGGAAACGGATCTCGGCATTCTTCGATTGCTTCAGATTGTAGGTGGTCTCGAGCAGCTCAATTTTACGTGCATTTAGCTCAACAATGTTCTTGCTCTCGATCAGTTTGCCCAAGAACTCAATCAGCTGGTGTATGGAGATGGACTGCTTAATGTCCGAACTCTTGGCCAGCTCATCGACCGTCTTGCTGCTCCATTGAGTGGCCAGTTCCTTGGTCACATTCGACAGCGATTCATCGAATCTGAAAACACATACTGAATGAGTACTTTCAGCTAAACGCAGAGCTTGATAAACTTACTTGGGTATAATTGGTGGCATGCCCTCGGATTTGAGCCACAATTCCCAGTCGATGAGACCAAGTTTATCCTTCTTGTCCGTGTCCTTGAAATAGTCGTACAAAGCGCCCTTAAAGTCATCCGTCACAATCGATTTGTACGCAAACTTCTTGAGGTAGTCGCGCAGAAAGGGCTCAAACACCTGTGGTCCGCCAAGCAGATCCTCCAAATAGCGCAGAAAGGTGGAGCCCTTGATGTAGGGCACCGAGGAGAATGCATCATCGGGTCCACAATTACTCAAATCGACAACCAGCCGGGTGAGCTCCGGTGTGTCCGAGAGTTGAGTGCGTAGCTGAAGATGGAAATTAAATTAGTAAATTATCGGAAGAGAGAATCCGTCTCAGCACTACTCACACATTCCTGCAGCTCGGTCAGATTGCTGAGCATGCGAAAATCGAGCTCCTTGGCGCCTTGCATGCGACCCACAATCTTCGACTCGACGAAGACGGTGAAACCTTCGTTTAGCCAGAAATGCTCAAAGTTCTTGTTGGTCACCAGATTGCCAGTCCAGCTGTGCGCAATCTCATGGGCCACCACATTGGCCAGCGATTTATCGCCGGCCAGCAAAGTGGGCGTGACAAAAGTCAGGCAAGGATTCTCCATGCCGCCAAAGGGAAATGAGGGTGGCATCACCAATAAATCGTATTGTTTCCACACATACGGTCCGCACAAATCTGAAGCTGTCTTCAGCATCGTTGACGTCTCCGAGAACTCCTCGGCGCAGGCATCCACAATTGCCTCTTCGGCCCACACATTCGAGTTGGCGCCCAGGGGACGGGACACAAGTTTACCAATGGCAATGGCCACCAGATAGGCGGGTATGGGCACCGTCTGCTTGAAATGCGTCTTGCCCGGCTCATTCTTTTCGATGATGGCGCTCATCAGTGCCGTCAGCTCCGTGGGATGCTGCACGACCGCATCGTAGGTGAACTTCACCGCCGGCGTATCCTGACAGGGCATCACGGAGCGCGCATGTATCGCCTGACATTGCGAGAACATGTACGGATGCTTCTTGCCCAGCGTTTGGGCGGGATTCAGCCACTGCAGGCCACTTGCGTTGTTAGCCGTCTCGTAATCAATGCGCACATTAAGACTTCAGATTGCAGATATGATTAAAAATATATATTATTTACAGTTGCTATAAAGATTAGATTATCTAACGCACCTGCCCTCTGCCGTGCCCGTTGGCAGCTCCAGCGTCAGCTTCTGTCCCATATCGGGCACGGGATCACTGACAAAGAAATTAATGGGCAACTCCGTGCCGCCGGCCAGCAACGTGGCATTCTTCACATCAAGATCACGCACATCCAGCAGCTGGCAGAGTAGAGATTATTTTATAATTTGGTTTGCTAAAGATGAAATTCAGTCGACACTCACAATCGACTCCAAATTGCTAGCAAGCACTTTGAACCTGTGCAAAACGCTGCCACGCAATTTGGTGGCTCCAAAATCCACTTGCCAATTGATGGCGCTGTGCTCGGTGGTGATTTTATCCGGCTGGGAATAGGAGCTGGGATCAACTGTGCCCAAACGACCCATATTGCGTTGTTGTTGTTGTTGTACTTTGTAAATGGGCAACAGTTGCGGATATTGCGACGAGCACAAGTTACGTGTGGCAACTGCAAAATAGCACGAACAGCAAAAGAATTGTTTAATGCTTAATTCGAGTGGCCGATAGAAGAGATTAGACAAGAACAACCCATAAATCTAAGCTGAACAGCTGCACTAAATAGCCAAATGCTCACCAGCTGCTGCACATACAATTTAAGACGCAGATTTTGACGATGATCACACGCTAAAAAATGCGTAGGAGTTGTTAAGAAAAAAAAAACAAAAAACAAGAAGAATATCGAGAACAAATGCAAATCACTCACAAAGCGTCGATTGGCGGCAATAGAAAATAGATGAATGACAACCAGGGATACTGCTGTGCTATCGATATCAGAAACATATCGATGAGCAAACTTTTGAATAAGTTGCGGTATGTGTAGTGTTGGCAATTTAGCTTTTTTGTAGTTAAATTTTTCCTTCACTTATACGAGTTTAGTTTCATTTTTATCGCATAAAAATTCTCGTGAAAATTCAAAATGTTGCGCTTTGAACATAAGATCCACCTTGAGCCATCGTAGTGTGAAATCTGTTTGCTTAAGCAGCGCCTTTCCTCCACACCATATAAAAAAGAAAGACAGACGAACAAATTCCATGTCAATTGCAGTCTTCGTCTTTTAGTAATGCGCATTCCAAGGGTATCAAGTGAAATCCGCAAACGTGTTTATATAACAATTTATATTTGACTTAACAATACACTTCTGAAATGACTGCCTGCTTAGCGCAGCACATAATCCTTGGGATAATCCATAATTGCTGGAAAGTTTTCCAGTGTCTCCTTATCAATGTGATCCAGTCGCTGTGGCACAGTGCGCGGCGTGCGAATTTGATTTGTAACATTCGCTAGAATATCCTGCGGAACTTGATCGTCGTGGAAGAGATGCAGTCGCTGCATTGTGTGTCTGCGCTGCAGATTTCCAGCCATGGAATTGTAGACAGACTTTTTCATGACCATGGTGGGATCCTTTTCGTGCAGCTGCCAAGCGAGTGTCCACGAGGCGCCGCCCGGATAGCCAGTGTGGTGGAAATAGACTCGCTTTAGCCACTCGTCGCCAGGTAGCGCTATTTCCTTGGTATTAATTAGCACCACATGGTCGCCGCAGTCGTCTAAAACGAATACAATCCACATTAAGGCTAGACTGGGGACAAAATGAAACGAAAGCTAACCTAGACTTGTCTTCTTCTTCACTGCAAAAGCACCCTCTCACGGCCAGCAGCAGAGGCGTCAGAACACACTCGCGCCGCTTGTGACGTAATTGGCACACACAAATTTACCGATTTTCCACGCGTTTTTTTACTTAAAACTATTGCAAAGCAAGAAGTTAAATATTTCTACTTACTCATTGGATGATAAATGGGCTTGTGCAGGCCCATTAGATGTGTTTTGACCAGGCTAGCAGACTCGAAAGGATTTTGCCAGGTACAATCGTAAATGTGCCAAGTGCGCGCAAATGTCGCCCATTGCTGCAAGTAATCGGGGTTTAAGTTATGGCTCTTGCCTCTAAATTATACCAACCTGTACACGCTTTGCTATCGACATTGCTATTTCTATTTAAATTAAACTAATTTCAAGACGGGCAATTTAAACAGGCTTTATTTACATGCCTACCACGTTAAGTTGGCTGCGCGCACTTTATTACTCACGAGAAGTTGGTTGTGCACTATTTTGGACTCACTTGAAGTTGGCTATGCGCAATTTGTCACTCACTTGAAGTTGGCTGCGCTCCAGTAGTGCTGCCAATCGATTTCACAAGGCTGTTATAAATGGCAGCACTTTCATTGTAGGAAATTTAAGTGCGCGCGCTCATTTGTAATTTAAGAAATTAAATAAAATTTGAGTTGATGATTTTTGTTATTTATTTTCGTTTGTAATTTCATTTAAACATTTTCTATAGTTACTAAAATTACTTATGCACTGTTTATTATTAATATTATTTAAATATTATTGAAAATACATTAGTTGTTTCACGAAACAATTTATTAAACATCCTTGGTACGTTCGCTGCCTTACAGTTTGCCTTCGTTTTATTCTATTTCCTCTTTGTGTTAATGCAAATATAATTAAAAAACTAACAAATAAGTCTAGATTTAGTTACAGTTTCTCACTTAAATACGTTTCCATATTTCTTTCTTCCTTTCCATCATTTCTCATTCATTTTCAATACAACTTTTCATGAACTTAAAGTAGCTTTTTTTTCGTTTTTGTTTTGTTAATTCGATTTACAACTGGCCAAGTGCATTTACTTTTTATAGTTTAGTTTACTTTGCAGTTTATATATATTTATATATATATATATGTATATATATACCATATAATACACACGAGGTTCTTCTTTTTTATCTCTTTGTTTTTTCGTTATAGTCAATTTCTCGTTTTTTTCTTTCCAATTTGGTTTTACTGTACGCATATGAATTTTGTGTTGTGTTGTTTTTTCGTTTTTTTCGATTCCTTTTTTTGCTTTTTTAATGAAAATAATGAATGTATTTATATAAAAGTTATTTACAATTTGTGTTTAATGAAATTCCCTACTTGACGAGATTTTTTTTTGTTTTTAATGCAAAATTATTGTTAAAACTTTTCAAGTGTATGAGCATTTTTGTGTTTTTTTTAAAGGGTTTTTTTTTTGTTTTCTTTTTTGCGTAATTAATTTAATGCGAAACTGAACAACAGAAATGTTTATTACATAACAAAGAAAACGACAAAATGAAACTGGAAACTGTATCATCGTCTCGCCGCCCCAAATACCGAGAATCAGGGAATATCTGAGAAATAAGACCCAGTAAGGCAAGGAGCCTGGCCAGATCCCCTAGATGTTGATCTTAAAGCCAGCAAATGCCTTATCCACACTAATTATCTTTTCTCTTTTTCTTTTTGTTTGGCACCGAATCAAAAAAAAACCGATAGACGAATATTCTGTTAAAGTGATCGCTCGATATATTGAATAGGACAGGAAATTTAAAATGCAAAACAATGGAGAACATTTCCTATTAACTTGCTGAATTTGTGGTCTATGGAAATCATTGAATTTGTAGTAATTTAAAAAACCAATTCCAAATCAAGAATTCAGTTTCTTGTTTTACTTTGCTTTTGTCAAATCTCGCGCTAAAATTCTTAATTTAAGTTCAAGATTCGCATCGATTTTGTGTCTCTTTTAACGAGCGAACACTGTACATAATTTGCCCAATTGCCACAAAGCCCGCTAGCTGTTTTTTTTTTGGCGCTGTTTAACAGCAGCCAGCAGCACTGCATCTGCATCAGCATCCGCATCCGCATCCGCATCGTCACCGTCACCAATGGAGGCCAGTGAATGTTGGATTTGCGCTCAGAGGACTGATGCCGGCGAGCCGGTAACTTTCTGTAGCATTTGCATTAGTTGCTCCGTCGCCGACTGATTGGCGGCGATGAGGCCACCGCCAACGCCAAGGCCCAAGCCGACGCCCAAGCCCACGCCCACAAGACCCACACCACCACCACCACCATTTGCACCACTTGCAATACCACTCGCACCATTTGCACCACTTGCACCCATTGCTGATGACGGCGGCGATGAGATCGATGTGGTTGCCGATGCCGATGACGAGGAGGATGGCGTCAGCGCCAGCTTGGATTCTGGAGCAAAACGAAAGAAGCTGAGATTAGATTCGGTACGTTTTGTCTATGGACTGCCTTGCATACTGTCATCGCTCTCCAGGTATGTCACATACGAGTCGGTGCTATCCGGATGATGGTGCGACGTTATGCCCGAGTCCATGCTGCTGCCCCCGGGCGGACCATTCATTTGCTGGCCAGGCGGTCCTCCTCCGGGATGTGGCCCCTGTGACGGATGCGGTGGCAGCACCGGCATTCCATTCAAATCATAACCATGCATCTGTTGCGAACGTAGACAAAGGTGTTGAAAGTTGTATTAGTGGCAAGTAGAAAATAGGAGATTACTTAAAGAAGTAATTGAAATAACTACGAAAGTTAAACTAACTCTAGATCTGAAGCTCTAGAAACAATAAGCAGATAACAGATTTGGGAAAAAGAATCCGAAAGATTTTTGATAAAACCGAAAACGGATACGTTTTATGTATATTTTACAAGTTTTTCCATGCGCTTTTCACATTAAGTTAAACAAATAAAAGTATCTAATGCAGCGAAAAGAGCATCTAAATTTTTAGAAATTGTAAGTTAAAAAATATTTCAAACTATTTCTTCCTATATCCATTAAGAGAGCCTTACTTAACTACATAAAATTCACCAAAAATATATCTTGCAAATCTCATTCGAATCCATTTAAGCTAAAGATTGATCGTTGCTCACCTGATTGACCAACTGTTGAAATGCGGGCGTGTGCGTATTGATGGCCCCATTGCTGTCGAGATCGGCGTGCAGGGCAAAATCGCTTAAGGCTTTCCATGGCGGTTGATATGTCTGCACATCCAGACCCTGCAGATTCAGCGGCGAATCGTGTCGCACCGGCGAACTGGCAATCATCGGTATGCCCTGCATGGCACCATAGCCCAGTTTGCGACCTTCCTAAAGATAGAAAAGTTACAAAAAAAAAGTGTTTAAAGAAAAGTTGTTAACAACAAACAGATATTCACTCATATTGCAACCCTTTGAGTAATATTTAGGGAAACCCTTTATATACAGATATATTATAGATTTTTGGCTTACCTTCTCCTGTTGCATTTGCAGTTTCATTTGGATGGTCTTCTTTTTGTCCTTGCAACGCTTGTTCTGGAACCAGACACGGATGACGCGCGGCGACAGGCTGGTCATCTCAACCAGCTGCTCCTTCATGAGCGCATCAGGTCGCGGATTAGCATTGTAGCAGGTTCTATTTATGACGAGAATGAGGATTAGCCTAATTTTCCCAGGATTTGTGGCTGTAATTGTGGCTTACCTCAGCGTATGCAGCTGCTTTTCATTTAAAACGGTTCGCACTCGCGTCGGCTTGCCATCCGATGGACCCGAGGGACGCTTTTCCCTAATACTTTTATGTGAGCCCGATTCACTGCCAGAGTCTACAAAGAGTGAGAAGAGAGAGAAGTTTAAATAAAATGGGCAACATTGTTGTTGTTGTTGTCAATACGCAGTCATTTGCTATTTTTGCACACGCTTTGAAGTTCACGTTGATAAATTGCCTGCGTGCAAAACAGGCGAATTCCAATAGATCGCAACCAGCCAAAAATAGCAATGAGTCTCCCCAACCAACCGCCCCTCGCTTTGTTTTCAGTGTAGATCAAAGAGGCTGTGAACGGCACAGCAATTTGTGTGTGTTGTGTGTGTGTGTGCGTCGGTGTGTGTCTGTGTGTGCCTTTGTGAGTCTTTTTTGAGTTGTTGTGAGTCGTAATTAAGTCGTGTTTCACACGACGCACATCAAATGTCGTTATCATTGTTATCTAATTTCGATAACGATCGCATCGATGAATGAACAATTTCGATTATCATCTGCCGCTTTTGAAGACGAAACTCAGTTTGGCAATTTGGCGAAGAAAAATATACTCAAAAACTTTTATACAAATTAAAGCCTCAAGCGGCTGCGATGCCGACTGTGACTGTAACTGTGACTGTGACGGTAAACGGTGACTGGGAACTGCAAACTACGAACTGCGAAACTGTGACTAGACTTCAAAGCGCCGCAATTGCTGTTCAAACACTTTTGGGGACGGCAACTCGAGTAGAAAACAAACAAATGCGGAACTATGAATGGGCAGACTGAAGACAGAAGACTGCAGACTGATTGATCAGGCATCCGCCAAAAGATTCAGGTTTGAACACATTGAACATTGGATTCCCAAGAAGTTGTTGTCAATGTTGAATGTTTGCCCGCTTGAATGCTTCAATGCAACTTTGACTTTTTTGTTTGCCTCCTCTTGGCAGTGGATGAAGAAGAAGCAGCAGCAGTTATTTGTACCTTTTGCGAAATTCACAAATCATGGGCGTAGACGAGACGAGCAATTGACCCGGTTTTAGATACCAGTCGACCCCTACACAGAGAAAAATGGTTGGTTACTCATGTTTGCCGAATTGTTCATGCTGGAATGCAAAATCTGAAATTAAGCTGGTTAAACTCCAACTAAGAACTACAAACCCAAATCAAGAATGTCTGCCTAAAAATGAGAAGTGAGAAAACTATAAGTTTGGCTTATAAATATATATTTTTTGAGACTTGCTGACCTTTTCACTTTTGATCAATTTTTAAATTGTATCAGGAAAACATTCTGAGTGTTAGATTTCTTTTTTCTTTCAGTGTAATATGTGAACGTCTAAAGAAAAGCGCTTTAAATGTAAAGATATCCTTCTAATAAATTTCTTGGAAGTGTTGGCTTCCTCCCAACTGCTGTCTACGCCCATGCTAACCATTAGAGCTTTCCTATCCTAGTGCCCCACTCCCTCTCCCTCTCGCTCTCTCTCTCTTTTCTCTCTCTCTCTATTGCTGTGGAGCCCGCACACGAGCTTGGGGCGGCTTTGACAACACCGCCAGCATGTTGATAAGGTCTGTTCTGTTTCGCGTTGTACTCGTTGCTCGCTTCTCTGTTTCCAGCTGCATCCCCCCTCCATAGGCCTGCTCCATAGTGACTAGTCGTACCCCTGCCACTACCCACTACACACGGCATGTGTTCAGTTTAAACAATGAGATTATGTTGACGATATGGTTTGACAATTGTCGTACATTGTTTGACGTTTGCCGATTTCTATTGACACTTTATCGCTCATACAAGGATGTAAGCGTTGTCTTTCTAAGAATAAAACACGCTCGCCAAACCCTTTGTGCTGCCGACCCTACTCAATATACCCAATATGCCCAATACTACCACTCAATATTGGCTGGAGTCTAATTCTATTTAGCCTAATTGGGCTAGACTCTGTTCAATCTCTGCGAACAAAACAAAAAAAACTGGGCCAGGTGATAACAGCTCAGTTCGAACTTGGCCAATTGTGCCTGCGAGCGTGAGAGAGAGAGAGAGAGAGAGAGAGAGAGAGAGCATGCAATTTGGGCTAATTGAGTTACGACACTTCGAAATGCCAACAATGTTTTCTTTTTTCTGCAATTTAGTAATGGTTGCAAAAGATTGCAGCTAAGAATTGGAAGAAGAAGAAGCCGCTTTGGCAAAAGGCAAGTGTCATACTAAGTACTATATGAGAATACGACGCAGCTGAAATGGGAATCGGCTAAGCTTTAAATCAGCTTCTTGCCTTAGCCTCAAGCTACAAAAAAACAAAAACGCCAAAAAAATACTAAATCCGTTTATCTTGCCAAGGAAACTAAAGTCAGAGAAGCTCGAGGCAATTAAATTGGAAACTGCAACGGGAGTTTAAGCTTAAATGCTTATTAAATAAGCTAATTACCCAAAATATGGCAAGCTGATTATCTTTTCACAACCGTCTTAATCACAACCGGTGCCTTGAGGGATTCAAAACTCAGTCCAAAAACAGACCCACAAGTAAGGCCCAATTAAGAGCATAGTCAAGTGTGTGAACACACACACAACACACAACAAACACACAGCTCACACACACAGCACACACACATTGACACTCACCTGACATTGAGCCCAATTCGCTGGAATGGTTATTATTGCTAAGATTTGTATTGTTGTTGTTACTAGTGCTAATGTTGTTGTTGCTCTCCACAGATGATGATGTTAGACTACTTTGCGATGATTTCTCCAGCACATCGTGATCCTCCTTGCAATACAGGGCGCCCGCATCCCGCAACGCGAACTCATCGCCTATCAAATCAACATTTGGATAAGTTAAATAGTCGGCTACAATTGGGGTTAAGAGGGGCTGGGGTTATCCACTCACCTGGCAGCAATTGTCTGGCACACGCTGAGCAACGAAAACACTCGATGTGAAAGATTTTCGTTTTTGCGCGCATCACAAAATCATTTTTGCTAAAGGAGTTACCGCATTTATCACATTTTGTACCAAATAACCTGAGAAGAAGAAGAAATTGAGATGAGTCCCATGATTATTAGTTAGATCCAATGTGAATACGCTATGTGTAAACAGCCTTGAATGCGTTCAAGTCGCTGTCTGCCTCTCTCCGTCTCTCTCTTTATCTGTCTCTCTGTCTCTCTTTTTTATGACTATTGAAAAAGATTAAGAAAAAAAATCAGCGAAAAGGAAAATCAATAAGAAAAAAACAAGCATTTGCCGGGGAGACATGTGTGTATCGGACGTGTACATACCCTATATGTATATATGTAAATGTAATAAAAGAATATAAATATTTTAGATTTATTAGGCCACCTTCTGAGCCTTATTAATCTTTGTCTGCTTGGGGGTTTGTATATCTTTCGAGTGATTTATATGTTGTCCCAAGATGCAGCATCTCTTTCTAGACTAAGGCTATATATTCTGCTCTGATGTGCTTTGGGGATTACTGGCCATCTAAAATATCGCTTCCGACTATAACTATTTTAGTTAGGCCATATCTTAGTTCATGATGTTTCATTCCCAAGGATATTGATTGCTTTTTCGTTTTTTATACATATATTGAATATATATTAATATATTTATATATTTGCTTCTATATAGTTGTAGTTGTAGTCTGAGTGTCTAATAATGAATAAAAATTGTTTGTGTTGCTCAGCCAATCGCTGTGAGAGTTGCAAGCTTAAAGATGTTTTTGCTGATAATAAAGGAAGTTTTATCAAAATAAATAAAATAAAATCCCTTTGTAATTGGCTAAAAAATCAATAAAGGCAACAGGAATTTATGCAAAGTAATCAAATCAAAATGAAATCAATTATAGCTTCTTGAAATGCCTCCTTTTGTCCGTAATGCAATTTGAAAATATGGAAATATACTTAACAGTCTTTTTACGATTTTTCGCCTATTACAACAATTTGCACAGCTTAGCTGCTGAGCTCATCTGCACATTTAAAGCATGTAGGGTATGCAATAATAAAAAATAAATAAAGAGGGAAACCCGCTATTGACGTTGTCGTCTTTTTGTTAGCTGCTGCTGCTGCTGCTGGTTGATGTTGCTGTTGCTGTTGCTGTGTTCTGTGTGTATGTTTCTGTCGGCCGCACTGAACATCAATCATTTGTGCAAGTAAAGTGTTAATTTATAGCTTTGCACGTGCTAATCAATTATTCAAAGATTTGCATGTCAAATAGTTGGAAGTCGACGGCGAGAAACACCAAACCCGCCGCTGCCATCGCCCCCGCTTCTCGTTTGTTGCCATTGTTGGTAGCAGACAAATTTTGTGAGCCATCAAAAGTTTATTGCACGTCATACATTTACCGATTTGGCAATGGATGAAATACGTCAAAAACAACAAGCAGCAGCAGCAGCATCCACAACAATGTTGCGGCTTGAATGCTCTTTAGAACCAGATTTGTTTTGCTTGGCATGCTCCATCTAATTAACATAGCTAACAAGTGTTGGCTGCAGCAATTCCACACACAAGTCGCATGACCAAAGCCAACTTACAGCTACTGTTCGACTCAGGCTGTGTGTAGGGTATGCGATTTGTCGTCAGCTTACTAATTTGTACAATTAGCTCATGATTGAACAAGTGGGAAATGTTTAGAGCGGTGCTAACAAATTGCTATTTTATTGGGCAAAAAAATATTATTAACTTTTCATGTCAAAGGCAATTTCAGTGACGTTATGAGATATGGCGTGATTGATCAGACTTAAAATGTAGTTGGGTGTTCAATTGAAAACAATTACATTTTAAGGACAGTGTGAATTTGAACTAAAACTATTTAAGGGAACAACTATTTTATAATCAATAAACATCTCTGAAGTAAAGAGTTTTAAAGTTCACGAAAACAAATATCAACATATTTCGCTTTGGCAATTGCTTTGAAAAACAGTTAAGGATTACAATATAAAAAGAAATTGGAAAGCTTCTGAAAGCTGAGTGTGAAACTTTAAGAATAACAGAAAATTTGCGCAAAAAATAAATAGAAGTTTTATTTGTTATGTGATTGGTGGATAAATCTATACACTATTAAGAGTAAGTCGATAATATTTATGATAGGTACATAAATATTATAGTATACATAGTTTAAAGGAAATATTTGTGAACAAACTTAAAGAAAATTTCTTAAACCTCATTTTATTATTAATATTCATTTTGTAATTACAGTCTCTTGTGAACTAAAACAAGTTTTTTAACATAAGAATTTCTACATGTTCTCATTAGTATTGATTCACTGTATTATTCACAGTTTCAATTACACTTCTCTTTCGCTTGCCTTGAACTACGTCACCTAACAGTTCTTACCCACTTTTATGGAGTTTATAGTTTATAGACACACCCATAATATAGCGTACATAACAGTAATGCATATTTTGTTAGATAACTCACCTAACATAATCACGCTTGCAATAGGTTTTGCCATCGCGCACAAAACACGTACAGCTCTCGTCCAGAAATTGCCTGCATTCCTGGCACTTTAAGCACGCCGCATGCCACTCCAGATCGGGTGCAACGCGCAATATATACTGATCGTGTATCTGACCGCCACAGCCCACGCAATGCGACAAACGTTGTTTTTCTGCAATGAGAGAGAACACACAAGAAAAATGAATATGAAAACAAACACTTTCAATTTCAATTGATATTGTTGTATTTTCATAGCTGACTGCTATGCAACGCAGTCTGCCCGCATAGCTATCAGCTTTTAATCGACACATTTTGTTATCCGACTTAAGAGCTAATTCAAATTTCAAAAATGTTTTATTTATGAGAAATCAATGTTTTGCCGACGGCATTTGCTTGGCGCCGGTGAATAATTATTTAGTCCGCTTGATGCTGCACTTTTTAGCCAATTATTTGGCTCGTTTTTTAGCTGTAAGCAAAAAATAAGTAAGTCCCAAAACAAAGATGGCGCTAATTAACAAACTGTTATCAAATAATCCTCAAGCCAACAAAAAAAGAGGAAAAGATGAAAACTTTTCTGTTTGCAAAACATTTGAAAAATGCATAAATCTGCCAACGCGAACTCACAAAATTGCTCAAGTATTTAAGTTTGTGAGCAAAACTTTTGCACTGAGTTGGGTGCCAAAAAAAAAAAAGAAGAAAAATCAATGTAATCATTGCCACATTATGTGCGCAATGCCAAAGTTGCCCCCTCCCCCAGACACACACCCTTCCTCCAGCAATTTTTATAAGTATCTAGATATATATATTGGTGTGTTGTAATCCAGCGAAAAAAAGTTTTGCAACAGGAAAAACTTTGTTGCCTGTTGAAAAATTAAGAAAAACTTTGACGCGCGTTTAGCACGTTTTAAATGTTCACAAAACACACATACAGTTGTATATAATACATATGTATATGTATGTGTGTGTATATAGACTCTCACACACACACACGCACACAGACATACGCGAGAAGAAGCTTTGTGGCTGTTTCCTCTTTGTATCTTTAAACGTGGCTGCGTTGTATCTGTATATGTGCGTCTCTGTGCGTGTGTGTGTGTGTATCTTGCGTATCTTTCGCACTCGCTGCTGCTCTGCACGTGAATTATTTATAAAGGCGGAGCAGACAAGTTGCTGCCGTTGCCCCGTTTCTCATTGTTGCTGTTGCTGTCGCTGCTTTTATTTTGCTGTCTTTCTTTCTTTCTTTCGTTTTCGATTTTTTTTTTTGGCGTGCGCTTTTTTTCGTCTTTTTTTTCTCGTTTGCTTGTATTTGTTGCTTTCATGCTGCCAAGCACTTCAGACGCCAGTATTTACTTCCATGTGCAGCTCCCCCCAACTCTCCAATCCATCCGCCCTCCAATATTAAGCAGCCTCAGCCGGCCTTCAAGCTGGAAGCTTCAAGCGCCCAGCCTTTACATTTTATTCTTTTTTTTTTATTTATTTCTTTTTTTTTGCGTGGCATGTGCGCTTTTTTCTGCCCACCTCTCTGTCGCACTTGTGCGATTGCTTTCGCTCTCTCGCTTTGGCGCTCTCTGCTCAAAGCTACCCTATATAACAACAGTCAGTCATGTGCTGTTTCTGCTGCTGCTTCTTGTTCTTGTTACTGTTACTGCTGCTGTTGTTGTTGTTGCCTTGTGCGTGGCCACCATTTTTCTTCTACCACTTCTACTCCTCGTCAGTGTTGGCATTTTGGCTATTTGATTGCTTCAGCATTTTAGCATTTTGCACATCAAATCTGATTAGATATTTTTGCAATTGGCTACTTTGTAGAAGAAAGGTTTTCGATTCATATATTTGTATTTTTACAATGAAACAACTTAACTGAAGAATAATTCAACAATTCATACTTATTTCTAAGCGCACAATATTTATGAGAGTTTGTAGAAATATGTGAATTAAGAAAGTGTAATATATACTAATAAATGAGAATAAAGTAAGAATAAATAATAAACCAATAAACCTAATTCAATGTTGAATGATGAATTAATATGCTTAAATACGTTTGGTGAGCTCTTTTTATAATTAAATACGTTTTTAGCTGTCTCCATGCCAAGTGTTTTTATATATTTTTATTTATGTTAGATATTAATCTATTTTTCTTTAATTATTCTATCAGCTTTTTCTAGCAATTTGCTCTGTTAAATCAATTTTATTTTTTAGCATTTTAAAATGCTGGCAACACTGCTCCAACATTACTGTTGTTGTTGCTGTTGTTGTTGTCGTTTTTTGGACAGCTTCTTTTGTATAAATTTGCAGGCTGCGTATCTTTTGCTGACTGACATTTCGCATTCATTGTTAGCTGCTCTTGGATGTGTGTGTGTTGGTATCTGTGTGTGTGTAGATGTTTGTGTCTGCCTTAATGATCCTGCGCACTGCGTTTTCATTTTTCTTTTGGGGCATGCACACACACACGCACACCCACAATAACTCACACACACACACGCACACACACAGATACACACACAAACACACACACCGCAGCCATTACGAGTCGTAATGGGAATTTAAGCGCAACTCCAGCGCTTGTATCTTTTTTCCGCTTTTGCGGCATATCTTTTGCATGTTGTGCTGGGCTCCCCATCCTCTCACCACCCTCACTCCAAAAAAACCGCCCTCGAAAATTCGGCTGATTTTTTTGGGGGTTGCTGGCACAGTCAGTGCGGGAGTGGCAAGTGGGGGGTGGTTGGTTTTTGGGTATTTGGCGCGCCGTGGTCTGCTTGAACATTTTTGAGTTTTCGGCGCATTTTGCGGCACAATTTGGGGGCAATGGGAAATGCAATTTTCGTCTCGTGTTTGTCGTCTACGAATTTGACGAGGTGCTGGGGCAGTGGTTGGTTGGGTGTGTCTGTGGATGTGTGTGCGTGTGTGTGTGTGTGTGTGTGTGTGTGTGTGTTGCGTGGTGAGGTGTGACAGCAAATGCGGCTGCGGCTGCTGCTGCGGCTTTTTCACTTTTAACATTGCAGCATTTTGCATTTTGCCATCAGCTGTATGTTTGTGCCATTTTTGGCCAATGCTTGCCAATTTTTGGCTACACATTTTTCAATTAAACAACTGACAACACCCAACCGCAAAGGCAACAACTACAGCAATAACAACAACCAGTTGTTGCTATGATCTTGAGCTTTTATTTTGTATTTCTTGAATTTTTAATGAGCTAACCTTTTGGCAGCTGCCTGCCCTTCAACCCTAAACTAAAACTAAATTTAAGTGGAAACTCAGTTGTGCAAAATTAAAATCTAAATAGTTGAACATTTTTAACTATTTTAACTTGGTAAATCAAAAAACGTGTAGTTTTTTGCATAGCTCTGAGTATATATTTATCTCTTTGAGAAAACAAATTACATGAAATTCAGTAAATAGCCCTGAAAACTATAATAATTTTCTAGTTTCTTGAAATAATTTCTAAATATAAGAATAAAATTTTTTGTAAAGGATTTTTCAATTTTTCAGAAATAAATTACTTAATAATAGAAAATGTTTTTAAAAGTAGAATGCAAGCAACTAGATAAAAACGGTTCTAAAATTCAGGATATATTATGGAAATTTTCCTCTCATAACAACAGTTAAATCACTGTTTATCTATTTTATCTAATGTTTAAAAAATGTGCCCTGAAATTAAAAAAAGAAAACTACAGAAAAACACAGCTTTCCCTTTAAGAAATATACTTTATTTAAAGGCTACTTTTTTCTGAGTGTATATATTAAACTCATCGAACTTAAAGCTTATTCAAATTTAGAGACTTTTGCGCAAAAATTGCATGCCATGTCCGAGCCGTGGCTAAAACGTTAAGATATCTAAAACATGAAGCTAAAAAAGTAACTCAAGATTTGCCAGTTTGCTTAGAACTTGTAGCTGGCTGAGTGAATATTCGTATCTGGCGTGCTTAAGCGTTTTTATCTAATTACACGCGTTACGCTCGTGTCCAGAGATGCTGATGGAGTTGGAGAGAGGAGCGAGATTGAGAGGGATTGAGAGGGCGATTCGCGTTGAGTACTTGATGGATAGTTGTATGCTGCACTCTGTGAGTGACCGATGAATTATTTCTTCTTCTGTTTTTGGGGTGGAGACTGTCTGCCAATAAACATATCAAAGGCAAATAATGAACGCCACAAGCAAAAGGGAAGCAGCGGTAATTTTAGCATGAGATGTGCAACTAAACCAGCAGCAACAGCAACAGCAACAGCTGCTTATCAAAGTCGGCAATCTTTCAAAAGACCAAAATCGAACTGGGCAACAAGAAGAAATTGCAGTCAGTCTTGCAACCAGTTTTTTTGCAATGGCTGCCAGCACAGAGGAGTCGCCTCGCTGCTGCTGCTGCTTACTGCTTGCTGCAATATCAATTTTTGCAGCCATGTTGTTGTTGTTGTTGCTGTATGCGGACAACAGGCAACATGCAAAATGCAAAGCATCGATAAGATATACGAACAACGTGCGGAGAGTGCGAGAGCTGGGCTAAAAAAATTATGGAAGCTCTGCGGATATGCGCGCGATTTGAAAAGCAACTACTGTTTAAGTTCCCCCCTCAAAGGGGGGAGGAGTGGCAAGCGGCAAGTGGGTTGGTTGGAGACTGTTTCTCAATTCCCCGACGTGTCTTGCAGCGTTTTGACTACCTTTTTTGATTTATGGCGCATTTGCTGAATGAAAATACAAAGCGTAGCCACTGACAGTTGAAAAGCAAGTGCCGCCAAACAAAACTAGGAATTTCACATGATCATAAAGCAAACTGTACACGGCGATAAAACACTCGGAGAAAATATCGAAATCACTTGCAGTAAATCAACGCAAAGCCAGTTAGAATGACTCATGGAATAGATGAGATGGCTTGACGAGAAGATACCCTGTCAATGTTCAATATGAAAATACGTTTTGTTTAATAAAAATCGATGTTTCCTATTTAAATTTTGGTCATTTTTCAAGTTGTTCAATTATTTGCTAGTGTATATATCAATTGGAAGAATATGTCTTGATTAATGTGTGTTTTAATGCTATCGAAAATTTATAGCAACGGGAGAAGCTATCTATGAAAAAAGGATGTAATTTTGATCAGCTTTTAAAAACTGTATTTAGCTCTTATAGTCTCTGATCTATTGGCTTCTTCATACATATATATATATATATATATATATGCCTTATGCTGAATATGTTGCTCCTCTCTGCTTGTTGCATACTTTTATACAAGTTCATTATACACTTCTTACACAATTTCCATGGGTTCAGGGTATAATAAAAATCCCCCTCTTTTTTAATAGCCGACAAATGAGACAAGCTACGATTCTATTTGGTTACTTTCGTTTTGCTGCTTTGTGGGTCTCGCGTTTGTTTTTCTCAGTGCAGAATGCTCCCGCCAGCTATCAATTTGCTAGCCGCGTGACTTCTACGAAAATTTGTCATTTTTCCAGGAATAAAAAATAAAAGGAGCCTTTTTTTTCGTTGGGTTGCCTTGGTGGGTTTTTTTACCTGCGCCAGCGAAAACGCTTAAAAAATTAATGATGACAGCACACAGAGCAGAAGCGACGCGAGGATTGAACACGTGCCGGCTCGTGAATCGTGAATTGTGAATGGTGAATGGTATTCGTATTTGCATTCGCATTCGTATTGGGCCGGCGATTTTCGATTTCTCGCATTCACATTTTGACAGACTCATCAATTTTGTAGATATACATAACGAGCGTTTCATCCGAGGCAACCTTCATCCTTCATGCTCCTGCCGCTGCTTCTCACCTCCTCTGCTTCTCTGCTCCTCTGCTGCTGCTGTCCTCCTGCATTCATTTCGGCCCCGTTCTTCCCGTTTCCAGTCTCATTCAGGCACTGATTAGGCAACATTCGTTTGCCATTGTTTTCAAAGCGCTGCGTGGGCAGAGGGCAGTAGTTAATCCCCCCCCCTACTCATGTTGCCACCCCTCTTCCCCATCACTACTTGTCTGTCTCCTGGTCAGTGGTCATTTGGGTTGTTGTGTGTGTGAGCGTGTTTGTGTGTGTGGAAGGAAGCTTTGTGGTTTTTGATTTGTTTGTCTGCCTTGGCTCGCTGGGGATCCTATCAATTATGTGTCCTGCTCGACTCATCCTTCCCTCTCTCTCACTCTCTCTCGCTCTCTCTCTCTCTCTGTCTTACTCAGTCCCTGTTTGTTGCGATTTTCGAGCTTTTCTGCAGCGCTCAACGTTTTTCGATTAAGTTGGCTTAATTAAGAGCAGTTGCTTTGACAATGACAACGTAATCTTCATTTGGCTATTGGGCTCAGATCAAAAACACTGCACCGCCCCATAAGCATCATATCCATCTATATGTATATATATATGTATAATTTATATGTGTGTGTTTGGTTTATATAAATTTGCCTAATTAATTACACAAAACACCAACGAGCAGCAGCCAGCATCAACTGTAGCTGAGCCGACCTGCCTGCATTTTGTAAGCTGACGTTGGCGATGGCAGCGTGAGTGGTTTTTAATTCTTTTTTTTTAATGTATGTTAGTGATGGTATATGTGAAAGGGTATAAAACTGAATATGTAGATTGGATATAAATTTAGATTATGGGTCAGTTTGTTGGTAGAACTAATTAAGCAAAGAGTTAATTAAAATTGGGTATGCAACTTTGGAAGAAAAGAAAGCAGCAAAATAACCGAGAGGATTATTAGTAAATTGCACACAATTGCAGCCTAAATATTACATAATGAAAAGGTTATATTAGAGTTTGTGGCTAGAAAAATATCTAGCTTAAAATAGTGTTAGTTGGGAATTAAGGTGACAGCAAAAATAGCACTCAAAAGTCAGTAAAATCGAATAATATTCAGTGTAAATATTGAGCTGCTTAGGCCTTTATGCTTAAAAATGGATTTTGCATCTTTTTTAGTGAATTGCAAATTGCACAAAAATGTAAGTCAGCAAATATGTGGCAAATAACAGAAATCCTCAAAGCATCATCTCATCTAATAGGTCTCAGTGCATCAGGTTCTCAAATAATAATGATAAATGGTCAATATTTATTCAAGTGAACTTATTCTTAGATGTACGATAACAAGGTGATGGACAGCAAATGGCTTTATTCCACAGCCTATCCTTATATTCTACACCTCAAGAGATCTGGTTATCCTACGAATGCTCCATGATCACTCTGCTTGCTCCAGCAGCTATTATCATTTATATGTAGATATTTCTTAACTTTTCTCTTGTGCTGCTTTAAGCTTGGCTTGAATTTGATTAATTTCTGCCTACATTCCCATTAATTTTAAGCAGCATTTTGATTGATTCATTGTTCATCGATGTGTAGACAAAAAGAAAGGAAAACAAGCGAAGAAAACAGAGAAAGAAAGAATGCTCGTGTCACGGGGCTTCTTCTGCGATCATCTCAATGCGCAGTCAATATAAATATAACAGAACTGATCAATGCAAACAGTTGGCTTCGATTTCAAATCAATGCAACAAAAAACACAAAAAACAGCGACAGAAGATGAAGATGAAGAAAAAACAACGACAACAACAATAAAGCCAAAAGAAGCCGCCGGTTGCAGAGTCACTTTGAAGTGTTTGATTTTTGTACTGGCCGATCGTTGTTGCTGTTGTTGTTGTTGTTGTAGTTGTTGGCTGTCGTTTTATTGAAGCCAAATTTGAATACGAGACATGCCACAACCGGCAGAAGCTGCCAATGGCGCGACATCAAAGAGTGCCTGGACTCAAAATGGACATGGGCCTGCAACATACAATTTATGCCAGCACACACACACACAGACTCACACACACACACACATACACTGAGAGATATTTGAGTGGTGCAACGGAAATGACCTTTTTCTAGATGTATGTGTGTGTGTGTGTGCAACAAAATGCCGTCGAGCTGCAGTCAAGAAGTTCTGGACCGGGGCTGCTCTGTGTGTGTGTTGCGTGTTGCTTGGCGCGCAGACAGATGACAAGCAGCGATAGTGTCGGAGCCTGAGCTCCTCTGAGCTTCTTGTACAACCGGACCGCAGAGCGCAGACCAGACTCTGATTCTGGCTCTGACTCTGGGTTCTGGGACGACAAGAGCTGGCTAAGTGATGATCATGATGGGTTATTAGGCAGGTTGCGTTGACAACGCATTTGTCTTGGCCCGAAAACCCGCCGACGCAGGATCGTGTCTCTCTCTCTCTCTATTTCTCTCTTTCTCTCTCTTTCTCTGTGTCTTTGTGTCTTTTTGTGAGATAAGCGCGCGACATTTATTTATGGTGTTTTAACACTAGTGTCGCCAATGGCTAACAACGACAAAAAAAAGGCGCCGTTTGTGCTCGTGCAATACACAAAAAAGCCCCTCATAACAACAACAACAGCAACAACAAAGAAGGTTCACAGAGTGAAAGCCGTTTGCCGGGCAATTCAATTCTATGTCTCT
The DNA here is from genome assembly GCA_035041595.1 of Drosophila basisetae. Lineage (NCBI taxonomy): Eukaryota > Metazoa > Arthropoda > Insecta > Diptera > Drosophilidae > Drosophila > Drosophila basisetae. The sequence goes on along the minus strand of JAWNLB010000123.1, from coordinate 5,147,917 downwards.
TCTCTCTCGGCTCAGCGTCAGAAATGACTCGAAAAGTGTCAAATTAACGTCAACTCGAATCTCAACTTGAAGTCAACTTCAACTTCAACTTCAACTCAGCTCCCCTCCCCACTCTCCTCTCCCTCTCCTTTATCTACACATCAGCCCACATCAATTTGATCGCAGGCAAAAAAAAACAAATTAAAAAAAAGCAATTAAAGCTAAACAACAAATTGAAATTCAAATACAAATTCGATAACCAAATTCGAAATCAAAATGCAGTTTAACCTTTTAAGGCCACGCAACATGTTGCAAATGCTGTGACAGCCACAGCCTCACTATCAATCCCCTACACAGTAAAAAATGGAGTAATGTAAATGATATCATTGAAAATTGAATGTCAAACTGAGTAAGTAGAAAATCTAAATTGAGCTATTTTGAGACATCATTTATATAACATGAAATGGTGAATGCAACTTGAATTTCTTGCAGTGTAGCCAAACACATTTTTTACTAGTTTTTTGGTATTTGGCTTATCATAAATGCGTTTGGCATTTGGCAGCTGTGCGGGGCTAATTAGCCAAACAGTTTTGCCGCCAACATTTTGTGCGCGTGGCTTTTTTACTTTTTACTTCTTTTTTTTCTCAATTTCTTTTTACCAACATTGAATTGAACACATTGTTGCATTCAATTGTGTTGTTGTTGTTTGTTGTTTTGTTTGCTGTGGTTGTTGTTTGTTTGCTGTTGCTTTTGCTCTCTCTCCATGGCAGGCGGCTTGTGTAAATATTTGACCTGACGCGTGTGAACCTTAACAGTTTTTATGCTTTATTTGTCGCAAATATTGCGCAAACACTGAGGCACTCGCAGAAAAGCAAGAGCAGCTTGCCACGCCAGCCCCCCACCAACGCCACCTCGCTGAATCCCTGCCAAGCTATGCTTGGAACAACGAAGCTGCCTTGTTTGCATTTCGGGCCTCGGGTTTGTTCAAGTTGTTCTCGTTGTTTTTGCTGTTGTTGTTGTTGTTGCGCATGCGCGCACCTTTTGCACTTGAGCTGTTGTTGTGTTCTGGTGTTGCCTTGCAGCATGGTGCAACATGCGTTAGCAACATACTTTTTGCAATTCGAATGCTGCAAATGCTGCAACAGATGCAACTAGAGAGGAGCCAACAGCAAAAAGCCGAAAGCAGAATGCAAATCAAATAGCAAAAAACATTGCGAGTACTTAAAAACTTCAAAAATCGGAATGAGAAGCGCGACAGAAAAGTGCAGCTTAAAATCTAAATGAATTTTGGTTGCGACTGCGTTAAGGATAATTGATTATTACATCGTCTTATCCTTGTTCGATTATGAACTTGATTTGGTTACGCAGCGGTCTACTTGGTCTACTTGGGACCAAGTAATAATAATAATCTTTTGAGTTTCGATTTCAAATCCGATTACGCAACTAAATTCCATTCGGTTATTATCGCTTAATGGTTCGACACTCTCTTTATAAGTAGTCAATTTTAAATTATATAAAATAAATATATGAATATAATTATGAAGTGGGAGATAATTTCCATTTTAATCAATAATTGTTTATTATATCTTCAAGGTGCCCAAGCACTATCTCTACTTGCGCAACTACAAATTGCTATAATAAGCCAAATTTATTGTTATTATATTTATTTCACAGCACCTTGTGTTAAGTTTAAAAACAACTTTAAAATAAATTTAAGAGCATTATTTAAAAGCTCATCTCTAGTTAAGCAATGCAGGCGTTTTTTGCAGGGCTTCTTGGTAAGGGTGTGCCTTTAAGCCACATTCCACGTGCACACACCATGTGCACTATATAAATGTATGTGTTTGTGTGTGTGTGGACCGTTATAAAAACTTAAGACCTCATTAAAAGAGGCCGCCGCCGTCGCTGCTTTATGGCTGGCCAAGAATCGAGTTGACCATTTAACGCCGTCTTCTTAGCCAGGCTTAGCCTCGTTGTGGTCCTTTTATTTGAGATGCTAAAAGAACTAAATACAAGCATATATATACACAGTATATAGATATATCAGTTGTATATATATATCGAGTCGATTACGCGCACGCAAGGGCAGAGCAGCAGCAGCAGCAGCAGCATCGACTGAGCAGCAGCTACTACAACAGATCGAAAACTTGGCATAAACTGACCCGTTCAGTCTGAAAGGAAGGCCGCCAAAGGCTGCGCGTTGTTCATGCAAATTTTAACTTCATTTCGGCTTCGTTTTGTTAATTAATTTATATTATTTTATTTGGGTGTCGTATACAAGCGGAGCGATCCACAGATCTTTGTCGTTGTTTGTTGTTTGTTGTTCGTTTCTCGTTGCTGTTGTTGTTGCGGTTGTGGTTGTTGTTGTTGACATGCCTTGTGGCTGCCTGCAATCGTTGTTGTCTCCCTCTCTCTATCTCTCACTCTCTCTCTCTGACTCTCTCTCTCTCTCTCTCTCTCTCTCTCTCTGTGACTGCATCTGCGTCTGCTGCGCAAACGAACGACAAATTTATATTTAATGAGCTTCATAAAATTTGAATTTCAAAGGAGCATTGCACCGCTGCGGCATGTTCCGAGATCTGTTGCCCGCACCCATCTCCTACCCCTCCCCTTGCACTCAGAAAAAAAATATGTTTGGGCCAGAATTGAGCCATTCGAACTAAGCTTAAAACTGACCTAAGATTTGAATAGTAAATGCATTTCCAAACTTAAAAATTAAATAGAAAATTGAGTTGTTGCAAGTGCGCAATCATTATAAATAAATAAGACAAATAAGCGATACAAAAAATGGGAAATCAGATTTGTATAAATACTTTCAGAATTTATGAAAAAGTTTCTTAAAAGTAAAGAAAAGGAAAAAAATACACAAATATTGTAGACTTCCGTATTTTTGAAAATATTTTCAATTTTAAAGAATCATATTTCAAATAAGAAATAAATTTCTAAATGAACGAAATTGCCCAAAACTATTTATTGAAATTTGACAACTGTTTTGAAGTTAAGCAACTAAAACGACCCAAAAAAGAGTTCTTAAAAGTCGAAACACTTGTGCTTAAAGAATAAAGAAAAATACAACTTTCGTTCTAAAAATGCAGGCATAAATTTCGCCAAGTGTGGCCACATTAATAGCCATTCGACAAACTCTGTTCGAGTTCGAATCGGAGTTGAAGTCGAAGTCGACGTTTGTGACTGAGTCAAGACTTGAAGCAATGATGGTATATAAATTGCTGGTTTTATGGCGATTTAAGTAGGCCTGCTTTATGGTCTTGCTGTTGAGGTCCACTCCAGTCCCCATCATCAACGACAGGCTAGGTCCACTAGGTCCACATTCGCATTCGCATTCGCATTCGTACTCAGATTCGGATTCGTATTCACACTCGCATTCACAGTCACACCTGATGCTATGATTCATTGGCGCTGTGTGGTCGTTGCTCGTCCACATCGTTCTCCTCGTTGTTGTTGTTGTCGATCTCGTTGCTGGAAGACTTATTGCTGCCCACTTAGGCGACAAAACGTTGTCCGGACTCACTTCCTCACTGACTAAAGAAGATGAATCCCAGACCAGACCAGACCAGACCAGAACAGAACAGATCAGAGCATTGCTTTCGTTATTTATTATTTTTCTCTTTGTTTTGAACACACATCTGCAACTTGTTCAGCGAGTTTTTCTCACCTCTTTGGCAACATTTCAATTTGACATAATGAGCTACATTTTGTTACCAGTAGGCATTACCACAGCGACTTAGGCTACCTTAACTAACTAGAAACCCATGCGAGGGCAGAACTACATCAACTGTGTACAGAATAAATCAAGATAACTGGATTTGGAGATGGCAGAAGGAATGGAAATATAATGTAGCTCTGAAGAAAATTTACAACTTATTTCTTTGAAAATTTAAATCTTATAATATTGCTCCAAGTAGAATTGGTTTTCACAAACTCAAAAAGCTGGTTTGTTGAAAATAAAGAAACATGATGAAAATTTATAATGTATTTATTGAAAATTTGAATATTTGCAATATCAAAATTAGATTTGTATAATTTGTGTTTTGTTATGAAAGTATTTAATACCAGCAAAATTGTTTGCTAATAAGAAAACGTAAATATTTTGCAGGTTTCGAAAACCGAGGAATTTTGTTGAATAAATTTACCTTGCTGGCATTTATGTTGTTATTCACATATTTTGATATATTTCTCAGTACTCCAACATTCGATATTGATTTATGTATTTTTAAGTATTTGTGAAGCTGCTTGCAGTTTGTTTACTTTTCTACATTAGAATTATATATGCATCTATTGACGTCTGTTCTGGTACTGTTCTCATTTAACGTAAATCAAATCAAATCAAATCTCTTTCGAGCCGAAAAACAAAAAAATACAAAGGAAACTCGTCTAAACAAAGTGGTGAATGGATTCAAAGATGATGTGCAACTTGTTTGGCCAGTTGAGTTTTGCACCGGGCAACATTTCAATTTGACATAATGAGCCACATTTGGTTGCAGGTAGTGTGTCGAGCGGAGTTGCAGAGTTGCAGTCCTGGCTGCAAGTCAAAATATTAACAGGTAACGGTAATTAGCTAGACGAGGCTACCGTCTGCCAGCCTACTGTGTTGTCCCTGCTATGTGCCCCTTGCCACTGCCCCTGCCCCTGCACCAGCCCCTGCCCCTTGGCCGACTGCTTGCGCCTCATCTAATTTTGAATGAGTTGCCCCGCAGCGCGACGCGACGTCGCAGTCGCAGTCACAGCGAGCGGTCGGGACAGAGAGAAACACAGCGTCAGAGACAGCGAGAGAGAGAGAGAGGGAGAGTCGGAGAGAGAGTGAAAGGGAGAGAGAGTGAGAAGGCGGTCAACCTGTTGATAGCCTCGTCTGACGTACCCAGACGATACTTGAGATTAAGAGCTCTCAATACAAAAACAAGCGACATGCTAAAATCGACTCCTCTCTCACTCACTCGCCCTCTCTCTCTCTCTCTCTCTCTCTCTCTCTCTCTCTCTCTCTCTCTCCTTCTCGCTCAGTCTCCTGCTCACTTTCGAGTACTTTATAAATAAGTGATGCGTTAAAGTAGTTCTTGTAATGCGATATATATACTTGGTACTTGGAACATTATATAAGTATTGCGTCCTGGCGCCTGCTGCTGCTGCTGCTGCTTCTATTGTTGCCTCAAGTGTTTTGTTTGGAGTACCCTCAGTGACGCCACTAGCATTGTTGCCACGGTGGCGCGTCTGGACTTTGGAGGCGGCGTCTCCGTGTTTGATGAAATCAAATCTCAGTTAGCTTCAGCTCCGTATCTGAACAAACATCTATCTAACGAGTGTCTTTCTGGTTGCATCCTGCTTAAAAAGTTATTTCGCTTGCTGTTCTCGTTTTTTTTCTCTTCTGTTTTTTTATTGTGCTCCCCGCTTAATTAGTCATTAAAAGTGTTGCTGCCAGGGAGGGGACGAGGGGGGCTGCGCAGTGGGCGGGGGGTGGTTATAAAAATGACACTCGTAAAATGTCAGGCGGAACAGAGACAGAGCTATGTGTGTTGTAAATAAAGTGAACGAGAAGCCAAACCCAAAAGAGCTTTAAAAGCGACGCCATTAAAGCGAGCATCGAGACGCGTTGCATGCAACACGCGGCAGGCAAGCGAACGACGCAGAGCTCCAAAGCTGGCCAACGAATGCACCTGAGCACACACACACACAGACACACACACCAGCACACACACACGTATGTGGAGAGGTGTCATATGGCGCAGCGGGTGTTCCCAGCCAAAACTAACTCGAGCGCCCAAAAATCCCAGCGGGAAATGCGACGCCAAAAGGCGCCGTTTAATGAGCGCCTGGAGAGCGGCACGAGCGTGCCTTTAACTGCCAAATGGTCGCTTTATTGGATACCCTCTCCACTGGGCATTATAATTTGTTAATGAGGTAAACTGGCTTATAAGCGTGAGCTCAGCATTTGAAGTCTATATCTTAGTTTGATGAAACTTTGGCTTATTATATATACATATATATTTAATTAAAGACGGCAGATTCACACAACATTTGAGTGGGTAAATGGGCAAATTGAATCCTCAGCATTACGTAACGAATTTATTATTATTATTTGAAGCAAAATATACCCGATTTTCGGTCATTAGCGCTTTTGGGAGGCAACAAAAATGTGTTGAGCATGAAATGGAATGAATTCCAGGTCGTTTTCTTAATTACAAGCAATTATATATATTTATAGATAAAGAAATAAATGAAGTATGAAAGGCTTACTTATTTCTAAAGCAGGCAGTAAGTCTGTCAAGTAGCTGGCTTGGCAACTATCTGTCTGTTTTCGAAGGTTAATTTGTCATGGAATTATATTTGAAGTCAACACTATATTTGCGTCTATATCCAACCAATGTTTTATATGCTTTCATTGGGTTACTTAATGTTCCTAACACAAATCAATTAAATTAGAATTAAATCAATAAACATCAATTATAATTGATTAAAAAATGAATAAATTGTTTGTTCAGCGAGGGTATTTTAACTTCGGCGTGCCAAGCACAAATTGATCTCTCTTTGGTTTTTGTATCTTTTTGGTTTTTGTTTTTTATATTTAATTCTTGGTTCTGTCCGAAATACACACGCGATAAACGGGCGTGGTTTCACTGAAACTCTAACTGGCCAGTCAAACAATTTTTGGCATTATTTATCAGTTGATTTATGTGCAACGCGCTCAAAATGCACAACTCTACCCCTTGGCTCTGCCACACTCCCCGCCTCTCCCTTTCTCGCTCTGGTTATATTCTTCTCTTTTTTTTTCTTTTTTTCTTCTTTGGTTTTTTTTTTATATTTTTGTTGGAAATTTAATATACGTTTGCTGGGCCAAAACAGTAGCTGGAGCCGCAGTCGCTTTGACAAGCGCTGACACCTTGACTGAACTTAAAGAGCTCCACATTTTTAATTGCACTTTAATAGGCGGCCACAGCCGCTTTAATATGCCCAGAGTGTCCGACGGGTCAGCTCTCTTGAACACATGGCCCGGCTGTAATTAGGCCAATAAACATTTGGTCTTTAAACGACTGCAGCTGATGAACGAGGCAACGAACTAACTGCTGGATGCGCAGCTCGAAACTGCAACATGAATGAATTATTTTACTGAGAGTTTGCGTGCCTTTGGGACTAGACCTTGAAATATAGCATGAATGTGCTTGGCATTAGCTTAATTCTGTCTCTAAGCTATATTTTAATTAAGTCTGACACATCTTTTATTTGATAGCATGCAGCAAAAATGCAAGCAATAAATAAATTTGGGCAGGTTTTATAAAGTGATTAGTTAATAAATTAAAAACTTGTTCATAAAATAAAATTTGTATTTTTGCAAATATATTTAAAATTTAAGAAATTTTAATTTAACATTTTTCATTTTCATTTTTGTAGTTGCAAAATTATTATTAAAACATGTACAATTTATGAAATATCAACTACTTATTGAGATGTACAACTTAAGGCCTACTCAATCAGCAAATCTATCATTGCAAGACAGAAAGAGAGACTGAGTGAAGGAGAGAGTGAGAGAGAAACGTTTTTTCGCAATTACTACTAAATAATAAGCTGTGTATAAAATTAAACTATGACTTTGCTTTTCACCAAAAGCACAAAGTCCCATCGACTCCCACAACATAATAATAAATGTGTCCTAACCCTTTTGATTAAGGGCCTTCAAAATGGTTGACCGGCACACCCACGAGCCAGAAATTTATGCGCCAATTGGTAAAACCAAAAAAAAAAAAAAAACACAAATGAAAACACACAAATTTCGTCTATATTTTATGGGTTTTGCTTTTTTCGGGTTTCCGGCCAGTTGTATTTTATTTAGGTATTTATTCCTGTCTGCCTTTTTTTGGCCCGCTCCCACTCCTCAAGCTGCTGCTGCTGCTGTCTGGCTGTCTGCACTGGGGTGATAAAGTTATTTAGGCGCAAATCATAAATTCCAGCCAAAGAAGGAACCCTGCGACGAAGCTTATCTGATTTTGCACTTGGGCCCCGGCACTAGATCAATATATGTATGTGTTGAGTTGTGTGCTGTGGCCTGAAATCCTGTGCGGGCCCTGGATTTGAGGAGATATATTTATATATATATATATATATTTTTATTTGTGGGATACGGAGACACAGATTCACAAAAAAGAATTGTCCCTAAAACATCGAAGACAGCTGTGCGCCTGCGCCTGCGTCTGTTTGTTACCATTTGAAATGCATTTGTGTGTGTGTGTGTGTGTGTGTGTAGAAACTGTGACACACACACAGAGAGACAGAGAGAGAGAGAGAGAGAGAGAGAGAGAGACAGAGGGGACTTCAGACAGAGCATCGACTTTGAGAGACACTCGTAGTTTGAATTTGATTCAGGTAAATTTGCCAGGTATTTTTTCGTAGCTGGTTTTTTGTTATTTTGTTGTTGCGGTTTTGAGCCTGTCTTTAATTAACAGCTCTTGGCGCGACTGTTTGACTTGTGAAATTAGAAAATTATGCCTGGAATTTCCGTTCCAAATAAATTTAAGCAAAAAAAAAAACAACAACAAAAACTGCAGCAAAAATTTTGCGCATTTGCTTTGCTGATTAGTCAATTTTAATAACTAAATTTTAACTGAACAAGTTTCCCACATGAATTCAACATTTAATTACTTTCTCAGCAAAAAAAAGACTTTCGGTTTTATATTGTCAACGATTAATGATGTGTTGAGAACATTTATGACCACAAAACATAATCGATCCAGAATGCCTTTCACAAGCTTCATGGCTGGCAAATGCTGTCCCGGGTGAAGGGGACAATCTATATAAGTAGTAAGATCCATCTATCTATGACAACCATTGAGCTTAAGTTCTGTGCCATTCTCCTGGCGTTTGCAAAAGCCACTTTGCCTTTTATGGCAAATGGAAAAAACAAACATTTTAAAGCCGCATTTCTTTTTTATACCCTGAATCTATCGCAAGTCAGGAGAAGGGCTGTTATGCAGTTGTGCAATATAATGTCGAATATTAATACCATTAAGTATATATATTCTGTTCAGCATCAATGAAACTGTGTGTATGTGGGATACTGGATCGGACCACTAGATCATATAGCTGCCATAGGAATCCCGTATGGAACCCTTTCTTCTTTTCGTTTGCGAAGCTATGTAGACAAAACTCTTTATATACGATTTTTGGTGTGCTCCTCACGTTTAGATAAAAACATCTTCAAAATTGGATCACTGCATGATATATAGCTGACATGGGTTAGTTTTCATGTTAACTCCGCTTGGCAAAGTGTATCCAATCATCGGCGTTCTTCGTTGTTTTTCGTTGAGTTTTTTTTGTTGCTCATTTACAGATTATTTGTAGAATTATCTCCACTTCGTGTTTAAATTATTCCGCACATTTGCTCAGTCCATTTTTCACAATTAACTTTCGAAACTTGTTAGCCGAAATTGTTGTTGTTGTTGTTGTTGTTGTTATATTTGAAGTTTTATTCATTGCCACATTTTACACAGTTCACAATTTAAAGCAGGCGATTAATTTTTGGTAATTATTTAAATCAAAACAAAATTAATTAAAATCTGAGCATACAAATTAGACGCAAAATACATCTATTTTGATGGGTTATCTGCAGTATTTTGATGACCGCAAATAACTGTCAATTTTTTACGAGTGTGGCATAAAAATCACAAGAAACTAGAAATCCAAAATGTTAACAATTTGCCCAGCGCCGCGAAGTATGCAAAAGAAAGGCTGCAAAAAAGCCATAAAAAAAATGTCGCATTTTTTCTCTTTTTTGTGTAAACAAAACTTCAACTCGAGCAGCTTTTTGTATATTTCCTTCTACTATATTTAATTAATTTAACGACTACTTGAGAAGTTAGCGGATACATGTGTGTGTGTGTGTGTGTATGCGTATGTGTGTATGTAAAGGGACGGCTGTGGAGAGGGGCCTCAATGGGCCTGTGACATGAAAAACTCATTAAAATGTTTACAGGCACACAAAATCAACAAAGCAACAAAAGCGACTCGGACAGACAAACAGACAAACAGACGAGTGACAAAAAGTCACAAAAACAAAAAAATACACACAGCAACTGAAATTGTTTTCATTTCAAATATCAACTAAAATCTCTCAAAAACTCGCAAAACCCACTAAGCTGGCAGCTAGAAAAAAAGTTTGCATTTCAAGTTTCCTTTCCATACCCTGAACGCAATGAAAAATGGGTCAAAAGGGTATGATAAAAAGGTGCCAAAGTATGTGACAGTCTCCGACTCAATCAATAACATCAAGTCGATATAGTCGATATAGCCATGAGCCAACGGATCTTAGAGATTATAAGATCTAAAGACTCAAAATTTGAAATATGGGTTCTCGTTTATTTTATCAAATATTCATACAAATCGATTTTCGATAGAAATAAAAAATGTGTAGCCTTCCCATTAATATATAATATATTACTGAGCAGCGACACAAATTCCATAATCGGATGATATTGGAAAATACAGAAATGAATTTTCATATTGAACAATTTTGTGCAGCAAATATTTGATGTCTTTAACATTTAGTGTTCAGGGTATCGCCCAGTCGAGCTCTCTCGACTGCAGCATTCTGACTCGCTTTTCATTTTCTTTTTTCCGTCACTTGCAAAAACTTGTTGGGAAAAGTTTTTAAATTAAAATTTTAGTTGCTTTCAATATTTAATGTGTACGCAGCGCAAACTAATTAAGTATTGACAAAAAATTACAAAGCGGCTGCACTGGCGAATATATTTGTATCTACGAGATACAAATGTGCAATTGTAAATGCAGCTGCAATTTCTAGTTTCTGGTTCTGTTTATGTTTTTGGCTCATTTATTATTCAATGCGCTCAGCGGACGCGAACGTGTTTATGATTATGATTTCTCGTCTTTCTCTCGTTTTTATTTTTGGTCTATATGTTTATATATATATAATATATATATGTATATTCTTTTTTGTACACGGTATTTATGATTTTTTTTTTGGTGTTGGTTTTTTTGGTTTAGTGTTTTTGCGGTCTTTTGTCTGGTTACACAATTGGCAGCTAACATTTGTCACAATTTAGCGTCAAATAAAATTTAAATAAAATATATGTTTTGTCACACACACATATATTTTTTCCTGACACTTCTGCTGGCGCTTAAAAATTTATGAAAATAATTTAGGAATGCATATCAGATGTGAATATGGTCAGAAATTTTTGTTTGTGTGCTAGCCAAATTTGTCAGCTGATAAACAAAATGCATGCAATTATTGCACGCAATAAATTCGACTGCAATTCGACTTTAATTGGACCGAGAAGCATTTAAATGTCATTCAACCATTAATTGGCCGCCGGGCACAAAAATTATATTCTACTTAAAATTAAATACGGCTATCATTTTAAGTTACTGCCACGACAGAATAAAGCCAAAAGCAACAGCAACAAAGGTTGAGGTTTCACTTTTTTGTTGTCAAAAAAATTAATAAAAACGGGCTGCAAGTGAAAGATACTTAAATGTTGATAGCTAAGGTTCAAGACATTCTGAAGTTAGAGTTGCTTGCTGTTAATGAATATATATGTTATGGGAATGTTTTTCATAATAGAATATTATAGAATTCGATAATCGATCAATCAGTGTTTTATATCCTTTCAATAGATTGTTCAATGTTTTCAATATAAACTTTATATAAAACAAATACTTGTTAATGAACACAATATCTCTTTTTTATCTTAGAATATAATGTAATAATATAAACTATAATGTTATAATCTGTTCAACAATGTGATATTTAGCGCTTGATTTTTGTAGACTAGTAGAGAAATTTCTTATTTGTACATATATATTGACATTTCTACAGGTAAGTAAAGATTATTAAAAACCAAAGTACATAAAGACTTTCACATATATACATGAAGTATTTGTAGGCATAAATCTTTTAAGCATGTATTATTTTAATTTATTTTATTATTTATTATTTTAATTGAGCACTTTATTTATTTTTATAATTGTAACCTTAATTTTAATGCACATATTAAAGTTAAACGTTGTCAAATTTATTAAAGTGAATTTATGTTTAGCAAATTCGTATTTTATATATTTGAAAGTGATTTTGCATCGACAATAATTTCTTTGCATTTTTGAATAACTTTGAATTAATACATTTTAAGTATTTGTATCCGAATGAATCATAAGAGCAACTGAAACCTAAAGCTCTCAATTGGAAACACATTATTAAAGAGTACAAAGGCCATAAGGGTCAGAGCTATGTATATACAGATTAAATGGCATACTGTACAATCTGATAGTAATATAATTGATAATCAATAAGCCATATTGACTGAGAATAGCACAAAATGCCCAAAAACTAGATGATCTACAGATTTTAGCCATAATCTAAATTGAATAACATTGTATAATAATGATAATATTCGAAGAATAATAATAACTGAGCTAAGCTAAATATCGAAACAATTACAAACTGAACATGACCTGCTGCAGCTGAACTTAATTTATAATATAATTAAAAACTTCAATCTCACACTCCGAATTAAATTGAGTCCTTCTCCCAAGTTGACTCAACCAAATCTTTGTTTTTAAATACACAAAATACATTAAATACTGTTTTCTATAGCATTCGTCAAGTATTCAATTTTATTTTAGCCAGTCACTTCTCTATTTTATTTTTAGTATCTGCTAACCTGGTTTTGTTATTTTATATATTTTTATGACAATTTTTATAGTAAAATCATTTACTTTTACTAAGAAGCCTGTTTAATTATTATTTCGCTGTTGAGCTTTTTTTCGGAAAGCCAATTAAATTTGCAAATTTTCGATGTTTTTTTCTATTTACTTGTGAGTGCGACAATGGCCATAAATAAGTCATTAACTCGTTTAAATTGCTTTATTAGCCGCATATGATACGATAACACGATGATAATGCTGTGCAAAGTGGGTTCTGGTTCTACGAGTTGAGAATAGTTAGACATAATTGCTAGTTAGTGTGGCTAGTTACGCGAGATTGTTGTTAATTGGGTATTAATTAGAATATAGGACTGATTAACTATGAGAACAAATTGTTGGGTGCCAGGCGAATACTCTTCAATGCTTTGAAGTTAAATTTACAACGCAACTAAAAAAATATTAAATATTGTTGGAGATATCAGCAATGCTTGAAGAGCAGACACAAAAATTGAAAAACTCCAACTTGCTGAGTTAAATCATTTGACACATTTGAATGTTTAAAGAATTTAAAGGCTTCAACTTTTCATTGACCAGATTTGCAATTGAAATTCCCACTTGAAAAAATAGATGTGTTTTTCTTATTGTCCATCCAAAAATGCGCCACTTTCTGCTCTTTATATTAATTCAGTATCAGCAAAACTGTTTTATATCAGTTATTTAAAGGCAGAAAATACAAGAATAATTGTTAAATGTTTTCTGCGAAAATCAAATTCAAAACTTCTGCTATTAATCAGAGTTTATTTTCTTCTGTTTTTTTTTCCAACTTTTATTATATTTCAAAAACTGGTTTTGATTCACAAACAAAAATACCAACGGAAGAATCTGAATAAATTTGGCGATTCCTGCAGTTTTTGTGGGACAGTATAGTCGACTATATATTGCGTAAATAAAGAGTAAATAGGAAGTTAACTTACTTATCACATCGTGGCCGTGACAATCCAAATCCAGGTGATGATTCATCACCAGCGATGGCTGTAATCCAGTTTGATTGTGATTGTGGTTGTGCAATGGTAGCTGGTGAGCCAAATGGCCACCAATCTCTGCCATTACCATATATTTGGCTTATAGACCCCGGCTTAACCACCCAAAACACACTTGTGTGTCTTAATTCAAAATCAAAAACTAAAACTCAAAACTCTTCCAGCTAAATTCTCCAACATTGAGCAGCAAATGTTGATGGGTGGCGGGGAGTTTTTTCTTTACTTTTTTTTTTGGGGGGGGGGTTTTTTCTCTCTCGAAGGCACTTTTTGTGTAGAGTTTAGTTAAGATACTTTTTCTTTCTTTTCTATTTTCTATTTTATTTGATATTTTTGTATCTTGTATCTTTTTGTATTTACGCACGACACTCTTTTGTTGTTGTTGTTGTAGTTGTTGGTTAGACGCGAACAGGTAAATGTAATAACGCCATAGGTCGAAAAGATCTCGTCGAGTTTTCGTATCGTATCCAACAAAAATCGGCGACGGCGGCAAAATTCTATCTTTTCTTTTTGTATTTCTTTTTTTGTTACAAGAAGCGACGACGGCAAAAAGGCGAACAACGAACAGCGAACGATGATGATGACGACAACGAAATTGTTGTAGGGTGTGTGTGTGTGTGTGTAAGTGTGTGTTGCTGTAGTTGTTGTTGTTGTTGTTGTTTTGAACGTAACGCACACACCACAACGACGACGAGCAGCAGCAAAACAACAACAACAATAATAATAATGAATACGCTAGAAACGGGAGGAGAAACGCGTTGCACACGATGCTGACGGCGCTGCGATTGCTGAACGACTAAACCGGCTGTGTATCTTACAGAGACGAACGTCTCACTTCGTGTTCAGCGTTTCGTTCGTGTGTTGGTGACGACGCCGTCGCTGCCAACGTCAGCGGCGACGTCAACGCCAGCGCAGCTAACCCCTCGTTGGTTGGCTTAACGGCTGCGCTCCTTGCACATTGTTGAGTTGCTTCTTTTGTTAGAGCAGCACAGCTAGCGGGGGTTTGTTATATGTGCGTGTTTGTGTGTGTGCGCGTGCAACCGGTTTGGTTCTTCGAAAAATGTAAGCAGAAAACAGAAACAGGTGTTTGGCTGCGCTGCTCGCTCACGCACACACACACACACACACACACAGAGACGCTTACATGCGTCTATCTCGCTCGGCGCCGTTTTCTAAATGGCGTCCAAGCGGGCCAATCGGTTGGCCCCACTGCGCATGAGTCGCCCCCAAAAACAGCAGCAGCCGCAGCAACAGCAGCAGCAGCAGTGGCAGCAGCAGCAGCCGAGACACACACAGCTGTGCGCGAGTTAGTTGCAAGCGTTGCCGTCGGCTACATTTGCAATCCACACACACACACACAGGCGATGGAGGCAGTCAACCCTCCTTCGCCTCTTTACAACTATCACGTCTTTTTTTTTGTGCTTCTCTTTGCTGCCTTTGTTTTGGCAATTTTCGCTTTTGGTTTTCGAAGTTTGTACTACAAAATGGTTGCACTTGTAAGCAAATGCCGCTGCCCCTGCCACTGCCACACCCCTACCCCCAACACCCCCTGAAGTTGGTTGGCTGTGTAATGCGCTTGTCGAAGTTTTTGGCAGTCACAGCCGCACCTTGTCTTGACTCTTGGCTGCGGCTGATTCTCGAGCTGCTTCTTGCTACTTGCTGGTTGCTACTTGCTAGTTGCTACTTGCTGACTGCTGTTGCGGCTGTGGCAACGTCTTTTTGTTGGCCTCGTCGCTACATCATAATAATTATTGATCTTTTGATTTTGTGTGTGTGTGAGTTGTGTTGGGTTTGTTTTACTCTCGTCTCGTCTCGTCTCGTTTACCGTTTACCGTTTACCGTTTAACGCTGTTACTGTTCAAGGCTCCTCTCTGTTGCAATTTTAATGACATGTGCCACGCCTGCAACGACCTACACCCCTCCTCCCCATCTCTGTTGTAAGCCCAAGTGTGTGTTTTGTTGCGGTTAGCAGTTCGTTGACTTGGCACCCAGTTCTCTCTTTTCGCCTGATGATTTGTTGCTGTTGTTGTTGTAATTGCTGCCTGAGTTGCCAAAGTTGCCAGTTTGGCTGTCTGCTGCTGCTGCTGCTGATTCCCCGATTCCCTGTTGTGTTACCCAGTTAGCCATTATTTTTACCGTTTTTATTTGATGCTGCTTCCGTTTTGCTGCTGCTGCTGCTTCTGCTGCTGCGAGACGAGCTGTTCGTCGAGAGGGTGTGGTTGGGCGGGGGGGCTTGTAGTAATCAAGGTCATCAGCTCCGCTTGGGCCACTACGCTTAGCCGGAGCCGTCACAGTTAGCCCGACGCTGACACATTCCACAGTGGTCGCTTCAAAATTATAATTGAAAAAAATTATGTTGACATTTTGATAAATATGAATTTAGTTACTGAAAAAACTTGCTTTTTAAACAAATATAAATATAATATCAAATTTTGTTGAAAAGGTATTTAAAAGAGAAACTTTTCTTCTGAAAACATTTTCGAAGTTATATTTTAAGTTAATGTGACTTTTACACTCGTATTAAATCAATGTTTAATAGCATTTCAACTGCTTGATCAATGTTAACAATAAAACAAATTAGATATCAAACAATATAAATAAATACAAGTTCCAATATGACAAATACATAAGTATAATAATAATAATAATAATAGTTTATTAAACTTTATGACTTCTGTACAGCAATTGTGCACTGTAGGTCAGTTCAATAGCTTTGATAAAAATTCTCCATACGCAACAGAAGATAAAACATATTTTCTGCATATCCAAATTAAGCACTTAAGATTTTTATTAATATCTTTTTAAATTTCTAAATTTTCTAAATTCCACTGTACGTGATAACACACACACACACACACACACACACATATAATCACAGCCACGTATCGTTTCTATACAACTGTAAAAGCTTTCGCGCCATCTCCTTCGCACACACACACACACACCCACACACACGCACACACAGCTGGGCAGCAAAAAACAGCTGACTGATTTGTCTGTCTCTCTGTCTGTGTGTCCATCTGTGTGTGTGTGTTGTTGTTGTTGCAGTGTGCAAGGCTGGCAGAGCATGATTTCAAAATTTAATTAGGTCCCGTCCATTAATTGGGTTAATTGAAATGCCGGGAAAAGTCTGGCAAACGACGAGCAAAACGAGCAAAAGCAAAAGCAAAAGCAACAACAGAAACAACAACAGCAATAATAAACAACAATAACAACAACAACAAAAGCAAGCGCGCTTACAAAATTTAGGACATGTCACTCAAGCAATGCTAGCCCCACATAAACCCAATAGTTCCTTCCCACCTTCCGCCCCCAACTGAATCCCCCTCTTAGTGAAAATGAAATGTTTTCAACTTGTTGGTGGATTCATTTAGTTATGCAGCATTACCATTGTTGTTGTTGTTGTTGTTGTCGTTGGCATTGATGTTCAATTGCTATTTAAGAGAGACAGCGAGCGCAAAAATATCCATTTATTACAACTCAATTCTCAATTACATAATTGCTGCCAATTCGCCAAAGAGTTCGTTTGCTTCTCTTAAATAGTTTAAAGTTGGTAATAATATAATTATCTAATTATATCTAATTTTTGTTCATGGAAAAAATCTTCACATATTTCTACATCAAAATTAAACTTGTATTCGAATATGTGTATTTCATATATATGTCCTTTTCCAATCAGACTTAATGCTGACTTCAAAATGGAAAGCAGAATTTCTGTAATTTTCTTTAATATTATTTTCTTTAACTCATTTCGATTATTCATTCGATAACTTGCTTCAGCAAATTGGCTTTTGCATTCAGTTGTTTTATTTGCTTAACTGACAGCTGCTGCCTCCCTTTCTCCCTTTCTCCTTCTCTCCCTCTCTCTCTCAATCTCTCTCTTTCTTTCTCTCCATTTCCATTGGGATTGCTACACTCTTAACCAGTTAATTAGAAACGTTGTGCTAAATCAACATTGAGTTTGCACCCATTGTAAATCTCTGGCCTGTCCTGCACTTTGATTGCCGCCAGTCTTGTTTGCTCACAAGGTATCTGAATCGGCAGCCTCCCCAATACTGAATATTGAATGCACAGCTTAAGGTTAGCCAGCAGCTGTAGTCTCTGTTTACTAATCAGTAGTCAATTTGCCCGACCGATGTTCGATGTCAGTTACAAAGATATATTTACAATAAGAATAAACGACTCTCCCAGGTCGAAGTTTCTTGCACTTGCTGCAGAAACTATTCATGTTTAAAATCAATCGATTTTTTCTATGAAAACTATATGATATTCTAGTCCGATAAGTTTATAGTTGTTTTGGATATATTATTAAATTAAAATCGATTTTTTCATATACGAACTTCACTTTTCGATCGACTGTTCCAGCTTTTTAATATAACCATTCAAGACTGAGGAACTTGTTCGCAAAGAAACGGACAGACAGCTATATGACTAGTGATGCTGATGTAGAATATATTTTCTTTGTAAGACCACAAAATTGACAAAAAAATAATATAATAATCGATATTTAACAAACAGATGCTAAGGTTTTTGGCTCTGCTTTGAGTTGGTTTCTCATAGTCGATGTTATTCTAAATACTTTTTAAAATAGTTGTCAAAATGTCTAAATATTTGTTTAAATTATTATATCACATTAAATAACAATAAAATATTAGAGATCAGAAAACTTGGACAAAGTGTTGTTAGACAAATTTAAATTATTCGATTTAAGTGACTAAAAGTTCTTGACTAAAGATATTCTTTGTAGTTGTAAATGCTGGTGGCGGTTGTAGGTGTTGGTTGGAGGGGTTTTGGAGAGCTGTTTGTGGCAAATGTTTGCGTATATTTAGCATAAATTGCGACTACTTATGAAAGCAACCAAAAACCGAGCGAACCCAATTGAAACCCGTTTTATTTGTTGTTATTTAACCCGAACGGCGAACTCAATGCAAATTTCGAAATTCCAATTTCAATTTCAAATACTGTACAACGTTCACGTTCGTATCAATCTCCACTCCCACTACCACCCCCCGCCCATCCCCCCACTCCGTCCCTTGCGTTCGCCTCACGTTTGCCCAGTGTAAAAGTAAATAGCAAAAACTTATGCAAATAGAAACACGCAAAACACCTACGCAAATACATGCCACAGCAGCGGGTGGAGTAGATTTAGGGGGCAGTAATAATGTGTGTGGTTGTGTGTGTGTGTGTGTGTGTGTGTGTGTGTGTGTCTGGGGGGAGGTGGGCACATTCTGAAAGACGTCGAGTCGAGCTCATCATCAGCAACGGGGAAGCTGCTGTTGCTGCTGCTGGTGCCCCCGATTTGCGGTTCATTTAATTTTCGCACTTGGCAAGCTACCCAAAAATTTGTGGCAAAAAGGCAAAATGTTTTTAAGGGGTTTTTGTTTTTGTTTTTTTCTTTTTTTGTTTTAGGTAACTGAGCAGGTATCGAGGCATTTGCAACTTTAACTCATATGGTCAATTTGCACTGAGAGAAACACATCTAAAATATATTTTTGACTCAGGCAAGGAGTGACAAATATTTGAAGACAAGAATGAATTCTGAAATTCCTGTTGATTAATTGTAGAATAAGTTAAGCCTTTTAAAAACTTCTCACTTAAATGATGAACATGTATATCATATCATAGTTTCAGCTTAGTCAGTCTTAATTTAATTTTTATTTATACTTAAGCCAAGATTCGTTTTCTGCACATTTTTTTGCCTCTGTGCTTTTTTTAGGCCATACAGCCAAAAATCTAATTTTCGACTTTAAGGCAAAAGCAATTCAAGTCTCGACAGATAGAAGGAGATAGTGAAAGAATGAAAGATATATAGAAAGAGAAAGATAGAGAAGGAGAAGGAGCAGGAGAAGGGGGAGAGAGAGAGAGAGATTGAGAGTTGCCAACTGTTTTTCGCTGCATGACGTAGCTATTTATTTATTGTGTGAGGTTGTTGAGGTGTGCTGTGCATGTATCAATGTGTGTGTCTGTGTATCTGTGTGTGTGTGTGTGTTTGTCTATGCTACGGTTTGTGTGTCAGTGCGGCGCACGTAGTCCTTTCGTCCTACCTTGCTGTCGGCCAGCCGCCCTTTCCATTCCGTCCTTCGCTCTGAGCAGCGCCACACACAACAAAGTCCAGAGTTGACTTTTATAGAGTCGCATGCACAATAAAGAAGTCTATTATCCTTTTTGCCAGCGACGACGACGTCGCTTTTGTTGTTGTTGTTGCTATTGTTGTTGTTGCTGTTGTTGTTGTTGGGCGGCCGACCAACGACTGGGATCGATATCCATTAGGAAAATTAAAATTGCGGCAGAGGCAATGAACGTAAAAAGCGGAAACAGCAGTCAGTCAGTCAGTCAGTTAGTCAGTTGGTCCGTTTGGGCCAAAGGCAGCCAGTCGGCCCAAAAGGCCGACAGCCGTTGCTTGTCATTCAGTCCGTTAGTCCGTTAGTCCGTTAGTCCGTTAGTCATCCATTTAGTCAGTCAGTTCGTCGTCTAGTCATGCATTCATTCAGCTCGCTGAACGGTAAAGCTTTCGTTTTGCGACCGCCATTTGTCGCGAGCGTCTTTTGGCGCTGCCACTTCCGTTTCCGTCTGTCACACACACCCACACACACACACACACACAGGTGCTTATAACTGTACATACATGCTTGTATCAACTTACATAGGGATGCTATCAACAAAATCGTTTAGCTTGTAACAATTGTGTTGGCCACAAGTAAAAAAAACGTTTTATCTACAAAGAGTTTTTCCTTTGAGTTTTTTAAAATCTTTTCTTCCTTTCTTTTTAAGTAAGAAAAATTCTGTTTAAATTAATTACTGAGATTATTCTATACTAGGTATATTCATTATTTATGCAATATTTATTTTTTGCCCTGCTGTTTTGAAATTATTTATTATTCCATTAGAATTGTAATCTTAACTTAATGTTGTTGTTCATAATATATGGTGTAGGAGTGGATATCTAATTTTTATATATTTTTAAAAGTAGTCACTTCAACAATGCATTCAACAATACAATAAATTTGATAAATTGCATTAACTAAACGGATTGTTTACTATATTGATTATAATTGCAACTACTTACATATGTTCATAAATATTGCAAGTCAGATCTAATAAAAAATCTCAATTACAATAATTGAATACATTAAACTATAAATTCTTACAAGTTTGAACGAAGAAATATGAAATAAATGCCAGCAAATAACTTGAATAATATTTATTCACGTGGGATTTTCTATCATCAGTTTCAAAATAATGAAATATGATAATTATCGTTTTTTTCTAGATAGTAACTTAAAGCATAAACTGGTCTTCAAGTCGCATTATTCAATTTAACTTGATTATCATTTTTTACAGAATTAGTTTTAGTTTTATTTCATTTCCATTAGTTGTAATTTTTATTTTATCATTTTAAAACCTGAAATATTTCTACTATTCTATTTATCGTTTAAGGTCTACTTAAAACTATTCAGCTTCCGTATTTGGGAATACTCGTATGTGTGTGCATATAAGTGTATTCTTATCAAAGGCAGAAGAACCCACTCGAAAATTGCTGACAGTGTATTTGGCTTTCGGTTTTCATATTTGACATTCTTGTTCCATTTCATTGTTGTTGTCAGTTGTCAGTTGTTATTGTTGATTTTGAATTAAGTTTCCAGCCCGCAACAAACGCCCGCACACATTATTGTTGCTGTTGTTGTTGTTGTTGCTGTTGTTGCTGTTCTTGTTTTTGCAATCTGCCATTTTGCAGCTGTCGTTTGTTGTTTTTGTTTTTTATGTTTTTGTGCCATTTGTTTTTAGCTCCTTTTTTGGCAAACACGAATACGAATTCGGATGCAAATGCAAACGCGACATTTTCATTGTTGGCGCTTTGCAGCAATTGTTGTTGCTGCTACTGTTGTTGCAACAACAGCAACTCATCTGTCATTCAAAGTCACGGTGCATGCAATTTTTCGTTATCATGACTTTTTCAATTCCAATTTTCGACATTGCCAGCATTGGAAATGTGGCATGTGGCAATCACATTGCCACCTGCAACACCAGCACACATCGACTTGTTTGCATTTCAATTTGATTGAATATATATTTCATTGGTTTGCCGATGTGCGATGCGTCAAATCTATTGGAATATGCAAGCAACAACAACAACCACAACAACAACGACAGTCAAACGCGGTCTGTGCAGCTTTTGGCCTGCAGTTTGTTAAATGTTTAAGCAGAGCTTTAGTTTCCACTGAAGCTTCAGCACAGTCCCACCCTCCGCTCCTCCGCTCTCCGCTCTCCTCTCCCCGCTCTCCACTCACCTATTCCACACCAGACCTATTTGTATAGCGTTGAACTAAGCTGCTCCGCTGCAGTTTCGTGGCAGACTTAGCAGCAGCTCGTTGAATTTTTATAACGTGGCCACACACATACACAACACACACACACACACACACACACACATACTCATTTTTACATAGTCATTTGCTTGAGCTTTGCACAAGCGAGGGTGTTCATAATATGTCTTTAAAGGAATAAAGTCTGCGAGTTAGTATTAAAACTATCTTCATAATACTTTGAATGTATCCTACTATTTGCCGCTGGCAGTATATAAGTCGGAGATGGATCTATCAGTTGACTATCATTATTATATTTATTAAATACTTAGCTGCCATGCGAATGATCCGTCAAACAACATTTTGTTTAGCAAGATATTTTAATCGAACTCGCTGAAAATGCTTGCTTCTCAGTCTTAGGCACAATTTAATGGACCTTTTATTTCATATAGCTTTCGTAGCTCTTTTTTAATTTCAAGATTCTGTTCTGCAAAGATTTGTAGTCTTTGGCTTGCCGTTCTTTCTTATACAAATGTTTTTTTTTATTTTAATTTGTGTGAATTGAGGACGATTGCAAGTTTCTGAAGAAGTAGTTAAGTTAGCTTCAATAACTTATTTTTCAAATTGCATTTTCAACGACTATAATGCTGTAAAAATTCGTATCTTTTGAATGTGATCATATTAAATGCCTCTTTAATTACACTATAGAGTTTTCTACAATATTCAATATATTTAAAAAATAAAACAACTCTTACTGATTATACTTTACTATCTTTAGTTATTAAAATAATGGTTCTGAGATGTCTAAAACTGCCCTCTATTAATACTATATAAAGTAAGAGTGGGTGTATGTGCGTGTGTGTGTGTGTGTGTGTGGGGGTGTGTATTCGTTTGGAGCTACGTTGTCCAACCAGCTCAGTGGAGCATAATTTTTGCGGTTCCTTTTAAGTTTGCATATCAATCGAAAATTTATATGATGGTAAAGCGCACACAAAACTCAACTTCCACCAAACCCTAAGCGCAACCCCAAAGCCGCAACAGCAGCCCCCAAGCAAATGCAAATACCATATGCGATATGTGTATGTATATATGTATGTGTGTGTATGGGTGTGTGTGTGTGCGCGCGCATACATTTGCAAAAATGTTTTATATGCAAATCCAGATGCGGAGCCGGTGCCAAAGTTGAAGCAGCAGCCGCAGCAGCAGCAGCAGAAACAGAAGCTGAAGCACAAAATGAGGCAAAGCCATAAAAAGAGGGCAGCGCAATTTTTCTAGCTTCAAGTTGAGGTGTAAGAGGTGTGTGTATGTTGATGTGTGTGTGTGTGTGTATGTTTGTTTGTTTGTTGTGCGCCATATTAAAAATGGCGGCAAGCGGTTGGGTTGTTGTCAGGCAAAAAAAAAAGAAACACAAGTACAACAAACGTTGCTGTTGCTGTTGCAACTTGTCTAGAACGGCAGCCAACCCCACAGCCCACAGCCCACAATTCCACGATGCCGCAACAGCCACTCCCCCTCCACCTCCCCGTCCCGCTCCCACACCCCCCGGCGCCATAAATCCACCACCCAGAGTCACCCCTTTGTAGCCCAGCTGAACACTCTGCACTTGTCGCTCTTTTGCTACCCTTTCTCGAGGGTCGCTGTTGAATTGTTGCCAGCACCTGCGACTCAACGAGTCGTCGACAGAAGCTTTACTGTATGTGTGTGTGTGTATGTGTGAATCCAACCGAAACCCCCCACCCCCAACTCTCTTCTAGTCAGACAGCAGCGAAAATTGTTGAGGGGAGATTTATGCAGAGCTGAGCAAAAATAAACCCAAAAGCAAAAATGGTGAACAAAAGTGCGCAAGCAACAAATGCAACAAGAACAACAATTGCTTAAAATAAGTACAATGAAATACTAAGAATGGTTGAGCCGAGCTTAGACGACTCAAAATATGCGCTACAATCTGACGGCATTATCTTTTACTCCTATGATTTAATAATTGTAAAAATATCTTTTGTAAGAGCTTGTTTGATGCTTATGAAAATATAGAAAATGTTTATGTTATGGCTACAACTTTTGCTGGAAATAATTCAAGATAAATAAACGTAAGGGGAATACAGCATTTGAATACCGTATGATATAGTAGATCGATACTAATGATTCTTTACCCAAATGTGAGAAGCATAATAAAAAGAATATTTATTTTGTTTAGTACTAATAAAAACAGTCGATTTTCATATTTTCATGAAAGTTTTCTGCAGACTTCGTTGATTGTCTGCCGTGTCTTCAAACTAATTTAAAATGATTTGAAAGCCTATAAACTTTACAAACGTTGTTCTTGGCTAATTAGTTACCAACAATTTATAAAGTTAATAATATAAATGATGGCCCCATCATTAAAAAGCCACTTTTCTGTTTATTAGTTGAAATACATACAATATATTATTATTAATTCCATTTATCAGAATACTTATAAAATAGTAAATATTCCTTAAAAATGTTCTATCATTTAGAAACCTTTGCTACAAACTAAAAAGTCACTTTTCAAAAATGTTATGAACACCACGAGAAAAAAGGTGAAAAACAACGAACGCAATAAAAGGGTACAAGAAAGCTGGCGCTGAGGGGGTGGCAGCCCCAAGCGTTCTCTCTGCGCCCAACTAAATAGAGTAAAAGTTTGAGGGTTGGGGCTTAAAGGGAAGTTCCAAAACATAATGCCAAAGATAAACCGTTCGGCTTTGCCATGGCTAAGAAGGAGAAAGCGAGACGCAAATTATTTTGGTTTTGACGGTTTTTTGTCAGTCTTAAGCTTTGCCGCCAACTTGGCAACTTTTGATCAACCCTTTCGGGCCACTCGTTGCCTGGGCTTAACCCTTGACATATGTATGTATATTGGGTGGATGGAGGTTGGGCTGTAGGTGGGGGATTATACATATTATCACTGCCATATTGTCATTAAGTTTAATGCGGCTGACAAATGTAGCAATTCTCTCAAATTTACTGGAAGATGCAGCACAACAACAACAAAAAAAAAAAAAAACAAATAAAAAAATGCGTCGCGTGTTGCCGTTTGAATTGAATGAGTCGCGTTTCCGGCATTCTTTCTGGCCTTAGCCGATTGCAAATGCGTTGAAGCGGCAATGTTGCAACCCCTATGGAAGAAGAAGCAGAAGCAGAAGCAGTAGAAGAAGTGGTGTCCAAATCAAATCCTCAAATCCCACCAGTCACAGTCAAACATTACATAATTGCTGGGCGCGGCAACGCCCACAATTCTTTATTTCGTTCTTGTTTTTTTTTTTTGTTTTTTTTTTTTTTTGCATTTGTTGGCTTTTGTGCGGATTGACGCCTAATCAAGCGGAAGATTTTGAATGCATCGCTGGAGTCGAAGTTGGAACCGGTGGGTCTGAGTGGGACTCGGGGTCTGAGTCGACATCGGTTAACACCCACAGTGAAAGATGCGTGGATGCGGGATGTAAGTGTGCTAAGTGTTGTCATTTTGGTGGCAATAAAAGTATATTTTTGACAGCCACATAAAAATAAAAGACTAGTTAAAATATTTGAGTGGGTTGTAAGCGACTGCTTTATGCTCTGTGACATTTCTATTAACAGCTGCATAAATGAAGAAGGCCTATTTACCTATTGAGTTAGGCTCTTTGAAATTATGGCTCTGAAGGCAATGGCTTCAAAACTGTAGATGATGACAATTGAGCAAGCCCCTCAGATATCTAGCTACAAAATGAGCAGACTTCGAAGTAAATATATAGAAAAACTCTAATGCTATGGGTGATGTGGACTTTTGATGATTTACGGATCTTTAACAATCTACCTAAAATTAGTATTTGCCTTGAAATCTAGAACAATTGGCACTTAGTCAAAATATACTCTATTTAACTTCGGCATTAGAGTATTAAGCAACAAAAAAAAAGTGTCGTCGTCATCGCATCAGCCACGCCTCGCTGCCTACGCTTGGGAGGGAGTGGCAAGAAGGCGTTGCCTCAGCGCGGCTGTTGCGATTTCGCCATCTTTAGGCCATCTCCGTGGCTGAGAGTCACAGCTAACGGATCCTGGGCGTAGGTCAGCATTGCAGAGGCAGAGAGGCATTCAAGTGTGTGCACAACAACAGCAGCCTCTCCTCTCTGTCCAGCTTCCACTCGGCTGCTCTTCGCATTGTTGCTGTTGCTGTTGCTGTTGCTGTTTCTATGACCTTTATGCCACTTGATTGTGTGCCATAAATCACGCATCGTTTGACAGTCGCCGCCCCCAAACTCACACACCAACCAAAAGAAAGAGAAGAAATCCTTGCTCGACTCATTAGCGGCGCCAGGTGCAACTGGAGGCACGTGTCCGCTGCCTAGAAGGCTTCAAAGTGAAAGTTTATACACTTTTAATTAGCACTAATGATGAAAGACAAGACGAGCAAAAGCATGGGATGTGGATGGTGATAGGGAACTGGAGCTGAAAGTCAAGTTGGGAGGCTGCGGTATTGTATTGACTTACAGGCAACTTAAAGCAGTCGCCGAGTTCTTCTTCGCAAATTTATTGTAGGCAATAATCCTTAAAGTTTAAGTTACATTCCAAAGATAAGGTGCACAGGATTCAGATTGGGATTGGGATTGGGCACATGACACACTCCAGACTTTTGCTCAAAAGAACAAAAAATAAAACTCTCAATAAAAACTCTCGACAAATAACAAAGGAACAAAAATAAAAACAAAAACAAACTGAAACTGAAACTGAAACTCAAAGCAAAACCAATACGAAATACGAAATCCGAAAATGACGATGCCGATGCCGACGGGTCGTTTTAATTGTCGTTCGCTGCGTTTTTACTTATACCCTGTGACCATTAAAAATGTACACCAAAAGTGTATCATCAAGTTGTAGCAGCTTTGTTACGGGACAGGAGAGCGACATGTAAATATTGAAGCTAATAATTATATACAACGTGTATCGTAATTACCACGTCAATTTTAATTCAAATTCGGCAAATTTACTCAGTCTTTCAAAATTCGCTTCGATTTGAAGTCTTCTTTTTTGGGAACACCTTGGAAATATTATCAGATATTATTATTGTTATAATTAGATACCAATACAGATGCAATACAAAATGCCTTTGATGTTGTGGCACTGATTTTGTTGGTATCAGTGTATTTTTGAATGAAGTTTTGAAGTCTTTCAAATTTGAGAAGGTTTAGATAATTGGCACGGTAGTCATATAAGCTTAAAATAATATTCTTGTATCATAAATTCATTAGTTGCCTATTAATGTATTCATTTAAGAGAAGGTAAGCAAATATACCAGCTGACAGGACTTTCGTCTTCCAATTCTTTAATTGATAAACATATTTATTCACCCAACTTTTTAGTTCTAGTCGATTGATTGGTTTTCTATGCACATGTTAAGCAAACTTAAGTTTAGATAGTGTTTTAAGACCGAATTCGTTTCTGGCTCTGAATTTGAATTTGTTAATTTCGGTTAATAGTTGTAGATACGGATTGATTTGCTGCTTCTAACTAGAAGATCAAAAGCGGATACTGAGTATCTTTGAGTCTGTCACACTTTGCTTGAGAACACCAGGTTGCTTTTATTGTTTTAGGCGCTGCGCAGGCGCAGTCGCTGAGTCAGCGACCGGTTGCGAGTTGGTTGTGGTCCGACTGGGGTCCGGAGCTGTTGTTATCAGTGCAGGTTTAACCGAACCTATAAACAACCGCGCGGAATGCCATGCATAAATGTCCCCAAATTAGATAAACATGGCGCCAATGCAATCGAACCGCGAGACGCACACACAGCTGCCCAAGCTGAGCCGAAGCTGAGCCAAACCCAAACCCAAACCCAAACTCAAATCCAACACTAAATGTTGAGGTCGCCATTTCAAGGCGTGTTTCGTCTCCCTCTCTCGCTCTCTCTCTCTATCCCGCCTTGGACGCCTCTCATTTTGTAACTGCCGACAGACAGTTGTTGCTTATTCTTCTTCATCTTCTTCGTTGTTGTTTCTGTTGTTGTTGTTCTTTCAGTTTTATCTTAATACCTTTCCTAATTTCTGCGCCGCACCGAAGTCGAAGCCAAAGCCGCAGCCGAGGCAAGAAGAGCCGCCGGCTGGCGCTAATTTGAATAGATGCGACTCAATGGCAGCGACTCTGTCTACCTCTAGTTCCATTTTGTTGCTGTTGCAGTTGTTGCAGTTGTTGCAGTTGTTGCTGTTGCTTGTACGCCTTATCAGCGTACAAATTTTCGTTTTGATAAGACGACTGCGTCCAGTGGTCAGCAAAAGGAGCGCGATGTAAATGCTACAACGTCGGGTCAAGGCGGGCAGTAATTAGTTTTTATATGTTGTGCGCAATGGAAAGTTATCGTTGGTGTCCCAACAGACAAAGAAAGTTTATATATATATACGAGTATATATATAACCATAAAAATACATCTAACTGCAGCAGATGTCTTCAGCTAGTTGGAAATAAAGTGATAACAACTAGTTTCGAATGTTTCCAAAAACACTCTTTGCGTATTTTAAATGACTAGAAAAATGAGAAATGTAAATGAGAAAAAAGTGTTGAAAAAATTGCATATCTTAGTAATTAGTATATATTTGGAAGACAAATCCAAAATGGAAGACGGAAAATAACCAAAATGGTATTTGTAAAAGAAATGAATGTAGCTGCTTTGCCAAAAAAAAAGAAGAAGCATTTCTGAAAAGCTTTAAGACTCGTTTATCTAATAAAGTTGTATGTTTAGAAATCATTTTTATTCAAAAACAACCGGCTTGAATCATTTTATAACTTTGATCATTTTTGGTCAACCTATTAAAAAGCTATAAAAAAAACATTGATTAGACTCAGGTACGAAAACAAAAAATACACGTTTTGGCAGTATCAATATATACTCGTATATGGCAGATCAACAGATTTCTGCCAATAACATCATTGCACTCCGAAATATCAATCTGCATTGTAATCCAATATGCTACAATATTTTGTGCAAACTGATAAGGATGGCTTAATTACAGCTTACAGCTTTACGGTCGACACGCACTTAGCCCTGTCATGTGGGTGTTGCAGGAGGGGGTGGGGTGAGCTGCGTTGCTCGCTTGTTTTTCGTGACATGTGTTGCGAGTTGATAGCGTAACCCCCGACCCTCTCCGCCTATCTGCCTGCCTTGTCAGAGTATTGAGGCTGGCCGCAGTTGCACCCACCCCATCCGAGAGAAGTGGCAAAAACCGAACAACCCAAAAGCACCAAAAACCCAAAAGCCTCACTCAATAGCCCAAGTCATAAATTTCACTCCTGCGAAACACATGAATTGCATTTCCAAAGCAAATTCCCCCTCCCCACCCCCCCACTCGACACAAAACAACAACATGGAAAATGCACAAAATATTGCGCGTTAAATTCAATTTTCAGCGCAACCCCCCGAAAAACAACACAATACAAAGCAAAAAAAATGAAACATTCTCTTGGGCTTAATGCGGGGGTGTCCTTGCGACATGAGCCTTATTAGTTGATTACAGGACGCATTATCGTGATTATCGCGTATGTTCGCCAAGAGACACACAGGCCCATAAATAAATTTGGCAGCTCTACTCCCCCCCATTCGAAAAGGGGAAAAGGGGTGTGTCCACACACAAAAAGTGCACTGCAATTTCCAGCTAATAGTTTGATTAATGGACCGGGACAGCAACAGTTTCCACTGCCTCGAATCTGATCTCTATAAGGAACCCTGCTCGACCTAAGCCCTATAATCATCCGCAGGATTTATGCTGAGCATGCGGAACTCTTCTCTCTATTGGCTTTTGCGGCCAGCGGCTGCACTGATTGATAAGATTAGAGCTGTAAATAGATTATGCATGGAAATGATATGGAAAATGTG
The DNA here is from genome assembly GCA_035041595.1 of Drosophila basisetae. Taxonomy (NCBI): domain Eukaryota; kingdom Metazoa; phylum Arthropoda; class Insecta; order Diptera; family Drosophilidae; genus Drosophila; species Drosophila basisetae. The sequence continues at coordinate 5,118,089 of JAWNLB010000123.1, read as the reverse complement.
CAATATGAAACAAATGTTGACATTTTCAACCAAAGACCGAACAAGTGAGCAGCCAGTGGCAGTTAAACATAGCCGACTGCTTAACACGCTTAACTTTTAGAAACTGTCTCTTGAGTTGAGTTGAGTAAGTAGCTTGTTAAGAAAATCCAAGTTATATTCATGTTGGCCTTAATCTGTAAGCCAAATCATGAGCAAAAAGCTTTTGCTTTTGAAAATGTGTTCATTTTTGAGAAAGTTTTGGCTCTTAAAAGTCTAGATCCATGTCCAGATAATACTGGGCTCTCGACACAAAATAGCGTTTTTTTTAAATTTTAATGTAGCCTTGATCTAGAGCTCAAATTCGGACCAAAAATGCATTGCTTTTGAAAATGGGTTCATTTTTGATAAAGTTATAGCCTTAGGAAAACCCAGACCCATTTCCATAGGATATTTTTTGGGCTACGATTTTGACATATTTTTAGACCCATAATCACAAGCTCAATTTTGTATCAAGTATTCATCTGGAGGTCGGACTATGATTCAAATAAGTTCATTTTTGACAAAGTTTTGACTGCGGAAAGTTTAGAATAATGTTCGTAAGCAATTTTTGATTACTATGATTTTGATATGTGTTTCGACCCAGAAATACATTCTCCAGAGGTGAAACCATTATCAAAAGGTGCCTGCCTTTGAAAATCAATTCCTTTTGGACAAAGTTACTGGAAACAAGCCATAATATATTTTCCACTTGAGCAGTCTTGTTAAGACATAGCTCTCGATTTGGGTAGACTAAAATCCGTCTACTAGCATTTAACCAAATTTCGACTCTCTAACTGGACAAACACTGCTCAAAACTAGAGCAATCTATTTTTCCTTCGAATTCGAGGTATCAAAATTCCTTGCTGGCGCCGTGAAATTTGAGGCTAGTTGTTGCTGCTGCAGCTGACCAAAAGAACTCAACTGCAACTGACATCTGCCGCTGACTGGCACACGTCTAAAGTGAAAAGGGGTTGTGGGTTACGGTTAGGGTTAGGGCTGGGGCTGTGGCTGTGGCTGGGGTTGGGGTGGGGGTAGCGGCGGGTTGCAAGTGTAAACTGCAGCATATTTCAATGTTTATTGCTCGGACTCGTCAAAAATTTCCACACTTTTGATTTTGTAAAGGATGCACGTCGAGTGTGTGGCTGAATATTGAACTGAGTCGCGTGTTGTCCTTCGAGTGGCTGCCACAAGCAGCAGCAGCAGCAGCAACCACAGCCACACTTGAAACACAGTTGCCGTTTTTGTGTTGTTGTGTTTGTTGCATGCCACAGCAACATCGAACCGAAATGCGCTGCGTATTGCTTTTATTGGTTTTCTACAAATATTTAATGGATTTCAAGTGGACGCGCTCTTGTTGTCGTCCCACTTCATAATTCTTTCTTTTATTTTTGTTTCGTTTTCATTTTCCACAAAGGGTTGCCAATCGCATCCGAAAGTTGGTTTGCTGAGTGAGTCACATTGGAAGGGAACTGCAACTGCCAAATGTTTCTACTAGCTCTCAAATGTAGTTCAATGCCAGCTGCCAGTCCAGCAATACCATTGGATAACTTTACATAGTAAAATTAGAATACAATACTAGATCTGATCACTCATTAGCATATTATTTTTGGAAACTGCACAATCTTTCTTCAAATTTCGCTTATAAAATAATATTCCAATTATATTAAATTAAAAGGAAATCATGTTTTTATTTTTATTCTAGATGACAAGTTAAGAATGACAAACCATTTAAAAATTTACTTCCAAATTAAATCGTTTTCGTTATTTAAAATAACGATGATTTTATGACTTGGCATGGAATTTATATTGTTTTAAAAACGTAGAATTCAAAGAATGCCGTCAAGCAAAACGGAATAATTTTCTGTCAAATACAAAGAGTTGATTAAGACTTTACACCACAACCAAACCAGCAATAAAAATCAAGATCGCCTCAGTTAACCAGTTTTTAGAGTTGAATGTTTTAGAAGAACACTTCTGGGGTCTCGAAAACTATTGCAAGTCTTGTTAAAGTAAGTTAACCATCCTGTAGCTGAACTCTTTGGTAATCAAGGATAAGCCATTCCCTGCAATTCCTTTCATAAGCTAACCAATTTGTAATACACTCTATGCGTTCAACCCTTCTGCAGTCAAAAGAAAACCCAAATTGCTTATCTTTTGCTTACAAACATGGTTAAGAGCAGGAAATAGCACACGCTGCGAGCAGCTAGCACTTCCTAGTTGGGTGATTTATAACTGTGATTTGGAATAGAGACTGGCTACAGGTAGAGTTAGTAGGTAGCCTGATTGCCAGCCTGCCGCGACTGGTGGTGACTCGCATACCAAAGCCATGACGCAACAGGAGAAGACGATCGACAATCGACGAGTGAAAGATGCGCTCATAATGAAATAGGTGCAGCGAATGCGACGGCGACGGCGACGCTGACGTTGACGCCAGCGGCTTATTGCGGTTGACTCGCCAGCCTTGTGAGTCCGAACAGACAGCGGGACAGCAGGACAGAGGGACAGAGGGACGAACGCACTCGGTGGGCGATCATTAGGGCTAAAAAGACTTGGGCCGCGTTGTCGCGCCGCATTGATTGTGGCCAATAAATACGCAATTGATTTCGGGGCTTCTGGTATTGCGTGTCTCCGACTGACGACTCCGACGGACGAGTGCGTCGGTCGACTGCAGGTAAACAAACGCCTTATCAGGCAGCAAACGCGAATTCCTGACGTGCGGACAACCTTAAGCGTTCCTTAAGCACATTAGCGTAGTCCCCGACAGCAGCAGCAGCAGCAGCAGCAGCAGCCGCAAGAACGCTTCACCTTATGATTTATTGGTTCGTTCGTTTTTGTTTTTTATCGACACAACTCTCCACGGCGCTATGCCTAAGCGGCTTACGCGAGCCCCATAGCTGCCCCAACTGCCCCAGCTGCCACAGCTGCCTCGCGAGAGCCTCGACTGGGCAAAAGAGAGTGACAGAGATAGCGGCAGAGTGCCAGAACTTCAACTCCCCAGCTGCCGGCTCAAAAGTTTCTCTCCACTCCAACTTTATGCGCTTAAAATAAAGCTGGCAAGGGAAGGTGTAAAGTATAGAAAGATGTGTGGAGAGAGTGGTGGTAGCCGTATTATAAATGTACATTGCAAACTCATTTTGTATTCGTAAAATATTTAATATTTCTTGAATATGATTTAATTTGAACTTTTTATGGAATTTTAGCGTGCAGACTTCCGCAAAACAAATATCAATAATTGGCATTACAAAATGCCAGAAATACGAAAGGGAAACTGAAAAATGTGTGTGCTTTCGGCAAATGCTAAATATTATTTAGTATTAAATAATTTCATTTTCTTTAAATGATTTTCGTGGAGTTTGTAAAGCATTAAATGAGACGTTTTCTACCTCATCAATTATGGATTCTCAATAAACATCAGCAGCCGTTTCAGTATATCTTCGGCTCACAGTTCGCTTTTGATTTTCATAGTATTGAAACTAAGTCTCGAGCCTCACATTTTGATACACTTGAATCCCACGCAATCAGTGAATTTTATAAGAAATTCAACAAACGATTTGTATTTGTATAGTTATGGTTTCCCCTCTAATTAATCAGTGATTTAAGAATTTCTCTGAAAACTCGAGTTGCGATTCATTCATGTCTTTAATTTGTCTTGAATTTATTGTACGCAGAAAAAGTCGAAGGAAAATGTGAAAATGCGGCGTTTGCGGCTGTTGGCAAAAGCGTGCATAAATTGTCTGTGGTAACAGCAACAAAAACAGCAGCAACAACAGCATTAGTGACTTGTAAGCGCATATGAATAAATTATTGACACACACACACACACACGCACACACATACAGAAAACATGTAAGAACAGTGCGTGCAAAAAGCAAAGCGCCAGTCAGAGTCAAAGCCACAGTTGGCACAAACGCATTGCCTTTGAAGTCAGCAGGCACAGGCAGAGTGGAATAGAAACGGGAGCTGTGGTGTCCAGTTTGTGTGTGCGGGGACAACCCTCAAACGAGGACACGGACGCAGGACACAGGACACAGGACACGGCATTATGCGTCCTCGTCCTCATCGTTGTGTATGCCATATGGTGGCTATTTTGGTGATTAAGCAGATGATACTTGGGTATACTTGCTGCACACACAACGCACACACGCCACTTCAGTGGCAGTCAAAGGGCAGCAAGCCAACTCTGCTCAACTCAACTCAACTCGACTCGACTCATCCCTGCTCTGCCTCACTCTGCCTCAACCCCCCCAAAAAACACAGCCCTTCCACGGCAGACATCGAAGCAGCAGGAAAAAGTTCGTCGTCATGTCGTCGACGGCAACTGGAATCATAAATTTTGTAACCCTCCTGTATTACAAGAGCTACTCTCTCTCAACTTCCAGCGAGTAGTTTCGCTTGGTAGTAGTTTCATTCACCACATTCGAGTGGACTTTTTGTGTGTTCTCGGGTAGTTAATGCCGCACAAATTACAGCTGATGACTAAAGTCGAAGTCACAGCCAACTGCCCCAAACAAAACGCCAGGCAAAACATGCGAAAGCCTCTACAGTTAGCGACTCTTTAATGGGCTATATTCGATTACAATTGCATTGTGAATCGAAATGTTTTCAGCCATCGAATTGACAACTCCAATAACTCATTGGAGTAGTTTTCAAGTGGCAGGAAAGTATTTGCCGATCGCCAGATAATACTCCCTGGCAAACCAGCTGGAGATGATTCAACTGTCTGAAGCTGGGTAGAAACTTGCAACTTTGAAGGTGCCATGGGAAATGTATTTAAATCAGCTATTTCATTTACCAGATCGGAATCAGAATTTTTCGTTGTAGAAGAATTAACTTTATTTGTTAATTTTTGTAACTCTAAATTCAACACATATTTGATTTATACAAATAAATCATTTGATCTTAGAATAAATAAGTTTAAATTCAATTTACAACGGAAAAAATTAAGCTAATATTTGGTAAAACATATTTATTCAAAAACTGTATGCATTATATAAACATATTTAGCAGATGTAAATCACTAAAGTATGCTACACACACACACACACACTCGCTTGCTGGCTTGTTGTGCACACTAAAATGGGATTAGTTGTGTGGCATGTGCAGAAAAAAGAAGAAGAAGAAGAAGAAGAAGTAGGGAAAACAGATGAAATCACTTAGTGCAGCCGTAATTATGATTGTTGTGCCAATCATTGCGTAAAGGTCGAAATTGTAATGTGCACAATCATAATAGAGTCATAATCCACCACCAAAAAAATGTCGAAGAAAAATGTGACAACTGCCATTCCAGGGTTTCACTTCGTTTTTTTTTTTGCTATTTTCCCAGGCAACCTGTGAACTTTATAGAGTATACGGTGCCACAGAAAACAGAACTCCCCTTCAATCAGCGAAAAATAACATGATGAAGTGCTGCAAGTGCGCCGCATGTGTGCCACGTCCTGTGTCCTGTGGCACCGCTGTGCGACAAGCCGTTAATGAGCAAATTTCGCCACAGACGGAAAAATATTAGCCACAAAACACGCCCCGCATAAAAAAATTGATAAACGCTTGCTGGGGGAAGGACAGGGAATTGAAAGCGTTGCACGCGCCGCACGCCGCAGCGTGACGGCAAAAAGCGAAGAAAAAAATAAATAAAATAAACGCTGGCAATATGGGCAAAAACAATTTCCCAGGAAAGTGTTGAGCATTGCGCCATAAAAGTCAAAGGATCAACGCCTGTGAATTAACCAATGAAAAAACGGAACTGCATAAAAAGGAGCAGCAGCAGAAGCGACAAAGACACACGTGCAGCCGTAATGAAAACAGAAACGAAGCAAAGCCCCGGCCACAACCCAAAGATGAAGTGCCATGCCATGCCATGCCATGCCATGCCAGGCCCAGGCAGGGCAGTCTATTCCCCAGGGGGGGGAGTCACAGTTACAGTCGCTGTCGCAGTCGTAGTCGCCGTCCACCGGAGTCGAAGTCGAAGTCAGCCGGACGGATTGGCACGTGGTCGGACACGGACGACGCTCGCCTTCGGTCGCGTGCCCAACAAAAACAATAGGCCCAAAATTTAACGAACGTCGGGCAATCAGGAAGGCGCTGTGGCAGTTGACAGTACACTCAACGAAAATATGCCATTCAGCTAGATAATCGCAGAAAATTCCAAGATGCCTTAAATAATTTATGAATTTATTGAATACAGAAAGTCATATATAATTTATTTCTATTTCTGTAAGACATATTCATAACATAAGGAAAAATGAAAATTTGTTTAAAATTCATTTCTTGATTTATTAAACATATTTTAGAAAAGCTGAAATATTTGGACTTGAATTGACAGCCCCAAGAAGTATTATGTGTATTTTCAGTTAATTTTGTACATAATTTTAAAGTGAATAATCTTAATGGAAATTCATAAATGCACAATTCATAAACGTGAAGACATATTTACGATTCTCAGAAAATAATACTAATAGTGAAATTCATTAAAAAATCATCAATTGAGAGATGCATTTATTTAGCAAATAGTTGTAGTTAGACACACATATTTTTCTCAGTGCAGGGTAAGGGCTGCGCCTAGTGTAGCGGGGCTTGCACATAATGTGCGTCTTCCTCTCGCATCACAAATTGTTAGTATAAACAACAATTGTGCGCACACGTGTCGGCCATTGCTGAAAGTTGCCCAAAGTTAAGCGCAGCCTGGCAGCAGGACAAGTGCAAGGCGTTGCCAAGGACGACCCACAATGATGTGGTTCAGTGTTCAGTGATGGGGTGTGGTGGCGTTGGTGCGATGCGATGCGATGCGCACTCGAAGTACACAATTTATTAGAGCAATTGATTTGTAGATTTAGATCGATGTCCCGCAGCCAAATTGCACAGTTCCTGCCGCGGCACGCGCCATTCAATTGTCGCCATATCCAAAAGTGATTAACGCATTATGCGACTCATTTTCCCACTCAACACCCCCCAATGGCAACTGCGAATGCAAATGCAAATCGAATCAGTTAGCTCGGCGCTCTCGGACACATTTTGGCACATTGAAACAATCTTAGCTTGCTCTTACCTGCCCGAGGCCCGCGACGGTTGGCTAAGCGGCTTAGGCCACATTTAACGCTTCTTGGGCAAACACAAAAGCCGGCAAAAGCAAAGCCGCTCTCGCAGTTTACAGGCGTGAAAAGCGCAGGCGGCAATTTTCCTTTGGACCCAAAGAAAAAACAAAAAACTTCTTTGGCTCTATCTCTCATGTTACAATCTGTATATACCACATACATGGACTGCTATCCAACAATCCGACTATCCGATTAGCCTAATGCCCTGCATCTTTACTGCTGATGATGCTGATGCTGATGCTGATGATGCTGCATTATGTCATTTGCTTTTTTCTACACCTTTTCCTTTTCATTTTCATCTTGTTTTTTTAAGGTCTGCTTATCGCCCGATCGGCGATCGTTGCAGCTGCCCCTTCACAACTGAGACGCCTCTGGCTAACTGACTATGACTCAATTGTATCTGATTTTTGGGATTCTTAAAGTAGAATGTGCAACAATCGTTGATCTATCAACGGCTCATGGCTCAAAACAGTGCTACAAGTTGAAAGGTTGTTTAATAAAATCCACTTTTCAGTTTCGGCATTAAATTTCCAACCTTGGCAATCAATAATATATTCACAGCACAAACTGAACGTATTCGATTTCAATCTAGATTCATTTCTGAGGTTACTGGCTCATGGCTCTTGGTTTGGCCATAAATTTAATTATAATTTGTAGGTGTAATATTGATGTAACATTGAATATAGTTTTGTTATATACAATTTTTATTTTCAATTAACAAATTAAATTTGATGTTAAAAATATTTTATTACTATATTCGACTTAATTTTGTACTCTATTAGTTATTTAAATGCCGACTAAAATGCTAAATTAGAATTAATTTAGTTTTTATTTATCTTTATTGGATCTGATTTTATGTACTTAGGTTTATTCATTCATCGAATTTGTTGTCTCAATTCCCATTCACATTTCAAACTTTTAACTTTCTTATAACTATTAATTTATTTATTATTTTATAAATTAATCAACACTTTCCATTAATTTTTACTTATTCTTAACCATTTATTCTATCTTCTATCTTCTAAACTGCACTTCCACTATTTATGTGGAATTCATCTCTCAAATATATCAATTATATATTTTCCATATAATTTTCTACTAATTTCAACGGATAGAAAAATCTCTTATCGAAATAGCTATCAATATAAATCCGATGACTGTTCATCTTTCCCTCGACTGTTATTCGAGTCTTGATGAATGCGCATTGCTTCGCCAGCTATGGGGGAAGGGGATGTGGCGGGGGGAATTTGTTAAACGCCACATTATGTCAATTTGCCGTCGCTCACCTTTGAGCACCTTTGATCTTCAAGCTGATCGAGCGCGCAACGCGACTTCTAATAACCCAAATGAAATTCAAGAAAAAAAAAACAAAAAAAAATGTTGAAAAAAATAATATTGAAATATGAATGCAAACAAATATCTTTAAATCTGCCGCTTCTTTTTGTATTTTTGTTGTTGTTGCTGTTGATGTTGCTGTGTATTTTGCGGCACGGCTCAAACGTTTCCGCGTTGCCGTTTGGGCATCTTTCGAAAGGGTTTTTGTTTGCGGCCACGGATTGACTACCAAGTAAACATGTCGCCACTTGACTGACAGCTGCCTGCCTCCAGCTCCTGCCCCTGACACCCCTACCTCTGGCTTTGATGCGCACCAAAACGCGCCGTCAGCTAATCAATGCAATTAGCCCAGCCGCAGACCCCGCCAACTGCCGCTTGCCCCCTGACAACCCCCAAAAATCGAACAAGAAAACAAAAAAATGTGGAACCTTTTAAAATGCCAAGCATTTTACACAGGTTACCCCCAAACAGCAACCGATCCCCTCCACCCCTCCACCCATCCCCTGGTCGATTTGAGCGACAGGCCGCCTACTTTTACTTCCTTTCGCCCCATGTTCGAATTATTGTTTATTTTGGTTGGCGTTGGCGGCCTGAGCAAATGGACTGCCATATATAAAAATGCACTCAGCTGGGCCTGCCTAGACAATAAATATGAATTTGAAAGTATGCCTCCAATTCCGCCTACTCCTCTTTCACCTCGAGGGCTCTGTGCCTGCCTGGCTGCCTGGCTGCATCCATTAGCTGCTGCCAGGCAGCATCTAAATATAGTTTGGTTGCAAGGAAAACGAGTCACATGATGAATGCAGCAATGCTGCTGCGGCCTTTGACTGCCACACACTTTTCCACATTTTCATATGGTTTACTTAGTTTTTCTAGATTTACTTTTCATTTTTTTGATTTTTTTTCGCATTTCTCTTAACACATTGTCGTCTTGGCTGTCAGGCGCATAATTGTGCCACATGTTCTACAAAATGTGTTCGCAGTTCGTTTGTCGCTCAGCCGCAGTCTTAAGTAGCAGCGCGATTTGGATTTTATCCGATCCACAATCGACCATCGACAGTAAAGCTGCCAACTCACGCCAAATCGAGCGGCATCGATTGCGTATCGATGCTACACAGCGCGAAAAGAAAGTAACTAATATTGGTTAGAGTTACAGGAAACATGAAGCCATGACGAGGTCTACTTTCTAGCATTTCCATTTCATTATCAATTTAATAATCCGACCAATTATTCCTAGAAGATATAGTTATGATATTTTTCCAAAGTGTTAGAAGCATAATATTACTTGTAACTGGCGTGTTTCTTTCGGATATCTTCGTAAACAAAAAAGAAAGAATCGTTCCTATGACAACTAAGTAATATAGTAATACGATCAAGCTGGGAAAGGCACGGATACAGTTCATGTTTCATAAAAATAGCTTTAAAACTGACGGAATAATTCGCACAGGAATAGACAGAAAGTCTGGTTTCGCTATATCGACCCGACTAGTGATGCTGATCAAAAGCACATATATACTTTATGGAATCAGAGACGTCTTCTTCAATACGTTTCAAAGTTCAAGTCAAATTCAGGCAAACATATAAGGAAAGGAAAAGAATATATTGATGGCAAAACTCTGTTTCAAGCAACAACAAGAACAATCAGATTTCAGATTTTAATTTGAGCTAAAAGTGCTATAGTAAAGATATTCTATTCTAGACTGAAACATTCTAAGATATCACGCCTGTTACATATATTTTTTCTCTGTGTACATTGGCCGCCGCTTGTAAAGTTGAAAAGCGGCGGCGGCGGCGTCTGCGATCGAGCCAATTTGTGAGTTATATCAGTAGATATATACTTATATTTAATGCTGCATCACGATCCGTTAGCGACGCCAGGGCTGAACTGACTGTCCGCCTGTCTGACTGGCTGACTGAGTGACGTGTCGGACCCCATGACGTTGGCATATTTGTGTTTTTTTCGACCGCTTTTAAGATTGAGATCGAGATTGAGACATTGAGATATTCTCATAATACGCGCATTTTGACTGCTGACTTGACACTGACATTGACGAACGTCGACTGCATTTCCTGTAACACCGAACAGGTGACTATCCCCTTCCCCCCTCTCCCTCTCCCTCTCTCTCTCGCTCTCTGTCTCTCTCTGTCTTAGTCTCTCTGGCTTTTGTGCTGGCTTATAGTTGTCTCTTTCGTGGCTTACACCTTTGCTCGGGTGCTGTTGACCGATGCGGGCGTCGCGAATTCATCAAGTTGACTTTTTTTTGTCAGCTTGTCAAACGGTCGAGCAATTAAAACCAAACAAAACCGTCGTCATTAAAGATTTGTTTTTTCGCTTTTGTTTTTGTTTTTATTCCCCTTTTTTACGACCCGCGCGTCTCAGCTTGGCAAATATGCAAACACTTTTATTGTACATTCGCATGCGCATTCTTCATCAAGAGTCATAAAAGTTAAAACAAAAAAAAAACAAAACAAGAAAGTAATTTTGGCACTAAGAATTGACGAAGTTTCAATACGCTTTTGATACATTTATCCCATCTTGTCCATTACAGATTTATAGATTTTTGAGTATTAAGTAAACAAATTGTTATTGTTGGACAAAAATTATGCTCAAGCAGTTTCTACGTCTTTTATAAAATATAAGAAATGAACTTAAAAACTCAGCGAATGCTTTCCATAACATGAAGCACACATAAATCCAGCTAGTTCATATTAGACCTAATGCATGATAATCCAATCCATTCTCTATAGGGCAAGCGTATAAACATTGAAGTAGCCATAAAATTGTTGTGTATAATGTCAATGTTTTCATCAGACGGAATCACTTGGGTCTGGTTTCGGTTTCAGTTTCGTGTTTTGTGCTTTGTGTTTTTTTCCTTTGTGTGTTGTATGGTTTTTTGTTTTATTTCTTTTATGTTTTTTTTGTTTTGTTTTTGGCGAAAGGTGTTTCCAAAGCAGTTCCTCTATTTGTAGTACAAATGTTAATTTATATTAGAAATACGTGCCATAGATTTGATTTATGCTAATCGAAACGCATAAAACGGACGCGAAGCTGAACATATGCAAAACGTTTGCTTGATTGCGGACCCGCAAAGCACCGATTATAGTTTAGAGCAGGAGAGGAGGGTGGCGACTAGTCGAAGGCTGTCTCATCTCGGCTGGCGAGTTGCGACTTGCGGCTTTTGGGGTTTTTGGGGGCCCATGTCAAACGGAAACCTCACACAAACGTTGCAAACTGCAACGTGGCCAACCTAATGGATTTCCGTTAGCCAGGGCGGAAGAGCATTGCCACTTGAGCAGTTTCAGCACCCCCTGCGTCGCCCCCAACCCCATTTCCTATCCATCCAAAAGCCCGCACGAAAATTGCAGCGCTTGAATGACATTTGTAGGCCTTCGGCATTGCTTTTCTCCTCTCTTCAAGTATCGCTAGGCTCTTTGTACAACTTGTAAGCGGTTTGTTTCTTTTTTTTGCTGTGGGTAAACCATTAGAGGGCAGAGTGGGAGTGTGCAAGTGCAACGTGAAGTTGGTGCAGGAACGTGTGGCAAGCAGTTGATGAGCCAGCTCATTGTACTGTGCAACTGCTGGCCAACAAACACACACACAAATTGACTGGGTGACTGTATTGTTGCTGTTTTTCACACCGGGTTTGTGGTTCTTGCTGTTTTTTCTTTTTTTTTCTTATTCGTGCACCTCGAAGACATCGCCAAAGCTCTTTTGTTGCTTTATATATTTTGTGAGACAAGTTGTGTCGTAGTACCGCCAGCTGGTTGTGGCAAGATTTGCTTGCTCGTCTGAATTCGAAGTTGATGAAAATCTCACAAGCAGTTGTGCCAGCTGTTTTTGGCTTAGGCTCTTAACTCTTGACGGTTTAATGAGTTGAGTATTGTAGTTAAGAGTAACAACATGTACCACAATAGTTATTGATTAGTTGCTGGTCTTAAAAGTTTAGGGAAAGTTAAAGGCATAAAAGTGATCATCAGATTAAAATATGTTTCTGGACAGGTAAAAATTCAGGTGATTCGATTTCAATTTTATGGAGATTTTATATTAAGATTATCGTTTATATTGGGCACATTGATCAACGCATTCGGAAGCTATAAAATTTGATTAGATAAAGCTAAGAAAATACTCATCAACAAATAAAGCATAATATGAATAAGTAACTAAATTTATTGCCGGTTGTCAGCTGCGACATTCAATACGGTTGAGGTGATTGCGATTAAGTCATTAAACTAAATAATACACATATATATACATATATTATAGATATATATATATATCATCTCTTCTCTTCTTCTTCACTTCTTAATGAGCTGCGCTGAAAATTTGTCTACTCTTTAATTATTAAATAGAATCGAAGTTGCATATTTTTTTGTTTTAAAGTTGTTGACTTATTTAACAGACTGTATTTTGATATTGGAACACTTACGCCTTTTTCGCCCGCATTAGCATAACAAACGCCAGGACACTCTATGGACTTATTGTTGTTGTTGTTGCTGAATTACAAATGATATTTGCACAAGGGCGCAGAGAAATATTGCATAAATTCACTTTTATTACAATGCGTCAAACAAAGTATACAAATACACCGAAGAGCACTACAAATACCATCACACACATACACACGTAATCATGTATATATATATATATATATATATGTATATATTTATATATATATATAGGCTGCTGTCTGTAGTAACGATATTTATTGCGCGTCGACGCCATTTTGTTTGAACCTTTTGCAATATTTATGCGTTGAAATCAACACGCAACACTCGGAAAATGCCAGCGAAAACCCCCAGCAGCAGCAGCAGCAACAGCAACAACAACAACAACATCTACAATTGTAAGCCCCAATAGCAACCCCTTACCCTCTGCCCCAATCCCCCCTGATCCCTCAACCAGTCAACCAGCTAACCAACCAGCCAACATGTTGGTTATCGTTATCCTTTCGACTTGACTGGCGCTACAAACTGTGCGCGTTTCTCCCTCGTTGAATACTTTAGCTGCCCCCCCCCCCCCCCTTCCTTACCCCGCTCTCTGCTACCCTTTCTATATGCCCCCCACGACTCGGCTCTTTCGTTGCGGCCCCATCGCTGTAATTACAATGCAGTTTAGGGTGCTGAAAGCTTTTGTGAAAATGTGCTTTATGAAATTATGATTATAGCTCAACAACTGCATACTGAATGTTTTTAGCTGGTTGGACCTGAACCTATGTTCTGGGTACTGAATATTCAGTACAACGAGTACACAGTCTGTACTCGCTACTAGTTACTAAAGGGGCAAGCAGTTGCCGGCGAGGGGGAGGGGATGGTGTGTGTGCAGTGGCATTTAAATGTGTGGCAGCTTGGGCAAATAATGAAAATGAAACAACACTTTGGTGCATTAAAAGCATTAAAAACAGTTTGCCACATAAATGTGTCCTTTCCTCCTCTCTCCCTCACTCACTCTCTCTCTCTCTCTCTGTCTCTCTTTATGTGCTGTGTTCTATGTGCGTATACATAATGTGCCTTTAGCCAGCACACATACGCCGCGTAGGCCGCCACTTGGGTTGTGCTGCAGACGAGGTCAAAATCGAGTCAAGCTACAATATTTTTCTGTGCTTACGCAGTTGTTGCTTTTTAATATAGATACTCTTTAAATGCAAGAACATATTCTTGAAAGTAAAACCAAGAATTTATTTCTTTAATTAAGTCAGTTTATTCTTGAATATTCTTTTCAGAATTAGTATTGTTTTGGAGCCCTAACTTCTCATTTTGCAAGCTCATCATTAGAAATACTTTTTTGACTTCAGATTGTAATTGTTTGTTTGAGGTTTCAATTTCGGATTTTTAGATGCTCGACTAAGAAATTGTTCAATCAAGACTCCCTGCTGTGTATATATTTTTGTCAATGTAAATATTGATAGAAGAAGCACTCGATTAATTTCCACACCAGGCTTGTCGAATAGCTTTAGTACACAAAGTATACGTATGCATATCGTATTGTATATGTGAGCAAATTGAACAGTAAAACTATTCATTTAATGGGATTACAAAGTTCTTGCATATTTCAGAATAATAAAAGTCTGCGTCAAATTCCAGGAAGAATTTACAGTCCTTAAGTGTTAAGCGTTGCCTGGAAAATAGAACTATAATAAAAAGTTGATCACATTTGACTAGCCATTAAATCTATAAAGTAGCCTATGATCTTTAAGATAAGTGTATGCCTTTTTAAAGACTAAAATATTTGCAGTGTAGTGAATTGTGTTAGGCATCAAATTATGCTGAAATATGAATTATATATTTTAAAGAGTTAAGGGACACAGAGAGAGTATCTTAGTCTCTTTGTAGTATGCCCCATTGCTGGTTTGACCTCGCACTAAGAGTCAGGCTGCATGCCTCATGTTGCTACAACGCCCCTTTATTCGTGCCCGCACCTAACTGCCCCCCTCCGTCAGCAGGCCTTGCAAATTGCATTTTCAACACTTTTATTTATGCAACAAAAAAATATTTACGCATGAGTCTCGACACTCAGCGTGTTGTGTGTGTGTGTGTGTGTGTGTGTTTGTTGTGTGTGTGTTTGTGTTTTGGGGACTAAAGCCATGCCCACAGTTTTTAGCAGCGCATCTGGCTGTACATGGTAGGCGCAAAGGGGGCGGGGCTACACAGCACTTAACTCGTAGGCAGACGAGGGGGGCGGACGCGTGGGTGGGGGAGGTGTGCTTTGCAGTATGCAGTGCTGCATAATGCAATGCAAACATGATTAATGCAAATGTTTTGCGTGGTGGGCATGGTGGGCGTGGCTGGGCACTGATGCTACTGATGCATGATGGTTTAAGGGGCGGCTCAAGCGGTTTGGAAGGTGTTGCGTTACATTTGCATTTTGGCTTACAGACGATGCTGCCGTTGCTGCTGCTGCTGCTGCTGCTGCTGCTGCTGCCGGCAAAGGATGCAGCCGTTGCCGCACTTAGTTGCTATCTAAACAACAGCAACAACAACAGCAACAACAGCAGCAGCAGCAGTAACAATAATAAACAACAAAAACGGCAGCAGCAGCAGCAGCAACAAAATATTGCTTTGCTCGCATATTTCATGCACTTTACGAGTGCTTTGCCTATAAACTTGGCAAATTTATGACAAATTGCGCGACACATTCGCGATAAGAAAAGTGAAAGGCGAACCGCATTTTTCACCATTCCGTTTGCCATTTGTGTTTGTTGTGCACTCGTTTTGGCCAATGCATTTCCTTCTTTCTGGCCAATCATCACAGTTAAAAATTGATGAGAATTTGTTCGCTGCCAGCCATGCGCATAGTTTAAATGATTTTACGTTCTTGCACAGTCCTGCCTCTGTGTGTGTGTGTGTGTGTGTGTGTGCTGCTTACGTTTGTGTGTGTGTACACAAGTCCTTTTGGGGCTCAGACGGTTGAATCTCTTCTTAAGCTGCTCACGCTACTCTCATCACACACGGACACACACACACTTGCAACACACACATGCAACACACTCACACATTGAAATGGCGTCACTTTCATTGCACACACAAGAGTGTAAAATGTTTACGCTTCGCCTGGGCTTCCTTTCAGCTCCTTTCACTCCTTTTGGCTCTCTGTTTTTGGGTTCCTTTTGCGTCCTTTTGCGTCCTTTTGCTTCCTTTGCTTTCTTGCACAGCCATTCGTGCGGAATGAGCCGTTTTATGCGCTTTTCGAGGGTATTAAAACTATCGCATATTCTTAGGGCATTCCAGCATCTTTGTAACTTGAATAAAGCCCCATTTCATCCGCAAGTCTTCCTTACTGAGTGAGAGGAGAATATTAACTAGTTGTTCTATAGTAATAAACATATTTAATGATAGACAACTTTATTTTGATTAATCTCGATAAGAATTTCAAGGCAATGTTATAATCCACAATCTTTGTTTCTTGTACATTTCACAGATATACTCGAATTTTTATATTTTCAAGTAAACTTTATCATCTTTCCTAGACTGTTACACGTTAAACTAATTATAGCCAGAGGTATTCAGGGGTAAACATTGAAAGGGCATTTGAATGGCAGTTCGATTTGCTTGGCGAGCTGAAGTTTCTTTTGGCTTGGTTTGGTTTCTTGCGCATTTGTAGCTGCCATTTTCCGGCTGTCTCTCAGTTCAGACGCTGAGCTTTTCATTTGTCTGGCTATTGACTTTGTTGCCATTGGCGTGTCTGGCGGTGCTTTAGTCAAGTAAACTCCCCAAACCACCCTACGCTTATGTCATGTCATGCTGCTGCTGAAGGTGTCTCCGTATGTTGTGTATGTTGCAAGTTGTGCTATGTTGTGCTCTGGATAATCGAAATCAGAAACGGGTAAACGTCAGATTTGTTGCGTGTCTGCAGCGCATCGGTTTTATTCGTACTCATTTTGTGGATTCGACTCTGGTTTTGATTTGGATTTTCGAGACGAGTTTCCCACAGTTTGGTTTCTCAGCGTTCTCTCAGCCATTTCCGCTTATTAAACGGAACTTGCCACACATTACAAAATGCCTATTTTCTTATCAACAGCTGCGCTTTTTACTTCCATTCTTACATATCCAATTTTCTTGCCTTTCCCCATTTTCGGTTCGACTTTTCATTTTGACGGCGCCTGCACTCACAACTGAAAAATATATTGTGTAGATTTCTTAAGTGGATCCCGCATTTGAAGTGTTTAATTTATGACGTTAAATATGGAAATCGTCGCAAAACACAAATGCCGACAATAAGAATAAAACATTTCTCATTCCTCGTGGTCGCATCTTGAACTTGGCTATGAAATCGTTGACTAAACTTGAAAGATGCTGGAAAACAGTAGCATACACAAAGTTTAGATACTCTTTGCTATAGAGATGAAACTATATAATGTTGAGCTATATGATATAGTAGTTCGATTAGGTTAAAGTCCTTAAAAGATAGCTCGAAGCTTACAGGATTGCATAGAAAAAGACAGGCGAAGAGGGAATTATCTCCAATCCCATAAAGTATATATAATCTGAATAAGCAATATAATCCAATCTCAGAAACTATAATTGCTGCAGTCTCCAAATTCAGAAGATAAGTTCTCGTAAAACATACTCAACTCAAGTTTATATCTTTCCATCGATAACGTTCTTCGCTTTCGAGATATAGATAAAAATCGACAATAAAGTCGAGTTCTCTCTGGCTTTTGTTAGCGATCTACAATATATTTAGGCAGTTTAGGGAATCTGAGAATGACAGCAATAAATGTACCGTGCTCGGCGAGTGTAGTCAAAAGTGATCCGTTGGCTGATCTGCCGCACACGCGGATTTTTATTGATTTTCATGTAGCAACAACACTCGAAAATGAGTGGCAACTAGTTGCAGTTGTAGTTGTTCTTGTTGTATTATATGTTCTGCTAATGGAAGGGCGCACCGTGACAGAAGAGGGCGTACTACTAAATAAATGCTAGAGAAACAGAGAGAGTGAGAATGATGGAATGGGGGGAAGTCCGTCTGTGTGTCTGCTACCGTTGCCCGCTTGCCACACGACGGACGCTAATGGAATGGAAAAAGAAGCAACGCATCTTTGCCGCCTGCACTTGGTCTTCATCAATGTCTCCCAGTCTCTCGCTCTCTCTCTCTCTCTCTGTCTGTCTCTCTACTCGTGTCATCATCATCATCTGTGCTCTGCTCACCTCAGCTTGGCGCGTCGAGTGGCAAGAGCAGCAAGCGATCAGCCGCCTAATTTATGCCCCTGCAGCGCCCCGTTCTCCTTTGAAGTTTCAATTATGCGCCTCATATGTCATTTTGTGCAAGCTGTTGACGTTGACGTCGACGTCGACATTGGCCGCTCAGTCAGCGTCAGCGTCGGCGTCGGCATTGCTGCTCTTGAAAGTGGGAGACGGCAGACGCTAAAAGCCACGACATGTTAATTGTGCCGCTTGGCCCATAAACACGCCAAGTTGATGGCGAGCGCCAGGCTCTACAAAAAAAAAAACAAAAACCGCAACCAGTTGCAACTTGCCAATGGTCCTGCTCAAGGGGGGAACGGGGTAGGGGGGGATGACAAACGAGGCAAGACAGACGCAGACGCAGATGCAGATGTAGACGTAAATGGAGTTGGAGTTGGAGTTGGAGACTGCAATTTGAATTTGAAAAAATATATAAAGGAATTCGAAAAAATAAAAATTGGGGTAGATAAAAGAATTCTCTGTACGGGTTCAGCATACTTGAACCGCAAATCGTAACACTTCTCAAACTTTTTCATTAAATTTATAAATTTCCCTTAATCATAATTAAGTCAAAACAAATGATTTTCATAGTGCTCGTAAAAAGTAGAAAGTAGAATTCAATTTGAGTTAACTGCATAATGTTTTTTTGGTATGCTTTTAAATGTTGAAAGTTTTGTAGCTCCCTCAAAAGGCGTATCAAGATTCTTGGGGACCTCTGTTATCAAAGTTTCTGTTTTAGAATTTTAGCTTTGACCACCAACAAATATAACAATCCTAACGAATCACATTACCGCTTTTGGAAACTTCTTCAAGTTAATTATGATTATTTTTTTTATTAAGAGAACAAAATTTAAATTCTTTGCTCAAAAAATGCATTTTAAAAACAACTAAAATTTGAAATGCAATGTTATAGAATTCATGTTAAGACTCTTGCATTTTAAATTTATAAATTTACTACAAGTTAAATAGGCAAAACCGATCTTAATGTTTAGCCAATTAGCCACCAATTTGATTTTTCTGCTCAGCTAAAGTACAATACACAAATATTTTGTTCTTAGAAACTGTAATCTACACCAATTTTTTATCAACTCGCAGTGCTCTTTTGGAAGTCCAGCAGAACTCCGGCTAATTACAATTTTGTAATGAATGAAGAGTGCTTTATTTGTAGCGTGGATCAAGTTAAATTCAGTCCGGTTTTCGGTCCGCTATTCAGTTGTGCAGTTAACCCCGTAGTTGACCAAAGCTGACCAAATCTCTTTAAGCCTGGTCATGTGTCGCCCGTCGCCCAGTGGGGCGAGGGGGTTTGGGAGACAAGTGGACAAGTACAAAGGTGTGCAAATTAAACAGGCAGCGTTCGAGGATTACAAATTATGACACGCCAATGCCATCAAGCAAATGAGATGAGGAGTAGACTGAAGAAGGAGCAGGAGCAGCAGGAGGAGCAGGAGTTGAGGGAGCAAGATGAAACTGGCGACTGTTTGGTCAACTGGTCAGGGGTCAAATGAGGATTTGCATCCATCGTGTTGACAGCTGGGTTCAGTTATGGGTGGCGGTTGACAGTTGTTGTTGTTGTTGTTGTTGTTGCTGACAGCTTGCTTGCCGCATTTGAAATGCACCGCAAAATTGCGCGAGAAAGCAAATCGCTTAAGCTGTGCAGTATAACTGATTAAAATGGCTTTGGCTTTGATGCCTCGACCAGCACACGGCTTATAGGCTGTTAAACACCTACATGTGTATATAGTGCAGAAGTGTTTGCGCTGTTTTTTATTTGCCAAATGGATTTTGTTTGGTGCATTATTTATGCATTTCACAGCTGCAACATCGTCAACATTTTTAGCGGCTCTGCATGGCCCATGCATATTTAATATTAATGTTGTGAATTACTTGGTATCACAAAAAGACAAATCGCACATACAAATGTATAATATATATCTCGAAAATAGTCCAAATAGATGAAAGCCACACAAAACCAAAGAAGTCGTTGCACAATATGCCGGCGAACTTTTTTCTGCCCAAACAATTGCAGCCTTAAACCAACAACAATAACAATTGCGAAAGTATGAAAAAAGTTCCCAATCCACACAGTTATCGTTACATACACACCCCCCACACCACACACACACACACACACACACACACTCGACGCTTCAGTTGGCCGCAAAATGCAAATAGCTAACGGACCGCTCCAGTTGCCCCACCCAATCCCCATCCAGCGCCACCCATTCGTGGCACGCCCACACTTCCAGCTGCACGCCATGGCCAATAACAATGCAAAATGCAAATATGCAATAAAAGCAAATGGCAACAGCACAAAACAACACACACACAAAATATATGCATACATATATAAAATTCAAAAGAAAATATTGTTTAACCCCAGACGCGACTTGCAAATACTTTGTAGAAATTACAGCGGAAATACTTATAATAAAACTCTTGTGAAACGCTAACCGAACTTCTCGAGCGGAATCGATATGCAGTATTTTCCAGCTACTATTATTATTGAAAACAATTTGAAAACCAATTCATTATCTTCACTTTACTTTCCAGTAGACTTTACTTATCGGAACTAGAACTAAAAACGATTCAGCTCTGATTATTTCTTATTACTTCTGTTGCTCTATAAATAAAAAAAAATTTCTTTTCGCAGAAGCAAGTTAAATAAATTATTCAACTAAATTCGAAAATTGAGCAAGTCAATTTCAAAATCAAAATGGAAAACAAACCATGAATACGAAGTTAAAAATCTGTTTTATGACACTTATTTCGTTGAAGTTCTCGATTTTTATTTTTTTCTTGAGGTCTTTTTCAGGTTACCGCAACAAAGACATGCCTCGTTGCAGGGTATTGAAAAGAACTGAGAAAATGCGAATGTGAATTCAAATTCCAAATGCGTTCACGTTGACAACAACAGCAACAGCAACAACAACAGCAAGAACAATGGCAAAAACAACAATGATAACAATAACAACAATGGCCATCAACAAAAGCGGCAACAATGTAAAAGCCAAGTTTAATCAAAATATAGCCTGGCTTTTTGCGTTGCCACTGGCGCTGTATCTGTGTGTGCGTGTCTGTGTGTGGGCGTCGATGTGGCCGTTGTGGGCGTGACCATAGCTTGTAGCATTATACTGTGCCTGGGGCACAGATTTTTTTTGTGTAAATTTTTTATAAACACGCAAATTCGCTGCAATTTGTCAGGACATGCAGAGAAATTGTTGGGAATCTGTTTGCCTGTCACACAACCATTTTCAATTCCATGACTGATTATTCAACTGTTTTTTCGGTCAGCATATTTGATTAAGTCCCCACCCAACCCCTCCCCCACCACATTCCCGTCCATCCCATTTACATGACACTTACCTGGCTGTGTATGTATGGAAGCTCGGGCAAGATCTAATCAGTTGTATTTGGCCCACATAATGTGGCCGACACACACACACACGCAAAGTATGTGGCAAACAACTCGCTGTGCTAATACTAACTCGTTCTGCTGGTAGCCCAAAAATTAAATCAAAATCAAAATCGAAATCGAAATGTGCTGACAACGAACATGATAACTAATTGACAGAGTTGTTGTTGCTGCCAGCAACAGGGGCAACAGCTGCAACTGTTGCCACTCAATCGCTCAATATGATTATTGATGGCAACAGCGGCAGCAGCGGCAGCAGCAGAGCAGTCTGAAGTTAGCCAGCTATCCAACTGATAACTGATAAGCTTCATTGTTAACTGTCATCTGGAGCAAGCAATTGGCCAGCAATCTGTTCGACAATCCACAAAAAATGTTGTTTGCTCAATTATTTAACAACAACAACATATTTAGGCATTCAACATTTCTGTTTAGTCTGTCTATATTTGTATACATCTATCTATATATATTTGTTTATGCCAGAAAGGCTTGCAACTGCCTTATTAGGGCTAATCAAGGCCAGTTTTACAGCAACTGCAACCGATTAAATGTTTAATACGAGTATATAGCAGAATTAATGTGGCAGAACCTGTTTCTGTTCTTAATTGTAAACAGTTTCTCAAATATTTGCTCAAGTTATTTACTTGTGTACGAAGCAACAGTTATTATTTACTAGTAGAAGTTGCAGATTATTGATATAAGTTGATTTAAGTGGCAAGTTTGAATGTGCCTAACTGCCTTCTTTTTTAGCATAATTTAAGCATATTCTTCGAACGCATATCCAAAACTTAATTCAGTGTTTTTCTACATGTCGAATCAAGAATGAAAATGCATTGATAGGCTTGGAGTAGTGGCATGTTTGGATCTGACCCTAAATGGAATTTTGTGGAACACAATTTGAATATTAATTTCGACTAAAAAAATCTCTGTTGCAAATTCAAATGCAGAATTATTATTATTTTTTTTTTCTTATAACAGTTATATTTTAAACATTAATCAACCTATTCAAAGGCTATAAAACATTGATTTGGAACAGAATGAATAATAGCAGTGAATTGCAATCTATAACATAAACATAGAACAGGTTTTAGCAGTTAATAAATAACATCAAATATTACATTTGTGGCACATTAATTTAACGCCCTACAGTCCGGAGGCGCTTCAACCTCCTGCGAGTTGTATTTGACCCAAGTGTGTAGGCCAAAGGGTTGACGTGGTTGTGCAAACGGTCATTATACCGACTTGTATGTCTGTTGATTTGTTGACTGACTGCTGTGCAGAGTTCTGTAGCTCACATATGGTGGAGCACCAGAGATGTCTCTGAGCACCTTGTTCTGCAAAACTTGAATTTGATTAATCCAGGATTTTGCGGCTGTGCCCCAGAATGGAACTCCATATGTCCATGTAGGCATGATGATGCTCCTGTACACCAGCAGCTTGTTGCTCAAGCTGAGTTTGCTTGATGTTTTCAGCAACCAGTTGAGTTTCGTTTTTTTTGATCTTTTGGTCTTTTTATCTGTCTTTTTTAACTTTTGTTTACAAGTATTATTATTGTTTTTTTCGGAAATCGATTTCCATTCGCAGTACGTGCAAAGTTATCGATAAAATAAAATAAAATAAAATTACATTTGAAATTTGCATTGCCAGACGGAATGACAATTTATAGAAAAAAGTGTTGCATATTTTGTGGTACTTTCTTCAACGTACTCATTGAAGTAATTCCCAAATGGTTCTGGCTTCGAGCAGGGCAATACGGGTCTATCTTTTTGTCTTTTTATCTGTCTTTTTTAACTTTTGCTTACAAGTATTATTATTGTTTATGTTTACTTTTGTTATTTACATTTTTTTTTTATATTTGTTGATATTTTTTCTTTCTATTATTGGGAGTGGTAAATGAAGCTTCTCAGTTATGGCGTCACTCCTCGGCATTTCCGGGATCTGCTGATTATAGATTTGTATCTTTTTATCTATTTTTTTTTAACTTTTGTTTACAAGTATTATTATTGTTTATGTTTAGTCGGCTGCTCAGATTCGTGCTCTGTGCAATGATCCATCTACAAAATAATCCTCTTGATTCTTCAATCTAAGTTATATATCTACTTAAATATAATCGCTCCACAATTTGGCATTAAAAACATCAAAATCGACTGAGGGACATTTGTCAAAAGAAAGGAGATTATATATATATATATACTCGTATATATGTATAGCTGATGTGTCAGATGTTTCAGATATCCATGCATATGCACAACTTGATAATACCCTTTATACGCATTTTCATGTGTACATACGAAATTCAAATGAAATTGCAAAAAAAAAATAAATAAAATTGCGGGCAAAAAGAAAAAAAAAACAGACTTTATGCAAATGCAAATAATGCTCTGGCTGTGGGTAGAGTTATGGGGTGTGGTGTGGGTCGGGAGTGTCGGCGGAGGGGGGGTGGCGGTTGTGTGGGCGTGGCTGAACACAGCTCCTGCAACGTTTTCGATGATTAAATGCAAACACGCAAATATGACGAGCGACTGACTCCACTGCCAGTCTATACTATCTCTTCATCAGAATGCCTGTGAGCGTGTGTGTGTGTGTGTGTGTTTGTGTTTGTATTTGTCGACTGCCAACTGTCTTCAAAATATGTAAAAAAAAATAAAAGTTGGCATTAATAATTTATGCAATATGTACACACACACCCACACACACACACACTAGCTCACAGATGGATAATATTTGCATGAGAGATGCCGAAAAAACTGTTGTGCACATAAAATGAAAATTGAATGCCTTAAAACGTGGATCCAAAGTAAGTAGATGATTTGAATACTCGCATTTTGGCAGACGAGTACTCAAAATAAATGCAAGCGATTCTTATTCTTATGGCTTTTGGTCGTTTTGTGACATTTGCGAACAAAAAGCTGTCAACGCTGTTTGCCTTCAAGCCAAACCTAGCAAGTATGTGGTAATTGAGCATGCTCGACTCACAGATATCCTTGAAAGTTGCTATCAGCGTCTTAAAGTTAATGAATTATTTGCAGTAGAAAGAAATAATAATACTCAAAAAAGGAGCTGAAATTATATATATTTTTTTATTATATGTAAAGTATAGTAATAATCTACATTATTATATTGCATACAAATATATTACCTACAAATTTACTAAATGTTCTAAACAAATAAAAAAAAAACATTTGAAATGCAAATTTTAATAATTTTTACAGGTTTTTTTAAGAAGATCGGGTTAAAGATATATATTTCTAACTGTCGCATATGCTTCCACAACTTGGTGCCACCTCTTCCACACATACGAACGTTAACAGGGTATGCAAAAACAACAAAATATTCAAATAAACAACAAATGCAATATGAAAATGCTGAAGAATATGCTTCACTCACTGCAGCTCTACATATTTCATGAATGCATTTTGTTCTTGCACAGTGAATCGAATTGAATGGCAAAATACGAAATACAAAATACAGAATACCCTCTGGCCAACGAGTCGTATGCAACATGTAGTAAATACGTATCTTATCTCGAATTGAGCCAAGTCAGCAGGCAGCCGTTGGAGGGGAGGCGCTAGAACATATGCTATAATTTAGTGACTGGTTGGCAATGCGTTTAATTAACCACTTACATGGATTTAATTCAACTGCAAATTCAACGAGTGCTTGACTCGGCGATAAATGCGGCAGCAACCTACAACAGCCGCTGTTATCGGGTGGCTTATCGCGTCAGCAATTTGTCAGATAGATAAAACAGCAACAGCAGCAGAGGCAGCAGCAGCAGCAAAGGCAGCAGCAAAAGCAAAATCAACCACATGGCAATGATTTATGCATAGAAATTCCCCTACTAAATTAAAACCGCGGGCATCCAAAAAAGTTTTGGGGCAGGCAGCTGCTTAGTTAGCTAGTTTCTTGGCCAGTGCCAAAAAACATTTTACCATAAATATATTCGAGCCGAATGAGACTATTGGCAAAGCGATATGACAAATGCCCGAAAAGATATAACACAAATTTTAGAGTTCCCTATTTGAATCTATACTCGTATATACTTTCAATCTACCCTTAAAGTAGTGCTGTTCAAAAAGGGTAACTGCCAGTCAACCAACCATTCTATATTATAATAAAAGATTACTTGTTATTTATGCATATTTAATATCTTTGAAATTAACAAATGAACGCTTTTGGCCAACGGGGAACGGGGCAGCTCAGTTCTGTTCTGTTTGGTTCGGTTTGGTTTGATTCTCTTTGGCTCTGCACGGTTTCAGCTTCTGACTAGTTATTATTAAAACAAAGAACGTGTTCAAATTTATAGCCATATTATTTGTTATTTATTTAAGCTATAAATATGCATATGAAATAAAGAAATGGCAGCAGGTTTTTTACGACCAGAATACCCTCAACGAATGGCAATGGCGATTTGCTTATTTATTTTATTCTGTTTTCATAACATCAAATAATCAAAGGAAACTTTTTATTAAAGATGGATTCTCCAAGAATTATATTTAATTGTTATTATTAATTTACTCTTTGAACATTTAATATACATTTTATTTATTATCTTTATCTTTATCACTTTTATTTAGGAATAGACTTTACAATTATTGAAATCATATTGCTCATATGTACATCGAGGCAAGTATATAAAATATCTGAACTATTGACATTATGTGAGACTTGTAGACTTTCTGAAATATTAATGCCCCTGAAGTAAATTGTAGCAAATGTGCAATACATTTTCATACTTTTTACTTGACTTATGATAAAGTTAGTTCAGTTGAAGCGCTGCACATTTTAAGCCACGTTCCCCATGCATAGTTGAAGCACTTTTAAAGAGTATCTAACAGTTCGTATTGCTGGTTTTGTTGTTGGTACGAACAGTGACTGCTGGTGCTGTTGCTGCTGCCACTGGTTTTCTCAGTTGCGTTATTTATATGGTCATAAATTTGCAGCTGAAAGCAAAGCCCTGCGAGTGGAATGGCATGGAATACGACTCGGTTACGGGCACAAATAGTTGCACATACAAAAACATAGCTCGGTAGCTGCTCGGTTCCATAGACCACTTCATGTATGTATGTAGTCCATAGTCGTTCCGGCGTAAGCCTTGACGCTTCACTGCCTGTGCCGCCTCACGTGCAAATGAGCAGCAAGAGCAGCAGCAGCAGCAGCAGCAGCAACAGCAGCAGCAGCAGCAAAGCCGCTTAAGGACCACGACATGGACATGCCAGGGAGCTTAGCCGACTGCGGTTCGCTGATTTTGAATGCGAATGAGTCCTGATCGGACTACGACCAGTTTCAGTTTCAGTTCCACTTCCAGTTTCAGTTCCTGTGTGTTCGCTGTGTGAATGCTCATTTTGAGCTCGTGTGTTAGTTACATAATTTAACGTTTGCTGCGAAACATTTCCGCTGAATTTGAGGCATACACGCAACCCCAAAAGGGATACGACTATTTCTTTATAATCAGCTGGGTGTCATCTCATAAGGTCATCGCCACACGCAATCAAAAGTCGCCCAGTTGTTGTCCACATTTACAACACAGTCACAAAGTCACTTGCTTTCAGCTTTTGCGGAGTCGCATTCGCAGTCGCAGTCGGAGTCGGATTCAGAGTCATAGTCGGAGTCCAAGTCGATGTCGAAGCCACCCCACATCGACGAACTTGTGTCCAGCTGCTTATCGGCGGCCGTGCATCGCGCATAATGTGCGCCGAGCACGTCAACGGTCCGTCGCTTGTAAACAAATTAGAAGCGTATCCTGGCCGGAAGTCCAGCACACACACACACACACACACACTCATTGGACAATGCCAGCCAGGAGCAAGCCCATCCAGTGTGTCTCGGGCCAAGCGCAACGCAGCAAACAAAACTCTACCGAAAAAAAAAAAACGGCCAAATGAACCATCAACTTTCCCTTTTTAATATGCCGCCAAGGGGCATATTAACTTTGATCAAGAGCAAGGCAAGTTAACTTGAGTACTTAATGAAGTTCTTGCCTTACTCCTACCAGAAACAAATGATTTTTTAATGTATTTGTTTTTACTTTAAATTTTTATAATCAATCATGATAACAAGCATCATTTAACTCCCAGCAAATTACTTGTCTAAATAACAAATTCTTTCACATATATATAAATACTTATATATTATATATATTTGTATCTTTTCTGCGAATAGCTAGTGTAGCCAAGTAGTCGTGTTTGGCCAGCCAAAGCAGAATACACTTCATTAATTTCTTATGCTACTTTGTTGTTCGACTCTGCTTTGGTCAACAATTTTCCTCGACGCTTTTTTTTATTATTTTTTTTGGTTTTTGTTTTCTGCTGAACTGCGGAAAAGGCGCGAAATTTGTTTGTCTAACTGTTCTCATTTTGGGGGGGTAATAGGCACACCTTGAAATCAGTTTGTTCCGCTGCCGCTCTTTAAGCTGCAATTAACTTTGCTGGCTTAAAGCTGAACTGACCAAACCCAGTGAGCAGTGACCAGCGACCAGTTCCCAAGCCCAAACACCAACCCAAAGCATTCTCATCATAAAGCTGTAGCCTTATGCGCCCATTGCACGCAATGTTGCCTCGGCATTTTTTCATTATAATTGGCATTCGCCTCTGCGCTTAACTAATCTAACACAAAACGCAGCTCCCCAAGGGGGTTGCTTCAATGTAGTTGTTGCAACTGCTGCTGTTGTTGTTGTTGTTGTTGGTGTTGGTATTTTCTATTGTTGTATTGTCATAATTTTGATTGAGGAGCCAACGCGGCCCAAATTGGTATTTTGTGATATATTGACTTTGTCACTGAACTGTCGCCTGCTTAGTCACTCGCTTTTTTATACATTTCCCCTCCTCTGCCCTTGCTCGGCAATTAGAGACCCCCTTTTGGCCAGCGACCACATCTACATAGCAATTATGGTTTTATGGATCTGATCGGAAGGGTTGTTTGACGCACTTTGTCATTTGTCCCTGAAGTCCCCATTCACCCACTCCCCCTCCACCCTGCTGACAGTACTTCTCTGCATATATATATCTATCCCTAAATGAAGTACTTGGTTATATTTTTATATATGCCAGCCCCCTTCCAGTGTGTACAGCCGTCAAGCACTTGCCTTCTGCTAACACCAATTTGTTCATTGATTTTGCGCTACAAATTAAAAATAATGTATCAACAAAAAAATAAAAAGGCTGAAATCGACGTAAAAGAAAATTGATGGCAGTAAGACGACTGAACGAATACCCTTTTATTATCTCTAGAAGATGTTTATTAAAAAACACATCAAATAAATAAATAGTAAACGATATTTTTATAAATAGTGAAAAGTTTTTCAAAATATAAAATTTATATTTACAAATATTGTTTAGCTATTATTAGTTGTATAATTAATATTATATGAAAATTCTTGTTATTAAATCTGTAGCAACTTTAAAGACAGTTTTTTAATGAATTATATGAATTGATCTTCAAATCTGTGGTTAATATTTTTATGAATACATTTTTCTTATACAATTAATTACAAGAAAATTATATTTCTATTTTATATATATTTAGCATTATCCCATTCCCAATCTTCAAAATTTAAGTGTTTCACTTGTAAAAAAAAAAATTAATAGTTATAAGTAATTTTGTATATATTTAAAATATGCATTAAATGAACTAAACTGCCCATGCTTTTGGCATGTCTTACCGCATAGCTGATGTTCCCAGAGGTCCATCAATTGTTGGCTTTTTGCACTCGCATATTGTTGTCGATGTTTGATTGTGCAACTGTTCAACGCTGTCGCATTTCATTTCAAGTTGAGTGACTTCAATCTGTCGCCAGAGAGTTTCTTGAGGTCTTTTATTATTATTATTATTGTGAGCTGCCTTTCAATTTTCTGGCTGCTGTTTTTTCTTGCCTTTTTTTTACAATTCGCCAACCCCTCTAGCTGGGGTTGTGCATATGGCAGCATTAAAAAACCCACACGTACAATGTCCAAAGAAATTAGATGTTGTCGTTGTCGTTGTCGTTGCCGTTCTTCACGTTGTCATTGTTGTAACATACCCCTCTTCACTGCCCTGCTGCTGCTGCTGCTTATCGTGTGACATAATTCAGGCTAGGTGCAACGACGTGGACAACGAGACAATGGGCAGCTCAACGCACACGCCCACGCCCACCCGCCCACCACACAAACATACACATTCACTAAGAGAGACAGAGAGAGAGAGAGAGAGAGAGAGAAAAGGGGGTGAAGACAAAAGGCGCTCCACAAAGACGCATGTCGCCTGATGAGTTTCGTCGCTTCTCTGTGTTTTGTAATCCGGGACACGCCCACAAATTGCTAAGGCACATTATTATTGTCGTTTTTAATTTGTATGCCCCACGCCCCCGGAAAGGAATTGCGAACAGTGCTTGCCCATTGTTTGCAACACTTCAAACGCAAAAGAAAAAATACGACGGACAAGAGTCGACGCAGTTTGCAATACAAAATATTGCATATTGTTTATAATCCATCTTAACAGGTGAAACCTGTAATTTATCGCCCCTTGTCCACTTTTTGAGTGTAAACATCTATTTTGTTGTATATATATTTCTTCATTTTTGAGTTTATAATATCTCTAATAAATTGTTTCCATTTTTCATGAAATTTGGCACACATCTTCCAAATATAGAACTGAAAATTTCTACGATTCCTTTAAAAATATAATGGTTTTTTACAGAAACATTTCAAGAACAGTATTTTTGATTGGAGTTTACCTTTTTTATTACTCATTTTTATGTATATTAATTAATAAATAATATTAATAAATCACAAAAATGATTTAAGTCAAACACAAAGTATTCGTTTTTCAAGTATTTATTTATTATACTCGTATCAATAATAATTGTTTATTTGGACAGAACATTGTTAAAGTCAATCAATAAAATAATCGTAGAAATTATTAGCTGGTATAAAAATCGAGTGGTTGGTTAAAAAATAAGTTTTCAAACCAAATTAATGCAAAAAAAGAAAAAAACTGAGAATTTGTCAATAAGTGAAAAAGTGTAATGAGTTGGTTAATTGAGATGTTGATTGATGAATGTTGTTAATACTTTTTTTTTAATAACTAGCATAAATTATGATGCTAAGTGTAATAAAACTATGCGAGTTGTTGTTGGTTGTTGTTTGTTGTTTGTTCTTTGTTGTGAATGTGTCAGTTAATGAGTTATGAGTGTTATTACTAGATATATATATAAATGTGTAATGATTTATGTATCAATTATAAATAATTGTAAAAGTAATTATAAATCCATTTTGCAATTGCGAATGTTTAAAGTTTCCTCTTTTCTTTTAGAATTTTTCTTTGAAAATAATATCACTTTGTGTGAGAGCGAGACAGACAGACACACACACACACAAGTTCACTGTGGCAGCGCGAGAGCGAGATGGCATTAGAAAATTAGGCTCTATTTTGCTGGCTGTTGCTGGTGCTGGTGCTGCTGGTGCTGCTGCTGTTATTCTTGTTGTTGGTGTTCTTGTTGTTGTGCGCCATGTAAACCCAACAATTTTCCTTGGCTGCATCCGATTTGCTGTACTCATCCAGAAGCTGCAACAAAATGATAACGAGTCGATGTTGGCAGTTGTCGAGAATGGATCGTTGGAAAAACATTACTCACCCCTAGATCAAAGTCGCGTGATATGAGCTGCCTGGCCGGGGCATTGTTGTAGCACATGGTGACCAAGAATGGATAAATCACCGGATTAAACTGTGCCGACAGCTTGGCCAAACTCTTAAAGATCACCGCAAACGTATCCGATATGAGCAGATCCTGATGCCGCCGATTGCTAACGCTAAAGAACGCCAGCGATGCTATCAAATCGATCACCATTGTGGAGCTCTCTGCACTCCTCGTTCCGATTATTGAGTTGACGCTACAGCTGAGTATTGTGGTCATCACATCGAGCAGCTTCAGCGATAGAGGACCCTCCACCGTCAGCACCTCCTGCAAACACACAAGTGGAGTGGAGTCATTTAATTGGCAACACAACAGCAACAGCAACAAACAAACCAAAAAAAAAGAAATCAAAAAGGCTACAAATATTTTGTGGAATCACTGTGCAAATGTTTTAATTAAGTCAAAGCAAATATCAAAGAGTGGCACTTGTTTAGACCAGCAGCAAGTGAAGTGCTCAACTGTTTGTTGTGCGTGTGTGTGTGTGTGTGTGTGTGTGTGTTATACATTTATTTGCATAGCGGAACGGAAGGGCACACTGCAGGATGCAGGACGACAAGGGGGGCGACAAGCCAATGGACAAGAGACAACAGACAATCAGCTCTCGCTTCTAATTTGTTTGCATTGGCAGCCGTGCGAAGGCGAGTGTGGCGAAGGACCAAATCACAAAAATGGGAAAAACAACAGCACTTACAGTGGGCACAGGCTATGAGCTACTCTGTACTTAGTGCTGATAAGAAAGAGTTCAAATTGAAATAAACAATAGTCAATCAATAATTATTGCTAATATTATGAAGAGATTTTTGGTTTTTAATGCAAATAGAAAAGGCAAATATAAACAAATTCAAGTGTTTTTTTTTTGTATATCCTGCTAAAGGATATAAACCATTTCTCATTCGATATCATTAAAATTTGTATGGAGAAGGTTAACAAATTAATTCTTTACCTTTTAGATTACTTTTCGTACCAGAACCTTATAAAATTGTCTCAAATAAAACATAATTAAGACTTAATTTCACAAAGTCGAATTTCTATACCAATTCAATAATGATAGCCATACAAAACGAGAGACAAAGTTGATATTAAAACTTTTAGTTGGGTACAAATGTGAACAATATTAAATTATATGATTTACCAAAATATAAATGTCAAAAAGAATCCCCAAAATTCTAGCTGCTATTGTTGAATTATTTCTGTCTTTCACAGAGTTTTATGCTAATCGCACATACTTCAAAACTTGGGCACAAAGTAATTAAGCAACCCTCACTAGACAATGACACGCACAACTCAAACCACCCTCGTTGCGCACAGTGGGCAATAAAAATGCAAAACTCCAAAGCCCTAAAAAAAAGCAAAAAAAAACAACATGAACAGAAATCAACAACTAAAACTGAAACTGGCAACTTGTACGAGCATTGAGCAAATATTTAGCTAAACAATTGACGTGGCTGGCTGACTAGCAGTTGGCTGGGGAGGAGGGGGGCGGCGCGGATGTAGTAGGCAGGATATGAGCGAGGATTTGTTGCATGGCTCAAAGAGCAAACGATGAGCGCGATGCGCGCGGCGGCATCCTTCAAAAAACAATCAGGCTACCAGTTAATATCTGTGTGTGTGTGTGTGTGTGTGTGTGTGTTGACTGTGTGTGTGTGAGTTACTGCCGCCTTTTGCTTGGGTTAAACTTGAAAATTTCATTTTACAAAGTCAATATTTGCAAGGCAGGCAGCAGCAGCACTTGAACATTGAGCTGCTCTGTGGTTGTGCGTGTGTTTCTGTGTGTGTGCGTCTCTCGCTGATTAAAACCAAATCAAATTATTTGCCAGCCCAAGAGTTAGAGATATACACATCAATTTTTTGTAAGCAGCTAGCAATAATAACAACAAGGGCCAAAGATGAGTGGTTGAGAGTCGAGTTGAGTCGAGTTGCGTCTTGTGGACTTTATCTATTTTTGTGGTAATTTAAAACAAATAAACTGGCTAGCCAACTGGCTGGCTGGCAAGTTTTTGCTTGGCTTGGCCTAATCCCCCCAGCAAAATGCCGCTTGGCTGCATTTTCAGTTTCGCTGTTTGCGCAACAAATTAGTTTGTCAAGTGCGTTTCTACAGCGGGGGAAGGAAATGGCAGGGGCATACAGAGAAAAATTTGGCCAGATAAATCGAAGATTTGTAGGCAAAAACTTCCAACTAATATTTGTAAAACACTTTTTTAATAGAACAGTAACAGAATTTATAAAATAAGTAACAAGTTCTGGCTTCAAATTGTAAATTAAGAATTTGACAAATTTTCTTTTCAGTGTAGAGCGACTAGAACTTGAAGCTGTGCCACAAATATTGACACAGCACAGCAGGAAATGAATTGTAGACAAAAGCCAGTCAGTCAGTCAATCAATCAGTCAATCAGTCAGTCAGTCAGTCAGTCAGTCATTTGCTGTTTACATATGCCGTTTCATCAGTCAACCTCAACTTGCAAACCGCCGCTTGCATATCTGAAATGCGATGTGTTCTTGCCTACATGGAAAGTACAGTGTCAAAATATTTGTACACCCGCTGAAAACACAAACCCACCTAAAAACCACAACAACAGCAGCCGCCAGCAGCACAGCTGCTCAAGTTGTTCTAGCCAAATGTCAGCAGCGGTTCAATGGCGCTGATAATGTTTGCCAAATGTCATTGCAACTACCTCCCCACCCCCTGCAGCAACCCACCTATGCAAACACCACCCAAGACTGATGACAACTGATGTCAACTGTCAGTTGGCAGTTGGCAGTTGGCAGGTGGCAGGTGGCATGTGGCAGTCATGACATTTTGCCAATATGCAAATTTCAAAAGGCTGCGTCGACAATTTCATCGCCTAAACTGAATCCTAACTTTTTTTGGCCACACTTTCTCCTTTGTTGTTGTTTCTTCTCAATTTTCTTAGGCGATTTCACGTGCCACAAACTTCTCAAGTGCAAGGCAAAGAAAACCCAACAAAAACAAAAACAAAAACAAAAAAGTCAAAGTCAAATTGAGTTGGTTAAAGATAAAAATACTCTTTCAGATTTATGACAATTACACAATAGCGATTCTTAAAAGTCTCCCAACCAAACTGGGTATTTATAGCAGCGAACTCTGCCAGTTCTGTGAAAGCGACGAGGAATCCTCAATCCTAGCAGTGTGTCGCCTTAACCAGGAGAAGAGGAAGCATTCGAGGCATGCATGTTATGAGCTATTTGATTAATTTGGTAAGGGTAAGAATAGACAGACTTGCACAGATTTATGCAATATATTTATAGGTCCAGCAAGTTGTTCCAATCTTGTACATGACTGCCATGTAAAAATGCGAATGTGTCATGTGCGTTGCATAGTCTGTTTGAAAACTCGACTACTCGATGCAAGTGTATCCGCTGGAGAGAAACTTTGGCATAATGAAATTTTCAACGACTGACTTTGTGATTTGTTTAAGCGGCATTTGGGATTTTTGCCACTTGTTGAGACTGTTGAGTGACACAGACGGCGGAAAGCGGGGGCGTTGGATGGACTGAGGATGCCAGCGCGGGGTGTTGCGGGGGCTGACAACTTACCTGAAAAGTGTTCACATCCACCAAAGCCAGCGACACGTAAAGACTAAAAGTCGATGCCGCCAAGGCGGTCATGCGCGGCGGAATGCATTTACCTGCAATAACAAAAAAAAACCAAGAAGTTAGAGAAGAATCAGCAGCAGCAGCAGCAGCAGCAGCCGGAGTAAGCGGATATTGATAGATATATGCCATAAAAAATACAAGTTTACAATTTTACAAAAATCAAAATTAATTTCCGCCAGCGCTGAAAACTCACGTAGCGCTCAAACAAATGCAATTAGCACCCCGCCCCTTGACCACACCCCATCCCTGTGCCTGACCTCATCCGGCTACTGTTCTCAAATTTGTTCTATGTAAGATCCGTTATAAACTTACCAGTGGGCACCACACAGCTGGCGAGCATTGAGACGGTGCCGAAGAGCTCTGTGGATTTGGCAGCGCCCAACAAACGTGTGGGATCAGCAGGACCTGCAACGAAAGAACAGCAACAAAAAAGAGACAGGAAGCAGCAGCAGCATTGAGTCATCGGGTCAGTTAGTTTGATCCTGTTTACTTGGGCAAAGGTGAGAGTTCTGTTTGTTGTTGTTTACCTAGCGGGCAGACATCACTGAAGCGCGTGAGGAAGCCCAACGTGGTCAGCAGGCTCAGAACGAGGCTCTGGTTCAGCTCAGTGGACTCGCGCACCTTCATGCAGCGATGCGACAGCATTCCAATTAGTCCAGTGATCACCGCATAGCTGTAGAGCGAGAGAGAGAGAGAGAGAGAGAGAGAGAGACATATATTTATTAAGAGAAGTAATCCATGGCAATATCTACAATTAGAAAAGAACTTTCTTTAAAATGAAAGTCGACCAGAAATCTATAAAGTATTTTTGCTTTTTACAAATAAATTCTTAACATACAACAAAAAACTGTTCAAAGTACAGATATAAATATTTTTTTAAAAATAACTTGCAAATTTCAGATTTATATTTCGCAAAAATTCCTTTTAAATTTAAAAGCTTTCCTTTTTAAATTTGTGAAAAATTGAACTTGCAATTCTCAAAGCAAAACACTGATTTTTAGAATGCGAATAGTTTAAATTTTTCGAAATTAATTTCCAAAAATAAAGTGAGCTGCTCCTGACGCCAACCTGTAAAATTTGCAGCGCCATTTCTTCATAAATAAATAAGATATAAGATAAAGACGACTTGTTAAATTACACTTCGATCTTTTCAATGACTATATCAAAGGCTGATCATATTTTCACCTTTCTAGAGTAGCTCGAGAAAAACATTGTGAATATAAATTAGTCATTTATTAAATCGAGTTTTCCCACTCAAAACTTCTGCGCTCAACTTGAAGAAAAGTGAAATATATGCATAAATTGAATCACCTACATTTAAATACATACACAATTCTGTGCCACTTTTAATATATGCATTGTGAATGTATTTTTTCCTTTCTCAATTGCACGGAAAGTTGAGTTGAGAGCTAATATCCTTCATATGGTAATCAGTGGCACGCGTTTGGCATTAAGTCTGTGCTCGAAATGCAAAAAACGATTAGAAGGCGGCCGTCGCATAAAATGTTGCTCAATGTTTGTAAGCAAATAAGGACTAAGCCCTCGGTCAGGACTTTTGTGACTGTGACACTGCATGCATTGAGCAGCTCAGAGCACTGAGAGAGACACAGAGGGAGACAGAGAGAGAGAGAGACAGAGAGAGAGAGCATAATTTGAGAATTGTGGAATTTGTTTTTGCTGTTGTGCAAATATATTTGACAAGCATGTTGTGCATTCAATTAGAGACGAGCTGAGCTAGTTGATTACACAAAAACACTAAAAATATCAAAAGCAAAGATTTACCCTTCCGCTCTCCTTGTATCCTTAAGCCGATTATTTTTGTGATTTATCATAATAAATGGTTGTGAGTTGTGAGTAAACACAAATCATCATCAATTACAAGACTCTCTCTCTCTCTCTCTCTCTCTATGTAAAGAGCAATCGTTGATTTGCACTCGACACGCCACTTGGTGTCGCCTCTCT
This sequence comes from Drosophila basisetae, assembly GCA_035041595.1. Classification (NCBI taxonomy): domain Eukaryota; kingdom Metazoa; phylum Arthropoda; class Insecta; order Diptera; family Drosophilidae; genus Drosophila; species Drosophila basisetae. The sequence goes on along the minus strand of JAWNLB010000123.1, from coordinate 5,081,311 downwards.
CCACAGACTCTCCACAGACGCTCCACCTACAGCACCATCCTCTACACTTGTCATCAGTCGTCACTTTGTGTACAAACTAAATGAATGGCATACAAATTTTTACTATTTAAGTGCAGAATTCATCAAACAATCGACTAACCCCAATACAAATACAAACGGATGCTGCAACTATGCCAACTACAGTGGTCACTCGCTAAAAAGTGTTTGTTCGCTTAACAAATAACTCAAAACTTACAAAAGTTATTAATTACTGTCTTTAAATAATACCGGATTTTATAAGCGAATTTTTATAGAGTATTCTGGATTTTTACTTTAATGTTATAATTTTTTTTATTAATTTGTAGCAAACAATTACAAATTCCACTGTACAAATAAATGATGGTATGTCTTTGATATATATATATATATATATGTGTATATATAATATGAGTGATTGATACGGCATGACAATGTGCGAGAAAAACGAAATAATAATGAAGCCAAATGCTGCCAAAGCAAACAAATATGGCCGACAACAACAACAAGAACAACAACAACAAATGCGGCCAGAAAGGGAAATATAGCATTTGACCCCTTTTGACACTGAGCCTTGACTACGAGCATCTAAGAGTGTGTGCTTGCTTGTGTGTGTGTGCGTGTGTGTGGCGCTCAAATAAAAGCGTCCATTACTCAAACTCGCACACATCCCCACTTGGCTGGCTGGCAAACAAAAGCCAGCCAGGCTACGTGTCCTGGCTGCGACTCTTGGCTGCTGAATGGAAACTGCGAATTGCGAGCAGCGATTCCGATTTGAGGTGTGGGCTGTGTGTGTGATGTGTGTGTGATGTGTGTGTGTGTGTGGGCTTTAGAAATGATGCTTCTGATGCTCCGCTCTGGCGTTGTCAACTGTAAACATACTTGAGCTTCCTGTTTTGCTATTTGTGTTCGCTGCCACGATGGACGCACACTTAACCAACACACACACACACACACACAGATTGAGCTGATGTTTGCTTGGGTTGGTTGGTTGGTCAACGTTCTGGCCGAAAAAGTACTCGGCAAACTCATCAGCACCACAAAAATATCCTTAATAATTTTCTTAAACCAACAAGCACAAAGCTGTGTGAAGGATGCTTTTACCCAGTCAACAGCAGAGCTCGTCTTCCACATCCCCTCATCCTGTTGTCTCCCTTTCGTACTAGCATCGTTTGTCATGTGTCCTGTGTGTCCTGTGTGTCCTGCGTGTGTATGTGTGGCGAGGACATCGCTTGTGCAAAGTATTTAGTTCGCCACGCCGGGGCGCATCAATCCAAACACACAAAATGGCCAACGCCGACAAGGAGTATCGGATGTGGCTGAGGTTTCCTTTACCCCGCCACCCCCCAACCCAGGCAAACCGACCAACCATCCCCTCACACAGCATACTCCGGGAGCCACATAATCGTCACTGCCCGTAAAATAAACAGCAACAGAAGCAGCAACATCATCGCCAGCCGCTGACGATGGCGACAAAATAAAAATAAAATGCGAGTGTCAACAAATTAGAATCGTCAGAACGAACCACAGCATACACTAACCCAAAGTCGAACAAATTCTCTTTGATTATATATATATATATATATATATATATATATATATATATATATATTAATTCAGCCACTGCAGTTGTAATCGACTTATTTAATAAAATAGAATATTTTGACAACATTTGAATTTTCCTTTACATTTCTTTCGATTAATCCTTTTGAAGGTTTCTCTTCTAAATTAAATATTACATTTTCTTAATGCTTATATACATAAATAAAATCGTATGACAGTATATGTATATATCTACCTTATAAAGGCTGAGTTGAGTGGAGTAACTATCTTAGCTTCAAGTCAATATTACCCGCCAAACATAGTGGAAAGTGTATATCATAAAATACGAGACCCTGGGCGCTGGACATGAGCATTTTGGATGTTGGTGTGAAAAGGCATTTGGTGGAAAGCTTGAAATAAAATAAAAATAGTGCCGCAAAAGGACGACGTGCAACAAACAGTAACAGCAACAGCAACGGCAACGGCAACAAAATTAACATCCTTGTTAGTTGTGAAAACACGTTCGCTAAATACGCGACAGGCGCTGAGCAACCCCGCCAGGACAAGCCAGGACAAGCCAGGACACACTGAAGTGTTGCGAGTGTGTTTTTTTTGTCTCCCTCGCTCTCGCTCTGTTTGAGACAGGCGCAAATATTTTAACAAGTGTCAAATGCACACGCTACTTAACTAAGTTGCTGCTCGACTATTTTATTTTTGCTTTTCCGAAGCATCATTTTTATTTTTTTTTTGTTATTGGGAATTTTTGTTTTGATAGGATTGCCGACTCACGTGCTCCACTTCACACAGACTCATCGATTGAGACAGAGAGTGAGAAATAAAAAAAATAGAGTATAAACTCAATTGATTAATAAGCAAAACAGCAACACTTGCAAAAGTCCGCCTCACTCAACCCCAGTCGAGGCCAACCCCCGCTGACCATGTAATTTGGCCATTTGTGTGCATTGATTTCGGCACTTAAGGCGCATAATCAGGCATCAACGGAAGCTGCAACGGCAGCCATAGCAGTGGCAGTTGTGGCAGCAGCAACCGGGACACATCAGCGGATTTGTGTGTTCAACAACAAGCAGCACGGATCGCTGCACAACAATGAAAGGCAGTGGCAGTGGCAGTGGCTCGTTGCCCGAGCCTGACAGAACAGGACGAGGACGAGGACGAGGCCGAGGCCTGTTTGCCCCGCAGGTCCAGTGGCATGCAGCAGCAGCAGCAACAGCAGCAGCAGTATTCGCATCGGCTTCACGGCGCATAAGCAGGATTAAAATCAAAACAGATTTGCGTTGACAATGACAACATGCAACAGCATCAGCAGCAAGGACATGTTAATGTCCTGCCCAGTTTAAACAACGGCAGGCAGTCGGAAACAAGCTGTTGATATGTGAAACGAAACACCTTGCCCGGCGCAACAAGGATCTGCATCCATACAAACATATAGCTGACATGTACAAGGCGCGGCCAGCAAACTGAAAATGTCAGTTCAAGTTGATTACTGGCAACAGGACCACGGGGTAATAAAGGATTTGGGGTTGGGGAACGAACTTAAATCGTTTTTAAATGCGTGACAAGAGTTTCGAGTTTGCAATTCGGGACTTTTGTTGCCCCGGGGCCGCTTAACAAGTGCGAGTCCCTGCAACATATGCCACACCAAGACTAAACAAAATGGCTGACCGCATGTCAAAGGGTGGAGAAGCTGGGCTGGGGGCGGCATTGAATAGGTATATGCATATTATAAGCAGTGGCAGATGACATAAGACGTGTTTCGAGGTGAGTAGAGAATAGAGAAGATTAAATTGCATAAAAAAGAGCAAAACTAATGCAAAATTAAGAAGATGTAATTTTATATGAATTAGTTAAAACTTGTGGAATTTCGGATAGGTTAAAAATAAGATTAAAAATCTTGATTTAGATTACATTAATTTTACCAAACTGTTAAGCATAACAATTTCTTTGATTTATATCCGATTTCTGTCACCAAATAAGTAGAGGCTGCATCTATTAAAAACCTGCTTATCTCAATAAAATAAGTCAGCTTGATAAGAAAATACTGCATATGTTATAAGATCATAAACTTTTATTTACATTAAATTAAAAAAAATCCAATATTCAAGTCAAAACCGCATTTCAATTAATTCGATGATTTTCATTCACCGCGAACCCTTCACGAAAATCGAAAAATAAAATGAGAAAATCATTAAAAATCAGTCACTCAGCAAAGTCAACAAATGGCTGGGGACAAAAGGGGCAGCTGTAAGTAGAAACCGGAACCAAAAACCCAAAACCGAAACAGTAACCGAAATGGAAATGGAAATAGAAATATAAATAGGAATAGATTTAGATACAGTTGCAGATTCGTAGCCAGGACACGAGTAGCCTAAAACAACACAAGCGACACAATTGTAACAACAGCCAGAAAAAAAGGTGTTAAACGAAAACTAAACCAGAGACTGTGTGGAGTGGCTAGGGCAGGGCAGAGGAGTAGGGGAGGGGCAAGGATATGCCATGGAAGTTGATTAAAATGCAATTGTGAAATGTGAAGTGAAAATTGTTGTTGCTGGTTGTCAACACTTGATTAAGAGCAGCCGTCGCAGTTGAATCGTCGAAACAATCGCAGCAGCAGCGAGGGTTGCTTGAACAAGTCGCGTCGGCGCATTGACAACAGAACCCGCTGCGCCCCGCCTCCTGCTCGAACTCGTGTCCTGGCAAGGAGGGAATCTGTAGCTGTCGCGTTCCGCTTGGGTGTCATGTCAAAACAATGCAACTCGAGACACATTCTTAGGGTTGAACCCGAAAGCAAATGCAATTTGAATAAGCGCCATGGAAAATAATATCTAATTGAAAGTGAGCGGCAAACTGGAAGGGGGCAGAGCCCAGCTGATAATCATAATGATGATGATGATGACGACGACGATTATGATGCTGACTGCTGCCTGCTGCACACCTGGTGACTCCAACTGACTCCAACTGACTCACCCTCTGTCATTGCTGTGGCTGTTACAAAACTTTTTGGCCATGTTTATGCATTAAACGTGTCAAATATTTTTTGTTACTGCAGTCGTGTGGTATTTGTTGTTGGGGGCTGCCCTTTAGGGCCATTAAGTTACCATTGGCCCAAAGAACGAGGCCAATTAGCTATATACACCGCGTAGACGCATAAAAGGTATATGCATACATACATACATACATATATATATATAAGAGCAAACCTTAAAATCTAGTTGATTTGTGCGTGGCAGTCAGAAAGGTTAATGCGAAAAGCTCTTGAGAAGTTTGGGATGAATAAAGTGTCAAATACTAAATCAGAGATGTACGAATGAAATTAATATTTTAAAGTGAACTGCACACATATTGGAGAGTATAATGAAAGCTATAAACAATTGCATCTAAATATTGTGAACACCATTGATGAAAAATGTTGCAAGTAAGTTTTTTAGCTGCTCAAAGTTAATCATTCAATCTAGATGATTTATGGTTGGGAGTCCGAAGCGATTCAAACTCCTTAGCAAAGTATAAACTGCAGAAAATAAATTATAAAATTCAACTATAAGCGAAACATTTGACAAACACTACGCAAAGCGATAAGAAACTGCACAAATGATAAGAAATTGAGATTATAAAATATGTGAACAGATCGAGTCAGTTTGCAATACGTTTTGCAGTTCGACTAACTATGATAATTAAGGTATGCGAATATATAATATATATATATAATATAACATTTTAAGTAAAGCTTCTTAGAATCGAATTTGCTTAATATATATTTTCAAAAAACACACATTCTGTAAAGTAATTTTCACAAATTAACATATGTACATAGTAAACTTTGTGAATCACATATGAATCCCAATAAGCCCCGCCCATTGTAAACACAGGGTATTAGGTTAGTCAGTGTCACATTGCTGTTGTTCTGCGCTTTTGCTGTGCTGCCACACTCAACCCACTTTTAATGGGCAGACGGCAAAAATGTTAGCATGTGCAGTTAAGTAACGGTAACAATGATAATAAGTATAAACATTATCAGAGCAACGCCAAAACAGCCAACGGCGCAGCAATGAGGCGTCCTGTTATCATTAACAGCCGCGACAAACAACAACGCCAACGCCAACGCCAACGCCAACGCCAACAACATCATTATCATTTTATCATCATAATTATTGAGCGCATTAGTCCGTAAAGAGCGACAGAGAAGGAGAAAGATTCCAGCCAGATATATATACATATATATATATAAATATACAGAGAGAGATCTCTTAAGGCAACATCACGTATTTCGCAAATCCGTTAAAAAAAAGTAGAAGAAGCTGGCTAAGACTGACACATTCACATATACTTATAAGTTATCACCCAGACAGAGTCACAATGCGACTTACCACAATTCGTCATGTCAGAGGGCTCAACTTGCCACACACACACAGAGAGAGAGTGAGAGAGAGAGGGAGAGATAGATGCAGAGCTAAGTTAAGATCCCAGTTCCGGCTAATGGAGTTATATGCGGCAACAACAACAACAACTGCCTTCTTATGAATTTCAATTGGCCCACAAAATGTCCAAGAATCAAGAAAAGGAGAGCCAACAACCAACAACAACAATCTGTGACACGCACTGCGATTATGACTAGTTTTAGTATTTGGGATACCCTGTAAATGTAAGCATAAGCTGCAAAAATCTTGACCAATGCTTGAAGGTAAGCTTCCAAACTTCAAAACAGAGCCAAGGCCTTATTGGTCCTCGTTTAACCTTTATATTAATTTATATATATATCAAATTTGCAGACTTACTTATGGGTTGCAAATCTTGTTGCAATTGTAACCCAGAAATGGTTTATGGCTTATTATAACTTCAAAGTTTAATCCTTTGACCTACATATAGATTTGATAACTTGTTACTGGGTCAAAATAATCATGTAAAAATTGTACCCAAAAATAGCATATGAAAATGGATCTAAACTTTCCACAGCTATAATTTTGTTAAAAATGAAGCGATTTTCAAGAAATTAATTTTGGCCTCGACTTGGCTTCTAGATGAATTCTACATCTAAAATAGAAGTAACTAAATTCTCAAAATAATTAATTAATTAATGGTGTCTTTTGTTTAAGGTCTGCTGACTGATTTGTACAAAAATGTTCTATTTCAGTTTCGAGTCTGAATTTTAATCGGTTAACTAAAGTCAATAATAATATTTTGATATGCAAAGTTTGCTCATTCCAGTTGCTGCTTTTGAGGAGTATCTTATCGTGTGCTCTGCTGACTTCATGTAAGTGTGTGTGTGTGTGTGTAAGTTTGTGTGTGTGTTTGCATTACTAATATGAAACGCCCACCGCAACAGGACAGCAACAGCAGCAACAGGACAGCAGCAAAAGTACATGAGTCTCCCTAATACACAGCAAGGCGCTTGTGTCCTGCATTGAGCCGCAGGCGGTCGTTCCTTGGGCATCCTGCGGCGCTAATAACCCACTTACTTATAGTTATCCCTTTGTCCTGACGATGCTGCCGCTGCTGCCGCTGTTGCTGTACTTCTGACAGGCCATCAATTACGAGTATTATACGAGCATTACTTATACATATATACATAAATGCGCAGCGGGGTTAGCAAAGGGGACGGGGCGTAGTGGGCGTGGTGAGCGTGGTGTGGGCGAGCAACAATTGCAATCAAATTTAGACCGCAAACGAATTTTGCACGAATCAAAATGTTTGGCATATCAAAAAAAAACCCAATCAAAATAATCAAAGCATTGCGAAAATAATCCCTCAGCGTTTTAAATTTACTTTAATAGTTTTTTTATTATATGTTGTAATATTAGTCATGGGTGCATTGAAAACAGCAGCAGCAGCTGTCAACAGAAGAGTTTTTTTTCCAATTTGAAAATTTGTAAATTTCCAAAAAAGTGAGAAGCATAGCGAAAAAAACAGAAATTAAACTCGAAACTCAGCTGTGAGCAGCCGCACCTTGAAGAGCGACTGATAAGAGACTGTGACAGGCTTGAGAAGAGGGGAGGAGACAATTACACTGAGAAAAAACCCTGGTATAGTTTAAATACTTGATTCAGTTGTAGAAAAAAAGCAAAGAAAAAATATGTTTTATGTCCTTTTTTCACACTAATTTTGAGACACACTTTCTGGATTTAAGTTGACAGATCTAATTAATAATTGAAACTTAAATTTAAGATTTATTTTTCTATAATTAAAAATCCTTAAATCAATGTTTGCCACATTTTAAGATGACTTAACCACGAACAAAAGCAGTGTAATTAATTTCGTGTGTTTTTCATGATGAATGCAAATGCAATTTTTACATGCCAACAATATTTTAATTCTGTTAACGCGCATAATCAGTCAAATGACGTAAATTGAACACGAGCAGAGATGTTGGCAATGAGTACAGTGAAAGAGGAAAAGGGAGGGAGTGACAGAGAGAAAGAGGGAGTGAGAAAGAGACGGAGACAGGCGCCGCAGCAGCCGCAGCAGTTGACCGCAAAACCGCAGCGACAGAAGCAGCAAAGCCACAGCCAAAGGATTGTGCTTGTGTGTGTGTGTGTGAGAGAGATAGAGAGAGGGAAAGTGGGGAACTTATGCATACATACACACACACACACGCTACATATGTGTGTGTGCTTGTCTGCTGCTCTTTTCGGGCACATCATAAATAATGCGACCAAGTGACACGAATCCCCAGCGCTTATCAAAAGAAGCGCCTCGAATTGAAGCAAAAAGGAAGAAACGAATAAATATGAGTGGGCAGTGTGAAGCTTGAAAAATGCTACAAAAGGTGCGTAGTAATGGAATTGAATAATAACGGTTAATGTCTCCTCTCGTCTCACTGCGGAATTGAAATTATGGATTAATGATCAAAACTTTTGGGTTTTATATAATAATAATCTTTATAACCTTGAAGAAGTCTTATTATTAATCAGTATCACTAGCCTTGTCTATATAGTCTTGTCTGTCTGTCTGTTTGTATAAAAACTAGTCAATCTTTATGGAAAATGGAATATGCAGGCAGATTTTATATGTCAAAGCTGCAATAGGAACAATCGATCGACAGATGAATTATTGTATGAAACACATTTTTGTTTCCTCACTTATTATGAGTTTAATTATACTTATACAAAGATCATCAACTTCACATTACTATTATAGATACATTGAAACAATCGGTCGACTTCTTAAATTGATAATGCAATTTTGGGGTCAGAAGATAGACTGCACTCTGTAAACATTCCTTCTTGATTTAGTTTAAGAATAATTCAATTAGCTCATTTTTCCTACTCTTAAATAGGAAATAAATTTACTAGTTTAATAGTTGAAATAGGCAAAGCTAAAATTGCAATATGACTCCGATTAAAACCACCCCCTTCACACCCCACTCACAGACGCACAACCCCGTTTTTAATGGTATAATAATAATAGATTAACCGTTAAGCCCCCTTTTTAAAATGCATATGTTGGAGTTGAAATTATTGAAGGGTTATTTATATGACAATTAATTCGTTATTGACTTATTGCCAAGTGGCACGCCCCTTAATCAAATGAGTGAAAATGCAAATAAAATTTCGCGACAGTTGTAAAACCGAAACACCCCCCAACACTACCCCTCTCCCTCTCTCTGTATCTAACACTCTCTCTCTCTCTCTCTCTCTCTCTCTCTCTCTCTCTCTCTCTGTCTGTCTCTTTAAAGTTCAGATTTTTAAGCGTTGCGGCTCATTAAACACACAAAATGTGAAAATCTGCGTTGAAAAAATACTCTTGCGATTTGAACTCGTGCCACTGCCAAGGTTAGAGACGGACGAGGAACGGGAAACGAGGAGTTAGCTGTGGCTGCTATTACCACGCCCATTAATGCAAATTAAAACGCAATGCGGACATATGCCCAAAAAAAAAAGAAAAACAGGCTGAACCAAATCCAGAATACGGAATCCTGAATGCTGAATCCTGAATGGGATTTCGGGATGTCACAGCGCATTATCATTCATAAATCACAACATGGAAATTGCCGAGCTGTAGTTGTATCTCAATCTGAAACGGAATCTGAACAGGGGTTGGCTTCTGTTAAGGTTTTTTCTGTTTTGTTTTTTTCAATTTGCGCCTTTTGCTGGAAAGCCCCGCTACAGCCCGCAACCCCCTCGTGCAACACAGTCTAATAAACATGTTCACAAGAGTTATGCATAAATTAAGACATTTGTTTTGCACGCTGCTCATTTCGATTGTTTTTATGCTTGTGTTGCCAGCTATTAAATTGGCATTAGCTTGAGGGAGAGGAGTGGTAGGAGGGGGCGGGGGGTGGTTGAAGAGAGCTAAAGCCATAAAGCCCTGTGGCCAAGTGGCTGTTGCAGCTCATTCATGCAACTCAAATTGTCATCTTGCCAAATTTCAAGTGAAATGTGCAGCAAAATTACTTGTAGTGAAATTTAAGCTGTGTGTTGTCAGTTGGCAGTCATGTGATACATAGCAGATATATATATGACATATGATATGATATATGCTTATGCGATAGGCAAAACACACGAATCGTTTTCAACTGAATACAAAAACCAAGCAGGAAATTCTAAGTTTAGCTTGCCAAAATCTAAAGACCCTTGCCGGATATATAACAGAAATGAGATATAATATTATGAACGTATTCAATTGGCAATGGAATTAACCACTCCTCATCGATAAATCTACTTGTCATAGAGATCTATACCTCATATCTCATAAATATGTATCAGTTCTAAGTGTATAATCTACATATGAACAATGTGGTTTACTATCCTAGCCAAATAGTGAGGGGCACATAAAACTCTATATTCTTCAAGGCTAGAAAAGTGTTTACAGGATAGAAGGTAGTTCTATGGTTCCTTATGATATAACCCTTATAAGCCATGTATATATATATATATATATATATATATGATATTTATGAGTAAGCAAACAAATCACATACAAAGACATATCCCCCTTCTGCTGCTGCTCCCTAATTGCGTTGCACATTTCATAAGACAATCAAAATAGCCCCGTCCCCGGCAAGGGCATACATAAATACGGATGTGGCAATCACACGCAGCAGAAAACAACAGAAAACAACTGAGAAAAAGAAATCCTGTCGAGCGGTTTTCAATGAAAATTCATCAGCATGTCATCAACGTCTGGAAGACGCACAAGACACAAATCTTCTGCTGCTGGCTGCTGGCTGCTGCTCATCTGTTTTATACTCTGCTATACTATTCTGTTCCATTCGGAATCCATTCAGTTTGCTGTGCTTAAGTCTGGGCCGTTGTTTTCTTAGTAACGCGAACGCCACCCAAAGCGTTTTCCATTTGCTGAACGGGAAAAACAGCAACGGGGTAAACGTTTTTGGTGTCGCTTGGATTTTTAAATATATATACATTTACAAATATATATATATATATTTTGACAGACAGTTGGCAGCTAAATGTTGACGGGGAGTGGCGGGTGGGTGGTGAAGGAGGGGGCTGGGGGAGAGGTTGATTGTACTAGCAGCAGTGCGTCTTAAATTACGACACGAGCGTTGAAAATAAAATTTCAGCAGACCGCTGCCCGCTTTGCCGCCATATGGGAAATGTCACTTGGTTAAGGAAAAGCAGCCAGAAAACCGACAAGGAGGTGGGGGGCTGTGGCAGGTTTGCTGAGCTGGGAGGTAAATCAGAGTTGTGCCTACCGCAGACAGCAGCAGCGGCCATAGAGAATCAACGTCACCCAAAATGGACAACACACGTGGGGCCAAACACCAACAACAACAACAACAAAGATGTGGATGCTGCTGATGATGATGATGATAAGAATGATGATGATGGTGATGATGATGATGATGATGTGGATAATGATCATGTTGATGACGGCGGCGTTGGGGCCGTTAAAAAGGCAGCGCCAAATAGCTGCGAAAAGTAAAGCCGCTCGTAAAACTCAAACGAGGCGAGGAAAGCAAAAACATGGCGCCAAATAGCCGCAAACATAACGGCAACAAAAACAACGAGCTCGCCCCAAGCGCAAGGATCAGGATGCTGGCGACGTTTGCCGCCATTTTGTAAACGAAAAGTGCATATAATAATAATATAAAACCGCAACAACAACCAAAGCAACAACAAACAGCAACAGTGGCAGCGACTACACACAAGGAATCATGCCAAAAACAGCATTAAAACCAGTATAAAAGAGAATTAGGATTAAAAAAAAATGGGCGAATTTTTGATGCGCTATCAAAGATATTTTGATAGATCTTAAAAACCGAAAGCTAAACGAAATTTCATGAATTTTTATAATAGAATCAAGCAGTTGAATAGAGGTATATTTTATAGATTATAGTCTTTAATTAGGATATGTAAAATATTGGACAAATGTGGGTATACGAGTGAACTAACACATTTTAAAAAGGCTTCAGAAATATTATTTACAATTATTGCAAAAATATGTTTCAGTTCATTAGAAGTAAAATTGTAAAACTTAATTCAAAAATAGGTTAATGGATTTTTATTCTTAAATTAATCAAACCTTTGATAGGCTATGCAAGATATTTGATATATATAATTACTGAAAAGTAATTGCAAATCATTTAACGCGTACGCTAAAATGGATTCAATGTTCTTTTTAAGTATAAGAAACTTTTTGCGAAAATAAGTGGACTCTAGCCAACCATATATGCTTGGTTTACCCCTTTTGACGCTCCGTTGACTTTTAAAGAAGCCCTAAAACAAACGTAATAACAAAATCAATGTACTCCCTTAGCAAATGCAAGGTCGCATAAAAAGACGCCCAGGGTGTATTCAAGGCGAGCGCAACTACAGCTTGGAGAGCGTGGAGAGCGCAGAGGGGGTACAGCTTGAAATGGGCGCCTGTGATTTGGCTTTTGTGAAAAGTGGAAAGTGGAAAATGGCGAATATGTCGCCGAGCATCGTAAAAATTTATGCCCAACCGTAAGGCCTCCATCCAAATGGCAACTCAGGACGGGGACGACAAAGCAAAAAGGTGTGGGGATGAACTCTCATATGAGCACATAAAAATATAGAATGGCTGAGGAGGTGGTGTGTGGGGAACTCTGGTCAAATTGCGTTCTTATGGCACTTTAGTGGCAAAATCAAATTAGAATTTATGTTAAGTTGGCAATCATAAATGGCGTCCAAACAGAAGAAAGCCAACCATTGAATAGTCATAATCATATTTAGTGGAGTGCAAAGAGCCGACCAAATGACCAATACACAGATAATGGCAACTAAAACTGCAAATGTGAAGGATTTTTAGTTTTAATATCGTTGATTTTTATAGGCTGTTAGCGGAACGTGAAGTTAGCTGCGCATTGGATTAGTGGCTTGTAATGTGCGCCATCTGTCGGCCACTTGAGGGCATTACTCACGCCACATTTGGCGCATTCAAGTGCTTAGCGTGTTAATTTGCACCAGTTTCTACTCGAAAAGGGGGTTGACTAACACTGCACAGAGCAGGGTTGCTCAGATTGTTGACTGTTTGCCCCTAGGCGAAATTCACGTTTGTAAGCCCTCACAATTGCCGTTTGATTGAGTGATGCGCTCTGGAACTATTGTTGCTCTCTTTGTTGTTGTTGGTGTTGCTGTTGCCGGTGATGCGCATTAAATAACAACAACAACAACGACAAAGAAGAGACAGTTGTTTGTTGGAGGGTGCAACAACATAATCATTATTATCATCAGACAGCAGACTACTGCTGACGAGCATTAAATTAACTGTAACTGGCACCGGTAGCCCGCCTGGCCTCGCCTGCCTGCCGGCCTGAATGGTTGACCTGCCTGCCTTGCCTTGCTGCACTTTACACATTTTACATATGTCGCACAAGATCTGTTCTGCTTTTGGTTTGTGGGTGGTTGGTCTTCTTGGTTTTTTGGTTTTTGGCTTTGCTTGGTTAATAGCATTCCCTCGAGAGTATGGACAAACAAGTAGAGAGAGCTCGACTAGGATATACCCTAATTCAAAATTTATAACTTCTTAAAAATTCAAATCTGATCGAAAGATATATATTTTAAATTATGGATTTTCTTGGTATCGGTGATTGATTTTTATTGATATATCGTAAACGATATATGAAATTATTATGATATGCGTATATTAAATAAAAACACATATATCATGATTTTAATATATATATATTTTAATGTCATTGACGAAGACTTTTCCTGATCAAGAATATATCTTTGTTAACCACTTTTCATGAGTTTAAAGGGTACACAGTAAAAAAAAGCAAGCATAAGAAGAACAAGGCAAAATCAAAGCGAATGCACTCAAAAGATCTGAAACTACGGACTCTACGTAATTCAATAGCCGAAAGCTGCCTCCACCTCTTCATCCTCCTCCATCTCATCCTCCTCCCCATCCAACTCATCCTTTGCCCATTTCGCCTTTGACATGCGGCTCTGGACAGGCACTCATCAAACTTTTGACATGCAACTCAGCATTCAAGCGCATTGAGGAGGGCGAGGAGTGTAGGGGGGAGGGGGTTACTGCTGCGCCTTTTTGCATGCAAAATGTCAGCGCATATGTCAGACTTTTGCATATGACTTCCCCTTCATCCAACCCGCCCATCCTTAAATCGAGGGCTGTCTGTTGCATTTCAACTTAAATAATACACGCATAATACTTGAGAGGTTATTTGAATATCATGACATATTGTGACTATAAAAAAGATATATATAGCCAGAGTATCGTATGAAGTGAAGAACTTGGTGTTATAACTGTCAACTTGAAGTAACAGCCAGGCCAAAAATTGTAATAAGCTATTTATGAAGTATTTATGACTTGTATTTATCTAAATCACGTTCTAATCTTCTCCTCAAAACCTTATAAAAAAAGATTAAGATAAATGCAAATCAGACCAAATCTTAAGGAATAAATTTTGAAACTATAATTTATATATGATAATAATACAAAATAAAAAATTATATAAAACTATAATATATATATATATATATGATTTGTATTTGTCTAAGGCGCTTTCGAATCTTCGCTTCAAGAATTCTTTTAGAAACTCTCGTCCAGCTTGTTATGGGTTTTTGCCTGGCCCACAAATGTCCAAATGCATTTTGATGCAAAAATCTGAAGCGAACTTTGGCTCGCACTTCTTTCGAGTGCTGACCTCCACACCCTTTATCTCCCGCTCCGCTCAGCCCCGCCTACCTCACTCGATTTGTAGCCGTTCTATGGCATTCTGTGTGTGTTTGCTCTGTGATGTGTTTCTGTAACTGTAATTGATGCTGACTTTTTGACAGTTTGAATGTCGAAAAACGAAAAGCGAACGCAACGAGGAGGGGGGTGGGTAATACCCTGTACCTCTGCTCGACTACTGTTTCAACTACAAAAAAATGTCAACTCTGATTAGTTTTGTGACAGTTCTGTGATTTGAATTCAATTATGACATGCAGATTGAAGAAATACATGCGAAATGCAGTTTAGCACAGAACACTGAAATTTCATAAAGAGCAAATACGATTTGAGAATTGCAGCTGATTTGAAGGTTTGCTGCTGCTGGTGCTGTTGAGGTTTGCTTAGGTTTTTGGCAGTGGATCAATAAACACGCCGTTAAGAGTCAATATTTTGATTTTGAGCGACGTCAGCAGCAGCAGCAGCAGTGAAAACAAAAGGACGACAAAAAGGAGCGCAGCGCACTAAGCAAATAGAAAAACTTTCACAAGGACAATGGAGACATAGACAGGGAAGGACAAGTAAAAGGAGCGGGGTAGGAGACCAAGAAGTGTTCAATGCCTGCGCCCATTGTCAAAAAGAACCAACAAAAAACTGAAATCGGATATTAAATGCACAACAAACAGCAGCAGCAACAACAACAGCAACAACAACAACAAAAAGCAGCTAGAAACGAGCAGCGAACAAAGGCGAATGTTTGAAATTAATATGGGCAGCAGCAGGCGCTGCAGCCCACAGCAGCGTTTAGCGTAATACACTCAGAGAAATAAGCTCAACAACACATTTTTCAGAAGTTCAAAAAACGGACAACTTTTATTTGTATTATTTATAACAAAAGCTTTTTTATTATGTTATGTTATTAATATTATCAATAAAAGTGAAAGTAGGAAAGATAAATTTCTCTTTTTGTTTTAATCAAGGCAATTTAGAACACAAAAATAGCGCTTTTCCTTTAATATCCTAACTTACTAATAATAAATAAATAATAGTAAATAGTAAATAAATAGATAAAAGTACAAAAGTACTTCTTACTGAAGCGTTGTTGATAACATTATATTAATGCATTACAAAATAAGCTTCGTAGATTACGAAAGTGTATAAAAATTTAAATTGTATAACACATTATTATAAGAAGAACAAAAACTATACTAAGAACTGAAGACAAGTCGTTCTGTTTCCCATCTTCAATTTATAATTAATTAGTCTCGGAACACCTTAGAAATTCTTTTAGATCTATCAAGCCTTGGCTCTGTCTCTCTGCACTTTTGTGGTTATCAGTTTCATTAACAAACTGTCAACGTCTTTTCGCACCGTGTAATAGTGTTAACTGGCGCAGAGTCGGTAACTGAAGGAGGGCAAGGCGATGGGCAGGGGAGTTGGTGGCTGTGGTGGCAACTAAATAGTTGCACTAATATGTCCATGACGTTGGCAAATGGTAAAATAAAACCCACAGCACGTGTGTGTGTGTGTGTGTGTGTGTTGATGTTGTGTGTGTGGTGTGTGTGTTGATGTTGTGTGTGTTTGGTTTGGGAGGCAGCTGGGATTCAGTGTTGGGTTGGCTAGGAGCTGCCCGTAATTGAGGCAAAAGTTACGGACCAGTGCAAAGTGCAAGCAGCAGCAGCAGAAGCCAGGCACAAAAGGACTACAATGAGGACGAGGCACAGGAGGACCTGTTCCCGGTTCCAGGACGAGCCATAACTCCAAATGGCCATTCGATATGGTTACTTAAAGGGTAATTAAATTAAATGTGCAGCAGGAGCTACTGCTCAGCGTGTGCTGTCCTCCTTGCTGACATCCAAAACAACAAAAGGACACGCGGCACAACCCAGAAACACACACGCACACACACACTCACGCACACACATACACAAAGAGAAAAAGAGAATCAGAGAAGCTTTACCCCTTAACTGGTTGGCAACTTCTTGCCGTATGCATATTTCATAATGACAGGCAAAGAGAGCGTGAGCAAAAAGGACCTAAAAGTTGGGGGGTTGATTGTCCAGCAGCAGCAGCAGGGTGAGAAGGGGGTGTTGCTAGGCAAAGGGTGGGCGGGGGGTAGGCAGAGACAGGAAGGATGCTTTCGCCTTATCGCGTGTCAAATCATCGTTATGATTACCAATTCATACACTTTTTTATGTATACATCATTTGTTTAACCCAAAAGAATGCTTTGAAATTGATGATCAAATGATGATTAAAATGTATTTCGTAAATGGAAGTGGGAGTGAGGAGTGTGTGTGTGTGTGTGTGTGTGATCTGCCTAATGATTCTGTTGATTAATTATGAATCAATTACATTGTAAAACACACACACCTAAAAAAATTATTACGTTTTTTAGGGGGAGTAATCAAATCTGTTCCGCTTCAAGCATAAGATTAAAAAAATCGGAAGGGGGGTTAAAGGTTACGGGTTGAGGGGTTGCACGGCAGATATCTAAAGCTATGAGTTATTCAATTGAAAGTAAATGTGAATCAAAATCAACTTAAACAATTATTTATTTACTTCAAATCAAAGCTTAAAGCTTTAACAGAAAATTGATTTGAGACTTAAAGTGGTCAAAAATGATATAAAAGCAGCAAAGATAATAAATATTGTTTGAAAGTACATCAAATTTGTCAAATTTGTTGAAAAACAAAATACCAAATCAAGTTAAACAGAAAATTCAGTTAAAATACGAGGTGAAAAAAAGATGAAGTGAAAACAGCAACAAGAATCAAAACTTTAAATTCTATATTTTAATTACAATTTCAAAACACAGCAAAAAAGTCATCATTTTTTATATCAACCACAAAATTTGAGCTTTCAATATAATAAAGCAAGGGAAATAAATAAACTTATGGATTATAATAATTTCTCATATTACTTTTAGAAAATGAAATTAAATTTGTTAGATTTCAAATCTTAATTTTAAAATATTATCAGAAAAGCTTGGGAAAATTGCAGCAAACTCCAAAATGGAATTTTGGCTAACTGATAAAATTAGTTTCATGTGGTAAACTCAAGCCACGAGTTTGTAGATAATAATAATAATAATCAAGATGATAATGATGATGTTGCCGACTGGGTCAACGGTTTTAGTTCTAGGTGCAGTCTACATGCATATGTATATATATTTATATATATATATATATATGTAGAGGAAAACAACAACAAAATAATTTGACTGCATTATTAAACTGAACTCAAAGTATGAGTATTTGAATATGGGCAAAAGAAACTAAAAGTTTCTTAATTAAAATCAAATTTGTGTTACATTTGGACTTCGGGGAGAAGTATTGCGATGCTCAGTGCCAACCACCAACATCCCCTGCTTCTCAACTTTGAACTGGTCTTTCATGTGCCGCTCGACCAATTAAAAGTAAACAAAAATTAAATTATGCAGCTACAAAAGCTGCACGTAGAAATGCCGAAAAAGATTGACTACCCCCCACCACCCAAAACTTCAATTGAATTAGAGAGCAGCACTGGAGGAACAAGAAGAAGCAGAAGAGGGGGAAGAGGAGGAGCAGCAGCAGAAGCGGAAGGAGAGCGCCAAATTTTTGGTGTGACCCAAAGGAGGAAAGGTGGCAGCCCATTCAAGTGCGGCGAATTCAATTTCTATTTCTATTTGTAATTTTTTTTCGGTTATACCCTGTAACTATTTAAAAGGTGTACAAAGGATGTAATTTAATCTGGCGAAAGTATGTAACAGGCAAAAATACAAATATATTTATAAGGTATATTTTTTACATACATATTCAAATGAGATTTTTGTATACACCACAAATAATACTAACCATATTACTTATTTATATGGTCTATTTGTAGTTACTTAAACGAAATTTTAGCTGAAATATTATTAAAGTCACCTCATTTACATTCTTTTAAATAATTTACATTGTTTGTTCTGTTAAGAATAATAGGAACACAAATTCTATTTAAAAATATAAAAAAATAAAATGAAATTTTATTTTTCATTTAAGTTTAGTTAACTTAAAAAAATAAACACCCAAAATGAAATCGATTCTGCAAGGATTACAATCGCTTCATCTTCTTCTATATCTTCTTCTTAAACTTCTTCTTACTTAAGAGTCTGCATTATTATCTTTTTTGCTAAGCATGGTATCTGCTAGTCGAACACTCACTGCTCACCACCATTTCACTACAGATTCTTTGCAGTATTTTTGGCAAAATGGCGCAGCGTATTGTGCTGTGGCTATTCGAGGGGGAGAGAAACGCGAGTGGGAACGGGGGATGGGGGGGCTTGGGAGAAATTATAGTCAAAGAAGAAATTTGATTTTGCAGTAAATGGCGAATAGCGAACGGTAAATGGTAAATGGTAAGCAGATAGAGGGAAACGCAGTCTATTCAAACCGCCAGCAACGCTTTGTAATTGAATTGAGCGACGAAAAAAAAGCGAGTTGCGCTAAAAAACCCGAAAAGAAACGAAAAGAAAAGAACTAAGCAGCAAATAAAAGAGACGAGCACAGTAAAAAAAAAGGCAAACAACCACAAAAGGATGCGAACAAGTGGGCAAGGAGAGACAGAAGAGAGGAGGGAGAACAATGGCGACGGTTGCTAATAAAATAAACGAAAAGCTTTTGTAAGCAAATTGAAAACATAAACAAACGAAAATTGATCAACAAAAAAAAAAACACAAAAAAGAACAAACGAACGAAAAACTAGAAAAAGTCAATGTGGGTGCGGGGAGGTGGGTGGAGAATCGCACACACAAAAGGATAAACCAAAAAATGTTTTTACTATGCAAGCAGCAAAACAAAAGGCAGCTAAAATGATAACAACTACAACCAAAAAAAAAACTAAACAAACGAAAAGCTCACAAAATGCATAAGAATGAAAAGTTTTTTAACGTCACAATGATAAAAAAAAACACAATAGCAAAGCACAATAAACAAATGTATATGAAATTCAATTTGTACCAAAATAAACAAAATGGCGCCTCTGTGTGTGCGTGTTTGTGTGTGTTTGTGTGTGTGTGTGTAACAACAGCAGCAGAAATTCGATTAAAACTTTTGCACTGCCCAAAACACACACACACACACACACTGGGAGAAGCCCAAATTAAAGAAAAACAAGCAGAGACGACGAGCAGCGCAGCCAGCAGCGAGCAGCATTAAAGTTTTTGCTGCGACTAAAAACTCAAGCAGCAGCAGCAGTCATAAAAACGTGCACGTAAAATTAAAAAAAAAATGTAAAGTGCGAGTGTTGAAAGCTACAACAACAACAGCAACAGCAGTTATAACAATGGCTGCTGCACTTGCTCATAAAATGCGGTTTGAGCAGCATTGGCTCAGCCTTGCACTGCTGCCACAGTTTGAGAGTCGCATGCAATCATGCTCAAACATACATACATATGTATGTACTGGCAACACACTAGTTGTCTCGCTCGCACAGCGTTGACACGCCCCACACACACACACTTGGCTGCGTTTTCTCGCTCACTTGCTCTCGCGCTCTCTCTCTCTCCCTATCTCTCTCGCACACACGTGCTTACGCACATTTTCGAAGTTCCTGTTTCGAACTCAAGTGATTTCCCCTCTTTTTTTACTTTTGCTCTATGTTAACTTTGTGCAGTTAGTTGTGCTCTTCTTCTTGTTGTTTTTGTACTCACTTTATCATGTCCGGTAGGCGTTCCGGCACTTTGGGGTGGGTGTTTTTCTTCACATAGCTAGATGATAGCGCTTCGGTGCATGCCAGCATTAGCTCCGTGGATAACTCGACCGGATGTTGTGGTGATATTTCTTTGGGTAACTGCAAAAACAAATACCGAAACACAAAAAATATAAATTATACACATATATACATATATATATACAAAACAGTAATTGTAACGGTAACGGTAGTAAGCAAAAAGTGTCAATGTACTCGAAAAATACTTGTTGTTGTTGTTCATGTTGTTGCTCGCACAATTGTTGCATGCTTTGCGGCGTTAGGCGACATTTTTTATGTGTGTGTTAAAAATTAATTATAAAAAGTTAACAGCCAGAAGAAGAACAACAACAGCAATAATAACATCAAGCACTCACATCAATCAAAATGTTAATTGATGTTTTTTCACGCAACGCTCTTTATCTTTTTATTTATTTCTTCTCCCTCTTTCTCTTTCGCTTTGTTTCTTCGTGTGCTTTTTGGTAACATGACAAGCGGCGTGCGCGCTGATCCATCAGCCAAGAAAGGCAAAGGCGATGAGTATATGTTTATGAAGTGATGGAGGGAGGGAGACGGAGACAGGCGACAAAGCACCGCAATAAGCACGAGCCAAGGCAAACAACAGCAAAAGCAACAACAACAACCAATGAAAGTGCTACGAGTGAGGCGCAGTTAAAAATATATATATATTTTTTTTATAGAATTCAAAAGCGACCGACAACAACAACAGCAACAATACAAACAGCAATCACAATGGATAAGCAGAAGAAGAGTGGCTTTTTACGCGCTTTAACGATTGATTTAACAGCACAGGCCACACATATATATACACACACACATATAAACATAAAACACTTATGTATGCCACATATAAAACAATAATAATAAAATAGGAATAGGCAGAGTGCACTGCTTGCTAGCAAATACCCTGTATTTCCATTTAATATAAGCAAAAGCATATAAAAAACCCTTTTGCTGTACGAAAATCTTTCAGATTTAACAACTCTAATTAAACAATAATAGAAAAACAAGAATTGGCACAAAGCGCTGTTTGACTAGCAGATATCCTGTAAGCAGCTCTGGTAGAACGTGCACATTCGAATTAATTAAAAATACCTTTCTGACTTTAGCTATACCAAAATATTTCAGATCTTCTATGAATCTATCTATGAATGTATCTATCCAAGCTACATGCTTTCGCTTGTCACAAACACATGCACATAGTCAATATACTCACTCTAAGTTAGCTCAAGGGGCACAACGCATAAAATAGGCTCGCACGCAAAAACTTGACAGGCAAATGCTGACAAATTGTCAGGCGGCCAAAAGGGAGAGGGACAAGGACAGAATGGGGAGCAGAAGGAAAGGGGAGGAGAGAAAGGGGGGCGACACATTTGCGCTCGAATTTATAGGCAAAGCGACGACGGCGACCAGTAAATAAAATTCAAATAAAAATGCCACACACAAATCGAAAAGAATAACAACAACAACAGCAACAAAAACAGAAAGCAAAAGCAAATGCGCCAAATAAAAGCGTCAAAGAAAATGGCAAATAAACAAGCGAGCCAAATAAGAAAACAATAAAGTTTAAACTTGGCAAAAACTTGGTGTGCGTTGAGCCCAGCTCAAAAATGAAGTCTACCTTTAAATACACTACTGCATTATTTAAACATAATGTAAATAAATATTTGTATAACTATGATGAATATATATTTAATGTATGTATTATATATATAAATAAATAAATGAGCAATAAATATTTAATACATATAATATTTATATATAAATAATTCTATATTTTACTTTTTTTCTAACCAAGAAACATATATTTTTTCATAGCATAAAGCTAATATTTATGTAATTTGAATTTTAAACAAAGCTATACAAATAAATAAATGATAACAAATAAACTAGCACTCAAATACCCAATAGATACTTTTTAGAGTACAAGAAACAATGTAGAATGGTTATTTTGGTACATCAAAGAACCGTGGGTAAGCTCGGCTAGAAACAACATTTTTCGATCTTTCGATCGATGGGATCTATATAATATAGTAAACCGATCAGGTTGATTGCTTGCAGCAAAAATACCGATATTTGCCAAGTTTCATCGAAACAAACAACATGAACAAGACTATATCGATTCGGCTACTTCTGCTGAACAAGAATATATATACTTAATGGAATCAGATACATCAACTTCAAACTATTACAAACTTCACACCAAATTTACAATACCCTCTCTAAAACACTAAAAAAAAAGGGAGAGAAAAAATCAGCGCCGCCAAGTTTAAAGTGGCAAAGCAGAGGCAAGAGGCAAGGGACCAGGCCAAAGGTGGTAAAGGGGCAGCAGGCGTAAAAGGAACCACTGCCAATTTTGGCCCGAAATGCGAGAACTGGCCAATTTGAAAGCGTCTGACGATGATCTGCGGGGAAAAGGGTTTTGGATGCGACGCCAAATGGCGACAAGTTGGCGACACTTTTATTGTGGGGCACTTGCCACACCACCAGGGCGATGGCTAATGGCTGATGGCTCACCTGGAAACTCTTGACGATGGCATCGAACAGCGTCGCAATGGAATTGCCCAAAAGTGCATGACGCGCGATCTGTGGACAAACGGAGCAAGCATTCCGATACAGCTGCACGGCCAGGATGACGGATCTGCAAGGGGTGAATAGGGAACGGGGAATTTCAATTAAACTGCTAGTTAACTGCTTCGGCTAACTTACTTCGTTGAGATCTCGGTGTTATTGGCGTCGTCTACGCCCTTGCTGATGACATGGGTGGCGAGGATGCCCAGCCCATCCATGTTGAGGAATGCCTGAAAATCACAGGTCTGCGCCTTGGGTATCACACGCAACAGATTACCCAGCGTCCGATCCAAGCCCTGAGCACCGCCGCCTTTAATCACCAGATTGAGCAGCTTGGGCACGCTGCTGACCCGCTTCAGATGTGCGGGAAATGCATCCAGCGTGGACAAGTAGTCGGCAGCACTGCGAGAGAGAGGGTGAAAGGGTGTAAGGTAATGCTAATATAGATATAGACTGATGATTCTTAATTTAAATATTCTATAGCTTAGCTAATGGATTTATAATCTCGCTTCTGAGTTATCAAGCAAGTTGACAGTAGATTAGTATACAGATTGGGGTAGATTAGTATAGTGTCGGATACTTCTTATAAAGTTTTATTATATTATTATTAAGTTCAGAAAACAATTGCAATTATTAACTATACCGATCAAGTTGGTTTGCAATCTTCTCAGAGATCTAACTTTAGTAGACTACACGAAACTTATGGATGAAGTGCTACTCACCACTGACTCATGCGTTGCTTGAGTTTCTTCATCTTCTTCTTGTAGCTGCGCGAGTGTTCGCGATTACCGGTGGCGCCACCGAGTTCGGACAGTGTTGAGGAGAGATCGCAATCCTCGTTGGTGGTGCTGGTGGCATTCCCACCATTGAGCAACTCATCCTCATCCTGATCGCCACGCGTCTCGTCCTGTTGCCGCTGACTGGGCATGGTTAGCTCCACGGCTCGTTGGCGAATGTGCTCGATGTTCTCCTCATGCCGCCGGGCGGACTCCAGCTGCTTCTGTAGGATCTTGCGCTGCAGTTCCTCGGTGGTCTGCTGCTTCTGGACCTGCAACGCGAGCAGACGTTCCTCGCGATCGCGCGCCTTTTCGCGGGCCAACGCCTGACGTTGTCGCTCCTTTTGCTCCTGCATCTTGCCGATGCGTTGCTCCTTCTCCAGCCGCGTCTCGTTCATCTTCTCCAGCTTGAGCAGTCGCTCCTTTTCGAGCGCCTGACGCCGTCGCTCCACAGCCGCCTCCTTGGCTGCCTTCTCCTCAACGCGCTTCTGGCGCTCCTGCTCCAGCTCCTGAAGACGACCTTCGGCATCCTTGACGGACTCCATGAGATCGAGTCGCTTATTCTGCGCCTCGATATTCTTGATGAAATTGATCTCCTTCAGCTTCTTGTCCTCGTCGTGAGCCTTTTCGATGATCTGCCTCAAGTAGATCTCGCGATTTTCGGCAGCACGTTGCAGACGTCCCTCCATCTTCTGGCGCTTGTCCTCGATGAGCTGTTTCTTGACAGCCTTCACATCCTCGACCCGTATGAAAAGTTGCTGCAACTTGGCCGCCTTCTCCTGCTGCAGCAGGATGCGTTTCTGGTGAGCTCGTCCCTGCTTCGCCTGATACTTCTTCAGTGTTTCCTGCAGCGAACGACGACGCGACGGCGAGGATAGCTTCTGATGCAACTCCTGTGCGCGTCCCGGATGACGTGCCACATAGGCCTGGAGAGTGGCCAATGCCTCGGCACGTTCGTTCCACGACATGTCGGAGAGTAGGGCTTGATAGCGTAACTCCAGACTGGCGTTCTCATCGTCGCTCATCGTTACAAAGACGACGGCATCGTCGACGAGTGTCTGCTCCGTGCTGTCATCCTCGTGCTCCTCCAGCTGCACCTCGCCGTCCGTCTCATCTGTCTCGGTGTCCACATCGATTTCGGTGCTTTCCAATTCGCGTATTTGACGCTCGAGAGATTCCTGCACCTCGACAAGGATGCGCTCATTACGCTCCTCCTCGACATCCTCGGCATTCTGCTCCTCGATCTCATCGCAGGCACTCAGCAAGGAGGCATTCGGCTTCACACAGCCATTGGACAGCTTGCAGCGGGCAATGCTCTCGTAGAGCTCACCAATTGTCTTGGAGAACTCACAGTTTGTCTGAATCTTTATGTCGATCTTGTTGTGGTCATCATTGTTGGCTGCAGTAAAAGCGAAAGATTAGGATTTTATTTAGATTTATGCATAAAGAAGGAACAGATTTGTCTTTAATTAATTGTCTTATGTGAGCGTTAAAGTAATTACTAATTTGATTATTCATTTTGGGATTACTAAGAACAACTCTAGCTACTTTTAAAGACTTTGAGCATCCTTGCTCTCGTAGAAATTAGTAATCGTTAATGAATTGAAAGATTGGGAATCTATTCAAGTTCTAGAATGAGTGTACTTTGAAAGAAGAAACAGATTAGTCTTAGATTTGTGCTGTAACTAGAATACTTCTCTATACTTCTGTTTACTATCAAAGACTATAAGTTAATCTATAAACAAATTCAAATAGTAGAGTATATTTATAGGCATGCAAAGACGGAACAGATTAGACATATGTTTTAAGGCTTACTAAGGCCCACTCTGAACTACTAAATCTAACGATTGATTATCTGCAATTCTATAATTCTATAAGACCATAAAGCAACCTCTAAACTTTTATACCTATTTCAATATATAAATCTATATCTCTACAGAGTTTGCTACTATCTATACTTCAATTACTGCTAGAGTATATATATATATATACGAGTATACCCTCTAAAAATTTCTATCTGCATCTATATCTATACCCAAAAGTAATTCTATACCTATTTCTGTATCTATATCTCTATCTCTACAGATCTATACTTTAGATACATACTCTATCTTCCTCACATAATAACACTCAAAATTCTCTTCCGTAACTCCGCAAGATACGGATAAGTATATATATATATATATATATATATATATACCCTCTACACACATATCCCTGTACCTATATCTCTACAGATCTATACTCATGCTCAACATTCTTATCCATACCTCCACAGGACTTTCTGTTGCTCTGCTCCTTTTGCTGGTTATCTGTCTATATCCATATATATTTCTTTATCGATAGATATATCCACACCTACATCTCTCCTATGCTATTGTCTACACTTCCAGTACTTCTAGGGTATGTGTAAATATGTGTAAATATCTATGTCATCATCATGTATATATATATTCCCAAAGACTGGTACAATCGATACTCATCATATATATATATATTCCCATACACTCTAAGCATATATATCTATAATAATATCCCATATTCTCCCACAGACTCACACTCAATATTCTCATCCGTGGCGCCACAGGAGTTGGTGTTGCTCTGCTCCTTTTGCTGTTTGCGCAGAGCGTTCTTCTCGCTGCGCATGTACTCCTTGTGGAGCGAGGTCATCTTGAGTCCAGTGAGATCCGATTTCTGGCGCTTGATGATGGAGGTGCGTTCGTTCAGCGAGCAACTTGCCACATTGCTGCCAGCAGAGATGCAATTGCTGCTGCTGCGCATCAGAGCAACTGGCGGCTTCGGCTTCTCCTTGTCCTTGTTCTTTTCCTTATCCTTATCAGTGTCTTTCTCTTTATCATTATCCCTTTCCTTATCGATGATGTCCTTGTCTTTATCCTTGTCTTGCTTTGTCTTGATATGGCGCTGTGCTGTGCGCTGTGCTGGAAATGAGTTGACTTTTGCCTTGGCATTCTTAATTTCTGGTCGGGATGCAGGATGCGCCAGCATCTTGGCCGATTTATTGGCAGCCTTTGTTTTAGTCTCAGCTGCCTTGGAGGCGACACTTTTTGAGTTGCTGTTATTGGCCTTATCCTTGTCGTCCCTTTGCTCGTTGAGCAGCGCCAGTGTGGGCAGACTGGCATACCCTGTGGGCTGATTGAAACGATTCGACCAATGCATGCTCGGCCTGCGTCGATTCTTCACCGTCAGCCAACCATCATTGTTATCGGACGACAGCTGTTTGGGCTCCGAGTGACGCTCGTCCAGCTTGAGGGTGCTCCTCGAGCTGCTCAGCTGCTCGTTGCTTGCCTTCAGTGTCGACGTTGAGCTGGCAATGTCCTCGCGTGAACAGCGTCCAAGTGTGCTGGGCAAGCTCACCCGCTTGCCAGCCGTCAGCAGGGAGTTTGTGCTGCGTTTGGCCAACGGTTTGATTGCAACACTTGCTGCCGCAACTGCCACAGCATTGCCATTCATATCCAGCATGGTCCGCGAACGTGCTGACAAGCGCGAGGCAACATTGCTGGGCGGACCATAGCATTCGGTTTTGCTCGACGGACGTGGCGGAGGCGCAGCACGACGTGCCGCAAATGGTTTCACATTGCTATTGTTGTTGCTGCTGCGTCGCAAGCCATTTACGGGCGCTGTTGCCTTTACCACAACTTTGCTGCTGGCCAGCTTGGTGTGTGGCGCAACTGCTGCTGCTGTTGCTGCTCCAACTGCTCCTGCTGCTGCGCCTCCTCCAGCTGCTCCTGCTGCTGCGCCTCCTCCAGCTGCTGCTGCTGCTGCTGCTCCTTGCTGCGCGTTGCCCTTTTGATTAACGCCACGCGTTGCAACTGGTCGATTTAGCACACTGGAATATTTGAGTGGACTATTTTGCATGTTGCCGCTGGCCGTGCTCAAGGCCGTTGCTGCTGGCTTCTTCTCGGGCAGCGGTCCAATCTGCTTGAGCTGTGTGCTCGGCGGCGTTGCCTCCTTGCTGGCCTGGGCCGTCAGCAGCGCATTCTCCATGGCATCCAAGCTGGCAACGGTTAGCTGCAACGATGTTGGCTCCATCACAGCGCCAACACTTGGTTCAACAACTGCGGATTGTGCTTCATTTGCAGAACTGTCGTCTGCGGCTTGTGCTTGCTGCATGTCAGTTTTATTCTCCATTTGCGACTCCTCAGTTGCAACTACAACTGCTGCTGCTGCTGCAGCTTCTTCTTCCACTTTTTTCTGATTAGCTGTGAAAGGTGAACAAATGTTAATAGCTGCAATATTAATATATTTATACAGTTGCGCAGAAAATAATAGCACCACAACAACATTTACGAATGAAATTATGCAAACAATCTTTAAGTTCTGCAATATTTATCTGATGTGGATTTTTAATATATATTGTTAAGCATTCCCCCTCTATTAATTAAAGTTGGTACTGCGCTTGGTTTCCTCTCAAATATTTATATATGTTTTTAATTTGAAAATATATATTGTTTATTTATTCATACTTTTGATAATTACAAGTGCAAATTTGAAAAATATTGCTATTACTTTGTGACTTTTTCATAATTTTAATTAAATTTAAATCAGTTGAAAACGGTGAATAAAAATCTCATTTTCAAAGGGTCTTCTTCAACTGCTGAAAGCGCAACTTACAAATATAAAAATGAAACACCTTTGAAAACATTTTTTTGTGAGAGTGGCGCTATAATTTTGATTGCAACTGTAAAGCTCACCTGCCGCAGCTGCTGCTGCCTCCAGTTCAGCTGCCTCCCGCTCGGCTGCCTCGCGTCGCATCTTCTCGCGCACATCGGCCAGCGTCAGATGCGGATCCTCGAGATCTGTCTGTGAGTATTGTGTGCTCAGCTGCAGAAATGGCTTCTCCTCCAGCTGGGTAGCTGCTGCTGCTGCTGCTCCTGTTATTGGTGTCGTTCCCTGCGGTGGCGGTGCATCCAGTGCATCCGAGTTGGGTGAGCCACGTGTGGTGCCCCGTTTATTTGCCGCAAACAGTTCGCGGACATTGACACGCATCGCGCCACGGGGCAGCTGCTCGTAGGCGCGCAACAGTTTCTTGGGCGTCACCCGGCCATCGCAGCACGGCGATGTCTTGCCGGAGCTGGAGGGAAAGAAGGCTGGACTGGATTTGCCCGAGGCAGTGGGACTGCAGAGACTCTTGGTGCGCACGCGCGGTGTGGGATTACTTTTGCGCACCTCCCAGGCCAGGCTCTGTGGACGCTGTTGCAGCGGTCGCGACTCGTAATCCCAGCTGACCTTGAACCACTCGCTGAGCGCCTTAAAATCACGCACATAGTTCTCCAGCACCAGGATGGCCTCCTGGCAACTGGATATATTCTCATAGCACTCCACGGTCTGATAGATCTCGTTCACCGCTCGCTGCAGATTGCCAAAGAGCAGGGCCCAGTAGCGAGCCTGCAGCTCCGACTTCTTGTCCCGTCCCGTGGAGGCGCTGCGGACACGTGGTCCACTATTGGAGCCAGCTGCGCTGCTGCTGCTGTTGCTGATATTGTTGTTGTTGTTGCTGCTGCTGCTGCTGCTGTTGCTTGGCTGCTTGGAGCGGAGCATTTGAGTTGTGGGCGATTGGGGACAGTGCTTGGTGGGCGTCTGTAAGCCATTTGGTGACTTCGGCGGCGCAACTGGCGGCTTGCGGCATGTGGGCGTCGTCGAGTAGCCTAAAAATGAGCACACATTAGTATTTAATGGGATTAGGTGACTAATAGATACTATTTATTTAAAAACAGAAAAATACAAAACAAAAATTAAAATAAATTCTATTTAAAACTATACATAAGATATGAAATAAATCAATATTTAAATTTAAATTAAAAGAATCTAAAAATGTTTAAAAGAATTCTATTTTCTAGATTTCTCTTTATTTAAATGCAAAATAATTCATCAGAAAATCCCAATCAGAAATATATATATATGTATATATATATATATATATATATATATATATATATATATATAAGATTACTGGGGATATATAATAAGTCTTGTTTTGTTGAGATGTTTAGACAAGAACTCAGCTCGAAGATATAAGTTCGATTTGAGAGAGAAAAACGATTCGAAATACAAAAAAAAAGATGTAGAACAAATTCCCAACTCGGCTGATCAGGGATATATGTGTGCATATATACTTTGTTGGCTCAGCAACATCTTCCTCACTTCCTGACACACTTCACCACAATTTAATAATACCCTTCGAACGTGTATGCAAAAAAAAAAGAGCCGCACACGAAAACTAAAGTCGCAAAAAACAAACGATAAAATTGATTTCGTGTTTTCTATTTTTGCTTCTTTTTTTTGACTTACAGTCGCCATTGGCTAGAACGTCTCTTGCATCTTTGGCTGCTGCTGCTGCTGTTGCTCCGCTGGCGCTTGTCTCATCGCAAAACTGGTAAACGAGCAAATTTTTCGCCTCGCGCCCCTCGCGACTCAGCACCTCTCGCATCTCCATCGTTGCTGCCTCGTTGTTTGTTTTTGTTTTCCTATTGTTCGATGTTTCTGTCTCCGTCTCCGTCTCTATCTGTCGCAGTCTCAGTCTCAGTCGCTGTCGCTGCCCACGCCAACGACGACGTCGCAACGCAGCTGTTCACGCACCTTTTATTTAGAACGTATTTCGACAGATGGATTGTGTTAATGGGCACAGCTGTTGTTGTTGCATGCACAAAACTATAACTGTTTGCTCAATTTTAATTGACTGCTTTGCAATTTTATACACTTTTCTGTGTGTTTGTTTCTTTTTTTCTATTGTCTTTTAACGGCTGCTGCTGTTGCTTTTGTCGTTGTGGTTGTTGCTGCCGTTGTGTCTGCTGTTGAAAATTTTGCAATGGCAGCTAGCAACATTTTTGAGCAATGAGCACGCTCTACACTCTTTTTGGACTAGACACACACAGGCTGCTCAGCTGACAGTTTTCAAATGCAATCTGTTGGCAGTTGTTTGTATTCATATTACGTGCAGGTGTTTTTATTAGAGAACTAAAAATAATTTTAAAGCGCACCACGAACAAGATTTACATGCCAGCCAATCAGCTGTTCTACTGCCCGTCTGTCAATCGAACAGTGTGTACACACATTGCACTCGTACCGCATATCGATTACAATTTTTTGTCAATCGATGCATCGTACATCGGATATATCGCACTCGTCGACAGCTTATCGCTAGCTAGAAATATCGTTATGACTCTTCAGCGACATATCTGTCATATGGCAAATTCCTTTAGGTGCAATATTTCGTATTTTCAATTTACTTTAATTGAAAACAATTAATCTGATTGCTTTCAATAAGGAACTTATTGTTTGCTAAATATCGCAAGTCAATTGAGTGTTTCACAATCACACACAATGCACCGATAGTTTGTAGATCTGACATCACTAATTCACATTCCGTCACAAACAGTGTGTGCAAAGAAGAAGACAGGCACGCACGGACTGTGATTGCGGAGTTTTTGGTTTTGCATTCTTAGAAAAAAAAGAAAATTGTTCGATTTTTATCTTAATTAATTAGCAATTTGTGCAATTGCTCTAAACAAATATTCCGTCTATTGTGCAACGAAAAATACGTAGTAGATATATATAACAGCAACAAACAATTGAAATGAAAGTGGAAATCGTGTGATGTCATGTCGACAACGACGGCGACAGCGATGACGACGCCAGCAGCAGCAGAAGCGACGTCGACCGTTCTTGTGAATTGAAACTTCCTCTGTTCTCTCCCTCTCTTTCTCGCCCCCGTCCTCCCGCGCCGCCTTGTGTTTTGTGCCTGCCGCCTTCTGTTTACTGCATTTGCGGAGATCCTTCCAAAAGTGCGACAAGTGACGAATAAAAAAAAAACAATTCCAATTTTCATTCCACCAAAAACTCCAACAAATGTGCCCGTGAATAACAGCACAAAAGAGAAAAGGTGAAACGAACCAAACAGACACACACACGCGCACACACACACACGCGCACACACACACACGCACGCACCACTTTTGACCGTGTGTCTGTGTGTGGAGTGAGTTTTGTTTTTGCTAAAGCACTCAGAAAAAAAATAACATAAAAAGGCAACCTGGTTTTTTGATTGATTTCCCTCCAAAAAAAAAGAAGAAAACATTAATTGACGACAATTCCGCCCAAAAGCAACAGGAGCAGCTGCTGCACTTTGCCACGCCTACTCGACACCGTGGTACCGTCCTAAAAGCTCCACACACATATACATACCCCTCCCCCCTTCTACCTGCCCCTTCATACACACTCATCATGGCAGACACAGTTGTTGGGGATCTGCGCATGGAAGTGGAGCGTCTGACACGCGAACTCGATCAGGTGACCAGCGCCAGCGCCCAATCCGCTGAATATGGTCTATCGCTGCTGGAGGAGAAGTCGGCACTGCAGCAGAAGTGCGAGGAGCTCGAAACACTCTACGACAACACAAGACACGAACTGGACATCACGCAGGAGGTAAGCAAGCAACAAAAGGAAAACAAACAAAAAAGAGCACAACTCAATAAAAACAACTAAACCGATCAACAGCTGTGTTCTTTGGCCTCTGTTGGCCATTTTCAAGCCAATTGCCGTTTATCTATCGACACTCACATATACTTATGTATATATATATAAATATATATGTATGTATATAGATATATATACACTCACTCAAACACAGACAGCAAACTTCTAGCTAGACCATAAAGTTTTGCAATCGGTTTCCAATTTGTCTGGTTGGCAGCAAACACAGTGCAACCTCAATATGGAGTCAAGTGTGCACTTTGCTCAATTTAAAT
Source organism: Drosophila basisetae (assembly GCA_035041595.1). Lineage (NCBI taxonomy): Eukaryota > Metazoa > Arthropoda > Insecta > Diptera > Drosophilidae > Drosophila > Drosophila basisetae. The sequence continues at coordinate 5,048,803 of JAWNLB010000123.1, read as the reverse complement.
GCAGTTCATTTTATTGTCTTGGAAATATTTTTATCTACTTTATACTTATCTGAGTTATAAATTGCTTGGACGCAAAACATAAAATAAGTGTTCTTATATTTATTTATTTATTTATTATCTATCTATATTCTTTTTTTTAGTTTATTTTTCACCACTGCATAAAAATCTGCTTTTAATTAGCTATCTTTAAAATCAGATTCAGCTCATCGAGTGTTACCTGAATTTGCTCATCCGCTTCTCCTCTCCTCTCTGGCTGCCTCTTTCTCTCTCTGTGTCCGGCTCTGATAATCACGAATGATTCAATCGTTTCGTCTGCTCTGCTCTAGTCAGAAGTTCAATTCGCTCGTTATTAGTTAAACTGGACTTTTGCGGTACTTGGCGCCGCCTCAGTGAACGCCCACACGCCCCGCTAACCGCTCTTTCCCCTACAATACTCTCTCTCTCTCTTTGTTTCTCTTGCCCACCATTTGGCTCTGATCATGGTCAATTTGGTTTGCGCTTTATCGTCGACTTTGTTGCCATGTTGACTTTGTTGTTGTTGTGTCTGCTGCTGTTTTTTCTTACAACTTGTCCAATGTGCCGTGTATTTTTTGTTATTTTTTTTTTCGTTTTTCACCATTCCATTTTGCACCTATGAATGTGTGTTGGGCATAGCGGCAGCTTTTGCCAACTGTCCGACTGGCAATTAGCCATGGCAATTGTTTTGGCATTTCCGCTGGAATTTCAACGTGCAATGCGCCAAAGCCCAGCAACAAAGTTTGTCCTTCAATTTGTCGGGGGTTGGTGGAGGTTATTTAATATAAATAACTTTTGCCTGTCGGCTCATTATCATTTTCCCCTTTTTTTCCACCACTTTATTTATGCTGTTTCCTTTAGCCTGTGGCGTTAATTACTCCACTTCGTTGCCAAAACAAAGAATCGATTGTTGGAATCGCAAGTGGAAGGGCGAAAGGTGAAGGGTGAAATGGGTTTTTTTTCACTCGTTGATCTGTATTTGGCCATGGGATTTAATTTATTATTGTGGAAAGGGTTTAATATAGACAATGATTTAACAAAGATTTTTTAATTGATTAAGTCGCAGTGGGGGTTTTTCAATTTTAAAATAACACCACTATTATGAAATATTCTTATTTCTATTTCGATTCAGTTGTGGGAACTAGGTTTATGGCAACCATTGGCTATAAAAAATATATTCGATATTTTTATCCATTTGATGAGGCAATTTGTATGTGCATGAAAGCTCTCAAATTTTATTCAAAAGCGAGCGTTTATTATTAGTCAATTGACTTTTCAGGTTTTTTCTTCTAAATTGATAAAGTTTCACACAAACTTTTAATTAACAGCTTGGAAATTAGTTGCCCCATAAATCTATCAAACTAAACCCACAAATTTAACTCGGATATCGATAATATTATTATGCAACTTTCATTCAGCTTACAACTTTATAAAATGTTGGATCAGCTATAATGCCGCCATGCTCGTTTCTCACACGTTTCTCCGGTATTTGTGAAGGTAATTCAATTTAGTATGCCTCCCCCTCACCACCCGTCCCCTTTCCGCAAGTTGATTAATTGGCCGACAGGTGGCGCCCACCTGCCCATTAGTCCACTCGCTTGATAGTTTCCAGCTTGTTAGCTTTGAACTCAACTGAACTTTTACGAGAGCGCAGCCAGCAAAACACAACCCACTCTCACACACACACGCACACAGAGACACACACACACACCCAAACAACACTATCTCATTCACACACACACACACACACACAGATTAATGCATGCTTAAAATTAAAATTCAGAGCGGAAAAAAATAATTTGCTGTGGGCATTTTTGTTGCTGGCTGCGTGCAATTTGTGCCGCTTGAAGGAAAAGGGTGGAAGAAGAAGAGCACGAGTAGGAAATTTGTGGGGGGGATTCTACAGAATGGGCGACATATTTCCACTTGCACTTGTAATCAAGATATCAGCCTGTGGGCGCGACAACCTGCAATGCCATAAGTCAGAGACGGTTTGGGGTGGGGCGAAGTAGAAGTAGAAGTTTATCGGTGGTTGGACGGAATTAGCCGGGCCAAAATAAATCGAATATTGTGCAAAAAGTGAAGCCGCTGGCACAGAAGTTTTGTGCACAACGGGGGCGAATTTTCAATTGCAAGTTAACAAAATGAATGAAAAATTGAATAGAATGCAATCGATGATGCACAAGCAATGGCAAATATACAAAGCAAATATTTGTACAACGTTTATTTAGTTGCACAAAAGTGGTTGTAACGAGCATGTTGTTTTGGACACTTTGTGTAACTGTGGCAATTAAGTGGCGGGGGCAGGGAGTGGCGGAGGCACCTGCTCTAAAAGCAACAACAGCCATAAGGCGAAGCATTCTCTATTTATAGATATATATATATGTATATATATATATACTCGTGTGTGTTTGTGGCCATACTTTATGGCTCGCATGTACGTCGAGCCAAGGACATTTCGCTTGGGGACTTGCAGCAGTCAGAGAGTCGTCCTGTGTTGTCCTTTTGTCCCGCTGCGGTTCTGTGAGTTGTTAACTCACATGCTTTGTTCCCTGCCGCCCAGGACGAAACAGCCAAAAAGTTTTTAATACAAACTTGAATAATTAATGTCGTTATTTGCGCGACAAACTCCAAAACAAAAAGTACCTATGAGTGGCAGAGGGGTGATAGGGGCAGGGGGGATTGGGCTGCGGCACAGTTATGCAAATTGAAGTATTTTTAAGTGAGTGAAAATAATGTGTTCTCAGCAAATTCTCCAGTAGAACAGAATCCCTCGAAAACCAGGATGTCAAAGCACGCAGTATTATAACCGATTCTAATTCAAAAATGTAAGCAATTCAAATTTTTCTGACTGAACCAAAATTAATATTTCAACTAAAATACATTCTCATGTTATTCTGCTTTTAATTATTGTCAAAATTACGAATAAACTCGTGATCCACAATAGTACAAATCCACAGCTAACAAACTAAATTTTAATAGTATATAATAGTTAAGAACCTAGTCATGTGAAAAGAACTCAACTTAACCAACTCTAAAAAAAAGAAATCGAATAAAAATCCACTCTTGCCATAATCCGTGCACAAATTCAGTTGGCAAACTGTGCAGCCAAAAGCCGTTTAACGAATCCTTGCCAGACACTTGCAGTCAAAACAACAACAACACCAACGCGACAAATAAACAGGACCCAGCAGCAGACGAGGAGGGGAGAGGAGAAGGACAGATAAAAGAAAAAAAGAAATCCCGACGAAGAAATTATAATGATTTGACGCTGATGCTCTGTTCTGTTGGCGCAAATTGCAATTCTACGGCAATCAAATCCGGCAGCAGCAGCAACAGCAACAACAACAACAGCAGCAACAACAAGGACTACAGACAATTGGGAGCTGCAACTGGGGATGGGAGGAGGTTGGGCTGTCTGTCAAGTTGGGGTTAAGGGCGGCTGGGCCGAAGGGGTTAAATGCAGCGCTTGAGCGCTGACAAAACATGTTTCCGACATTGTTGCGAGCGCAGTTGTCATTATACCCTTTTAAAAAATGGCTATAAAAGGGTATAATAGATTGAGGGACTCGTATGAAACAGATGGCAGAAAAAGGGAAAGATATTTTCTAAAACTGGTGGTAGAAAAGTATATTATTGATATAGATATTCCTGATACTCCATGAAATTAGGAATATAGATTCTTGTATACGAAACATATTTAATTGATATCTTTGATAATTAATCCTTTTGTTCATAACAAAAGTGCAAAGTGTAAAACTGTGAAGAAGCAGCTCGCGACTTCAGGCAGCAACAGCAACAGCAGAGTTCAAGCACAGGGTATCTTTTAGACCAGTCTCATTGTGACTACTTAACTGTGGTTGCCTCTGCACAGGCTTTCGCGGTTGCAAGGGAAATGAGCAGGAAAATGTTGCAAGTGTGGCAGTCACCAGCAAGCCCCCGCAGCAGCTACCCACTCCACCAGCAATGTAAAATGCAAAAACAGCGCCGTCAAATGAGGAGAAAAAGTGTTGCTGTGGAGGCGCCACACTGATGAGCAGTTCACTCGCAGCTGCTGAGGATGCGGCAACACGACAAACACTTGCAACATTCCATTCATTTTCTTTCTTTTTTTTGGTGGGGGTGGGTGGTGGCGCTATGCTGGCCATGACCATAAGGGCCATGCAATTTATTTGGTTGCAAACATATTTGGACCCTGATTGGCTTCCGACTCGGCTCGTAGACACTTTTTATGACCCTGTAGCTGGTGCCCTTTGTGCAGCTCGGTTGGAGTGTTGCCAACGAGACAAACTTGCAACCACACATCTGCTGCCCCAGTTTATATGCAAATGGATGTTGCAACGCCTTCCAGTTGGGCAACACATGATTACGACTCTGCTGATTGGCTGTTAAGTGCAAATGAGTTTTGTTGCTGCCAAACGACAATATGCATACGGAATCACACACACACTCAGTTATCCTTGCTGCATCAATGCGACAGTTATCCTTGCTTGCAACAAAGAATTCACATTTGCTGCATTCTCAATTCGCAATATCCATTTGGCTGAGAGCACTACTTAAATGCGTTCGCATATCCTTTTATACCCGAAGGGGCATTCCAGCTCAGAGATGAGGTAATAAGTTAAAATTTATGAATTTTATCTTTAGACGAATCATTACTCTTTATTATACGATAAGTGAACATTCAAAATGGCCGAGCTTGTCGGCAAAAGTGAGAGACATGAGTACCAACATAACGCTACAAAAATATCGAAATTCGATTATACGTAACCCGCGAAAATTCAAAATTCGCGATACTTTTTGAACACACCTCGTAAGTGAACATTCAAAATGGCCGAGCTTGTCGGCATAAGTGAGAGACATGAGTACCAACATAACGCTACAAAAAAATCGAAATTCGATTATACGTAACCCGCGAAAATTCAAAATTCGCGATACTTTTTGAACACACCTCGTATATGAAAAATGGATGTACATATATCTCTTTGTTTCAATTCGTTAATAATAATATCGGTTCCGGTGACTGGGTCTTCTAGTTAAAGAACAAATAAAGTGAATTTCCGGTTCCGGTTCTAAGTTTTGATTGGATAATTTCCATTTTTAGGTTCAATAACCTAAGTTGCCCGATTTAATTCAATGATATTAACTGAGTAACAGTGATGCTCATTTAGCTTTTCCTCTCTCAGCTGAACAACGCTATTTGACTTTAGTTTTATTTGTAATTTTATCTAGTGTTTAGATATGATTAGTTCCAAAACTGTATCTTATTATTTCTAAGATAGCTTAAAGCATCTTTCCGCTATTCCTCACATTAATAGTTAAGTCATCTCTCATTTAATGTTACTAAAGAGCATTTCCACTTCGACTTGGAATTAAGATGTAGTTTTTTAGCACGGACTGCCTTTCATTTAGATGAGAGCGTAATTTGTGCTGCTTTTGTTTTTTTCATGCTCCTGTTGAGAAATATTATACACATTTTATTCCACTCGCCGTCGCATTTGCTTAATTTTTTTATTTTTATTTTTATTCTTTTGCTTATTTTCATTTTGGCGACATTTCAAATTCAGAGAGTGCCAAACGCGTGCATTGACATGGAGGCCACAAGTGCGTCCGCATCCCATTTCCATGTTGTATCTGTGTGTGTGTGTGACAGCGTGTGTGAGTTAATGCGAGTGTGTTGTGTATAGGTGTGTGTGTGTGTGTGTGTGTTTTATATGTGCTTTAAGAAATTACACGACACAGCCTACAACAAAACATGAGCATTTGTTCTTGTTTGTTTTGCATTTTCAGTGTTGCCTGCCACTGATTGTTATTTCCCGAATGAACGGGGGGGAATGGCATTTCCTATACCCCGTGCTCACGAAACGCGTCAAGTGTCTGCTCATTTTGTTGTATAAATCTATGTTGGAGGCTTTAATAGGTTGCTTCTCTTCTATACGTGGTATTAATTTCATGTGGAAGGCAGTCGATGCAATAAGTAATTGCGCTTGGCAAACGGGCATCGAAAGGAGTTTAGAATTCAACAGAATATGTTGCCTACACTCGTAAAAGTATCTCCAAGAGAATATGGCTTCTTATCAGCCAAGCAAAAGGATTTATAATCTTTTAGGAATGCCTGCGACTTTTTGCCGCTGGAAGAAAGAAAAGCGAGAAAGCTCACAAGAGATTGTAAGAAATGGATTCCGATGGTCTCCTTTATCAACATGCTTTGTGATCTTTTAAGAGTGTCAGCTACTTTTTTCCACTGCAAGATAGGAAGATACTTTGATAGTTTGTTTTCAATTACATATCTGGCTTACACTTCAAAGGGTATTTGTCTGTCGAGCAGTTGCATCGCGTGCTCTCTTCACTTGTTGGTGTTGTTGCTGATCCGGTCGTCTTTGTTGCTTGTCGCCTGCCGCTTGTCGTTTGTCGCCCCCGAAACAACCCCAAGCAATCACAACTGCTCGGTCATTCATGGCAAACTTTGTCCAAACGCGAGGGTGTTGTGCAAGCTGTGGGAATGGAGAAATTGTGGGTGTGCGATGAGGGAGAAGGAGGGTTAGGAAATTATTATGAGCTGCCCATTGCCGCCGTTGCACGTTGCTCGTTGCTCGTTGCTCGTTGCGCATTGCACACGTTTGGCTACCTAAGTGTGCACGTAGCGCTGCTCCAAAAATGTTGAAATGCTGCCCGGCCGGTAATAATGTGGGCAATCTGCTCTATTTTTAGTAGCCGGCAAAAAGTGGGAAGCGCGCTGTGGCGGGGAGTGGGGGGCAGGGGGGGTTGCACATCGCAATCGAGACAGCTGTTGCCACGTCAATGCGGGCCAAAACCGGTCTGCGTTTGTGCCTGAGCCTGGGCAGCTTCATTTAGGCCATTTAAATAGCTGCTGCCTCACACAACCAACCGCAAACAGAGCGATGGATGTAGGTGAGGAGGGATGGGGGCATGCGTCAGACAACAGCGTAACAAACACACCTAAAATGTTTTGTCTGCTCGGCAACGGTTGATAGTCGTGCTGGTGCTGGAGCTCCTGTTGCCTGCCACGGAGTGTGTTAATATTTGCCCGACTTAATTAAAAATCTTTTCTAATTTGCATAAAGTTCATGTCATGGTGTCATTTATTGCGGTTTTGGTATGGTGCCTATTCAACGTCGCCTAGGTGGCGCCACTGCATATTTTGGCAATTGGGAAAGTGCGACAGAGATGGAAGCTGGAAGATGGAATTTTGGGAAAAGCTTAAACAGTTGATTGCATTTGCTAATGTTTTAAACTAACAAAATGATGTAAACGTTGGCAAGTTTATTCATATTTTACTAGTTTATACTATGAATTGTGATTTGAAATAATGAATTTAGGCATATCTTTGCTTTAAATATGATTTTGCACACTTTGCAAACTTAAAACGCACTTAAAAATACAGCGCTATAAAAAGTACATATATTTGCATGTAGATGGTGCCGTTATACTTACCCCTTTAAAAACACGAGTTGACAAAACATCGTAACAATATTTGATAGCAGTAGCTCGAATTTTTTGCTTTGTTTGGTTGTTTGGTTTTGATCCCGCACCCACATTCCTGTTGACACTATTCTTCTATATAAATAAATATATATATATGTATGTTTATGTATATATGTATGTATAAGTATAAATAGCCTAGATGGCGCCACTGCACTCGCCTGGTTGAATGTGACGGCAATAGAGGTCTCAAATTTCCAGCCAACTCGGCCTTTTGTTTGCTCTTCTCAACACCCCCCCAAGCTCCTTTTGCGTGCCGGCTTTCATTCCATTCCACACTAATTAACGAAATGCACTTGCCTCAGTTTTCGCCCCCCAAGGAACGCTTTCAAATTGAAATTACAAGCAGACGAAGAAAAAAGAAAATAATCGCGTTGACGTCGCCCACAGCCATTGACAATAATTATGGTGGGCGACAAAAAAAAAGAAAAATAAAAATTGAGCAAAAAGGTAAAGTAGCCAAAAGGGTCTGCCGACGAGTTTGCGGCAATATTTATTTTTCCATTTTATTGCATTCTTTTTGTCACTAAAGAAAATATTACTGCCGGGCTAATTGGAGCGGCATTTAAGCGTTGCAACAGTAATCTTAATCCACTAAATGTGCCAGCAGCTTTTGGTGTGGTCATTTCTCTCCTCGCAAGCAGCACTCATGAAATGCGCTGTGTGTGTCAAGCACGTACTTCAAATGGCCCATCCAACAAAACTAACGACTGCTGCACGGCAAGATTTCAATTAAAGTCCACACACAAACGTGATTACAGTCGCAGTCGTAGTTGGGGCAGGAGCAACAGCAGAAGCCACGCCCAGTTGCCCAGGTCGTCCTGACCATATGGACACGTCACATGCCTGCAATCAGCGGCTTTTATGGCTGCACACAGGCAACAGAGGCTTGGCCTTCTCGCATTCTTTCTGCCCACATAGTTTATACACTGTAAACAAAATGTGTGGATTGATTGTAGGCATTAAAGTTCAGCTTATATAAAAAGCTGAATGAATTAAATAAATACACTTTATAAATACTTTCATTAGACAAAAACCACTAAAACTACTATTATAAAATACTTTCACAACACCTTCAATTTTCTCACGTCTCTCATCACCATTTTATGTTTCGGCTACAAAGTTCTCTCAGTGCCTCCGGGTACTGATACATGATAAATACATATTTACCTTGAGCAATGTCGTCCTGGGCGTGCCCGTTTGCCCATTAAGCGTCACGAGCATGTGCGTCTATGACGCATTTTGCAACACTGTCGCAGCGCAATTAAGTAACAACAGAAAATCCAATAAATTCAACTTTGGGATGCACTTGCTACTCCTATTCCTCCTGCTCCTGCTCCACGGGGAGATCTGCAATAAAGGAAAAAAGATGGAAAAAAAGAAAAGATATCTGCGCCATTTAATGAAAAATGTAACAAAGTGAAACGAGGGGCGTCTCGTCAGCAGCAGCAGCAGCAGCAGCAACAAGCAAAACTCCCCAGTGACTGACGCCCCACATTGGCACTAGTCCCAGTTGCTCCTCCTCCTCCTCATCCTCCTCCTGCCATGCTCATCGTACACAACTTACACATGCAAATGACTGCAATAAAAATGGCAGGCTGGCAACTTTTATGATTGCGCTGCTCTGCAACATTTGGGGGCAGTCAGAGTGGGTATACGAGGTGTGTTCAAAAAGTATCGCGAATTTTGAATTTTCGCGGGTTACGTATAATCGAATTTCGATTTTTTTGTAGCGTTATGTTGGTACTCATGTCTCTCACTTATGCCGACAAGCTCGGCCATTTTGAATGTTCACTTAATTGTTGACAGCTGCTTTGCTTGCACGTGTTTTGGATCGTCTTCGATTTTTACCTATTCAAAAAAATGGATCAAAGAACCTGTATCAAATTTTGTGTGAAGAACGAAATTAAGTGCGCGGATGCATTCCGAATGTTGATTGTGGCATACGGAGAAATTCAAAATTCGCGATACTTTTTGAACACACCTCGTATTACACTTGTGTGCGTTGTTTATTAAACGCAAACGATTTAGCAGTAGTTTTTGCATGAATTCCAGCCACAAAACGGGTTATTAAATCTAAATTATGATTGAGAAGAGAAAATCGGTTAAATTTTCATAAGCTTATCGCAGCGGCAAGCTTTCAAGCCTGCAACAACACTTCGCAGATGTCTTCATTTTATAGTTTTAGCACAACTTCTAATCACTTAACATTATTTGCAGGCTCTCACCAAATTCCAAACGTCACAAAAGGTGACCAATAAGACGGGCATCGAACAGGAGGAGACGCTGCTCAATGAGTCAGCCGCACGCGAAACCTCGCTCAATCTGCAAATACTCGAACTGGAGAACGAAGCGAAGCAGCTGCGACATGAGCTGGAGCGTGTGCGCAACGAACGTGATCGCATGCTGCAGGAGAACTCGGACATTGGACGCGACAAGAGCGACAATGAGGCAGACCGGCTGCGTCTCAAATCCGAGCTAAAGGATTTGAAATTTCGCGAGACACGCATGCTCAGCGAATACTCCGAACTGGAGGAGGAGAACATATCGCTGCAGAAGCAGGTCTCCAGCCTGAGAAGCTCGCAGGCAAGTTCTCAAGTTGTCCATTTGCTGAAAGTTGCCACTAAAAGATTCTTTTGGTCAACAGGTGGAGTTTGAGGGTGCCAAACATGAGATACGTCGCCTTACCGAGGAGGTGGAGCTGCTGAATCAGCAGGTCGATGAGCTAGCGAATCTCAAGAAGATTGCCGAAAAGCAAATGGAGGAGGCGCTCGAGGCACTGCAGGTAAAGATAAAATATCTTCCTGATAAAGATTTTGAGCATCTCTTAACACACTCTGTTTCCATCTTTCTCTCAGGGCGAGCGTGAGGCGAAATATGCGCTGAAAAAGGAGCTGGATGGTCACCTGAACCGCGAGTCCATGTATCACATCAGCAATTTGGCCTACAGCATACGCAGCAATATGGAGGATAATGCCAGCAATAATTCCGATGGCGAAGAGGAGAACTTGGCACTGAAACGTCTCGAGGCGGATTTGAGCACAGAACTAAAATCACCCGATGGCACCAAATGTGATCTCTTCTCCGAGATCCATTTGAACGAGCTAAAGAAACTGGAAAAGCAGCTGGAATCGATGGAGAATGAGAAATCGCATTTGACAACCAATTTGCGTGAGGCGCAAAGCAGTCTCGACAAGTCACAAAATGAGCTGCAGAACTTTATGTCACGTCTCGCACTGCTGGCCGCCCATGTTGATGCACTTGTGCAGCTCAAGAAACAGATTGACGTCAAGGATCAGACGAGCGGCGGCGGCAAGGATAAGGATGAACAATTGCAGCAACAGTTGCGTACGATTATCACACAATATGCCAATTGGTTTACGCTCTCCGCCAAGGAGATTGACGGCCTCAAGACTGACATTGCCGAGCTGCAGAAGGGTCTCAACTATACGGACGCCACCACCACTCTCCGCAACGAGGTTACCAATCTGAAGAACAAACTGCTCTCCACCGAACAAAAGTCACTCGATCTGCAGAGCGATGTTCAAACGCTGACGCACATCTCACAGAATGCTGGCCAGAGTTTGGGCTCGGCACGCAGCACTCTGGTTGCGCTCAGCGATGATCTGGCGCAGCTGTATCATCTGGTCTGCACTGTGAATGGCGAGACGCCATCGCGTGTCCTGCTCGATCACAAGAGCGACGATATGAGGTGGGTTCCCCGCTATTCTTGTCTATCTTAAATCCATTTCCCAACTAACATCATTTCTCTCTCCCTTCCAGCTTTGAGAACGATTCGTTGACTGCCATCCAATCGCAATTCAAATCGGACGTTTTCACTGCACGCCCGCAAATTGTTGAGGATCTGCAGGGCTTGGCGGATTCGGTGGAGATTAAGAAGTATGTCGACACCGTCAGCGATCAGATCAAGCATCTGAAAACGGCCGTCGAGCACACAATCGATCTGAACAAGCACAAAGTGCGCGCCGAGGGAGGTGAATGTGAGTACTCCAGCAAAAAAAAGAGAGAATAATCTTTGTTTACAACTTGCTTTAACTTTGCAGCCGTGGAGAAGGGCAACACCGAGGAGGTGGAGGAGCTGCAGGAGCAAATTGTCAAGCTCAAGAGTCTGTTGTCCGTGAAACGCGAGCAAATTATCACGCTGCGCAATGTGCTCAAGTCAAACAAACAAACCGCCGAGGTGGCACTCACCAATCTCAAGTCCAAATACGAGAACGAGAAGATCATTGTCAGCGACACCATGTCCAAGCTGCGCAACGAGCTCCGACTGCTCAAAGAGGATGCGGCCACCTTCTCCAGTGAGTAAATCAAAGTAATTCCCTAAGCTCCAACTAATACACCTATTTGCTTTGTAGGTCTGCGCGCCATGTTCGCCGCACGCTGCGAGGAGTATGTTACCCAGGTGGATGATTTGAATCGCCAGCTGGAGGCTGCCGAGGAGGAGAAGAAAACGCTCAATCAGCTGCTGCGCTTGGCCGTCCAGCAAAAGCTGGCGCTCACCCAGCGTTTGGAGGAAATGGAAATGGATCGGTGGGTGCATTTGGGTCGCTAATCTTAGCCAGAGAGCTCAAAACACACAGAATCACAGTATCCCATCAAATCAGAAAAAAACAAGTCTTTAGTTGTCCTTTGTATAAAATATCCTAAACCCGACAAATCAGCACACTTGGTAAGCATTTTGCACTGCGGCAAAACCTTTGTTGCATGTTGCGCCTCCCCCCGCTAATCTGCTGCTGTTGCTGCTGCTGGGAAAAAACGCCTAATCCCAAGCTTGGAGTTGACTAAATGACAAGTTGAAACAATTAATGAAATATACAAAGACACGAAAAAACACATATATAAATTATAAATAATGATCCGCTTTGCAATGCTTTAATTATTATTTTGCCAATTAGTTTTTGTCAAAGTTAATGTTTTTATGAGTTGATTTAAAAACCATTTTAACTGCTAGCAACTAACTCATGCCACATGTGTTGTAAAGTTTTGGCCGCCCTATTAACCCTTAATTAATCGGTTGCTTCCTCTCATTGCCACAGCGAGATGCGTCATGTGCGCCGTCCAATGCCACCGCAACGCGGCACCAGCGGCAAGTCGTCGTTCAGCACCCGTCCATCGAGCAGAAATCCGGCGAGCAGCAATGCGAATCCCTTCTAACATAAGATCAGCGTGCAGCGTAAGCTTTTGGCTTTGGTTTATACTTTGCTTAAGTTATAAATTCGTTTTGGAGGAGCCTTGTTGTGGATAAACCGAAGAACAAGAACAATTGCAGCCAGCACCACTTCCCCTCCTTCTCCTCCTCCGGACACACAACCACACACACACCCACACACACACCCACACACACACCCACACACACACCCACACACACACCCACACACACACCCACACACACACCCACACACACACCCACACACACACCCACACACACACACACACACACACACACACACACACACACACACACACACACACACACACACACACACACACACACACACACACACACACACAGCATGAGAGAGAGAGAGCGAGCGAGATCGAAAATACTGTTGATGTATTATTGGGGGAACGATGCTATAGCTACGATCTATCCTATTATTAATGATAAACGATTTGTATCTGTTTCTATATTTGTATTTATTGAGAGTTTAGTTAGACGAAAGTTTTGTGTTAGGCGTAATTAGACGCAATACGAACAGTTATTAACGGTTAGTTACTTAAACGTCCAATTAATTTAATTAACAATTTGAGAAAGAGAAAACGCAATTCTAATTCTAACATAAATAATTGTATTTTTCTATACATAGAAACACACAAAAACAAAAAAAAGAAAGCAATTTGTAACGTTTTAGTTTGATTTAAGTTGAGTTTTGTTAACTTTCGCGTTGATTGTTTTGATTTTTGTTATCAACGCTGTGCGCAAGCGAAACTGGTAAAAAAAAAACAGAAAAAAAAAACTAAAACGATATACAACATTTTGATAAGATGATGTTAGGAACAAAACAAACAAAAGATGCAACAAGTCTATTGGAAAATGGAATGTATTAATTAGCCCAATAACTAATGAGTATTTTTCAAATGGGCTGCTGATGAAGGCCAAAAACTGTTGGGGGCAGCTAAAAACTCAAACTAGAGCAGCTAAAACCGACCCCAAATAAAATGTAAATTATACATAAATGATATATATATACATATATATATATATATACATATGGAAAGCAACTATTGTACTATTTGTAGCAATGGGCTGCGTCTTAAAGACGGATTATTTTTTGTATTTACTGTGGCCGCCTTTAATTGAAATTGTAGTAAATTAATTATTGTTTGTTTTTGCAATCACAAAAGAAAACATAGTTTTTTGTTTGATTTGCTTACTGCAAAAAAAATTATATATAATTTGTGCATTATTATTTAATTTAATTAATAAAAACACATTTAAAAAAAACAACAACAAAAGAAAACAGCTCTCACTAAGAAAACGATTTTAGCGAGAATTGTTTTCAATTGGATTTTAGCATCCACAACATATTTATTTATGCAGCTTGTTGCACAAGTGCTGGATTGGAATATGTTGTTGCAACAAGCTGTTTTATGATACTTTGCATAGAAATACACAGCCTTTAAAATAGAATACTCTATTATGACTAACGAGCAGCTTAACCAACATAAAATAGCAAACAAAGCGTTAAAGTTTAAACTAATATTATTATTATCTTATCATTATAGTAGCCAATTAATTAAACACACACAAAGTAGCGACTACAAAAACAGCACGTTTTAATCACCCAACCCCTCCAAAAGTAGCAGTTTTACTCTACCCCCCAAAATATAATGCAAAATGTGTTGCTTAAATTTGTGTTTTCAAATGTGTTTCGTTTTTGTAATAGAAAAGATTCAAATTGAAAAAGAAAATTGACAAAAAAAATTGAGATATACAAATGCGTATATTGTGTAAATTTACCGAGCCATTAAATTGAATTTATATTTAAGACACACACACACACTCAGACATTTTCACATCGTCCACTCACATATAAAGCAGAGATAAACTGATATCCGTCAGTTGACTATAGAAATTATTTACGAGAATTTGTAAAAGTTGAAAAATGCATACATACATATTTCAAAATGATTTTATTGTAATTTTACCGTCCCTTTTTGCAAAAACATATGAAAGATGAACAAATATCTATATATATTTATGCAACTCACTAAAACAAACAACCAACAAATACAACTTTAAGTTTCATATGTCCAAAGCATCCAAAACATGAATACATCAAAACATAATACATCTAAATACATACTAACGACCCAACAAGCCAAAATATTGATAGCCAATACACATACAAAAAAGCAAAAACAAACAACAAAAAAGCATATGAACTATTTCAATTAACAACAAAAATAATAGTTTTCTATTTCACAAAAAAAATGAAGAAAGCAAAACAAACAAAAAAATAACAAACTTAAAAAGTAAAAAGCAATTGAATTTAAGATTTGAAGGATACTTAATATAAGTTTTACGATAGCAGCGAAATGGATGGCAAACCAGCAATTTGCCAGTGCTGGTAACAGTGGACACACATACATATGAGAAATGCAACCGAAATGGAAACAAACAAAACAAGAAATTAACATAAATTATACATATGTGAAGAATAAACAAATTAGCAAATAAATTTCTCTTCTTTTATTTCTAAATAAGAGTCGAAAAGTAGCATACTTGTAGGCTGAAACATAAAGTCGCCGGCTGAATTCTGTTTGAATAACTGAAGCATACTTTTAGGGGCACACGTGCGACAATGGCAAAAAGGATATTGCTCGATTGCAACCTCACATATTTTCGAAGGACATGGTGGTTTAGAATCACATGGTCCAAATCTATCGAACTGCATTCAAGAATTATGGTGTCATCTAAGCACCGAAAACACTCGCAGGGCGAAGGGAATCCACTCGAAATCAGAATATCCTTGTTTTCTCGCCAACTACAAGCACAATTGGAATGTCCTTTGGCCTGACGGTAGTAGATGATCGAAACGAATTGTTTGACATCGGACTGGCCCGGATCCACCACGATATGACCGGGCTATGAGCAATTTTATAAAAGAAAATGGCTCTACCTCGGCCAAATGCTCACAGTTTTTCAAAGGATGCGTTAGAATCACTAGGCCAAACTACATCGAAATGCATGCGAGGAATACGGAGTCATCTAGGAACCCAAACACTTGGAAATTTCACACACAATGCGAACGAAAATGAGCTGAAACCAGAAAATTGTTGTTTTCCCGAACCATTCGACGAGTATCCATTGGCCAGCTAATAGCGCTCGACAGCACCCGCTCTTTATATATATATCGGCACATGGTGTACTCGTATATAGTACACATACCGTGCGTCATAGTAAGTGCACTGATCCATATTTATAGTTCACACACATATGGCATTGGCCTTCAATTAGGTAAGTAAACAAACAGGCGACTTTGCAGTGATCTTCAAACCAATTCGAATAAGGTTCAACTCCAAGTGCCAAGCGCAATATTCAAAATAACCAAAATGCCTGGCCAAATGAGTTGGCCGCAAAGGCAAGCCGAATGATATTTACAGATAGATTTGATTGCCGTGTAACTTGTAAATGATTCCCCATTACGTTATCGATACCGATTCCAAATCACCGGCGATGTCTAAAAGTCACGCGCCATCGTCACGCGGCGAGCAAAACTACCGATATTTTAGCCAGGCGAACATAAGTCGCCAGCAGCACGACGATGCTCTATCGAACAGTCGACAAAACAAACCAATTGCTCGACAGCCGGCAGCAGCTACAAGCACACACACACATACAAATAGCCATGAAGAGAGGGAGAGACACAGTTTTGCACTCAGCGCATACACACACACATATATACAAGCACACACACACGCACACTGGCGCATATGCAGAAACGAAAATTGAATGCTGAGTCAGTGCCGTCGTTTGCCTTCTGCTGCCGCTGCTTTGGTTGGTGGTTGCTTGCAGCGCCGTTTCTATACGAAAAACCAGTGACGTATGTCGGGGGAAACGCCCTTCCACGCTGTGGAAGACAAATAAATAATAAATGAATTTGCAGTGTGTCCGTGTGCGAAGCAAAATATCCCTTTTAGTGTGTGTTAGTAAATGTGGGTGATATGTTAATAAATATTTCTATATAAACTAAAATGTTTTTTCAAATCAGTTTGATAATTGATTTTCAGAATCATTAAATATTTTATTCTATTTTATTCTTTAGTTTATAAATTGTGTCAGAGTTGTGAGACATAAATAATAAATTAATTTGCGAAGTGTCTTGTATGAAATAAGCAATGTATTTCTTTTAGTGTGTGTTATTCTTTTTAATTCTTTGGAAAGCCTATCAATATTTGGATAATACTTTTATAAATTATGTTTACTTAAACTACAATTATTTTTCAGCTCAATTTAGCAAGCGATTTCATATGTTAATATTATTAGAGTTGTCACATTTTGTAGCTGAACTCTTTTAAATTCAAGCTTCACTTTATAAATCAATTTCACTTATAAAATTTAATACCGAATTCGTTCAAAATCCCCCTGCAAAGAGACTACAAATTGACTACGCGCCTGGGAATATCGCTTTATTGGTTGGTGAGCCGTCGCCCAGTGGAACTTCGAAAATTTTGTGTTGTCGAATTGCACAAACCGAAGAACAGGCGCGCAGCAATTTGTACTGGTGCCCGCCATGATATAGTTGGATGGCAACTCTTATTGGCTGCCGTCTCAGCTGCTGTCGCTTGGCGCGCTTAACGCTGTGATGCGCGCACACAGCCATAAAACGTTCTCTACGTGTGTGTGTGTATGCTTGTGTATGCATGTGTGTGTGTGTGTGTGTGTGTGTTTGTCGCTGTATTGTTTTTAAATGATAGCGGCCGGGCAGCTAGTCAGCTGTTACTGTTACTGTGACTGGTGCGACAGGCGCAGACCAACCAGAAATGCTTTAAAGAGGGATAAAGACCGGCCCAATCGCCAGTAATCAGCTCAACTCCACACTGAGACCGAAGGGCAGCAATTGCATCATCATCAGCAGCTCTCCACCGTTCCCCCTCATCCTCATTAACATTAAGCGCTCCCGTCTCAGTTGGTTTTCATTGCTGGTTTCAGGTTGCTTTAAATAGTATTGCATTTGGATTTTTTGCAAAAGGGTCTATAATTTTTGTGGGTGGAGTTGAAATTGAAATCGCTTTGAAATATATCTTTTAATTAAAGCAGAGTTCCGTCGCCGACTTTATCGTATTCAAATTGTGTGCTTAGTGATGCATATCGTCATTTAATTAATACTTTGAATATTTATTAGCTAAAAGTTAATTGATTAAGCTGACTTCAACTTATTTATAACTTATTTATCGTGAAATTAATGAATAAGCTGTAAGCAATATAAATCGATTGTAGTTTGAAGTTTACTATTATTATATTTACATATGTATGTATTTATATATTAAATATTTAAAAATGCATTTGATTTGCAGTTTCTGCTTTTTACTTCATGCCTTGCCTAATTAAAATTTAGCTATCCAATTTGCACAGTAATTTTCGCACACCTCCAAAATGACCTTCACAAATTGCATGCCTTCTATATATATGTATATACATATTCGTGTGTGTGTGTGTGTGTTTGTGCACAGGGCTTCCAATTATGTGGGTGGAGTTGAAAATCATATCGCATTGGCCATTTGTGTACTGTGCCTCCTTTGCCTGCCTGCCTGCCACGGCGCCGTTTTATTCCATGATAGGCCTATTGGCGGCTTAAATTGGCCATCGGTATTTGTAATTGGCTTTTTGTCTCTCTTACCCCTGAAGGGCTGGCAAGAAGCAGCAGCAGCAGCAGCAACAGCGAAAGCGAATCCAACAAGTGGGCGCCTCGTTTTCACTCGCACTGCGAATTGAGCAACGGGCTCACATAATGCAATGACGCCACACACACACAACACACACATCTGTGTGTTTTTTCTTCTTTCTTTTCAAACAATGACAGTAAATTTGTGTAGTGCGATTTGTTGTATCGCGCGTCATTTAACAGGCGCGCAGCGTTTTCAGCCAGCTGCTTTTCGTGCATTTTCAACGGGCTGCAGAGCGAGACGGCTATAGTGCACACGGCGTGTGCTCTTCGTGTTGAAGTGAGCTAACGCTAGTGACATGCGAGCTTTTCGGTTTGTGTCTTCGCTCAGCAAATGGCGAGCTTTCAAGCGAAGAGCTTTGCTTTGCAGCCGCAGCAGCAGCAGCAGCCATAGCCACTGCAAATTCAAAGTTAATATTAATATTTGCTTTTGAGCGACAAAAACCACAAAGAGAGGTCACACAAAAAATTGACAGCCGCAAATATTTAACACATTTCCAAATCAAAATCCAACAACAAATTTAAGCACTTGAAGTGGGTTAGCACATGTGCTAAGGTCGCTAACAAACATCAGACCTATTCAGCATCCCCATCCCCCCCTCCACCCCACCAATGAAGGGGAGGGCTCAATTTGAATCGTGCCAAGATTAATTATCTGCTAATTAAAACATTATGCAAGATCGAATAACTGGTTCGTGCGAATAGCTCCACGGATTTATTAGGCTATTTGTTAGCAATTTTTCGCACAGAACCAAATTAAAATCTCGCTTGGAGATAGAAACTTTCAGCGGTAATTTCATTTTAAACTCTTAATGATATAAATTTAATTTTTGATATCTTTTAAATAAAGAATATACTGACAGTGCTATGCACTTGGTCCATCTCTGCAAGTGCTTACTGTACTACAAAGATTCATTCACTGAATGGATTATTTGCGCATAAAATGTATCTATAGCAATCAAGTGCATCAAAGTCGTGGCCTCATGCACTGCAGTGGAAACCCCCCAGAAAAAAAAAACAGGCCCAAATATTAGCAGACACATGCTGCTGTTCCTCCCCAACCATAAAAAGAAGAAGACGACAACAACAAAAAAACTTTAGCTGGTTTATTGTTCTGTCACGCGCTCGGGCCAACGTCATCAAGTGGCTTTATTTTTACATTCACTTTTTTTATTCGCATCCGCGTATCTTGTGTGTCCACTGCTACCGATGAGCGGACAGATGGACAGATGGACAGATGGACAGATGGACGGACGGACGATTGGATGGACAGAGAGACAGATGAGCTGGTTGTGCTGAAGAAGTGCTCTTCACTGTTACTGGTACTGGCATCTCTGGTACCTGGGTACGAAATAGCATTTGTTGTTGTTGTTGCTGCTGCTTCTCAAGGTTGAGGCAAACTGGTATCAGCAGCAACAACAACTACAACAACAACAACACTGCTAAACTGTTAAGAGCAGTCGAAGTCGGAGATGTTAAAATCCAAGACATAATCGCAATAGCCGTCGCTGTAGCATTTAGTGGTTTTGCTGTTTGCTGTTTGATTGTCTGTTGGCACGAGTCGATATGCATTAATTAATAGCCATATCCACATCCATAACCATAATCATACCCATTTTAATGAAGTTGACGCCGTTTCATTTTTTTCTGTTCTTGAAATTACGCTGCAATTTAGAAGCCTTTCGTTGGGTAAATTGAAAACAAAATACAGACAGAAATTTGCTTGCCCTTCAACTGATTGCATAGCTGCAATTGATACACCGGCACAAAGCTGGTGTAACCAAATTTATGCCGGATATACAGCACATAGCTAAAGAATATACAATTGAAAAATTAAATTAAAAAAATAAATGGGGTCCAAATTTTCCACTACTAAAAGTTTGTCAAGTTTGAAACTGTTTTCAGTAGCCATTAGTAGACTTTTTGATTGTGGCTTGAACTTTAGATTAATAACACATTTAAATTTGAAAAACATATTTTTGCTCGAATTAAATATTCCGCAACATTTGTTTAATACAAATACAAATAAAATTGTGCATTCAACACAAAGCTGATCAAATAAGAAAATATTCACGCTCAAAAATAATAGACAAATATTTTAGATAATGAAACAAGTTATTCTATATTAATTGTATTCAAAAATTAATTTTAAACTACTATTTGGCTTCAGAGCAGAATTTATAGACTCGATTCGCTGTGTTTGTGTGTTTGTGCATATGTATGTGTATTATTAATGAAGATTTGTGTATATTACTGGCTGTGTGTATGTATTTAAGTCTATGCAATAAAGATAAAAATTATATTTAGATGATAATGACAACGAACACAATGTCTGTCTGCACTTAGCACTTCTTCAACTTGAACGTTTTCACATTTTCAAAGTTGGCTCGTTTTATTTTTTATTTTTAATATTTTTTTTTTAATGATTTATGAGCAATTTCTAAAGTGCACTTGTTTGACCGCGTGCTACAACAAGTCGAACAGGTCGTTGTTATTGTTGTTGTTGTTGTTGTATGCTTTTAACAAAAATGTAATAACAATAACAATTTGTTGTACTTACATACGTCGGCAACAATTTCAGCTATAGCTCGATTCTTCATGACGATTCTCTTCATTCCGAAACTCAAATCGCGGTGCGACCAACCGACGAGATCTGTGGTTTTATATTTGTTGTTGCATTTGTTGTTGTTGTTGTCGCTTCTAATTTTGTTGACAGATGAGGTCGCCAAAACGCCAACAAGTGACGCAGTCGCTGATGAGTAAAGCAACAACAACAACAGCAAAACCAGCAACAGCAAAAATAACTAAAATAAAAACCTGGCAACCCTGAAATTGCTGAGCTTAAGCGCACTGCTGCAATGCAGTGGCAACCACAACACAACAACCAAATAAAACGGGCCGGCAACGACCCGTGAACTTTATAGCACTGATTGGCAGGGGGAGGTGGAATGTGGCTGCAACAAGTGCGTTGCAACAAAATTCAAGTTGTTGTTGCTGCTGTTGTTTATGTTGCACATGCAATGCCGCCTGCAGTTTTGCTTAATTTTTTCAGCATTTTATCCAAAAGTTTGGGTTTTTCTTTTAAATGGTTTTTTTTTGTCTGTTTTGAGTAAATTAACAAGGCTGCTAGGTCAAACAGCAGGTCATTGGTCTCCTTCTCGAAAGGCGCAACTCAAGTGTGGGAAGCATCATAAAACCACAAATTTGTTGAATGCCTTAGTCGGTTTGTACAAACACTTGGTGAATTGTAGCATCTTCAACACATAAACATAAACAATGAAAAGTTGTTCTGAAAGTAGAAACGTAAGCAACATTTTGAGAGAAACGAGTTCCATTAAAATTTTACAAATCACGCATAAATTTGATTAGGACGATCATTAATAAAGTACTCAAATAGCTTGGAAAATATTTTATGTTAATTATTTACGTAAGAGATTGTGTATTTATTGAACCTAAAACAGACAATTCTTTTGTAGTTATTTCTGGCAGAACAAACACTCGAGCAAAAATATATAAATATTATTTAAGATATCCAAGCTAAAACAAACAATTCGTTTGTAGGTAATTTTGGCAGAACAAACACTCGAGAAACAATTAAAAATACAAAAATATTACGAACGAAATTCGGAGCAAAAAATCCACGTTCGTCGCCTAAGTCTTTTGTTCTGTTCCCATCCATGATGTCAAATAAGATACATTACTGTAAATTGCTGTCTGCCTGACTAAGCGCTTCTGATTTATGGGCGAAAAGCAGACGGGGCTAAAACATATGTTCAATTGATTTCATAATCATAATCATGACACCGCACACGGCCCAACCCAGCGGCAAAAAGAAGCAGCTGAATGAGCAGCAACTATAAATATGATTTTATAAATAAGTAAGAAAAAAAATCTTATAAATATGCAACTTCCTCCACAACAATGTTTGACACACTGACTAGACAACGATGATGATGACAATGATGTAAAAAAAAAAATATACATATATATGGAAAATGGAAAACTCAATGTAAAACACAGATAAATTATGCAAAGTAAAGTCGATTGCATATTCACAATTTAACAGCTGAGTGTTGAGTGTTGGGTGTTGAGTGTTGTGATGCATTCTATATAATGTATATTGTGTGATGATGTGTTTGCCACATCCGCATTTGCCCCTAAAGTGAACTTGTGGCCGCACAATTTCGCGCACACCTACTTTTGTGTAAACGTTTCTCATAACTGCTCGATACTTATATAAGTAATTTGTCAGATTTATGGTCGACGATTAAAGACAATTGCTGATTCTAAATGATGATGCCCAACAGTTGCTGCTGCAGTTGTTGTTGCTGCTGCTGCACTTCTCTTATGCAATTAGCCAGCGGCTTGTTTATGTTGCATTGTTTCGTCCCAGACACTTACTAAGTCTTCTAAAGCAATCCAGCTGCCTTAGCTCATTCATAAAAAAAAAATTGAAACATTCTAGCTGTGTATCCATGTGTGTGTGCGTGTGTGAATGTGTGTCAAATTTTGCAACCATCTCAATCTGAAAACTCTTGTGCTGTGTCTTTGATTTTGTGTTTTGTTTGTTGCTTTTTTCCTATTCTTTTTCGCATATGAAATTTTTTGTCACGTTTTCCGTGACGAATTTAAAATGTGCCTGGCACTTAATTCTTTTGTGTCACACCAAGCAACAAGAAAAAAACCATTGGATGCTGTTGTTGTTGCAGTTGTTGTTGCTGCCGTTGTCGTTTTACACAGATGCGCTAAATTGCAGACATCAATCATTTTTTGCCATTGCGTAATCTTCTCAGATGCTGCACTCTGTCGAGAGGCGGTTTTGGATTCTACATATAGCGCCCAAGTGCCAGTTACCTGTATATACACACACATTCATATATACAGACAAAAATATATATAGTCAATTTTATATATAAGTAAATTTGGCTGTTTGTTTGATTTTGTGTCTCGGCAAGGTCTTGATTAATTTGTTGCCAATCACTTTTTGTTGTCGCGCTGACAAAAGCTGATGCCAAACTCAAATAAATAAACGAAACGAAAATACATTATTACACATATATTCATGCGTTTATATACACACATATGTATATATATCTTTGAAAAAATTTAAATTTCAACTAATGTGTAAATGAAGAAAACGACTGCCTCTTGGGGTCAGATTTGGCAACATTTCATATCATCAGCAACGCGTTTAAAAAGGCATTTAACAAACAAAACCAAAAACCAAAAGCCAAAAAAAACCTGACAGGGGTTTCTTCAAAAACACACATCCACACACACACACACACACACACACACATACACACAAATTGCAATTACTCGTCGTTGTCGCGTCCTTCACGCATTCCCCACTGATTCTCCATCTTCGTCTCGAAGTCCGTCTCCAAGTCCAACTGTCCAACTCAACATCGCCGCTCAATGCTAATGCTATCAACAACAAAAATATTCTATGCGCCTTAACAAATCGGTTTTTGGTGGGGTTATTCAATTGCGAGGGTCACTCACTGAGTAATGGAATCAGTTTCCCCTTTGCATCTGCCACAAAGAACACCCCTGATAAAAAGTGAAACTTACTTTGCTAAAATTTGTTAACATACTAGTGATAATTATCATAATCCATCGAAATGATTGTAATCTTCTATATAATATCCTCACAACTTCAAGAGCAGCGCATGTAATTTGGTTTATGGTAGTTAAAATGAAGAAGACGAAGTAAAAATCGAGTCGATTATGAATTAAACCACAAACGCGACCAATTTAAGCCAATTCCATTCCATTCAATTTAATTTTCATTCAATTCCACTCCACTTGTAGTGATTCGATTAGATTTGAATCGTTTTATTCGATACGAATCCATTCAATGCAAGATCATAACTCAAACTAAGGTCAGCTGGATACTCTTCTCTGACCTGTCTTATTTATAGTTCGAAATTTTTTTGGTTGCTTAAATATATTGATTATACAAACATTTTTGCTGCGCTTTATTTCTTCTTGATTTAGTTTCTTGGCAATTAGCATCTTCATTGTTGAATTCTGTTTTTTCTTTAAGTTTTTTTTTTATTATTTTTTTTTGTTGGTTTTTTTCTTGAAGCGGAAGCTTCAGTTTCAGTTTTTGTTTAGACAGACAGAAACTGAAAATGAAGATGAAGATGCTGTTGTTGAGTTGTGGGTCTTCCGCGCTTGGAGCGCCTGATCTTGTTTAAATCTTCAAGCATTTCGGTTTTTGTTATTGTTTTTTTTATGTCATATGCATCAAATTATGGAAATTTGGCAAAAATGTTTTATCAGCGACGCCTATTGTGTATTAAGTTGATGGAAGATGACTTTATCTGCTAACTCGCTTAGTCACCGAAGGTCACGGGGGCTCGAATAAAACATTCAATCAACCGACAAAACAGCCTACGGAGAGCATACACAGAGAAAAAAAAACATGTATTATATGAAACAAGCCTGATAGTTTTGATTAAATACCTTTCTGATTTAGAATGTTAAGTCTTAAATGTAGTATTTTAACCTCACATTAAAATTCTAAATATTCACAAAAAAGTCAAGGTTCTTCATTCGTCTACTTTTAAGAATATAGACTTAATTAAACATTTGTATGTTTTCCTGAAATTCAAAAAATATCAAGGTTCTTCATTCATCTATTTTTAAGAATATAATATGAAATGATGAATTTTAGCGTCAGATTAATATAAAATCTCCAATCCAGAAAACATTCTATAAACAAGAAGTAAGAAGTGAATCAAATTAAATCAAGGTTCTTCATTCGAATCGAATAATTTAGTCTTGGCTATAGGTATAGATTAGATTAATACGTTTTGTAAACGAAGTCCAAATTTTCTCATTGTGTATGGGCAATTTGCATATGCATTCATATACTCGTATGACACGTACGCTCGTTCGATCGTTCGATCGATCGATCGAGAATCTTGCCAGATGCTTGTCTTTAATGACAGTAATTGACCACAATCGATGACGGCTTTTAAGAACTGGATGTGAGTGACTAAAGACTGACTAAGCTAATCAGTTCGACGAATCAGTGTTCAGCCGATTTCTGAACTTGTCAAGGTTCAACAAAACAATAAAAAATAAAAATATGCGACTACCGCAGGAAATGCATGTAAGACACAGAAGAAAAAAAAAAACCGGCTACTAGGGCGAAAATGATTAAAAGGCACAAAAAACAAAATGCATAACATGATAATAAAAAAAGAACAACAACAACAACGGATGCTGATTTATGCAGCAGATGCAACAAGCAAAGTGCGAAAAAAGAGACGACAACAAAAAACTCAGCAAGTGCGGATGCTTTCAAGATCCAAGAGCACCAAAGGGGTGCTCAAAACACATTCGAAATCATTGCATAATTTTAACAAGTTTTCAACTAT
Organism: Drosophila basisetae; assembly: GCA_035041595.1. NCBI lineage: Eukaryota > Metazoa > Arthropoda > Insecta > Diptera > Drosophilidae > Drosophila > Drosophila basisetae. The sequence continues at coordinate 5,022,984 of JAWNLB010000123.1, read as the reverse complement.
GTATGGGTGGTAATTAAATCTTGGCTAACGCATGTCCAAAACAAAGCCAAACAACCAATTGGCAACTATAACAAAAAACTACCCAAAACGTGTGTTATATACGAGTATGTATTAATTAAATGATAGCAAAAAAAATGAGACAAAAGAAATATTGGACTTTTATTGATTTAATTTATTTATTAATTTACTAAAATTATGCAATTTGAATAAGTAGATGATATATGGTGTGCTTCAATTCCAGTTTTCAGATTAGTTCCTTGGATTTACAAATCAGAGTGCTTGTTGGGAATACGCGACTGGAAGACTAAGCCTACACAAAGCCATAATTAAAAAGGTCTTTGCATATTATCCGATTAAATGTAGTTGGGTTTAAAAAAAAAGAAAGAAATGCGTGTAGAGTTACAACAAAAGTTATAATAAACCTAATCAGATTAATACATAGAGAGAAAAATAATATGTTTTCTTTTACAATTCACTTTTTATTGTACTGCTCGAAGTCTGATCTTTATATAACAAGTGCTTAAGAAAACACAAAAGAATCACTTTTGGTAATTTCAAGACTTTGTTTACTATCTACAATAATATATCGAAATCCATAAGCATATCCATTTGTGTCGAACTACAGGGTATACACAAAAAAGTCACAAATTAATCAGTTTTAAGCAACCAATTAAGAAATTCTTCACTTCAATTTTGCATTCTTTTTATGTTGTTTTATTTATTTGCCAAAAGCTTCCGCAAATGCAAGAAAATTGCGCGAATACCATTTTTGCAATAGCTACAAAATTTGCACAAATATGAAAACATTTTGGCTAATTATAATTAATTCACATTTGGTGTTAACAGTCTGACCCCCCCTGCTGAGCTGTAGGCGCCCCGTTGTCATGAACCATATTAATAAGACTAATTAAAATATATGTATATAAATGATTAAAGCACAGCTGGATGAGAGGAATTATAAACTGGGTTTATTTTTTTCCATGTTTGGGCTGGCCTTAAATGTGGCACGACCACGTGAGGAGAGGCCTGCGAATCCGTATCATAAATTAGTTTTCTATTAAATGCTACTAAATGGCAAACAATGGCGCCACCCAAACAAACAGTCGCACACACGCATATATGGTGTATAATATATAGGTGTATCTTTTTCATGGTCAATTAGCAGACGACAGAAATCAAGTCAACAGTTGTTGGCCATAAGGTCAGCCGTTAGTGCTAAGCGAGTGTCAACAGTTCAACGTGGCCAAAATGTCAATGTTTTACATTTGAATTTTTCTTTTTTTATTTTCTTACATTTTTATTTTATTTATATTTTTTTGTTTTTGATGGGACATTAATAAGGATTTGAGTTTGAATACGTGAGCGTAAAAAAAATCACCGACTTTCATTTGTGTTCTGCTCAGTAAATTACATAATCAAGCGTGTTATACATTTGCATATTGATGAGCGAAAATAAAATAAAAAGCTAACATAAATGTCAATTTGTTTAGAATTGGGTACAAGCCGAACAGCTCTCCAGATCCGGCTGGCACCGCCAAGCACCAAGCACCAATCACAGTCTCAGCTTGAAGAGCATGGGAGAGACGATGGCGATGGCGGCGCTGGCGGCGACGGCGACGGCATGTTAAATATAATATTTATGAGAGCAAATTCCAAAATCAATAGCTTATCCTTTGCCAGTTCATTCACATGGCAATTAAATCAGCAAAAAATAAAACACGTCGAGGGGTTAAACACAAAAAACAAAAGTAAGTTCCATAAATTTTAGCTTCTAGTTGTTGAGCGCGTGCGAAGAGCAGCCGCTGCGGAAGCCAAAAAGCCGTAGAGCCCACGGCGACATTTCGAAAGGCTTTTCAAGATCAAGGCCTAGCAATACAAACAGCAAATAACAATAACAAAACACAACACTTGACAAATCGATATATGAGGTAAGCCCCAAAGCCATCGTCAGCAAATCAAAATGATGCGTAAAAGGTGCGCCAAGTGTTTGCATATACGAGTACATTTGGAAATACAAGGCATTTGTTTTGACTGCCTGGCACTCCATACAATCAGATATTGCCATTAAATTGATACTATCGTACTGCAGATTTCAGCCGGGCCAATAGACAGTGTCAGAAGAACAAACAGGCAAAACTTTTGCTTTAAATTTAAAGTAAATAACTTCAATTCGTAGAAGCAACAACAAAACGGGGCTTCATTTATAGATGTGTATACTATAAAGATTATCTGTCTATAGACAAATGTAGTCATTGTCTCAAGCTGTTCTGAGTTCATTTGCTGATCTTTCTTCTTTTTTTTTACCTGCACAGTGTGCCAGCAAAAAATCAAAATAAAATAATCAACATTAAAATCCGGTTAATATGCATTTATCAATAGTTTTGTTTTCCTTTTGTTTTTTTTTTTAAGAGAGAATAAAGATTTGCGTAAGAAGTGTAGCAGATGTGAACAGTCTTATTTCCGACGAAAGAATTTGTTATCCCAGTTCTTTTTATCGTAGAATCAAAGTGTTGATTTCAAAATCGAGTTTAACTTTTCTGCTTTTTTTTTTTTGGTGCGCCATTTTGAAAAGTGATATTTCATATGCTGCCATAAAGTTGCACATCATTTCAACTACTAACTGATTTATGATAACTGCTCGTACTCGAGATGCGAATCAATGTGCAGCGCAGAGAGAGAGATGGAAGAGAGTCAGACAGTGAGAGAGAGAGAGAGAGTGCGACTCAAGCCAAGCTTAGCTCGGAGAGAGAGAGAGAGAGAGAGAGAGAGAGAGAGAGCGAGTGTCAGCTGGAGCCAGAGCGTATGCTTTCAAGTTTTACTCTCTGGTCGCTCCAAAATGCTCGCTCAGCTTGAATGTTCAGTGGATGTTTTTAATATTGGGGAGTGGCAGCCGCCCATTTTGCCAATTGGAACGTATAAAAGCCGGCTGAACGGCTGTCTGAATATTCGTTGCTATTCACATTTGCGTCTGGTCTCGTCTCGTCTAGTTTTGTCTCCGACGCAACATCGGAGTCTGATTTGGACACACTGAGAACGCAACTGAACTTTTGTGGTGTGTTTTGGTTATAAGCGAACAAAATAAAAAAAAGGTAAGCAGACATTCGCGCTCCTCAAGGATATTCAGTGTGTGGATACATTTTGAAAGGACTTCCAGTGCCCAATAATATACAAATAATTGACATTTTGTGATGAGAACAAAAAAAAAACACAGTTTACATGAAAATTAACTATTATATACGTACATACGAACAGTGCTACAAGGATGTGAAAACAAAATTTCGGATTTTATATGGATTAAAAGTTGCGCAAAATCAAACGAAAAATGAATTATATTTTAGAAGATTTTTGAGGAAATAAATTTGAAAAGTGAGACGAGCAAGTTCGTTGCCTAAGTTCTTTGGTGTGTTAGATCGAGAATCAAGTTTGTTTCCCAAGTCTTTTGTTATTTCAACATCAGTTCATTGGCCCAAAACTAAAAATTATATTATTCTATAGGAATGCCGAGTTTACAGTTACAGTTCGTTGACTCAGCTATGAACTACAACATTTTTGTGGATCTTTATATGCATTTGCATAAGTAGTATGATATTTTTTGACCCAACACCCTTTAACACTAAAAAGATGCTGTTCATTTTGTAAGTCACAAACATTTGCGCAATGTGGCAAACGTTAAACTGCCGACGCACACACAACCAAAATGTACATGCATAAATTATAACGAGAAGCGATAAAACACAAAATGTGTGCCGAGCACATGTGTGGCTGTCATAAAAGGGCTGCAAAGCGACACACTTGTAGACATATGTATCCATAATTAAGTGCAGTCATCAGTGTTTTGTCCAAGCTGATTGATATTGATTAACATGCATGAGCTGACGAAAAACAAATACGGGCGCCAATGGACGGAAATTACAAAACGCAACTTTTAAACAACAAAACAGAGACTGACATAGACATAGACACAGAGAAATAAATACTCGTTGCGAGCGCTGCTTGAAATGCAAGTTTCCAAATCTCCATTAAGGGCAGGCATCGCACTTTTCACCTCAACTCGAATCGTTTTTTGATGCTTTTGGTCGAAAATTGAATTCATAATTTGTGTAGCGCAACAAGTCTTGAAATCGTATCAAATTTTCATTATGCATGAACTTTGTGTTCAGTTTCCAAGCCCTGTGGCTTGGCTGCGACCATTAACCGTTCCCATTAATGATTTATATTGCCAAATCGACGACAGACGACGGTTGAGGTTGAGGGTATGGGGCGTAATTCCCCCACTCCCGCCAAGCTGTCATAGCGATCAAGATCGTCACAGCAATGAAATCAAATTAAAATGCAAAATTTCAGATTTGAAACTGGACAGACCAGTCAGGCATTCGAGCTGATTGATTGATAGCATTGCATTAGCATCACGTTAAAAATTATAAGGAGGAAGACAGCGGGAGCAACAGCTTTAATCGATATGCAAAAGACGTGGAAGGTTCTAGCCAGAGTCGAAAATAAAAATAAACTTACAAAAATAAAAAACAAAGCAAAAAAATGTATATAAAAAAAAACGATACAAAAGTCAATAAAACCAGTTAAGGTCAGCAGTCAGGCCTGGCCAGGCAGGCAGGCAGGCAGGCAGCAGAGTGGCTAAGCTTGTGGCTTGTGTAATCAACATGTTTGCTGCAGATGCTAAATGAATTTTTTATTTATGAATAATGTGACGACGGTGCCCAAGCTGCTGTTAATGCTGATGCCGTTGCCGATGTTGATGCTGATCACGTTGCCAACGCTGCTAAGCTACAATAAAAATAAAGTTTCAAGTGTCGTCGTCGACGTCGCTGTCGTCACTGTGGCAGTGTGTCAGTGGCCGCCTCGGGGCAACCGGTTGGCTGGCACCAGTGCATCCTTGACATAAAAACCGTGCACACCAAGTTACATCTTCGCTATACAAACACACACACACACACACACACGCGCGCGCACACACTTTTGAAGATGCACGCAATCAAATCAAATTTAAACAACATTCCGCAAACGCACTGTGGTCAATAGCCTAAATATGGCCATTTAAATATACATTCATTGATTTTTTTAAATGTATTTGGAGTTGATCTCCCTTGTCTTAATGGCTAAATTGGCTGTACAAATTTAACAAATACTTTTTTATTGTATTTTGTTTTATTATTCGTTGTTATAACTTAAAGCAGTAAAGTTATGAGCAAGCTCAGTCATGAAAAAAGCCCCACTTTTAACCACAAATAAGCATAACAAATAAGTGAAAAAGCGGTCAATTTTTTGTTTTGCTTAATTGAAGCTGAACACTACAAATACTCAGTAACTTGATGTAACATATTTTTGTTATCACAGCCAAAATAAGTAGCTTAAAAAAAGCACACAACACACAATTTAGGTTAGCTGAAGATGGATGTACTATTATACTACACACATATATATATATATATACTGTTATATACTGTTATGTAGCCAATGAGCCAAATAATGTTTGCAAAATGTTCAACTCACGTTTTCGCTTTTCCGCCTTTGCTTGCAGATGAAAGTCACTTTGGCGATAGCGACTTTCTGCCTGGTGGCCGCCTGCGCCTCAGCGCAAAGGGGCAGAACCACAACAACCACAGGAACCAAGCCGGGTCGCTTCCTCTCGCTGCCCGTTCCCGCCAAGTGCTCTGGCCGTAAGTACACACTTTTACTATCAAAATACATGCCACAAAACATTTCACATATTTCAACCATAAACAAAACAAAAGTAAAAGTGAGCAACGTTAGAAGAATAACAATTAGCGAAGCGATTTGCCAAGTTTGCACTTGAAATGGTTGGGCAATGCGACGTGTGGCGTGTAAACGGGACCACAAAATTACAATAATAATATATGTGCGTATGTGGGTGCCTATATACATATATATATATATATATATATTTAATTGCGTTAGGTCGCGAACGATTCGTCGAAGGTCGCTTGCATTTTGTCACCCACGCACTTTTTTGCTTTGCAGCTTAGTTTCTCAGTTTCTCAGACGAGCGGTGCCACTTTGAACTGCTGCCGCTCATTTGTATCCAATTAGACAGCAACACGCACACACACACACACACACATACCTACACATTTAATGCAAGTCATCTAATGCAGTTGCGCTCCAACCCAAAAGATTGCAAAAATGCATCAGCAGCTACAAAAATATAAGATTCAAAAAATAGCGTCATCGCTGCACATCCGCTACGAGTTCAGTTTGCAGCTAGTGCTAATTACACTCATATTAATATGTATTAGGTGCAAAAATAACTCGAATGAATGCATTTGTGAGCATTCCGTTTAAGCTAAAAAAAATAAAAATGCAACTTAATTTGGATTTTTGATTTGTTTTTTTAGTGGACTATAAAGTTGCATAGCTAGTTTTATGGCGCTGCTTGTGTGTTGAGTTTTTCATCTTTTTAGAAATTTCCAGTTATACAAGCACAAACTTATGTTAAATAAATTAATTATCTATTCAAACTTAATTACCTGCTTTAGACGGCGACTGTCTCGTTAATAACGACTCTAAAACATGACACTGTGTGTTTGCTTATTGCTTGCTTATTAATTTACATTTAGAAACGTAGAATTCCTAAGCCCAAAACTACACGTTGAGATTCTGAGACATTCTGCTTGTTAGTTGAATGCACATCTTTTTTAATAGCTTGTTTGGGGAGTTGCTTGGTAAATGATGCAGTTGTGAGTATTTCTTGTTATATTTATTCTTTTAATTTGAACAGGAGAAAAACAAATGGTGGGGAAGAAAGTGAGGCTAATGTGACGAGCTATTTTATTGCCTTGACCCGCAAACTGAGGAAATTACAGCAGTCTGGCAGCTTTGGCAAAAAAAACTAATAATGTGCAAACAATGGCAAATAAGGTCATTATGTTAGACTTAAGCTGATTTGACGTGAAGTGTGGAGAGGGTAAGGGGGCGGTGGAACGAACAGGCAATTGCAAAAGTGACGGCAACCAACGACGACTGGCAGCTTTAAAGCGGCTTAAAGTGCGCCTAATGACGCGTGCCGCCAGCACCAGCGACAGCAAACAGTGCTAACAAGAGGCGTGGCACAGTCGGGTAGCTTAAAAAAATCAAATTAAGTCGAAACAACTGCAACGACTGCGCAATGCACTGTTAAACAGTGCTTCAAAAGTTTTCCCATTATTAGTTTCTTGCGTTCTGCGGCAGTGGGCGTGACAGCAATATTCTTGACTTCTTTTGCTTATAATTAAAGACAAGCCAAAAGATTTGCGCAATATACCAATACACTCGCACGTTTAAGAACAGAGTAGCGAAAAACAAAATCAAAGTAGCTAATCAAATGGACGCTGCTGCAGCGGCACTGCAGTAGCCGCAACGGTGGCAGATCAGCGAGGCAGCGATGTGAAACAAGTTTCGTATTTTTTTTTTTTTTTGCCGAGGAAACGAAGGTGGCAGCAGCAAAGTTGTAGCTTTATGTCTATCAGTGTGTGTGAGTTAGGGGGGGAATTCCATTGTTGGCTTAACCAATATAGTTTTTGCTGTGCTTTGGCAAATGGAAAACCTTTTGACACACAGAAGACAAAGGAAAAAGCAGGCAGACGGCATCGGGAGGAGTAGCAGAGCAGCAAGCAGCAAAGCAGCAAGCATCATGCTGCATAAATTGCTGCACAAGATTACGCAACGGCAAAAACTACAACAACAACAACACAAACAAACAGTTGGGGGAAGTTGTGTAAGCATCCGTGGCTTGTGTTGCCAACCATTGGGCCAAGATGCTCAGCAGTCAGCCAAGCATACAAAACGCATTAAACTCGAGACACGCCCAACTCTAGACTTAACGCTAAATTGAACTCTAACTCGATATTTGCAGGCCCCAAAGAGTTCTCCTATCGCGGCAAAAACATGTTCCTAAGCACCCATGTGCCGGCGCTGGCCAACAGGAAGGTCGACTGGTTGGATGGCCGTAATCTGTGCCGTGAATACTGCATGGATCTCGTCGCCCTCGAGACCCAAGAGAAAAACAATCTCATCTTCCGTGTCATCCAGCAGAATGATGTGCCTTACATCTGGACAGCTGGACGTATTTGCGATTTCGCTGGCTGCGAGAATCGTCCCGATCTGGAGCCCAAGTCCGTCTACGGTTGGTTCTGGTCCGCAACTCGTGAGAAGATCCAGGCCACCAACCGCATTCCACAAGGATGGGGCTACAATCCCTGGTCGCAGACCGGTCACAAGAAGCGTCCACAGCCCGACAATGCCGAATACGACATCAACCAGACCAAGGAGCAGTGTCTGTCGGTGCTGAACAATGTCTATAACGATGGCATCGCATGGCACGATGTTGCCTGCTATCATGAGAAGCCCGTCATCTGCGAGGATAACGAGGAACTGCTGCGCTATGTGGCGGCCACAAATCCGGGCATTCGTCTATAAGTTTTGCTGAAGATGTCCAAATGCTTCTTCGTATTGTTTGTGTAATTTTAAAACTACTTATTATAATAATACTCCTTAAATGAGTTTTTTTTGTATAATTTTGTTTAATGTGTACGACGAATGCAAGACAAATAGACTTTAGAATTTATAATTCCCCCGATCTTACCACCTATATTTTACCACCACATGTCCAAAATTCACAAACTCTCCTTTCGAAACTGCCAATCTTCTCGACTATCCCAAAACCCAAAAAACACAAAACCAACAAAAAACCACAAATTATATTTATAAACCAATTTTAAAATGGTTAAGAGTATTCACTGATATTTCGCTTCGCCTGAAAATCTCACTATTATATTTTGCCTTCCAAAACAAAGAGATTGAATAAAATGTTGTAAAAAAAATCCATAAAATAAAGAATTATATAATTTATTTTATTTGACACTAAAATCGCGCCTGGAAACCCGTTCGTAGCTCGATGTGGAACGACTCCTTGTGTGTCGTCGGCTAGCTTGGGATTTGTGGCGTTTACGGCTTTGATCTTGCCGCGAATGTGAGTCACGCTCTCTGCTGCGATGTTTCCGGTTGTTGTTGCTCGAGGATTGGGAAGAAGAGCTCTTCACTTCCAGCTCAGGACTCTCGGACCAACGCCAGTTGCGAGGAGATTCCCTATCATTGTCGTTCCAGCTGTCGGATCAGTAAAATATTCATTTCATTTCATTGATATAATAATATATTTAAAATACCCACCTGGCTGGATTGGTTTTGGGCGTCCTACTGTGAGATCGATTGCTCTTTGGCGTATCGTATAGTGCCAAGCTGATGTTAAACAGATTGTTCGGATTGCGAAACAAGTGAAGGTAGCCACAGCTATTACCTTTGGGACATTTGCGTGTTAAGGACAAACCTTAAAGAAGCCACAAGTTGGATAAGCAATTATTATTATCTTTGGCTCGCCAAAGATTAAATACCCTTGCAGACATAAATCCTGAGCTTAGGCTTAATCTGCTCTTACAAATCTTAGATCTTGATCCGATAGACTATAAAATGAACAAACTTTCATTAACCCAAATTTGCGCATTAATTTGCATACAATCGAAATAATGGCTATAAAAAGTCAGTTGTTAAAACAGATTAGGAATACATAATATATAATATACATTACGAAATCCTTTCACATTTGGAGAGACGACTATTTTACTAGCTGCAAGGGTATACAATATAATACATATATATTATATATATATAATTATAAATGTGTTTCGTATTTATGTTTGTTTTTGATTTAGCAAAGGATACGGCTGTTGAGATGCGGTTCACATACCGCAAACGGCGCCACGCCATGCCTTCAAATTGGAGAACTCCACATTTAGGCGCCTGGATGCATAATATCGACCCTGCAGATTGACAAAGGCGCGCAGCGCATATCTGAAAGGATGTATTTATATTACTAATATATTATGTACGAGATGTGTTCAAAAAGTATCGCGAATTTTGAATTTTCGCGGGTTACGTATAATCGAATTTCGATTTTTTTGTAGCGTTATGTTGGTACTCATGTCTCTCACTTATGCCGACAAGCTCGGCCATTTTGAATGTTCACTTAATTGTTGACAGCTGCTTTGCTTGCACGTGTTTTGGATCGTCTTCGATTTTTACCTATTCAAAAAAATGGATCAAAGAACCTGTATCAAATTTTGTGTGAAAAACGAAATTAAGTGCGCGGATGCATTCCGAATGTTGATTGTGGCATACGGAGAAGCTACCTTGGACCGAAGCAACGTTTATCGGTGGTACAAAATGTTCTCAGAAGGCCGAGAAGATCTGAACGACGAAGAGCGTGCCGGGCGCCCGAGCACTTCAACAACAGACGAAAAAATTAATGGAGTGGAGAAAATGGTATTGGCCAATCGTCGAATCACCGTTAGAGAAGTTGCTGAGGAGCTAGAGGGTCATAACTGGTGACGAATCGTGGGTTTGTGGTTACGACGTGGAAACCAAAGCTCAATCATCTCAATGGAAGCTGCCGCACGAACCAAGACCGAAAAAAGCTCGCCAAGTTCGGTCGAATGTGAAAGTTTTGCTGACAGTTTTCTTCGATTGCAGGGGCGTGGTGCATCATGAGTTCGTGCCACAGGGTAGAGCGGTCAATAAGGAATATTACCTGCAAGTTATGCGCAATTTGCGCGAAGCAATCCGCCAGAAACGCCTTTTGGCTTTTGCACCACGATAACGCCCCTGCTCACACATCGTTGCTTGTGCGCGACTTTTTGGCCAAAAACAACACACTAATGATGCCGCAGCCACCGTATTCCCCAGATCTGGCCCCCTGTGATTTTTTCTTGTTCCCTAAACTGAAGAGGCCCATGAAAGGACGACGTTACGCTACGCTTGACGAGATAAAGACGGGATCGAAGGAGGAGCTGAACAAGATAAAAAAAAATGATTTTTTGAAGTGCTTCGAAGATTGGAAAAACCGTTGGCACAAGTGTATAATATCTCATGGGGATTACTTTGAAGGGGACAAAATAGATATTCATGAATAAATAAATAATATCTGAAAAAACACAAAATTCGCGATACTTTTTGAACACACACGTATATTTATCTCAGATACACACCGCTCCTGGGCATACTCCACAAAGACGTGACCTCGCAGATGGGGCAGCGTATTGCACACTACACGAAAATTAATGATTTTGCCAAATTTTTGCAACTCGTCGACGACATCGTTGAAGAAGGCATCATAATCCGCTCGCAGATCTTGTGGAGTCTGCTCCAAATGGGCATCGGCATTGGCATACTCCTTGTGCGTATCGCCAATCTGTAGCAGGGGATGTGTGAAAAAGTGACGTATTAGAAGGATCTTGGCCAGCATAGGCCGCCGGTGATTGAAGGTGCAACTGTGACCATAACGACAGCAATTGGTGCGCGTGTAGAATTCACAGAGTCGCTCCTCGGGATGCGTTTCGAGCACATGTTGCAGTTCGCTGGGCGGTGTGCACCGTGTGGTATCCTCCATATAATCGTGCATGCGTAGCAGTAGTGCCTCAAACTCTGCTGCTGCCTTGTCGACCAGTCTTTTCCTCTCCTCGCGCCGCTTGCGCTGCTCCTCGAGCATTGCTGCCAATTCGTCTGCTTGCTGTGCACGCAACCGCTCCATTTCAGCCAGCTCCTTGCGATGCTTCGCTGCATCGATTTGGAAGTGACGTTGAGCGAGTGCTTCGCGGCGGAGCCATGCCTCTTCATCAGCCTGTTGTTTGCGCTCAATTGTTAGACGCTTAAATTCCTCCAGCTCCGCTTGCTGTTTAAGCCATGTTTGATACTCTGGCTCCGATTCTCTTGCGCTCTGCTCAATTGCCTCTTGTTTTTCGCGCTCTCGCGCTTGGTTCTGGCGTCGGCGATGTCTTTGTTGTTTTTTCACCAACTTGCGCCAAGCTCTACGATAACAAAAAATGTTTAATTGTATATTAAAGCAGCAATTCAGTTTTACCTCTTAGCCGGCATTTTTGTTTGTTGTGATTTGTCCTAAAACCGACGTCAACTTGTAAAATTAATGTGTTAACCTTAACAGCACTTTAACATTCGCATTGCGTTAGCATTAAGCGCTCAATTTAGAAATTTCTATGCATCAGGTCATTTATAATAACCATCAACTCTATCTTTTCGCATATGTTTGTAATAGTTAACAAAAATAATAGCTACAACTGCTTCCACTAATCGTCAGCCGACTTAACATATTTACTCCACACTTAACATGCTCACTTCCGATAAACGACTCAACCACTGCAACCATGGGCTGCGTGAGTTTTAGTATTTTTCGGTATTATTTAGTGTATAAGAGAAATGCATTTTATGGTGAAACGCAATATTTGCATACACGGTCGCACTGCGCTCATAATATTTTAGTCTATTTTCAATTGTAAATACTAGAAGAATTACCAAATAAAATACAACATCGAGGATATGGCGCTCATTATTTAAAATAAAATAATGCAATAAAGGCCAAAACAGCAAATACACAAATTCCAAAACACACACAAAACTGTCGACGGCAGCAAAGCGATGAGCAAAGTGCGCAGGCTGTACCATCAGAAATATCGGAAAGAATGGGAGAGATGTCCATCGTTTGAAGATTGGCTCTGCAGTGGAGAGTGTGGCCTGTCGGCCCACTGTAAAATATGCAATGTGAACGTGTTGGCGCGACTCGCATCTATCAAGCAACACCACTGCACAGCCAAACACCAAAAGGCTCTCAAACTGCATCAAATCGAGGACACGGTGAAGAAAACAAAACAACAATGACAACAATCACATAAAAATAATTTCATTTATTTTTATATTAGGGCATTCCGGTTATTTTGAAGCAGGACGCAACGCAGAAGTATATTATTTCATGTAAATCGAAATCGAAATCAAAGCGTCTCAAGACAATTAAAATTGAATCGGTTGAATCATTGGATCCCAATTCAAATTCAAATGATTCGATACTGGAGGATCTGTTGGGCAGCGATGATATGGAACAGCAATATATGCAGGAGGTGAGTGAAACGGAAATGGATACAGAAACTAAGCCCGAGACGTTTCAAGAGGATAGATATGATGAGATGCAGGACGATAATATAACAGACGAGAATATTATAAGCGAATTTGATCTGTTTGGCAAGAGCGTGTCCCTACAACTAAACAACATGGAGGTAAGCTTCGATTGATCTACTGATTGAAGAAAGATAGATAATAGAGTATTCCCATTTCAGTTAGAGGACGCACTGCTGTGCCAGGAGCGTTTACAGGTAGTCCTCACAGAGTTCAGACTAAAGATACTAAAGCGTAAGGCGAAACGGCAATTTTAAACTTGATTTTAATCCGACTTAAATTTATTAACAAATTATACACATTTATATATTATAGTATATATTGACGGCCATTGCCAACGTACTAAATTACAATAAACGTTTTGTCCTATTATTTCGCCTCGATTTCGTCTATAAACGCGCGACACTTTTTCTTCAACACTTTGACTGCCTCCAAAAAGATCACGTCAGGCTTCAAGGCGCCCACCGATTCCACACTGAATATATAATGATCGCGTACTCGTGCCATGATAACAGCATCAGCGAGTTGTGGATAGCGATAGACATTGCGGCTGCAGCTGTCGTAGCGTGCATCCTTCACATAGGCACATTCGTTTTCATCGATGCCAATGACGCCGGGCGAAAAACAGTTCTGCAACAGGTAGGCATCCTTGCCAGAGACTTCCCTGGTAAGTGTAATCTGTGGCAGCAGGCGATAAAAGGCGGTAGCCACCGGTGAGAACTTGGCATGGTCCTTGCCAATGCCCTTGACAGCGATCAGACGGAGATCAAGCTCGTGACCGGGTCTCAGTTGGGTAATGAGTATATCGTCATGGATGCAGTTCACGCTGCTCTCGCTATAGATTTGTCCCTGTTTGCCCTTGGGCAACCACTTCAGATGACCCGAATACACCTTGTGATTCTTGTAGATATCATCGAAATTTGACTGCTCTTTGGTGGCATCCTTGCGTCGTGTGCACTTCACCTTCAGCTCATATTCGAGGGTGTCCTGCTCGCTGCCCTGCTCTGTGCTCTCCTCGGTGCGATAGGCGAAGAGTCGGGGATCGGCACGCATTGGCAACAGACCCATGCGATGTGCCAGAACCTCGTCCTGTATGATAGATGTATTGTTGTAAATGTAAACCTTCTCAATGGCCATGCTGGGTACTTCGCTCAGCATCAGACGACGAAAAGCATTCGCAATCGCCGGATAAACACCAATCAAGTCGAATTCCAAACCGTTCTCCTCATCGTTTCTGCAATTGGCACGCAGACCGTTTCAGAGACTGAACATAATTGTTTAATAATCAATCTTACCGTACAATGACCACTTGCAGTTTGTTTTTGAAAACTTCCATGTTGAAGACCTCGTCAGCCAGGCCATAATCCTTGGGATCCTGTTTGACCCTGTACTCCTCCATGTAAAGCAATGGTTGCTTTGCATCGCCAGGCATTTTAATAAATTAATAATTCAGCAATACTCCAGAAATGAATTAAAATTGAAACCTATTTCAAGTTTGCCGCACGTGTTTGTTGTCTAAACAATCAGATATGCGCAGATTTTCGATACCAGTTACTGAGTTTCTGTCGTGACTGGCAAAAGTATTTGCTCTGAAAATATATATGCTAATATACCTGCCAATTAGGTTTTAGATATTATTGAAAAAGTAACAAAATATAATTAATACTATCAGCGAATAATAATACGTGCATATATAAAAATTACTTACACAGTAAAGTCACTAAAAACCAAAATTGGGCTGAGTTGGCAGCTTTTTGCAGCGCTTGTGAATGGCAACCTTTAGCTCTTTTAACCGGCAAATTGGTTCCTCAGCGACATAAGTAAAATCAAAATAAACAAACAGGTATGCGCAGATCTTCGCTACCCATCCAGTTGCTGTGACTGGAAATTTGCTTAGGTTTTTTTTTTCGACTATGTAAAGTCTAAAAAGCCAATTAAGCTTTGGATATAATGGAAGAATACTTCAGCCAAAGGTACAAACCTGCATTAATAAAAATTCGCTTCACTGCGCCTAGTCAGTGAAAACCAAAATTGGCCTGAGTTGGCAGTCGCGTTTGCAGCGCTGTGAGTGGCAACTTAACTCACTTAACCGGCGAAATTTATTCTCCAGCAGCTTTTACGTAAAACATTAGTAAAAGCAAAATACAAAAATGTCGCGCACATTGCAACGTTTAGTGGGCAACTGTAGACGCTGGAAGCAAATGCAAACGCAGCCAATTCCACGTGTGCTGCAACAACAACAACGTAACTTTGCAGTAAAATCCACAGATCCAACAAAAGGCAAAGGTCCGATTTCATGGAAGAGCTTGGCGGTAATTGGTGTTATGGGCGCCGGAGGCTTGGGTTTTATGCTGTACGTGAAGAGCGAGAAGGATGAGGCGCTGATGAAGGAACGCAAGCGACAGCTCGGCAAGGTAGCGATTGGTGGACGCTGGGAATTGGTTGATGACAAGGGTCAGATGCGTAAATCCGAGGACTTTGTGGGCAAATGGCTGCTCATCTACTTTGGCTTCACTCACTGTCCCGACATTTGTCCCGACGAGCTGGAGAAGATGGCGGCGGTCGTTGAGGAAGTTGGTTCGTATACATAACACATACGAGGTGTGTTCAAAAAGTATCGCGAATTTTGTGTTTTTCAGATATTATTTATTTATTCATGAATATCTATTTTGTCCCCTTCAAAGTAATCCCCATGAGATATTATACACTTGTGCCAACGGTTTTTCCAATCTTCGAAGCACTTCAAAAAATCATTTTTTTTTATCTTGTTCAGCTCCTCCTTCGATCCCGTCTTTATCTCGTCAAGCGTAGCGTAACGTCGTCCTTTCATGGGCCTCTTCAGTTTAGGGAACAAGAAAAAGTCACAGGGGGCCAGATCTGGGGAATACGGTGGCTGCGGCATCATTAGTGTGTTGTTTTTGGCCAAAAAGTCGCGCACAAGCAACGATGTGTGAGCAGGGGCGTTATCGTGGTGCAAAAGCCAATTTTTGTTCACATCTTCTCGGCCTTCTGAGAACATTTTGTACCACCGATAAACGTTGCTTCGGTCCAAGGTAGCTTCTCCGTATGCCACAATCAACATTCGGAATGCATCCGCGCACTTAATTTCGTTTTTCACACAAAATTTGATACAGGTTCTTTGATCCATTTTTTTGAATAGGTTAAAATCGAAGACGATCCAAAACACGTGCAAGCAAAGCAGCTGTCAACAATTAAGTGAACATTCAAAATGGCCGAGCTTGTCGGCATAAGTGAGAGACATGAGTACCAACATAACGCTACAAAAAAATCGAAATTCGATTATACGTAACTCGCGAAAATTCAAAATTCGCGATACTTTTTGAACACGCCTCGTACTTAGGGAATATCTTCAATAAGAATAAAAATGATTCACTTTCACAGAGAAATCCCCGCAAACACCCGAGATACAGCCCATATTCATAACTGTCGATCCGGAACGTGACTCCAAGGAGGTGGTCGGCAAATATGTGAAGGAGTTCTCGCCCAAGCTGCTGGGATTGACGGGAACCGTTGATCAAATACGAAATGTCTGTAAAGCATTTCGTGTTTATTTTAGCGCTGGACCCCGCGACTCGGACAACGATTATATTGTCGATCATACAATTATCATGTATCTGGTCAATCCGGATGGTGAATTTGTCGACTATTATGGCCAGAATCGGGACAAGGATCAGTGTGTGTCATCGATTTTGGTCAACATCGCCAAGTGGAATTCAATGAACAAAAAAGGCTGGTTCAGCTAGGTTGATGTATTTGGGGGCTGCCACCAACTCTGTTGATTCATATTAAAAAAAACTATCAAGTTGGCAGTGCTGCGCATAACAACCCAGTCTAAAATTGTATTTGCTCGCTCTTTTTGACGCTGCGTGCTGCGTGGATGTTGCAGAAATTGTTTTGTTTTCTCGCAATAAATATTTAATCAATTATAAAATGGTGTGTGCACAATATTAAACAGATCAATATAGTTATTAAATTTTGTGTTTCTTGGTTGCATTAATCATGCGCATGTTTGGCAAAGCAAAGCCTCTTCTGATTCAGGCAACAACATAACCTAAAAAATGCGGCTGAGTTTATTTTTATTGCAAATTTCAGTAAAATGGTATTGTTTCGTTTTCCAGCGTCCGTTGATGTTGCAAGGTCACGAGCGTTCCATAACGCAAATCAAATACAATCGCGAGGGCGATTTACTCTTCTCCAGCTCCAAGGATCAGAAGCCAAATGTTTGGTATTCACTTAACGGCGAACGTCTGGGAACCTATGATGGACATCAGGGAGCTGTCTGGTGCCTGGATGTGGACTGGGAGAGCAGAAAGCTAATCACTGGTGCCGGTGACATGACCACCAAGCTCTGGGATGTCGAATATGGCACGGTCATTGCCTCCATATCAACGAAATCCTCGGTGCGCACCAGCAACTTCAGTTTCTCGGGCAACCAGGCGGCCTACTCCACGGACAAGGCGATGGGTCAGAACTGTGAACTCTTCATCATCGATGTACGCAACGCAGACTCGATGTTATCCGAACAGGAGCCCACGCTGCGCATACCCATGGTGGAGTCGAAGATCACATCGATGCAGTGGGGCCCACTAGATGAGACCATCATAACAGGTAAGTAAAAAATATTTATGGAAGTTTTAAAATTAAATGAATTCATCAATTTTAGGCCATGACAATGGTAACATTGCCATTTGGGATGTACGCAAGGGACAAAAAGTGGTTGACTCTGGTGTGGATCATACGGCTGGCATCAATGACATGCAGCTGAGCAAGGATGGCACCATGTTCGTGACCGCCTCCAAGGATAACACTGCCAAACTGTTCGATGCCGAGTCGCTGATGTGCTTGAAAACGTACAAGACAGAAAGGCCCGTGAACTCGGCAGCGATTAGTCCCATTTTTGATCATGTGGTGCTTGGCGGTGGTCAGGATGCCATGGAGGTGACCACAACATCAACAAAAGCGGGAAAATTCGATTCACGTTTCTTCCATCTGATCTACGAGGAGGAATTTGCACGTCTCAAGGGCCATTTCGGTCCCATCAACAGTTTGGCCTTCCATCCGGATGGCAAGAGTTACGCCTCGGGCGGTGAAGATGGTTTCGTGCGTGTCCAGTCCTTTGATAGTACATACTTTGAGAACATATTCGAGTAGACGCCCAGCCGGACCGTAGTTGTTAGTAGTTCCCCTCCCACTCGCCATGTTCGTGTGCATAAAAAATTGTCAAATATACGCGAGAACAAGACGAAATATCATCATTTATTAAGTAATCTTTTAAAGCATATATATGTATATATGTATAGTATGTATGTATTTATATAATTACTAGTCATTCGAGTAATTGCAACTGTCAATCATTTAACTGGATGAGAAGAATGAACGTTTCTTTTGCTGCACCACCACTGGCTGCCCCTGCATCGCAGCCAATTGGGCAGCTGTCGGCAAGCAGCCTGGCGGCGGTGGCGGTATGACAACAGCTCCAGAGGATGTGGTACGCAACTCTGCTCGCGAATCAAGATTTATAACATGCGAGGAAGCCGATGCCCCAGCCGATGTGCTCGGTCCTGGAAAACCATATCCCAGTCCAGGATGCAAAGCCGGCAGCTGTTGATGATGCGTCATGCCGTAGTACTGATTGCTGGGTACATGCATTGGCATGCATCCTGGTCCCGGGGGGCACGGTGCGTAATTCTGATGTTGCTGGCTCTGTTCGTACGAAGGCGGCGGAGCTCGCTTCATATTCATATGAAAATTGAAATTTATAACCCAAATTTAGATTTAAGTTAGCTGCATTCTTTCATACGAACCATTGAAGCGGCACTATCATATTCAAAGCTGTAAGGTGGCACAGCGCCTGCACTTGGCACACCTGCTGTTTTTTCTACACATGGGCGGGGATTAATTTAATTGAAGCTGGGTAAAATCATTGCCTACCTGAATTTGGTCTCGACATTTCTTTGTGTTTACTGAAATAAATTCGTGATTTGTACGGGCTCATGAGGTTGCCAGCCTGTTGAAAATAATATTGATATTGATATTAATGATGCCATTCGCAGTGCGACGAAACAGCGAGTCAGCTGTTTGCCAGACGAGAGCAAGACGAACGCGCACCGTTGTTAGCCATATTGAGGCAAATATATAGAAAAAAAACTATTCGACGGTACAACAAAATTGATTTGTTACAGAAAAATCGAAATTAAAATCCCAAGATAATATTGTGCACCATAGATAATGTCCCACGCAACACCGCAGGTTTGTAGAGCATTAATTTCAAAAGCTTACGCGTTTCTGTGACGCAATAGTTCAACATTCTGATAAATCATTTTGAACGGTTTCACAGGGCGTTAAACTGTTGAATGGCTTCAAGCGTCCCAATCGGTTCGAGAAGGGCCTCGGCGCCCAGCTGCCGGACGCCTATAAGAAATTCTGGCGCGAATGGAAGCTAACGAAACCAGCTGCCGTGCATTACATACCCAAGGAGAGTGAGTGGGAACGCGACGAGGTAACGCATGCCATCAAACCGGTTCAGAATATACCATTGCCGCTAATCGATACACCGGAATCGCATCACGGCATTTGGGGTGGCGAAGCCGTCATCAAGGGCTTCCAGAAGCGAGCACAGACAAAACGACGAGTTCCACATTTTTGGGTACCGACGCTGCGCCGCTCGGTGGTGCACAGTCAGGTACTCAACGAATACATGTCCGTCGTTGTCACCGAACGCACACTGGAGCAGATTCACGAATGCCATGGCTTCGATCATTATCTGCTCAAGAATTTGGCATGTGATTTGCGCTCAGCGCTGGCATTGAAAATCAAGCGAAAGGTTCTCAAGGCCCTGCAACAGGGCTGTCCGGCATGGCAGGCGGAGCCGAATCAACAGCAGGATATGCTCAAAGAATACGGTCCGTATTTGGCATCCTATACACCAGATGAGATCGACTGGTATGGCCACACCTACCTCGAAGCCATACGCAAGCTGCAGAATCAATTACGCGCTGCGGAGCAAGTCCTCCCACATAAGATTGAATTTCGCAGTAAATTAATTGAGCAGTTGCGTGAAGCGGGCATTCCCGAGGCGGGCAAAAAGGAGTCAAAGGGTTTGATTGCCAATGCCGAACACAAGGATGCGGACATTGAGGCATTGACCAAGCTGTAAGTATTGCTTATGCTTCATCCATATCATTTACATAACCTCTTATTCGTTGATAACAGTGAAACATCGCCTGCATCTTCGAGCTGGCTATCAAAAATCAATCCGTTTGGCAAGAAGGAAACGTAAAAGATGTTCCGTGACATTCAGTGAGCAACTACTGGTTATGTGTTGAATAAAAAAAAAAAAAAAACAATATTGAAACTTGACTGGGAGTCTCCAGTACGTCAAAATGAATGCTTACATAATATTTTGTATGCCCTGGGAAACAGATTGAACGTTTTTCCCCACAGAAACTACTCGCTCACTTTTAAATCTAACTGATGAAATTTGCAATATATCCATCTTTTAACTGCAGTCGAAAGCAATCGGATAGGACCACAATATCAAACACAAAAAAGGTTTTGATCAAAAGATAAGTCTACATTTAAAAGATTTTTTATTTACAGAAAATATATTTGCACAGAAGTTGGGAAGAACAAATATATTGCCGATTGAAAACGTACTTTAATTAATGTTCTGAAATAAAATTAATTTGGTTTTTATTGGATTAAATATGACGTCAAAATAGGGTTTCAGCCGAACTATGTATCTTATTCTACAATCAAAATTATTGTATATTTTTAGGCTGAACGCAAATTTCGTCATACGCAACTCAAGCCAAACTCTTTATAAATTGCAGTCGAAGGGCGAATGAAAACGAAATACATTTTTTGTTTTTCTTGTGTTATTTTTAACATGTTTATTGCATGGTTATATTCGTTTGGTTTTTGGCTAATTACAAATTATTACAAAAAGATAAATATTTAAGGAAACAGCATAGAGAGACTTCCACGGTAAGAGTATAAAAAAATAGGAATGATTGCAAAACCCGTCGAGAAAACAGTACAGATAAACAACGAACACTTTACATACTTAGCACTAGATCTATATGTAATAATATATAAATGAAACTCTGGTGCAGAGCTTTGTGCCAATTGAATCCGGGTCGAGGTGCGTACACATCCCACTATGCAATGGGATTCTTTTTCATCAGCTCGATGTCGGCGTTCATCATATCGCTGACCAGCTGCTGGAAACTAACCTTTGGCGTCCAGTTCAACTCCCGTTTAGCCTTGGAGGCATCACCCTGCAGTAAATCCACCTCCGTGGGTCGAAAATACTTTGGATTAATGCGCACACGCACAATATCGGTGTTGCGCTCCACGCCCACCTCCTCGACACCCTTGCCACACCACGTTATCTCGCGTCCAATATGCTTGAACGCAGCCTCAACAAATTCGCGCACACTGTGCGTCTCCCCAGTGGCAATGACATAATCCGATGGGTCATCCCGTTGCAGCATCATCCACATAGCCTCCACATAATCGCTGGCATGGCCCCAATCTCGCTTCGAGTCCAAGTTGCCCAGCTCAAAGTATTCCATTTGATTGAGCAGTATCTTAGCCACAGATCGCGTTATCTTGCGTGTCACAAAATTCTCGCCACGTCGCGGACTCTCGTGATTGAAGAGTATGCCATTGCAGGCAAACATGTCGTACGCCTCCCGATAGTTGATCACAATCCAAAACCCGTACATCTTGGCGCAGGCTATTAATTTTTTGAAAATGAGTTAATATACATTAATTGGATTTAATCAGCTTACCATAAGGAGAGCGAGGATAAAATGGGGTCTGCTCATTTTGAGGTGTCTCCACAACCTTGCCATACAGCTCCGACGTGGATGCCTGATAGAATTTAACGGATTTCTCCATGCCGCAGGTTCGTATGGCATCCAGAATCCGCAGTGTACCAACGGCATCCACCTCCGCCGTATATTCACTCAAATCAAATGAGACTTTCACATGCGATTGTGCAGCAAGATTGTAGATTTCCGTTGGCTTCACCATATTGATGATCTTCACCAGACTGCTGCTGTCCGTCATATCGCCATAATGCAATTTCATACGTCCGCCCTTGTGCGCCTTTGGATCTGCGTACAGATGCTCAATGCGTGTCGTATTAAAGGTGCTCGCACGCCGGATAATACCGTGCACCGTATAGTTCTTCTTCAGCAGAAACTCCGCCAGATATGAGCCATCCTGCAAGCAGCATAAGGAATTATTAAGAAAACAATGTACGAGGTGTGTTCAAAAAGTATCGCGAATTTTGAATTTTCGCGGGTTACGTATAATCGAATTTCGATTTTTTTGTAGCGTTATGTTGGTACTCATGTCTCTCACTTATGCCGACAAGATCGGCCATTTTGAATGTTTGGATCGTCTTCGATTTTTACCTATTCAAAAAAATGATTCAAAGAACCTGTATCAAATTTTGTGTGAAAAACGAAATTAAGTGCGCGGATGCATTCCGAATGTTGATTGTGGCATACGGAGAAGCTACCTTGGACCGAAGCAACGTTTATCGGTGGTACAAAATGTTCTCAGAAGGCCGAGAAGATGAGAACGACGAAGAGCGTGCCGGACGCCCGAGCACTTCAACAACAGACGAAAAAATTAATGGAGTGGAGAAAATGGTATTGGCCAATCGTCGAATCACCGTTAGAGAAGTTGCTGGGGAGCTAGAGGGTCATAACTGGTGACGAATCGTGGGTTTGTGGTTACGACGTGGAAACCAAAGCTCAATCATCTCAATGGAAGCTGCCGCACGAACCAAGACCGAAAAAAGCGCCGCCAAGTTCGGTCGAATGTGAAAGTTTTGCTGACAGTTTTCTTCGATTGCAGGGGCGTGGTGCATCATGAGTTCTTGCCACAGGGTAGAACGGTCAATAAGGAATATTACCTGCAAGTTATGCGCAATTTGCGCGAAGCAATCCGCCAGAAACGCCCGGATTTGTGGAAGAACAAAAATTGGCTTTTGCACCACGATAACGCCCCTGCTCACACATCGTTGCTTGTGCGCGACTTTTTGGCCAAAAACAACACACTAATGATGCCGCAGCCACCGTATTCCCCAGATCTGGCCCCCTGTGACTTTTTCTTGTACCCTAAACTGAAGAGGCCCATGAAAGGACGACGTTACGCTACGCTTGACGAGATAAAGACGGGATCGAAGGAGGAGCTGAACAAGATAAAAAAAAAAGATTTTTTGAAGTGCTTCGAAGATTGGAAAAACCGTTGGCACAAGTGTATAATATCTCATGGGGATTACTTTGAAGGAGACAAAATAGATATTCATGAATAAATAAATAATATCTGAAAAAACACAAAATTCGCGATACTTTTTGAACACACCTCGTACGTAAGCATTTACGGCTGAATAAAAAGCAACGTAGCAGCGTAAGACAGACTTTAATCAATTCGTGACTCATTGTTATTAATTTCCCGTTGCTTGTAACTGATAAGCTCTTACCTGTCCCGTTATGCCAGTTATCAGCGCCACCTTGTCACGACCGTTGGCTGCATCCGTTTCAGCTGCACCGCTGAAACCGGTCGCTGTGCCATTGCTATTGTGATTGTTGTTCATGAGACGCGCTTGTTTGCTGCCCGTGGCCTCATCACTGCTGGTGTTGGACATGGTGTTGACGCAGCTGTATCTTTTTCCTTTCTGTTTCTTTCGTTTTATCGGCGTGCAGATTTAGTATAAACAATTTTTTCTTTATCTACAGCGACAAATGTTGCCACCCGCATCAAAGATTGTTACAATTTACAAGGTAGCGTAAAGAAGTTTCAGATTTAAATTTGGCTACAAAATCTTTGACGTCACAACTCACTTATAACTTGCTCTCTGAGAACTCAAATGGTAAATTCAAGAAATCTGGCAGCGCTGGTAAATTCGACGGAACCGACGTACACAAACGCAAGCCAGTTAATAAATTGAATTTATTTATATTCTTAAAATCACAATACAAAATGATGGTAAGTAAAAAAAAGAAAAATACTTTGTCTACTATAAGCCAGCTAAATTGCAACAAACAAACCAGTATTGCCGTTGAGAGGCGGAGTCACAAAGAGCTGCTTATCAGTTAAATGGGCGTAATTATAATGTGTATATATTCATTTCATTGCTTCCGCATGCAATTAAGGATGGTATGGATGAGTCAACCATATTGAGTAGTCCCGCGGCCAGCAATGGTGCGACAATGGAAAATTCATCACCAAATCCATTAGCGCCGCAAGCGACGACAATGACAACGGCAACAACAACAACTACAAATGGCAGCGGAGCTGCAACTTCACCGGATAGTTCGTCGTCGGCGCCAGTGACACCTGCTGCTCTCGGCGAGAATGCGCTGCATGTGGAGATCTCCGATGCGCTGAGCGAGAAGGAGAAAGTCAAGTTCACCGTACACACACGCACCACACTGCCGGGCTTCTCCAAAAAGGATAGCAATGTGGTGCGCCAGCACGAGGAATTTGTTTGGCTGCACGATCGCATCGAGGAGCAGGATGACTATGCGGGCTATATTGTAAGTTAGTTGTAGACGGTAAAAATAAGTAGATTCAGACTGATATTTAATTCCCAAGTCAACCCCTATAATCATTTGCATTTGCAACAGATTCCGCCCTGTCCGCCACGACCGGATTTCGATGCGTCGCGTGAGAAGTTGCAGCGTTTGGGCGAGGGCGAGGGCAACATGACCAAAGAGGAGTTCAAAAAAATGAAATCAGAATTGGAGGCGTAAGTTTGTGCCTTAAAACCTTAGTACATTTTAACATAATGAATCATGCAGTGACTACCTGGCCACGTTCAAAAAGACGGTTGCCATGCATGAAGTATTTTTGCGCCGTTTGGCCAGTCATCCAGTATTTCGCCTGGATCAGCACTTGAAGGTATTCCTGGAGTATGATCAGGATCTGTGCGCCAAGCCGCGCAAGAAGATGGCCATCTTTGGGGTTTTTGTGAAGTCGCTTGGCAAAACCACCGATGAAATCTTGTTAAGTGCTACGGTTCGCGATGTAAATGATTTCTTTGAGAATGAGTTGCAGTTTCTTACCGAGTACCATGGACATTTGCGCGAGGCCGCATCGCGTACTGAGAAAATGACACTGCGTCATAAGGATGTGGGTGATTCCCATCAAAAGATATCGAATGCATTGACACAGCTCTCCACAACAGAAAAGGGCAACATGGAATCGTTTATCTCCAAGGCAGCCGAGGTCTTTGAACGCATTAAGGTGAGCAATTGAATTTCATTCAATTTGAATTTCTTTTTAATGTGTTGCAATTTTTTTTTTAAGAACTTGGAGAAACGCGTTGCTAGCGATCAGGATCTGAAGCTAGGCGACACTCTGCGCTATTATCAGCGTGATAGCGATGCGGCCAAGGCTCTGCTCATTCGACGCCTGCGTTGTCTGGCCTCGTACGAGACAGCCAATCGGAATTTGGAGAAAGCCCGTTCCAAGAACAAGGATGTGCATGCGGTAAATCTTGTTATAGAGCAACATTTTTTTAAATTTCAAATCTTGTTCTTATGCTCACCGTGCTTGGCGGCAATTCTCAAACAATAGCCTAGCAGACAACAACTCAACTTGTACTTGTAGTAGACTGTAGTCGCTCAAGTTTATGTAAATTAAGTTTAGGGAATTGTGTCATGTCCTTGGTTATCCGATAAGTTATATAATACCCTCATATATGTCTTCAAACTGTAGATGAAATATGACTTCGGATCTATAGTTGATAGTTATTGAATAGATTATTCAATCAGAACTAAAAAAATAGATATATCCTTTTAATTTTAATTACAAGATTTACACTATTTGAGAACTCAGATTTATTAACCATTTCTTTTTTATTTTTATTTATCAAATCAACACATACAAGTATATTAGCATCTATGGTTGTCTGTCAGGATATCAAAGCTTCGGTTTACCGAGCATATTTATTCTTTTTCTTCGTGGAAAAAAGAACACGAACTAATGTGGCAGCTCTAAAAGTGATGTCGATTTTTCTCTAAATATTTTTTCTGGCATTTTTGATTTGTTAAACACTTTCTTATTGTTAAATTTCAACGAATTCACCACTTCACATTGCTCTTTTTCTCTTGCATTTCTCTCTCTTCTCTTGTGTGTATTTCTCTCTCAATCTCAATCTCTCTGTGCGTGTGGTTGTTTTCCAATCTGCTGCAGCCATTGGAGGTGCAAGAGGTATTTGGCATTTATCGTTAACATACCAATATTCTAGTGTCGCGTAATTCTAATCCCAAAACTTGTAAGACACCATCACATAGTTTATTTTGTTCTTCGCAGTTGCCGCATGTTATTTTATAAGCAACGCACAAAAAAAATTCACAAAAAAAAATTCACAACTTTTAGCATGCTTTTTGCTGTCTTAACTTTGTTGTAGACAGTAGCTAATAGTTATACTCTTCCCATGCAGGCCGAAACAGCTCAGGCGGAGGCGTGTGAGAAGTTCGAGTCGATGTCTGCCTGTGGCAAGGAGGAGCTGATGGGTTTCCGTAATCGACGTGTGGCTGCCTTTAAAAAGAGGTATTTCACACAACAAGCACCAACTTAAGCTCAAATTTACATCTTTTATTTTGCAGTCTTGTTGAGTTATCCGATCTGGAGATCAAGCATGCCAAAAACCAATACGATTATTTGCGTCAATCCCTGTTGGCGCTAAAGGAAATTGCCTGAGAAACGGAGGGCTTGGCATTGACATCATCATTATCTGCACATTGTTTACATACCCATTTAGCCAAGGCGCCCAAGGAGTAAATCAATTGGTTTTTTGCTAAGTTCTATTATCTCTTACTATCTATACATATAAATATATATATTTAAATGCATATGCATATACGTATACATATATGGCATATGTTAAAGATCTATATTATCGCATTGCATGTATTACTGAATATGATTTTGTTTGTGAAACAAAGTCGCTTTTATAACGAGCATTCCTCTATCAACTTTATCATTGTATGAGCATTAAATTCTGAAAATAAAACTATAAAGAAACAATCTATGTAACAACTGTCGATTCTCTGTTTTCTTTCAATAACAATGTTTGGAAGTCGTATCCAGGACAACAAACCAACAAAAAGGAAACAAGTTCAAAAATTTCTATTATCACATTGAAATTTTCTATACATAATTAAATACATATATATATATTTGTTGGATATATATTTCGGATTTAGTTTTGTTCAAATCATGGATGATTTTGGTTGTTTCGACGCTAAGCAGCCGGCTAGTGATAAAGTGCCAGATTGGCGCACATCAACCTACCGCGGACATCGTCACATTACGGACACTCGACTGGGCAGCAAGTTGAGTGCCCCGGCCGAGTACACCAACAAGGGCATCTATGTCCGGGATCCACTGCTGCATGACAAACAGCTCACCGAAATGGGCGCCAATTACACATGGAAGGTGATCCAACAGCTGCCGCCAGCCAACCAATAAGTATAGTTTTAACTTAATTGTTTTTCTCGTGGCTATAGTATGGTGATCCGAATGCTTTGCGCAATCCATCGCTGAACATGAAGACGCAGTTCATGAAGTGCTTCGAGGAGTGTAAGCTGCGTTTTGTGAAGAGGAAAATCAAGCCAATGACTAGCGTGTCGCAGGACACATTTACATCCGTTGAGCTGCCCTTTCGGGCGGAACCGTTGCCCATGCCTATGCCCACACCCGTTGAGGCCACCAAAGTACTCATTGATCGTTCTATACCCAGCTCATATACGAAATATTTGGATCCCGGAGCGACCACATACAATCTGTCGTATATAAACATATCGCCAAATGATCGCATTGCAGCCCACGATAATATTACATATTGGAATTGGTCAGAGCATTGTCCGGTCGTTAAGCATGTGGCTCGGGTTCCCGACGAGACCATGTGCGATGAGGCTAATGCCCATGATTGCCCCAAGCGACGCTTGGAGTACCGCAATCAGGTGAAACACGTGCCGCACACGGGTCTTGGCACTGAAGTGCGCGACAACTATGTGAATCCCAAGCTGAACAAGGAGTACATCGAGTACGATATAACCGATGTGAAACCGATTCTAGTTTCGGAGTCGGTGACGCCCTTTGCCCAACTCAGCGAGTACAATGTGTATGGCTCCGGCAGCCCAGTTCTTAAATATGTTTAAATGAATATATAGAATTTTATTTGCGAAACATATACGAAAAGGTTTTTTTCCTAATATACCAAGAAGGAGTGCGGCAACAAATGATAGATGGAAGTGACAAGCACTTCGGCATCGTCTTCAAATGCGGGCAGCTGTTCACTGATCTCGGGCGCCTGTGCTATATAGATGGGTATATCCATTTTAGCGAACTCGTGTATGAACTGCCGGCAGACGCCGCATGGGGTCGTATATCCAGACGGATGATAGGCAACCACAGCACCCGCATTGAATACCCGACAGCCTTCGCTGACGCCCTTGACAAGGGCTGTGCGCTCGGCACAACAGCCGGCCGAGAAGGCGACACTCTCAACGTTGCAGCCCGTAAAGACTCGACCATTTTTCGAGCGAAATGCGGCACCAACCTTGCAATTGCTATATGGCGCATAGGCGTTGCATCGTGCATTCAACGCATCCTCCAACAATTCCCGCCCGCAGTTATCTGTGGTTAATCGTAGCCGTATCAATATCTAGATTAGATTAATCCCTAACTCGCTCCGAAGCTTACCCAGTTGACAAAAACTGATGGTGTATTCGTGTAGCTTTACCGGATGTGGTAGCATCTGGGATTCGCAGACGGGATGTCCAAATTTCTGCGGCTGACGCTTGTCCAGCTCACGCTGCAATTCCTTCAGCTGTTCCATATAATGGTTTAGTCTCTTGCATGTCCTGCGCCTTTGCAGCTCTTTATGCAGCCCATCCAGGCGGTTCATGCACTTTTTTAGTTCCTTGCGCTTCTGTGACATACTTTTTTACTTTTATTTTACTTAAATTTTAGTAATTTTTTCGTTTGTCTAGTTAAAAGCAAAGATATATGTATATATATATATTTCAATAGTAATAATGCTTCAATTATGACATTTTATTGGGCGGAAGCTTTGGCTTGCTGAGGTCATACTCAAATAAATACATCGGATTATAAGCGTTGTATTTGTTTTCGACTTTGGTTACCAATATTAGTTATCAGCTCAGGGAGTCGGGTAAAAAATGTGTGATTCACAATTTCAGACACAAATAGAAAAACTTGAACAGTTGTGTATTTTCTCTATATAAAGTTGCATTAAAAAATGTGAGTATTTTTTGTTTTTAGCTGTTAAAAATGCAAAAGTGAATTGTTTGTTTGTTTGATGTCAGCCAAGAAACGTAGTTTCAACCGGTTGCAAACTCTTTGCATGATTATAAACACAGAAAAACAACTATTATTTTTGCACTATGATAACATTTTGTCTTTATTTTTTAGATTGTATAGATAAAAGATATATACGTGTGTCTATATGTAAAATGATTTCGATTATGTTAGCCTTGAAACTCTGAATAGATACGCGGATTAGTCAGTAGGTGTGGAAACTGTTTGGCAATAGATTAAAGATGGATGTACAAAGAACCGGATCTTTGCTGGCAAATGGCACTTCGGGCGAACGCTCATCCCGGGCTTGTGCTATATAGATGGGTATATCAGTGCTGCCAGCAAACTCTCTGATAAACTGCCTGCACACGCCGCACGGCGAAACGAACACATCGGGCTTATAGGCGACAACGGCGCCCGCTGCAAACTGCTGATAGCCCTCGCTAACGGCCTTGGTGAGAGCGGTACGCTCCGCACAGGAAGTTGGCGTAAATGCGGCATTCTCAACATTGCAGCCGGTAAAGATGTGATTGGTGGTGGGGCTGGTGCGAAAAGCAGAGCCAACCTTGAAATCGCTATAAGGTGCATAGGCTCGCTGGCGCACCAAATGTGCAGCAAGCAGCAATTCCTTAATCGCTGGATCTGCGTAAACGTCATAAATGCGATAATGATAACGTACTATCAGCCACTCATCAGCACTCACCCAATGTGTCGTATTCCACCACCATCTCTTTGATCTCTGGCTTGGCCAGGCCTTTCATCAGATTCGACATAATAAATATGAAATTTGTTGTTGCGGGGGCGAAACTTTGTTATTTATAATTATAATTATTATGCCGCAAATGTTAGAAACGTATCGCGTGTGTCTATCTCGACCGTGCGTTGGCAAATGGACAGTTTTTGCTGACCGCTTGCCGTTAGCTTGTCTAAAATATTGTTTTCAGTTAGCGTCAAAAATAAACACACACACTTTGGCTGAGGCAGAGCACCGATGAGCAGAGCAGAGCAGAGCAGCAACTGTTCGCCTGATAAGACACAGCTCTGATCGGTTCGCGAGCAGAGAGCCTACGTCAATTATATGGTTGAAGAGCACAAGATGCGCAAGCAGTGTAACAAATATGTTCATATGTATATAGAATACTACGGCGACGACTATTAGAACTAATATGTACATAGACAACAAATTTTGGGGTGGATTTACAATTTCACGCAAAAGACAAAAATAGGGTAATCACACGGAGTATTGCACATAGGTAGTATAGGGTATTTCAAAAATATCAAATTAAATACACTGTTATTCGTGATTCGATGTGAGTTTGCAACTTATTTGCCATTCAGGAAACTGAAGCTGTTGGGCAGCAATTGCAGAACGCTGGTGCAGAGCACACGGAGCGGCAAATTTGTTGGCTTTGCGGCATATAACGGTATATCCTTGCCATTGATGGCAAATTCGGATAAAAACTGACGACAGACCCCGCAAGGCGTTGTGAATCCCTTCTCCTGCTGGGCAACCACGGCACAGGCAATAAACTCACGTTTGCCTTCGCTGAAAAGAAAAACAAAGAAATCTGCAACTGTCTCTAAATAAAAATACTGAGGAATAGACTCACCTTAAGGCCTTCACAGCCGCGGTTCTTTCGGCGCATATGCTGGCGGCATAGGCACCATTCTCGATGTTGCAGCCCGTATAAATGGTACCATCGCTGGTGCGGATGGCGGCGCCAACGGCGAAATTGCTATATGGACAATAGGCATTATTTCTGGCTTCCGCTGCGGCTCTAATCAGCT
Organism: Drosophila basisetae; assembly: GCA_035041595.1. Lineage (NCBI taxonomy): Eukaryota > Metazoa > Arthropoda > Insecta > Diptera > Drosophilidae > Drosophila > Drosophila basisetae. The sequence continues at coordinate 4,991,796 of JAWNLB010000123.1, read as the reverse complement.
CCTGAACGGAAACATCTGCAAAACAACAAACACAAAGCAGATCATAATTTAATAGATATCTTCGTTTATCTAGCATATATGTGTGTATGTGTGTGTGTATTTATCTGCTCGCACCTAGACTGTCGTGATCCCGAACATTGGCTTCATCTCTGGCACCATTAATGTACACCTGCGTCATTGCTCTAGTTCCTCAACAGTCTAATTGTATCACGCTGTTTTTGCGTTCTAATTTTTTGCTACGATTTGATAACTTTATGATGATTTATCTCAATTAATTACATTTGATTGGATGCGTAACTCAGTACGTTAACTAAAACATGGTTCTTATTGGGCTTCTATTGAGTGGCAACTATTACGACATCATTTTGTCTGACGTCAATTGGAGATATATTGTTGGTTTCGTTATAGGGAACGGAGACTGTAGCTGCGACTCAGCTGTTTGAAAGCCAATACAAACGTTATCGATTTATTCTGTCCTTATTGCTCTATAAACAGTGTTGACACTTTAGCTTTTTTCTAGCTCTTCGAATGACTATCAATTTTTTCTTGCTATTTGTTATAGTTACTTAGCATATTTCAGTTAATTTGATAGCTAGTCTTATAAACAAGTAGAACGTTTTTATTTTATTAATAAGCAACAAACGTGGGATTGAATGTCTGAATAATGAAAATGCATCTAAATGTAAACAGGGAAAAGATGCTGTTTTTCGATATTTTATGTCTCACAAGTTTCAGCTATTTTTAATCGATAGTCTAGCTGGTTTTGCCTATCGATAGTTAACGACAAATTTTGTAAACAAAAAGTTATGTATATGTGTGCACGGGTTATTCAACGTTATCAGCCAAATACACGATAACTGGAAAAATTTGTCAAGTTAAAAAGCATATTGATACACAGGCGGTAAATTGTTGTGAGTTTAGTTGCGCTAGTTGTGTTTTGTTCCACATACCTTAAATATGTCGTCGTCCAGCAATCAACAACCTTCGGAAGACGCTGAGCGTGCAATGGGCGGAGGCACAGATCGGGTGCCGGAGCGTTTGCCACCCATTGACTTTGATATGGATCGTTTTCCTTATTGCATTGTGTGGACACCGATACCAGTGCTAACCTGGATAATACCGTTCATCGGCCACATGGGTATCTGTATGAGCAACGGCGTCATTCGGGATTTTGCAGGACCATATCTGGTGACGGAGGATAAAATGGCCTTTGGGCGTCCGACACGCTATTTACGACTGCATCCGAAACACGTCGAAGGTGGAACGTATTCGTGGGATGAGGGTGTACTGAAGGCATCGGTATTCTATGGCACACGCACCCACAATCTGTTCTGTGACAATTGTCACTCGCATGTTGCAACGGCTCTTTGCAATATGCGGTACAAAGATAGCACCAGCTGGAACATGATAATCCTATCGCTTTGGATGTTTGTTTGTGGCCGTTATGTTGGCTTTTGGGGCTTTATTAAAACATGGTTGCCATTTGCATTAATACTTACACTTATCGTTCTGCTAGCCGTGTACTTTTAATTCCTGCAACTAATGCCGCATTATCAATAAATATGTCTTTAGCATGATGAATGTTTATTTGTATGTAGATAAGAATGTAATGTATGTTTTTCGATATAATATAAACTGCTAAGTACTATCTATGACTTGGGCCACCTCTTTTATTTATTATTTGTTTTTGGGACTCATTCTCATTCTTCGAGGGCGCGAGTAACATCATCGGCACAGGCGAGCAGTTTTCGCCACTGCGAAGCCGACAGCGAAATACCCTTTTTGCCAGGCAACACTTTGCCGTCCTTTTCGTAGTGTTCGCGTATGTCGACCATTTTGCGACCGCGAAATTCGTTGATGCGCACCTGGCGCATACCCTCCAGTGTCCATGTGGGAGTGCCATCGCCACCATCTCCACGCTTGACAACCGATTCATTCTTATTGGCTTTGTTCGAGGCGCTATCCTCCTTCGCCTTCTTACTTGCCGGCGGCGGATTGCGCTGCCAAAAATATATTTGGTTATTTAACATTACAAATTGAACGAATGTCAGTTGCTAAATCCACTTCTTACTTACATCTTCTGGACCGCTGTCGCTGTCAGATGAGGAGCTTTTTTGTTTCCTTATTTTTGGCATTTTTATTTATGGAGTCGAAAGTCTTTTCACAAAAAGAATATTTGGCGCAAATTGTTTGTCGTCGGCTAAAGTGACATTCACACACTCACACTGACAATTATCGCTACGAAATCGACATTCAGTGTCGTCGAAAATATTGGCGTTGACATTCGCATGTAAACAAAATTTTGTCTGGACGCCACTTTTGCCGCATTATTTTGCGAGTGAGCGGCGCGCACTGATTCTGAAAAATATATTTTACGATTGCTGCTTATAAATATAATCAAAAGCAAGAAAAATATCGAATTTCAACTTCTCAAATAAGGTATTTGAAAAATAATAATTTGTAGTGTGAGCCAAAGTTTCTTCAATAAAGAAATGTGGTCCAATTTTCTCATTTTCCTCTTGTTTATACATGCATGCATGTGCACAAACACACACATGCACGCACACACACACACACACACTAACAAATATACTTGCGCGTTTACATTTTTGTTAGCTCGAAAAGATTTCAAACACAAAAATGGGAAAAAAGTCAGATAATCCAGAGGAGAACGACGCATCATCTGGCGCCGAAGAAGAGGAGGAGAACTATGCCGTTGAAAAAATCATAGATCGTCGTGTACGAAAGGGAAAGGTTGGTTTTCCTTTTTTGTTGGTGGTGTCACAATGGAAATTAATCAAATCAATGGTGATGCTCCTGATTTTCATGTTTTAGGTGGAATATTATTTAAAGTGGAAGGGTTATGCCGAAACTGAAAATACTTGGGAGCCGGAGAGCAATCTTGATTGCCAGGATCTAATAAGACAGTATGAGTTGGATCGAAAGGATGGGGTAGGTGCTCATTACGCCTAACAGTTGTGTGGCTTAATATTAATCTCGTTTTCTGTGCAGGCCACTGCAGCGGCCAAGAAAACGGAGCGTGCCGGCGGCAGCCCTAAGGTCAAAGAAACCAGTACTGCATCCAAAAATAGCAGCGGCAAACGTAAGTCTGAAGAGGAAGGTATGCCAACTGCAAAATCCATTTCATATGGAAGCTAACCAAAAATATCTTTTTCATTTCTTAAGCTGGTCCAGCTGGCACTAAAACGAAGCGTGTCGAAGCGGAGGAGACTAACGATTTGATACCCGCTGGTGGCACCGGTTTCGATCGAGGCCTGGAGGCTGAGAAGATTTTGGGCGCCTCCGATAACCATGGTCGCCTCACATTCCTCATACAATTCAAGGGCGTCGATCAGGCCGAGATGGTGCCATCAACTGTCGCGAATCTGGCAATACCACAAATGGTCATACGCTTCTACGAGGAGCGTCTGTCCTGGTACTCGGACAACGAAGATTGAGTAGCAATTTCCAGAGCGGCCCCATAATTTATATATATATATATATAAATATGAGATGAATCATAAGTATACTTTTTATTAATATCCCATTTTAAACCTCATGTATTCTTAACATAAGATTAAATTTCAATAAACATGAAGTTATGTGTGTTCAAAATCGCGATTGTTGTTCCTTGAACTAGGGATTCAGCAGCTTGTTGGCCACATTGCATTCAGAGTTCTCCAGCACATTGCCGCAGCAGGACCAATGCCGCCGACCCGGATGTCCCGCATGTCCATGGCCACAGCCACTGTAGCCGGGCATGCGACCCTCGCAGGAGCACTTGACACTCTTGCTACCCTTGCCGGAGCAGAAGGCGCAACAATGATAGATGCCGTTATGCGGACGCACCTGACGCGAATGGAAGGTGAAAGGGCTGCCCTTGATTTGCCGTTCATTGATGCAGATCGTCAATACCAGCGCACCCTGCGTGTCCGGCGTAAAGGAGATGCTATAGGTGCCATCCCGATGATCGGACACCTCAATGGGCAAAAACTTGGCACTCGCATCCTTGTACTTAATCATGCAATTAATCTCCAGCCCGCCATGGCACAGCGCCACCCCATCCACATCGCGTGACAGCAGCAACAGATCCACCTTCTTGTGCAGGCGCAGCTGCGAGAAACCCTCCCATTCCAGGGTGCACAATGACGGCTCCACGGTTTGCATCGTTATAATGCCATACAGGGGTATGTCATGCTGATCCTTCTTGCCAGGCGCTCGTATTTTGGCTAGAAAATGCAATGAATCCGATATCTGTAAGGAACAAAGATTGTGATCAGATGAGAGTCCCTTTGTGTCAAGTGCTAACCAATTAGGACTAGATCATTTACCTTGGGATCCACTGGCGGCTTAAACTGTTGACAATATTCGAAGCGCTTGAGGAGAATCCGAGCAAAACTTAAAATCTCAACATCGGCGCCAATGTCACAGAGCTCTTGGCTAAAGCGTATCGCATCCATAGCCAGCTGCGTGCGTTTCTCTAGAGGATTATAAGAGGTGTCATTAAAGTAGTTACAAGATAATTAAAAACTTACCCAGCTCGAGTTGTTGTTGAATTATTAGCTCCACCTTGGACTCCCTGGCGCGACTGATTTGCTGGAGGAGCGTGCTACGATGCGCTTGCAGTGCCTCAAAATAGCGATTCATATAGGACTCCACCTGGGCCTGGATGTCATCGCAGCGGGCATTGATGCCGCGCGTGATCTCGTGCAGTCGTTCAATGGAGTGCTCTGCATACTGGCACAGTGGACGCGTTTGATCCGTTGCCTCGTTGAGTTGCTTGCTCACCTGCAGCTGGAGAAATGCTTTGGCGACCGGCTCATGCCGGTGATTACGATGCTGCAGCACCAGACAGTCCGGACAAGCCAACTGCCAGAGGAATAACCGTGTCAAGAATAACCAACTCAGATGCATGCCGGATGCTCACCTGTTGGCAGGGCAGACAAAAGGATTTCAGTTCAAAGCCGTGTAAACCACATTTGAGCAGCAGATGACTGTTGTCGCCCAATCCAAGCTGTTGCTGCTTCTGTTTGCGCGTACGCCTCAACTCCAGTATATTTCGCATGTGATGGTTGGCCGTGCTGCGCTGCCTTTCATGCGCATCCTTGCACAGCGTGCAGAGATTCAAGGTGCAGCTAATGCAATGATAGGTGGCCTGCAATATATATTAACGTGCTGATAAATCACATCTCCTTTGAATAGCTGGCAATCTCACGCTGATTTCCTCGCTGCACAGGGAGCACCAGACGCGAGAGATGACATCCTCGCCTGCCTGCAGACGCAGTGCTTCAATGCGTCGCACCAACAGAAAATTCTGCGGCAATTGTCGCACGCCGCCCAATGCCGGTAGTTCCGTGGTGTACTGGCAAAGGTGACAATGGATGCACCGCACTGTCTCCGGCTCACTCATAAAGCTCGCAGAGGTGGAGGCAAAGTTCGCGCGTTTGCCCTGCTGTATCCAAAGATTCCATTAAATTGGTTATACAGATTGAAACTAGAACTTACCCGAAGCACCATGCGATCCAAGGATTTCTTGCTGCGCAGACTGAGACTTGTACCGCGCTGCCTGGCCGGGGAAACTGTGGCCAATTCACTGGTTATATCTGGTGTGGAGGAGATGATGCTGTAACTGGACCGATCCTCCCATAGAGACTCCTCTTTGAGATTCTCGTTGACCAAGCACTGCAGACAGAACGAGTGGAGGCAGTGCAGCGTGCGTGGATCTGTGTACACGTCCATGCATATGGCACACTTGAGATCCTCCGGAAAACTGATGCTCACATAACTGCTGGCCGGTGGCAAAGTGAAACTGGGCAATGGGGTTGCCTGTGGAGTGCCCGCCGGCGATGGCGAACGACTGCGGGAGATCATCGATGTGTTGTCATAGAAATCAGCGCCTACTTCTGGCAGCAGCATCGAATTCGTCTCCGGATGTACGCCGCTATCCGGCGTTGGCGGCGATATGCGCAACTCCGGTGAAGCCTTCAAGCTGAGCACTCGCTTTGGCACCGGCGAACGGAGCTGACCTTGATTGATCATCGCAATGGGTGGTGCTAGGGGTGCTAGGAGTACTTGTGGTACTAATGGTGGTGGTGGTGCCACAGTAATATCACTGGCACTGCTGCTACTCTGCACAGTGGTGGCAGAGGCGCCACTCAGCAAGTTGTCCAACAGCGATTCGGGTGAAGTGGAACTACCTCCGGTGATGCTGCTGCTGCTCGGATCACTATTGCTCTCCGTCGAGGTGATCTGCACACACTAAAATTGGAATGTTTTAATTAAAGCAAGTAACAATGAAAGTAAATAGGTTTCAGTTTAATAATGACAAGTAATTCTGTACTCGACCACGATATACCCTGCATTAAATATATTCTTGTTTTAATGTTTTGTTTTTAATGTCTTTCCCATCTCTTATGGTAGGCGATAGAACAGCAAAAAAAAAAACTTATGCACGTTTACTTCTTCATAAGCCCCAACTGAAATTGCCGGTTTGGGATAAACGTTTGTATATACGAGGTGTGTTCAAAAAGTATCGCGAATTTTGAATTTTCGCGGGTTACGTATAATCGAATTTCGATTTTTTTGTAGCGTTATGTTGGTACTCATGTCTCTCACTTATGCCGACAAGCTCGGCCATTTTGAATGTTCACTTAATTGTTGACAGCTGCTTTGCTTGCACGTGTTTTGGATCGTCTTCGATTTTTACCTATTCAAAAAAATGGATCAAAGAACCTGTATCAAATTTTGTGTGAAAAACAAAAAAATTTTGTGTTTTTTCAGATATTATTTATTTATTCATGAATATCTATTTTGTCTCCTTCAAAGTAATACCCATGAGATATTATACACTTGTGCCAACGGTTTTTCCAATCTTCGAAGCACTTCAAAAAATCCTTCCATTGAGATGATTGAGCTTTGGTTTCCACGTCGTAACCATAAACCCACGATTCGTCACCAGTTATGACCCTCTGGAGCAAATTTGGGTCGTCGCGGACAGAGTCCAACATCTCATTAGCAATGTTCATGCGATGCTGTTTTTGGTCGCAATTGAGCAATTTTGGTACGAATTTCGCGGCGACCCGTCTCATGCCCAAATCATTGATAAAAATCGAATGGCATGAGCCAATCGATATGTGTAGCTCCTCAGCAACTTCTCTAACGGTGATTCGACGATTGGCCAATACCATTTTCTCCACTCCATTAATTTTTTCGTCTGTTGTTGAAGTGCTCGGGCGTCCGGCACGCTCTTCGTCGTTCACATCTTCTCGGCCTTCTGAGAACATTTTGTACCACCGATAAACGTTGCTTCGGTCCAAGGTAGCTTCTCCATATGCCACAATCAACATTCGGAATGCATCCGCGCACTTAATTTCGTTTTTCACACAAAATTTGATACAGGTTCTTTGATCCATTTTTTTGAATAGGTAAAAATCGAAGACGATCCAAAACACGTGCAAGCAAAGCAGCTGTCAACAATTAAGTGAACATTCAAAATGGCCGAGCTTGTCGGCATAAGTGAGAGACATGAGTACCAACATAACGCTACAAAAAAATCGAAATTCGATTATACGTAACCCGCGAAAATTCAAAATTCGCGATACTTTTTGAACACACCTCGTAATTTCGTTTTTCACACAAAATTTGATACAGGTTCTTTGATCCATTTTTTTGAATAGGTAAAAATCGAAGACGATCCAAAACACGTGCAAGCAAAGCAGCTGTCAACAATTAAGTGAACATTCAAAATGGCCGAGCTTGTCGGCATAAGTGAGAGACATGAGTACCAACATAACGCTACAAAAAAATCGAAATTCGATTATACGTAACCCGCGAAAATTCAAAATTCGCGATACTTTTTGAACACACCTCGTAATTTCTTTTTTCACACAAAATTTGATACAGGTTCTTTGATCCATTTTTTTGAATAGGTAAAAATCGAAGACGATCCAAAACACGTGCAAGCAAAGCAGCTGTCAACAATTAAGTGAACATTCAAAATGGCCGAGCTTGTCGGCATAAGTGAGAGACATGAGTACCAACATAACGCTACAAAAAAATCGAAATTCGTTATACGTAACCCGCGAAAATTCAAAATTCGCGATACTTTTTGAACACACCTCGTACATACAGACACATACACACACTAAAGTAGATATCGGGTCGGTTCAGAATACACACACAAACATTTTTTTAGCGTCGATTATCTTGCTATCCCTTTCTCATACATACGCTCGCCTATTTATTCATACAAAATAAAATTGGCGCCTGCTGATAATAATTAGATCAATATGAGGATAGGTTTTCGACCATAAATTAATTGTGTCTAATGCGATCTTGATGAAATTTCTCCAATTAACCAATAATATATCAATGCATATTATATATCAATAAGAAGCAACTGCGTTTAAAATGGTGGCTTTTCTTGCTATCGGAAATCGAAATGTATCGATATTCGCAAAACGGAGGCAGTTATCGGTCAAATATAATAAACTTGATCTGCGAGGCATACACGCGATCTTATATTCCAAGTTTGAAGTCGCTGGCTCTTATACTATTTGAGATCCGCGCACGGACATGGTTATATCGACTAGGCTGTTGATCCTGATCAAGAATATATTTACATATATACATTAAGGGGCCGGATATGCTTTCTTTTACATAAACCATTATACCCTTTACCATTTTTAAATGGGTTCAAATAATTAAGTAAAGCAGTGATTTCGACAGACATTGACAACAAGGAGAGCAAATTTGAAATTCTAATTAATTAGAGTTTTTAAATCTTCTTACATTTTGTAGGACGTCTTGCTGCAAGCCCAGGGTCCGCGAGCGCCTGATGCTGCTGCTCAACTTGTGGGCCGGCAGACGTGGCACAATTTGAACTTCGCCAAATGCAGTCGCCAGCTGCGGAGCAATGCTAAAGGTCAGCAGCTGTGGCGCCGATTTGCGACGCAGTGCATCCAAGCTGATCGAATCCAATTGTTGCTGTTGCTGCTGCTGCAGTTGTTGTTGTGTGGTGCTATTTTGTAGCCTTATCTTGCTGGTGCTCAATTTGAGCTGCATTTTGGCATTTTGAGTAATTGGCGTTGTTGTTGCTGGAATTGTTGCTGTTGGAATGGGAGCTGTTAAATCGGCAGCAGTCAACTGCATTCGCTCATAGTCGATGAGGTTGCTCTTCGAGTGTCGTTTGAATGTGAGTTTCGTTTGTTTCGCGTTATTGCTTTTATTCATTTTTATTTTGCTCCATTCATTTACTTATGCAATCGCTTTGCGGAGAGGTCAAATTACTGTTCGCTGAATTTGCAATTGACCAATATCACCCTGACAGCTGCGCGTTCCGTTTCTAACTGTTCTTTTGTCGAAGCTGGAGCTTTGGTGACCAAAGCGTCGTACGCTTAATCTAATTACTAAAAAGGCAAACCAAATGTGAAATGGGCAAAATGCGATATGTGAAATGGTTACAACTGCCAACTGGCAACTGACAACTGGCCACCGTTTGACATTGCCAGTTGTGGTTTGCATTCGATTCGCTCTGAAATGGCTTTGCTAGCTTATATTCCAACTGACAATTATAAGTGACAACTTAATATTGTTCTCTTGATAGCTTCTCAGCTATCTTGAATCTGTGAAATTCCAATCAACATGTTAGAGAATATAAGCATAAAATAATAAGGTCATAATGCTATTATCTATTTAAGTCGTTACTATAAAATTATAAAATTTAAAAAAAAGTATTAGCAGACTTTAACTAACATATTAGAAAATTTTCCATGGCAGAAATTGCCTGGAGGATTGCGATTTAATTTAAAGAAAACTATTCATATAGTCTTTAAAAAGATTGACTAATTTAAATGTCAAATGAATTTACAGTTCATTCCAAGACGAAAAATGTCGCAACGAAATCGATAAAGCTTTGATTTGGCTATGAAAATTAGAAGTCAAGCGAGATCTTTCAGATCTTTATCTAAATATTGACACATAACACGACTAACACCACCACATAAATGCGTACATTATGTTTCTCTACACATTATAACGTTTCTATTTATGAATGCTTTATTTTTATATTTTAAAGTTTACACCACAAATTCAATGCATTGTTATCAAACTGCATCATTTATTTCGTGTCGATCAACATGTCATCCCTGCTCCCTCCCACAACAGTTCTCTCTCACTCTCACTCTATTTGCAAAAGTGACGAAGCTTTCCCAGAAGTTTCAATTGTTGCTGTTGTTGTTGTTTCTCTCAGCCAGCGCTCTCCCACAACAACATTTATTCTTAATGACGGGAGAGCTTTTTGCCCCCAAGCCCAACACACGCGCTGAGGGGCCCTCAGTGCAATTTGCGATTGAACGGCGTGCGTACGTTGTTAACGGTTGTTTTCTGCTCAACTCACAGTCGTCAGCGGCAACAGTGTGGGGTGCACGTGCCTCCTCCTTCACGTTTTTATTTCGACATTTTGGCTTCTAAAAAATCGCTCAACAGCTGCACAGAACAGAACGCCTCTCAGCAGCATAAGCGAACAACTTTCTATTTTGCTTTTGTTGACTGTTTCCGATATGCTCTTTTCTCTTTTAAGTGCCAAATTAATATTGTGAATCGGTGTTGTGAAACAGTGCTCTGAGCAACAGCAAAGATTTCTCAAGTCTACATAATTATAAAACATATTTATATGTACAGATTCCATTTCACTCCGTTAAATTTTTGGTGTACTCTCTCCCTCTCTCTCTTTTGCCCGCCCGCGCTCTCTCTTTCTATCTGTGTGTTGTGATTTTCGTTCTCTCCGCGGCGTCTTTTCATTTTGTTTTGCTTTCGATTTTCAAAGTTTTCGGCAACCGGTAAAAATAAATATAGAAACATCAACATGGAAAAGGTAAGCATGACTTAAAAACTTGAATGTTCTGTGCCAAACAATTGCGTGCATATTGGTATTAAAAGCTGGATGGCGAGCGTCAGTCTCAAAGTGCAAATGTGATAAAGTGATTTGTGGGGGCGCATTGCGCAAAGGGTTAAAGTCCCCCCTTGCGCCATGTAAAAAAACAGGCGTTTGCGTGCGAGAAGCCCCATCGCGAGGCCTGCTCGGGTTTATCAGAAGAAAGAGTCTAAATAAAAATTAGTATTATTAACATCTAAGCGGATTAACGGTTAACTTTATTTAGCTTTGCTCAAGCACATTTTAAGTGAGTTGCTTTCAGTTCAAAATTGTGAACGTTTTGTTGTCATATACAAAAATATCACTGAGAATTCAAGAAATGATTATTAAAACTATTCCCAATCTCTTTTCTGCTCTCCTAATTTCAAGAATAAATAGATTTCTATATATTCTGAAAATAAAATTGCTTGTAAGATTCTTACTTTGTATAATTTAAGACACCAGAGATAAGTCGCTTTTATCACATAATAATAAATGTTTTATTATAGACAGATGAAAGCTACAGATTTGGGAGCGTTGACTATATCGTTTTTCTGGCCATGATATTTCTATCCACTGGAACAGGCATTTATTTTGGCTGCCTAAAGTGCGTGTTTACCCAACACCACTCAACACTTTGGATACTTAACGTTTTAATTATTTCAGAAAAACAAAAAAGATCACTGAGGAAGTTGAACCAACACTGCAAACAACCACACCAAAAGAGGTGCGAAAACATAATTTTGGTTCGGAAAAGATGAGCGAATATCTGCTTGGATCGCGACAACTGAAAGTGTTTCCCGTTGCCATGAGTCTGATAGCCAGGTGATATATACATATATACATATACGAGGTGTGTTCAAAAAGTATCGCGAATTTTGTGTTTTTTCAGATATTATTTATTTATTCATGAATATCTATTTTGTCCCCTTCAAAGTAATCCCCATGAGATATTATACACTTGTGCCAACGGTTTTTCCAATCTTCGAAGCACTTCAAAAAATCATTTTTTTTTATCTTGTTCAGCTCCTCCTTCGATCCCGTCTTTATCTCGTCAAGCGTAGCGTAACGTCGTCCTTTCATGGGCCTCTTCAGTTTAGGCAACAAGAAAAAGTCACAGGGGGCCAGATCTGGGGAATACGGTGGCTGCGGCATCATTAGTGTGTTGTTTTTGGCCAAAAAGTCGCGCACAAGCAACGATGTGTGAGCAGGGGCGTTATCGTGGTGCAAAAGCCAATTTTTGTTCACATCTTCTCGGCCTTCTGAGAACATTTTGTACCACCGATAAACGTTGCTTCGGTCCAAGGTAGCTTCTCCGTATGCCACAATCAACATTCGGAATGCATCCGCGCACTTAATTTCGTTTTTCACACAAAATTTGATACAGGTTCTTTGATCCATTTTTTTGAATAGGTAAAAATCGAAGACGATCCAAAACACGTGCAAGCAAAGCAGCTGTCAACAATTAAGTGAACATTCAAAATGGCCGAGCTTGTCGGCATAAGTGAGAGACATGAGTACCAACATAACGCTACAAAAAAATCGAAATTCGATTATACGTAACCCGCGAAAATTCAAAATTCGCGATACTTTTTGAACACACCTCGTAGTGTCTGTTAGATACATGGAAACACATTTTAACGGCTAAAACTTATCTGTTCCCGTCTCGTTAATCTACAGCTATGTGTCGGGAGTGACAATATTGGGCACCACATCAGAGATATATAATTATGGCACACAATACTGGTTTATTGCCATTGCCATTATTCTGCAGGGCATTGCTGTCTCCTATATCTATATACCAGTGTTTACGGCTCTACAAGTCGGCTCCTCCTATGAGGTAGGTGCACATAAAACTGTATCATTAAACTTAATGACCCTATCGACACAGCGTAGTGTATAAAATAATTGCTAAAGAGAATCATTGAAGCAAGTGATAAGAACAAACCCGACTCTTGATATGGTATTCAATTAATTTATACCGAGTACGTAATGAAATTGAATGGGTTGAATAGATTGCGGGTCAACATATGCTGAATGCATAAGATTTGTTGATTCACAAACTTTCCTAACGCATTTACACAATCACATTTAGTGATTGTAAAAGTGCAGATAAGAATTATATGCACGTTTTTGATTATTATTTATTTACTTTATGCTTACAATTTTCTCAAGTGCTATTTGTCTATAAAATAAAAAACAAAACGATTTGTGTTTGTAATAAAACAGCAGAAATATGATTTACTTCAATTTAATGTTTTCAAAAAATTAAATTTTAGGCAACTATAAAAAGTTCATAATCACAAAAGCTAAAAATTATTTTAAAGATTTTAAATTTGAATTTTATTTTATATAATTTCTTCTGTAATATTTAGAAAACTATAATCTACGTCATATTTTAGTCACTTTTGTTTCTCATTTCTTTTTTTGTATATGCATTTTGTTTTTGTGATTCATCACCATCATCGACTTGGAAATTTCAATTTGAAACACAAGTGCCAATTGTAGCGTACATTTTAATTAACAGCAGACGATAGACGACAGTCTCCCAGTGCTTGCCATATTCAATGGACTTTGATCGCCTTACTGGTTGCTCGCTGCCCATACGTACAAAAGCTTCCTGATGATTAATTGCAAATTTGATTCGTAGTTTCAAGCCACTTGACAGTTGTGGGGTTTGCTCGTGTCCATATATTTAAAATAGATGGTCTGTTAAGGGTTAAGTGTGATACTAGTTTGAAATGTTTGATTTATTGTGAGCCTATTTAGTCTCAATTAGGCGTTAAGTCTGTTAAGTGAAAGCACTAAGCACTTAAGCACTATAAACTTTAAATATATATTTATCTGTATATATATAGTGGCTTAACTGAACAGCCGGACGGTCATATAAAAACCCAATTGTAATTTTATACATTGAAATATTTTGTGTGGACAAATGTAACTCATTGCAATTATAAACAAGTCTGAAACCGAATCGTTTTAATTTGCAAGCAACAAGTGTTTTCAATATATAAAAATAAAGCAATAATTCATAAGCGTTTTTCAATTTTACAGTATCTGGAAATGCGCTTCCATTCGATTATACGTAGCATAGCATCCTTTATGTTTATTCTGGATGAGGTGAGTGACTCCACGTGGATATTTTCATGTCCCTCATCCAATTACTATTTAATTCTTTTGCAGATACTCTTCCTGCCATTTGTTGTCTATGTGCCCGCCATTGCATTGAATCAAGGTGAATCGATCTGACATGTATTTAACAATTCTTCTTAACAATTATTTTCACAGTTTCGGGCATTAATTTGCATGTGATATCATCGGTGATTGTGATTGTGTGCGTCTTCTACACCTTTGTGGGTGGAATTAAGGCTGTGGTGCACACGGACGCCTGGCAGACGATGGTTATGTTCCTCTCGGTGCTTGCGGTGGCCGCCCTGGGCACCTATTATGCTAACGGATTCGAAAAGATCTTCGATGATGCCAGCAAAGGTGGTCGTGTGATATTTGGCAACACGAATCCATCGCCATACGCGCGTCATACGGTTTGGAGTGTACTCATCGGTGGCTTCTCCTACTGGACATCGTTCAATGCGGTGAATCAGACAATGGTGCAACGTTACATGTCCCTGCCATCGCTGAAACAGGCACGTGCCTCGATGGCCATCTTTACAATTGGAGTCGCTGCATTCATCTCGCTCTGCTGCTATCTGGGCCTGCTCATCTTCGTGAAGTATCAGAATTGTGATCCGCTCAGCGCTGGTCTGATTACACACGACGATCAGCTGCTGCCGCTGTTTGTGGTGCAGAGCGTTGGACACATCCGTGGCATAGCGGGTCTCTTTATAGCCGGCATCTTTGGTGCCGCCCTCAGCTCACTCTCAGTGGTGCTGAATTCCACATCACTGGTTATACTCGAGGACATTGTGCGCGGTTGCTTTAGGATGCAGCCAAGTGAGCGCTCCTCCACAGTGCTGGTGAAGGGTTCAGTTATCATACTTGGTGCGGTTGCACTTTCGCTCGTCTTTGTCCTAGAGCGTTTGAGTGGCATTTTGAGCATTTGCACCTCGATGACAGCCATTGCAGCGGGCACAACTTTTGGCCTCTTCACACTGGGCATGCTGGTGCCGTGGGCGAATAATATTGGCACTGCAGTGGGTGGCATTGCCAGTGCCCTGCTCTCCGGTTGGATATCCTTTGGCACCCAGTTCAGCATTGCAGCAGGTGAGCTCAACTCACAGAAACTTAACATCTCTGTGGAATACTGTGCAACGAATGTGACGCAGCCCGAGAACGTTTGGGTGGATGAGGAGCAGGTGTTTCCATTATATCGCTTATCCTATCACTGGATAAATCCCATTGGTGTGGCAACCGTTATTGTTGTCGGTTCCATTGTATCGATGCTCACAAAACCCACCGATATAAGGACACTCAATGCGCAACTGTTGTCGCCAGTGATACACCGATTCCTGCCAAAGGAATGCTTTGCTCCGCGCAATCATCAGTATCAGACGCAGCCGCAAATGAACCTACTAAATCGCACATAAGAATCGTGAATCGTTATAGTAATATATATCTATATATGTATATGTATATGTATATATGAATTCCTACAGGACAAGCTCTGTTTGCCAGCAGAGTCGCAGTTCCCATATTACATTCTTTAAGTTTATAATAGAGTTTAGCTTAACTTATATTATATATATATATATATAAATATAGTGTTTAGGGACTAGAGTTGTCTATTAGTACAAATTGCAGTTCGATTTCATTATCTTTTTATTCTCTATGTAGAAGGGCGCACACGTTTTAAATATGGTACAGGAATTTATGAATCTGCACACACCAACACACACTCACACACACACACAGACAGACACAAGATAATTGTTGTATTATATATATATATATATATATTGGTTATATTCATGTACTTATTTAGCATTATTTGTTTGTTTTTGTTAAACACATTTCTTTGGCATTTTTGTTTGGTATTGTTCAACTTGTCTGCAGACTGTGTCTAAAATTCCGTGTGACTTAGCAAACATAATGTCTGTGATAAAAAATTTAATAAATATACGCATATATTTACATACATATTAATATATATTTGTATATGTAAATATACTCGTACATACATACGAGTATATAAGAAAAAGTTTGCGATTTGATACGATGTATGCTGCGTACGATGTGTGTGAGCAGCAAAAAGCGCATATTCTAGCATTACGATACCTAAATTAAGCCTCTCTAATTTGGCCATGAATCACAAAATGAGCGATTAATCCCCCGGTTGCTCAACGTACTCCACGTAACTCCGTTAATTATGCTTCTGATGCGTCAACTCCTCCTCCAGCATCGCCTGCCTGCGTCGACTTAAATAGTTGCGCAACTGGTAGGCAATTAGCATCAGGCAGGCAACTCCAGCGCTTACATAACTGTTGGACACAAATTGCTGTGGCAGCATTTTGCATCTGAACACCGCATAATCATCCGGCGTAATTGTGGCCTGCAGTGATAAGCAAAATTATTAAGCATAACAAGGAAAACTGATCGAATCGGTGGTGATCGACGGGGAAAGATTATGTTTGGCTTTTAGATTTCCATAGTAAAATCCCTAAAATCCTCAACTTACCAGCATAAAACTGGGATTGACATTGTTGCGCCAGCTGAAGGAGGCCACCGTAAACTCATCGATGCCCAATCGATTGACGTTGTGACAATAGTAATGCGAGTGTCCGGCAAAGGCCAGACGTGGCTTGAGCAGTTCCCCCAACAGCTCGGTGGCATCCTTAGAGAGCACATGATAGCGCTCCCTGTATGCCTCAATGTGCGGCGCGTCGTGTTCGCTGCACACCTTGTCTGATATGCGATATGTGGGAAAATGTTGCATGATGATGGGCTGGCTATACGGATGACGACGAGTCCTTGCGCATTCCGCCACATGCGGATGTTGCATGCAGTGCAACGTTCGCGATATATTTTTTAGCGCCGACTCCGCCTCATTGCAGAACATGCAGCCATCGGCCTCCATGGCCATGGAATTGACAACGACAAAGTGTATCTGCTTGATGGTGTACAAATGCACCTTGGAGAAGTTCAGATAGTTCTCAAAGCGTGTCATAAAGAAAGGATGCATTCTGTAACCAAAGACTTATGTTAGCATCTAGCATTTTTGGTACAACTCCAGCGCTACTCACTTGTAGTGGAAGCCGACATCATGATTGCCGACCACACTGATTAGTGGTATGCCCGCGGGTAGATTAAACATCTGCAAATAGCGCCAAACATACTCCTGGAACTGTTTGTCGCTGACCATGTCGCCCTCGTCAAACAGATCGCCCAGCACGAAGACAACGTCCGGCTGCAGCAGCCTAGAGGCGGCCTGAAAGGAACGCGTCATGTGCCACTCGCGGTAGAGCTTGTCCAGCCAATGGCCACGATGTGGTCCCAGCAAATGGGGATCGGCTATAATCATGGCACGTAATGGATCATCCACGTATTTCTTGCGCCGTATCTCAGGCCATTTGCACTTTTGCAGCACCACAAAATCGGCAACGTACTCGCAAAAGATTAACGCACACAATATAATCACAAAGCACGCATAAAGCCAACGCATTTTATTGCAATTAAATAATAAAATCAACTGCCGGCTAGTTAAACAGATGCAAAAAACGCCAATACAAAGTGTAGGGCTGGGAAAACATTTATATCGCTAACCAGGGATGTACGTTATTCATACAAATAAAATCGATATATCGATAACTGTCTCAATTGGCGCTAAAAGCAAAAAATATTAAATGGAAATATTGTTAGGTGAGTTACTACAAATATTGAATGGAAATATTTTTATGTCCACAGTTAGTACAAAAAGTTGCTAATTTTATTAAGCACACAGTAAATTCGCACACAGATTATCATTTTTGCTTGGAATGCATTCACTTTAGAAGAGATCGTAGAAATAGTTTAAGCCCTGACCCAGCTCCCAAATGGAGATGCCAACGCCCAGTTCCTGGGCCAACTTGATCCGCTCGTTGATCGAGTAGAGTGTTGGATAAAACACAGTATGGCGACCAGTTTCAGTTCTACAAAATGAATATGATATTATAAAGTTGCAAGGTTTGTTTCAAACTTCGCTGCAACTCACCTGATCTCAAAGAAGTTTTCCACATCGCGCTCATCATTTAGCAGCGGTTTCTTGAGTGGCCTGACCAGCTCCAGGTACTGGCTAGAGATGATTGGGCCACCACCATCCGGCGTATAGTCATTGCCATACATGTTGAAGCCCATGAGGATTTTGGAACGCTTCACCTCCACATCATGGCAATCATCTGGCGCAATGTGATCAATTGCACTGCGCATCCAATACAAAGGCGCATTGGCACCGGGACGCTGCAGACTGGAGAAATCGTAGGTCATCAGCGAGAATGCATAGATATGTTTGTATAAGCGATCCATATGACGCTCGCTAAACAAATTGGACATATCTCGGCGCTGAGGCGGTATCACCAATATCAAACGCAGTTGTTGCTTTTTCAAATCCTTGGCTAAGTATGGAAATAGATGAGAGATCAATAATGATGACTTGTAATGTGAGAGTAGCAGATATACCCACCCATTTGTAGCACCAGAGTGTAAAGAATCTTATCATCGATGCGACCAGCGATTTGTGACCACACCTCCAATACGAGTCCATCGAAACTGTGCTCCTTGCACGACTGGATGAGCACCTCGTTGAGCTTTGTGCGTTCGCCGGCATCGCTGAGCAACAATTTAATATCGCGATCGGTGAAGTGATCAAAAATAACACGAGGAAAGACTGCAGTAAGGAATATATATATCTATATTATAGTTACTAGCTAAAGCAGGGAATTCGACTGGTCACCTTTAACTGTGCGTTGCGCTTGTTGCTGCTGCTGTTGGACTTTTCCCTTGCGCCTCAGTTCAGTTAGCCAGCCGGCATCGATGTCGTGGGTGCCGGCGACGGCATATTCGTCAAATTGCTTCACAACTTGCAGCCAGACAGGTGATATGATGTCAAATTTCTTGGCAAATATCTTGGCCACGTCATAGCCATGTGAATTCCACTGCAAAAACATAAATGTTTAATTGTCTTCGAGAACTTGCGCAGTTTGTTAATAGTTAATACTCACGGGAGTTACATAGCCGAGCACAGTGCCATTAAAGCGTCGCAACGCCGTGTCCTTGTAGTAGGCCTCATTGTGCATTACTATGTCCTTGGGCGAGGGCTTCGGCGACACCAGTTTCAAATCGAATACATCGTTATCCTGGGGGCCACGCAAAAATTTGGAGTTCTTGTTTTTGCTTTTCGCTTTGCTGTCGGGCGACAGGGTGCACAGCGCGTACTGGCAGCTCAGAAGGAGGCAGCAAACTGTGCGCGCATTTAGTGTGCGCATTTTAAAACTTAATTATTCAAATGGAATTGTTGATTAATTTTATTAAACACAGAGATAACAAAAATATTTACCTCCAAATACAAGCGAACCGGCAGCTGAATTGGGTCGATAACGATAACAATACACGCAAGTTTTGATAACTTTCAATCAGCTGTTCTCAATGCGCGGCCATCAGCCGTTGCAATATGAAGCAGTGGTTCCAGGCGCTTCAAGTCTTTCGGCTAAAAACAGCTAACAATATACGAGGTGTGTTCAAAAAGTATCGCGAATTTTGTGTTTTTTCAGATATTATTTATTTATTTATGAATATCTATTTTGTCCCCTTCAAAGTAATCCCCATGAGATATTATACACTTGTGCCAACGGTTTTTCCAATCTTCGAAGCACTTCAAAAAATCATTTTTTTATCTTGTTCAGCTCCTCCTTCGATCCCGTCTTTATCTCGTCAAGCGTAGCGTAACGTAGTCCTTTCATGGGCCTCTTCAGTTTAGGGAACAAGAAAAAGTCACAGGCGTCCAGATCTGGGGAATACGGTGGCTGCGGCATCATTAGTGTGTTGTTTTTGGCCAAAAAGTCGCGCACAAGCAACGATGTGTGAGCAGGGGCGTTATCGTGGTGCAAAAGCCAATTTTTGTTCACATCTTCTCGGCCTTCTGAGAACATTTTGTACCACCGATAAACGTTGCTTCGGTCCAAGGTAGCTTCTCCGTATGCCACAATCAACATTCGGAATGCATCCGCGCACTTAATTTCGTTTTTCACACAAAATTTGATACAGGTTCTTTGATCCATTTTTTTGAATAGGTAAAAATCGAAGACGATCCAAAACACGTGCAAGCAAAGCAGCTGTCAACAATTAAGAGAACATTCAAAATGGCCGAGCTTGTCGGCATAAGTGAGAGACATGAGTACCAACATAACGCTACAAAAAAATCGAAATTCGATTATACGTAACCCGCGAAAATTCAAAATTCGCGATACTTTTTGAACACACCTCGTATTTAAAAGTCGCAAAATTTTGAAATGTATGCATGCATTTGTATACATATACACATATATATAGTTATATACATATGTATATAGTTATATTTAAAAGTTTACATTGTATAAATAATGGGAGGGGGTTATTAACATAATGCTTCCTGCTCTTCCTGCTTAACATCAAAAATTAAATTAAACTTAGTGCAAAGACTAAAACAGAAGGAAAATATTATTATTAAAATCAAAACTAGCCACAAAACTAATTATCACTTAAAGAACAGAATGAAAAACAAAAGAAAATTGATTTAAATAGAATGCGTGTTAAAATATTTAACATAGGGCGCTACTTATACATAAGTATAATAATCATAAATTGTTATTAATCATAATTGTTATAATCGTAATCATTTCTTATGCATAATAGCATTATTTTTTTGTTTTTGTTTTTTTTTTATATTAATATATGTGTGTTGTATTTATGTGTTTATATTCAGACAAAGACGCGCATTAAATCGCTGCCAGCGGAATTGCTGCCGGGCGTTGAGTTGTTGCTCTTCCAGGGATTATTGCTGCCACTGGCAGCGGCAACAGCGGCTGCAGCAGCTGCTGCTGCTGCCTGTATATTGCTGCTGTCGGACAGACTGCGCAGCAATTGCTTCTTCAGAAACTGTTGCTGCGGGCTGGCATTCAGTTGCAATGGTAAATGCATGGGACGCTGACGCAGCAATTGTCGGTGACTGTTGTTGCTGCTGCTGCTGTTGCTGCTGTGATTGCCGCTGCTCAGCATTGGTCGCTGCTGCTGTTGCTGCTGGCGTGTTGCCAACAATTTTCGTCGCTTCTCATAGAAACTGTTCATGCGCTGATTCTCCTCCAGCTGCTGTTGCTGTTGTTCGCTGGCTTCGTTGTACTCCACCTGTGGCTTCAGTTTGCCCGACAGCAACTCATTCAGACGCTTCACAGTCATGCTGACTCCATTGGTGTTGCTGCTGCTGCTGTTGTTGCTGTTGCTGCTCCTCAGCAGCGCTCGCTTGTTGCAACGCAATCGCTCCTGTTGGATGACACTGCACTTTTGCGCATAGATTGTTTTGCCCGGACAGACATTACGTGGCATGGACAAAGACGATCCGCTGCCATTACAATTAACGCCCAACGTTGTTGGCAACGGTGGCGGTTGGCGGGCCAAGGTGCCCACAACGCCACTGCTGCCATTTAACGAGAGCAGACTGTTGTTCGCCTTGCGCGTCATCAGCAGATTCTTCCGCAACGTGGCACCCATGCCATTGGGCAGCTTGACCAGACCGAAGGTGTTCATTGCCAGTGGGCGTGGCGGACCCGCATAGAGGGTCATATTGAAATAGGTGCTGCTGGTGGCATCCTCGTGGTATTTGGCATTGGCCAATTGGCGATGTGGTTGTGCTCCATAATTGCACTCATAGCTATTGTATGTATTTGTATTGTTGTTGTTGTTGGTGGCTTGTAGTGGTTGTTGTTGTTGTGGCTGGTTAGTTTCCAGCTTGACAGTCTTTGTGTGGTTGGCTTCCGCGCAAACAGTCTCCAGTTTCGTAAAGTCCAAATCGCCCAGTTCATCGTTGAAATAATTGGGTGCAACAGCAGCAGCAGTTGCAGCATTAGAAGTAGCAACAGCACCAGCAGTAGCACCAGCAGCAACATCATTATTAGCTGCCGCCGCCTGCAACACATTCACATCGCAATTATCGTAGCCAGCTTGGGTTAGGAACTCGGCAATGACCTGCTGCTGACTCTGTTGATCCAGCACGGACACCTGATTGTTGTCCGTTATCTCATAGATAATACTTGGCAGTATCATGTGCTCATCGCCAACAGTTGTTGCTGTTGTTGTTTCAGCAGCTGCCGCAGCTGCTGTTGTCGTTGTTGTTGTTGCTATGGGTGTTGTTGTTCCCTCATCGATGGCATCATCATCGGTTAGTGAGGGCACATCGTAAACGCTAAATTGTTGCGTTGCCTCCTGCTCGTTGAGTTCCTGCTTCAGTTGCTGTTGCTGTTGATGCTGCTGATCCGCTTCGAGCATCTGTTGCTGCTGATAGATTAGCTGTTGCAGCTGCAACGCATCAATGGCCGTCAATTGGGTTTGCTCCTGTTGCTCCTCGCTATACACCTGTTGCTGCTGCTGTTGTTGCTGTTGCTGATAGTGTGCATAGTTTGCAGCATCGGCTGCATCATCGTAGCGAATTCGTTTTGTGGCTGGCTGCAATTGTTGCTGCTGCTGCGGCTGGGAGGTGTCCAGTGCGCTCTCATCGAAGGGTATATCGGATTCCACATTGTTCAGTATCTCATTGATGAACTTGCTGTCCAACATATCGTCCAATGTCAGCGATATCGAATTATCATCGGATGTGTTGTGCATTGGCAATGGATCCTCACTGACCCCAGACAGATCAACCTGTTGCTGGCGTGCTTGTTGCTGCTGCGTATCCAGCTCCACATGACCTGTAATGGAGGAGACGGCCTGGTCCAGTTCGCTTAGCTGCTGCTGCTGTTGCTGCTGCTCGTAGAGTGGCGCCAGTTGCTTCTCCTTGGCAGGTTTGCTGCGATGATGCGATGCGCTTTCAACTCCAGCTGCTGTTGCTGCTCCTTTCAGCTGTAAATATTTATTAGTTTCATTATAGTCAGTAGTTTAGTATTTAAAGTTAATCATTCTCTCAAAGCTACCTTCTTTTTAGATGGCTGCTGCGTCTCGTCGAGCAGGCTGGCTAGTTGTTGAGCGGGCGCGGCGGGTGAGTAGTTGATGCCAAACTCGTTGTTGCAACCGTTGCCAGCGGCAGTTGCCAGCGTTGGCGTTGGCGGCAGCGAACACGACGAATTCGATGAGGAGGAGAATACAGTTAAAGCTGTTGCTGTCGCTGCTGTTGCCTGCTCCTCTTTGGGTGGCGCCGCGGCAGTAGCAGCTGCAGCAGCAACAATTGCTGCCGTTGCTATGGCACTGCTCTTTTTGGAGCCACCACCGATCTTGTGATGCAAATCGGAATGATGACGGTTCTTGGATGACTTGGAGCGCGAACGACTCGTGCTGCTGCTGGTGTTGTTGTTGCTGTTGCTGTTGGTGTTGTTGGAGTTGGTCTTGGAGGAACTGCTACTCTTGCTGCTGCTGCTGCTGCTTTTATGACGCGACGATGACGACGACGATGAGCTGCTGGATGGGTGTGCGTTGTTGTTGTTGGTGCAGTTGTTGAGGTTGTTGTTGCTGCTGCTGTTGTTGTTGTTATTTTGCACCGTTGCCAGTGAGCTGGTGGAGCCATTGGAACTGCTCGATGTGGTGGCGGATAATGTGTCAGCTGGTGAACCCACCAGCTCCGCCGGCTCACGCACATCGGGACTGTTGTCGGCGGCTGCCACTGCTGCTGCCGCTGCTGCAGCAGTAGTTGTGCTGCTGCTGCTCATCTTGTTGGGCGTCGCATCCCAGATGCTCGGATGCTGGAGCGCAATGTGATTGTTGAAACCGGCGAGGACATAGCTGCCATTGCAGGCATTACAAACGATAAGATCACGCGCCGCCAGCTCGGGCACCATGTCATAGTAGGACATATCGGCGGCATTTAAACGCTGCACTTGCACCACATTTGAACTGTGTCTTGTGTCAGCTGCACCACTTCCTCCCGCACCACTGCCAGCACCGCCACTGCCACTAGTTCGGCCAGCACGCAAATGTTGCTTTTCGGCGGCACGCAATTGTTTAATCACCTTGTCCAAATCGAAGAAATTGTGCCACTTCTGGCACTGCAGTGCGGCCAGCGGGGAGGGATTGAATGAAGGCGCCAGCATGTTGCCCAATTGTGCAGCAGCAGCAGCAGCAGCTGTGGCAACAGCTCCTCCTCCTCCTGCCACTTCTGCCTTGGATGAGTTGGTCATGTTTGTAGCTGTTGCTCCTCCTCCAGCAACAGCTGCTGCTGCTGCTGTGGATTGTGCTGTTGTTGCTGTGGATGTTGCCGCTTTTGTGTGCTTCGTTGTTGTTGTTGTTGTTCCGTTGCCGTGCTCCGTGTACATTAAGGTTGTAGCCACATCACTCATGGGCATTGTTATCGCTGTTGTGGTTGCTGTTGTTGTTGGATGAGAGAAATCCGCAGAAGTGTGAGAACGGGAACGAGAGCGAGAGAACGAGAGGCGTCCAAAAATGTTGATGAGGGTAGACGACGACAACGACGAGTTAGCTTGGCGACGCCACTGGCGTTTTTCTGCAAAAATAAACAGGAAGGGAATTCCCCCAGTTTAATTGATTTATTGAAACAAAGCGTTCCAGAATGCATGCAGTCGAAGTACACATTTCAATTTTTATGGACTTCTTTTGATTTAACTGTCGAAAGTGGAGCAGTTAAGATTGGCAAATAAATTCTACTTCAAATTTACAAACTATGTTGTCATATAAATAAATAAATTTAGTTTTATGCTATTTTTTTCTATTTAAAAAGTCGAAATTCAATTCAATTTCAAAGAAATTTTTAAATTAGGTTAACAAATATTTCTCCCAAATATAAATATGTTTTACTTTTGATCAACATGGCATGAAAAATATAATCGAATTAAAATACTGCAGTTTATTTTTTCAAATACGAGGTGTGTTCAAAAAGTATCGCGAATTTTGAATTTTCGCGCGTTACGTATAATCGAATTTCGATTTTTTTGTAGCGTTATGTTGGTACTCATGTCTCTCACTTATGCCGACAAGCTCGGCCATTTTGAATGTTCACTTAATTGTTGACAGCTGCTTTGCTTGCACGTGTTTTGGATCGTCTTCGATTTTTACCTATTCAAAAAAATGGATCAATGAACCTGTATCAAATTTTGTGTGAAAAACGAAATTAAGTGCGCGGATGCATTCCGAATGTTGATTGTGGCATACGGAGAAGCTACCTTGGACCGAAGCAACGTTTATCGGTGGTACAAAATGTTCTCAGAAGGCCGAGAAGATGTGAACAAAAATTGGCTTTTGCACCACGATAACGCCCCTGCTCACACATCGTTGCTTGTGCGCGACTTTTTGGCCAAAAACAACACACTAATGATGCCGCAGCCACCGTATTCCCCAGATCTGGCCCCCTGTGACTTTTTCTTGTTCCCTAAACTGAAGAGGCCCATGAAAGGACGACGTTACGACGAGATAAAGACGGGATCGAAGGAGGAGCTGAACAAGATAAAAAAAAATGATTTTTTGAAGTGCTTCGAAGATTGGAAAAACCGTTGGCACAAGTGTATAATATCTCATGAGGATTACTTTGAAGGGGACAAAATAGATATTCATGAATAAATAAATAATATCTGAAAAAACACAAAATTCGCGATACTTTTTGAACACACCTCGTACATACGCAACAAAGAAATTTGTACAAAAGATTGCAAGTCGTTTAATCATTGTAAAAGTTATAAACATTTTAGCTAATAAACAGAAAATGTTCACGCAACAACCAAAAGCACTTTTTAAATGCTTAAAATTTGTATACGACGAAAATTGCGCATTTAATAAACAGATTCTATATATGCATACAACTTACATATTTACAAAAACAAAATTAATGTATTGTTGAGGAAAATTAGTAATGTTATTATTTATGTGGCCGCAAATCTGTGTTGCCAGACATTGTTGGGACACATGTAGCCTTGCATTTTATGGCAAGGAGAACAGCTGTGCGCTGGCTCTGACGGTGAAATGCAAACACAAACAAATTGGGTTGGCAGCTCTACTGATACTAACACAATTGCAAGGTATTGCTATACCGCTCGCACTTGTACGCCAAAGCTACACTCACCCAACCAACAAACAAAGCCCGATTGAAAAACTATGCACACGGAATATTGTTAACTTTCAGCACTGCATTTACATATTGATCGCAAACGTTCTGGTTTTTACTTACATGTGCATTAACGTTAACATAATTCCATTGTGTTCACTCGGCTTGCTGTTTAGCCAATTTTCATTCGCCTTGCCGTCGCCAGAGTTGTCAAATGTGTTTTGCTTATCAAATTAATTAAATTCCGCATCCGCGCAGAGAAACGATTGTTGCATATCTGCATTTGACTTCGTTTGTTTGAATATCCATCATATGAGTTCAACAATACTACAACTTAAACTTCACTCTTAACTGAATTTCAAATGTATTTGCTGCTCTTGAATCCTTCTTGCACTTAACAACGATTGTTAAGTAATCGATGCGTCGTAGTCGATAACATTGGCAAGAAGAGCGCAGTTTTTGAATTCGCCTTAACAGATAAGAATCGCATGCAATGTAAATAACTCTCGATTTATTTTAAGGCGCTTCACTTTAATGAACTTTATCATTAACTAAACATACAGTGTGGAGTGTATTTGTAATGTACAAAAGCCTCTATGGCCAAAACGAAGACAATAAATAAGTCTCTTGATACAAGTGAGTAAATAGAGCTGGTAAATAGAGAAAATGTTTAACGCTCAATTTCCTGAGTAACCATTGAACAATTATTTAAATTACTATATTGAAGGAAGTACTGATTTGGCAAGACTAATGCAATGCAATTTAACTCTGTTTAATAGTTTTCTGCTTGAGCAGCTTAAACTCTGGCCCCCAAACGATATTGTTGATCAATTCGCCAAGTATGTAAAGTACCAAGCTTAAAGCCACCATTCCAGAGAGCATTAAATAACGCAATGGCAATGGTAGAACTTCAAGTAGGGGATAAACCCACTGGCCACTAAAGTACTTGACAATATGCACCCAAATCACGTAGAGCAGCATAAATGAGACGTTGCCAGTGATGCCCGCCAAGCGGCTGGGATACTGCCGGAAGCAGGTAAACAAATCCATGATGGCCAATAGCGCCACATTCGTGTGAACAACGTGATTTAGCCAGCTGCAAAAATATATAATAAATAATAAGTAAATAAATACACGGTATTTAACACTTGCCTAGGAAATATTGCGTCGAGTGCTGCTGGAAAGATGAGCTCACGATCCCACAGATAGATGACCCAGAAAGAGATGCAAACATTATGCGCAATGGGAAATGCAAGCGTGGCGAATAAATAATCGCGCAGCTGACGCAGCCAGGACTTTGGAACAAGTGTGACCCCATTATGGCCGAACAGATCGTTGAGCAGGGCCACACTGTGGTAGATGGCCTGCAGAATGACGTCAAGAAATGTGAGATATTTGAATTTGCCACCCCAGCGCGTCTTCAGCTCCTCCTCCTCGTGCAGCCCTGGCGGCCAGTGTACTTTCCATAGATAATAGTAAATGCTCCATGAGAATTGTGCCGCTGCCAGCAGGTGAACCAAGAATCGCAGATAGCTAAATGCACCACTCGTGTATGCATCGTTGCACGTCTCCAGCTGTGCACTATGCACTTGAGCGGCTTGCCTTGCCGCCTCTAGTTCTCGTTTTTGTTTCTTGCTTTTTGCCATTGCTTGTACAAAAATTACTAACTGATTTGAGAAGCGGCGTTTTGCTTATTAGCAAACCAGGGCGGTAGCACCGGAACATGTGTTGTTTATATTTTTGCGCTGCTGCTGCTCACTTAACAGCGCTGTCTGCATATTAACAGCAACAAGCAAACAGCTGTTGATTGTTTTGATTACAAAAAAAACGAAAATTGTTGAAGAATGTTGAGAAAATTAATATTTAATCATCAGCGGCAACAGGTGTGTGTGTGTGTAAAATAAAGAAGCACACACTAAATAAATTGTCACTTCTTGCAGCTAAAATGCCTGGCAACAAAGGCAACGCTGCCAAAGCTTGTGAATCTGCAGCCGGAGCACATCGAGGAAGCTATCAAACTGGAACCGGCTCTCTCCGTTTACACGCCCGAGCTGTGGCGCCGAGCGCATGAAACGTTCCAGAATCATGGTCTGGAGACCGTCAACTTCCTGAGAATTGTGACCGCAAATCCAAAGCTGCTTCAGCGTGCGCCTCAACGTATTGTGAACAGCTTGGAGATTTGGCGTGCCTGTCAATTTGGCGAGCATCTGCTGCATCTGCTTCTAACAAAATACCCCGAGCTGCTGGACGTCAACGATGCCCATCGGCTCCTCTCATTGATCGCTTATCTAAAGAGTCGCGTCTCAACAAATAAGAATGTGTGGAAGCTGCTGATGAATAGTCCCGATTTGCTGGAGCAGTCGGAGCAGACCATTGAGGAGAAGCTCAACTATCTGTTTGAGATTATGCGAATCGAGGTGCCTGAAATTGTGAAATCCTCAGCGCTATCGCTGCCTTTTGAGGAACTGCGTTGCCGACACACGTTTCTTCTGCGCTTGGGTTTTTTTAAGCCACGTGCCTTGAAAGCGGATCCCAATGAGCCGACAACAAACAACAGGCTCTATCAGATCACGGATACTTCGGAGAAATCCTTTGCCACCAAAATTTGTCATGTGACGTTGCCCGAATATGAAGCATTCAAGGAGTTATTGGCACGTGAATTGGAACGCAAGACACGAAATCGTAAGGATGAAGATCCGTTCAGTGATGATGATGAAGAAAATTAAGCAACGTTTTGTTTAATATACTCAAAGTTGTTCATTTTGGTGTATAAAATTAATATACCTAAATCTTGCTTGTCTTTTTTTTTGAAGTCGTAACAGCGTACTGGGCTTGACGCAAGAGTAACACTGTTAAGTTGAGTAACACGTTGACATGTGAATGGCAAGCGTGTAATATCATGTCCGTATGGTGTTTAATTCAAAATTGAATTAAAATTATATACGAGGTGTGTTCAAAAAGTATCGCGAATTTTGAATTTTCGCGGGTTATGTATAATCGAATTTCGATTTTTTTGTAGCGTTATGTTGGTACTCATGTCTCTCACTTATGCCGACAAGCTCGGCCATTTTGAATGTTCACTTAATTGTTGACAGCTGCTTTGCTTGCACGTGTTTTGGATCGTCTTCGATTTTTACCTATTCAAAAAAATGGATCAAAGAACCTGTTTCAAATTTTGTGTGAAAAACGAAATTAAGTGCGCGGATGCATTCCGAATGTTGATTGTGGCATACGGAGAAGCTACCTTGGACCGAAGCAACGTTTATCGGTGGTACAAAATGTTCTCAGAAGGCCGAGAAGATGTGAACAAAAATTGGCTTTTGCACTACGATAACGCCCCTGCTCACACATCGTTGCTTGTGCGCGACTTTTTGGCCAAAAACAACACACTAATGATGCCGCAGCCACCGTATTCCCCAGATCTGGCCCCCTGTGACTTTTTCTTGTTCCCTAAACTGAAGAGGCCCATGAAAGGACGACGTTACGCTACGCTTGACGAGATAAAGACGGGATCGAAGGAGGAGCTGAACAAGATAAAAAAAAAATGATTTTTTGAAGTGCTTCGAAGATTGGAAGAACCGTTGGCACAAGTGTATAATATCTCATGGGGATTACTTTGAAGGGGACAAAATAGATATTCATGACTAAATAAATAATATCTGAAAAAACACAAAATTCGCGATACTTTTTGAACACACCTCGTATATGAGTTATGAATAGGAAATCGAAGTCAATATGCATAAGCAACAATTCCGATCTCTCAGTGGGGGAAACTGATTATGTAGTTATGCAGACGAGTTTTGCTTGTCTTACATTTTGAATGGGAACAGCGTACTGAGCCTGAAGCAAGAGCAACACTGTTAAGTTGAACATCACCGTAGACATGTGAACGACAGGCATGTAATATCTTGTCCGTATGGGTGGCATTGGGGGAGTTTTATTCAAAATTAAATTAAAATAAAATATTTGCGTTATCAAAAACAATTCGCAGTCAATTGGCAAACAGCAGAAACCACAATTGCAGTGCAATCGCCCAGCGGAGCACAGATCACATGCAGTTATGTAGACGAGGCGAGAAACACGCCCACAATAAAAACAAGAGAAACGAGAGAGAATTTCACGCTTACTCATTGCTGCAAATCCTTGGCAGAATGTCGGGCAATCCTTTCGACGACGAGGCCGAGCCGAGTGCCGGCAGTGATGAGATACTGGAGGGGTTTCTCTGTCCCATTTGCCGGGCGGACTTGAAATCGATTGATTTCCTCACCGAGCACTTCGCCCGCCAACACGCCGAGGAGGAGGACGCGTTGAAGTCCGTCTTCAAGGATATATTTAGCAAAGCCAAAAAGAAGATACTCAATAACTTTGAGGATGATCGCAATCGTGGTGCTCTAGCAGGTGTAATGGCCTCAGCCGGTGCGGCCAGTGCTGCGGGAGGAGCAAGTGCAACAGGAGGTGGAGCAGGAGCATTTAGGACGCAGCTAAACATTTATAGTAATATGGCCAAGCAGAGCGTTGGAGCGGAACGTTCATATCTAGAGTATTTTCAATCGGTGCGCAATCCACGCCTGGAACGCTATGCGAGCGAAACGAATAAACTGATTATTCGATTGCATCGCCTGCTAAAGGATCTGCCGACGGATGCAGTGCAGCGCAAGCATCACGAACAGCAGACGGTGCCCTGGCTCGATGGCAGCTCCGTCAAGCTGTGCCCCAACTGCGCCAAGAGCTTTCACATCGCACGCAGGCAACATCACTGTCGCCTCTGCGGCGGCATCATGTGTCACGATTGCTCCCGATTTCTGCAGCTAGAAAATGCCAGTGAGTTGGGGCGTCTTGTGATTGACTGATTGAATGACTAAGTTTGAGATTGGCTGACAGATTGACTGGTTGCTTCAATCTTTAATTGACAGACCGATTATCAGACTAAGATAAAATTTCTACTCACAAAATGGCTGACTGATCAACTGCTTGACTAGCTCATAGTTAAGTTGATGATTTACTGACTGATTGATTAATCATGTATCACTTTCTGATTGACTGACTGATTGATTTATTGGCTGGTTTACTAGCTACATTATTTCAAAAGCTGATTGATCAGCTGCTCATGATTCACTTTCCGATTGATTGATTGATTCATAGGTTGATTGACTTGCTGATGGAATGAATCATTGTATCACAGGTAGATTGATCAACTGCTTAACTGACTTACTGACTGATACATACATATTTAAGTGAATGGGCCACTAAGCTATAAATATGATTAAGCATATATAAACACTCCTTGTATTCCTTGCAGTGCAATTGGCCAGTTTGTCGTCGACACGTGGCGAGCCACTGCAGCTGATGCGTCACCATGAAGATCGGGCGATTCGGGTGTGCCAGCATTGCCTGTGGCTTCTGGACACGCGCCAGGACATGCACGAGAGTCGCACCTGCCGGCCGATGCTCGTTCACGTGTACGAGGAGATTAGGCAGCTGCAGAAACAGGTTAGTCCCGATCTGGACATGTACGTAAAGATTGTGAATAGTCTGCTCGACGGCGAATCGATATTCACCATTGCCGATGCGGGCGCCTTGCGTGGCAAGATCGGTCAGGTGGCCGAGAAAATTGATTTGCGTAGTAAACGCATTCTCACCATCCACTCGGAGCCGGGCAGCCGTGACGAGGCGCTAAAAAAGGCCATTCGCCTGAGTTGCGTGCAGACGATCAAGGAGCGAATGTTGTCGTTGCCACCACTACCGGATGAGGCGCTCATCAGTCAGATGCAGGAGCGCAGACGCATGGAGACCGAACAACGCATTCTCACCGAGCAGCGCATGGCCATGGAGGCCTACGAGCGTTACGGTGCCGCAAACCACACCGGAATTAATACGGAGCATCGCAGTTTTGCTCAAGGCGTAAGTTGCAAAAAGAGCTCATTTTGTTCTGTTAACTGTTAAAGAATGCCTTCCAGTCTGATCTGCAATCGTTGAACAATTGGTCAGCGCCGCAGGCGTCCACAACAATTTCCAGCGTCGATGATCCGCTCATCGAGCAGATCAACATTATTAAGGGCTACATTAAACAGGCGCGTCAGGACATGAACTTTGATGTGGTGGAGACCCTGGAACTGAATCTGCGCGAACTGCAGCGAGAGGTGTACGAGCGGCAAAGACGTAGCAGCACAACCCAGTTGGACAGCTAGACACTTGGCCTATAATATTTACATATATAAATGAATATATATGTCTTTTTAATATATATATATATGTATTCATTCCCGCTTTTGACTAAATAAATGTTAAAAACTGTTTATCAATTGAGGTGTATTTATGTTTGCTTACGAAATTTGTGCATTGTGACGTGTGTAGAACAAAATGCGAATGCTCATTTGAATAATTTAAATTTTGTAAAATTTAGGACTTTAGACCCACAGCGGCAATCAGAGATTTTACTTTAGCTATATAAGCGGTTTGGGCGTCGCCGTTGCTCATCCCCTTCAGCTTGTTCCAGGCCTCCCATTTGGACTTGCCTTTGAAGTCGAGAAAGCCGGGCTTGTCTGTTCACCACATAAAATAATTCTTAGGTTAATTATTTACACATCTCTTTTCTTTTTTTGCACATTTTACCCGTATTGCAATCGCCTACATTGGCCTGTTTGTAGAGACCGTAAAGTTCGAGTAAATCGCTGTCAGCTGGTGTGCTGCTCAAGTTCTTTACATCCTCGGCGGCTTGGTTGAATTCCTGCAATTAATTAGCACAATTAAAACACACATAATTTTTCTTATTGGTTTCGCACACTTAACCTGTAGTTCGGCCATGATTAAATAGTCAATTTCGTACACCGCTTTTCATCTCTAGGCAACGCCGATAGTTTCCAAGAGAGAGCGCGCCACTGTTGATTTAACAGATATGGGGCTGCCAACTCTGGCCAATCGCAAGAAATTCTTATAAAAAGTTGCCTATCAGTTATTTGGTATATCACTATACTTATACACACTTGCAACAATATGAAGTGCACAATTTGAATACACACATTTTTGCATTTAATTGTGTGCACTGCTTAACAGCCAGATTTGCCGCCAAAACGGCTAACAGTGCAGCACTGTCGCTTAACAGTCTCCAATTTGGTTAACAGCTGCAATTTTGTTTACAGCAGTTATTACGCGTTGAAGTTGAATAGTGAGCGGACGTGTTTACGCGTGGGCGTTTCCATTTGTTGTAAAAAAATCGAAATCAAAACGCAACAACAAATTTTAATAATACCCCAAATACAACAAGCAACAAAGTGCAGTGTGTCGCTCAGCAAAACAAAAGTGATCATCTCAATAAGCCTATTGCGAGCGCAAAGAGAAAGTGCAACAAAAAAAAAAATAGAATAAATAAAAAGAAGAGCCAACAAGCGATTTGTTATTGGCAGTAATTCTGTTTTGTGTTGTGTTTTTCTTTGTTGGTGTTTTAGTTCTTGTTCTTGTTCTTCTTCTTGTTGCTGTATCGGCGCGCAACGCGCTGCTTATGCAAATGTGGTAAGAATATTATTTTATTATTTACCTAGCAACTAGTAACCGAAATTTAGATCGGTATACGAGGTGTGTTCAAAAAGTATCGCGAATTTTGTGTTTTTTCAGATATTATTTATTTATTCATGAATATCTATTTTGTCCTCTTCAAAGTAATCCCCATGAGATATTATACACTTGTGCCAACGGTTTTTCCAATCTTCGAAGCACTTCAAAAAATCATTTTTTTTTATCTTGTTCAGCTCCTCCTTCGATCCCGTCTTTATCTCGTCAAGCGTAGCGTAACGTCGTCCTTTCATGGGCCTCTTCAGTTTAGGGAACAATAAAAAGTCACAGGGGGCCAGATCTGGGGAATACGGTGGCTGCGGCATCATTAGTGTGTTGTTTTTGGCCAAAAAGTCGCGCACAAGCAACGATGTGTGAGCAGGGGCGTTATCGTGGTGCAAAAGCCAATTTTTGTTCACATCTTCTCGGCCTTCTGAGAACATTTTGTACCACCGATAAACGTTGCTTCGGTCCAAGGTAGCTTCTCCGTATGCCACAATCAACATTCGGAATGCATCCGCGCACTTAATTTCGTTTTTCACACAAAATTTGATACAGGTTCTTTGATCCATTTTTTTGAATAGGTAAAAATCGAAGACGATCCAAAACACGTGCAAGCAAAGCAGCTGTCAACAATTAAGTGAACATTCAAAATGGCCGAGCTTGTCGGCATAAGTGAGAGACATGAGTACCAACATAACGCTACAAAAAAATCGAATTTCGATTATACGTAACGCGCGAAAAATCAAAATTCGCGATACTTTTTGAACACACCTATTCCTATTTATATTAATGCCTTAACGCATGTTATATTGGCCAGCAACATGTTATGTATTTATTTATTTATACGAGTACATTTATTTATTTCATCTTATTTCAAACGTTTTTCAAATTTTATTCGTATCGATTGCTTGGAGCCGGCTACGATATATTATTGTAGCATGCCGTAAATTTATAACCCAAGTCTCGCGTTACTCATAGCTAAACAAATTTGAGTTAGCAGCTACCAACAAAACAATTGGAAGTGCGAAAGCAAACACAAACAACAAGGCCGACTTTTGATTTTCTATTCATAAGCGGCATTCTACAAATTCCTTTTCCCATTCCGATTCGGTCTTCTCATTTTCGTTTGTCGCTCTTCATCACACTTGGCTTGTTCTTAAAATTTTGTGTTTTATCTTGATTTTAGCGTAATTCAAAGCAAACAACACAGTTTTAATAGATTCGTTAATTATATTTTTTGTTTAAACAAACTATTTACATTTTGGCGTCAAGTTGGAATTGAATGCTCTGGAAAACTGTTGGAATGTTTATAATTGAAATTGTGGATGTTGAAAAATTACCGATCATAAATAATTTGATTCAGAATGGAAATGCATGCGAGAGAGATAGAGAAAAGTGAAAGTGAGAGAGATAGTTAGAATGGTAAATGAAGAGCAAAAGAGAGTGTGTAAGAGAGATAAATATTTAAACTAATCATTTGGAAATTAGAATTCTATTTATTATATAAATAAATAATACATTTCTTAATAAATGTGTGTACATATGTATAGATATTTAAATATTTGCATTTAAATCCCTATCTCTCTTTCACTTTGTCTCGTCTCTCATTCACTAAATATTTTCACTTTCTTTTTCACTTTTGTGATTTGTGTTTGCAGCTGTTGATCTATTATTAAATTCATTAACACAGCGCCATTCATTAACAATGTGTCTTTTCTCATTCAATTTAGAACACGTCTTAATTGTAATGAACAATTTTAATTGAGCGACTTGACTTGCATTTGTTTACATTCCCCTCATCAGCGCCTTGCCGAGTATACTCGTACACTCTTGACTGATAACTGTCAGTTTCAGTTTCCCCTTTTCACTTAGCTTCTGCCATTTGCCACCGATTAATGTTGACCCAGTCAGAGTCAGCGTTGCTTTTGTCGTTCTTTCTGATTAGTCACGGCCATCGTAAAAAGAGAGTGAGAGTGAGACTGGGACAGAGAGAGAGAGAGAGAGAGAGGAGACGGGAACTCTTATCAGCGGCGACGTCGGCTGCCACTTGAGTTATGCCGCGTTTGCTTTTGGACTGCAACTGACAATGGGACCACGGTCAGGTGTTTTGTTTCTGTTATTCTCTTGTCTCTTGTTGTCCTTCGTGCTAAAGGGGGAGAGAGAGAGAGAGGGAGATGGCAACACTCATTGTAAAGACTTGCGATTGAAAATTCTAACCACTGAAAAGTGTAACAGTTATTTTAGAGATGCAAGAGATGCCTTAAGGGAATTCCACTGGAAACATTTATCTTCTACATTTTAAATTGTTCACAAAGCTTTTTCGTTCTCTTGCAATCTACTCGAAAAAATGCAAATTTCTTTTCAATTCTTTTATAGCTGATGATTCAGTTTTCGATATTTTAATTGTATAATTGTTTGTTGTGGTTTTCGGAATTAAAATCAATAAATGACGCATTCTATTGAACACCTCCAACCCCGTAAATATGAGGCATTATCAAATAAAAATAAATATGGCACATGCATATTCAAATGAAGATAGAAATATAAAATGTAAAAGAAATTATAAAATGCCTAATGAAATTATTTAAATATTTTGCAAATTTACTGCCAATATTTTCATTTTCCAAAAAAAAAACTGTTTTGCTAATATACAAATAAATAAATAATTGTTCTGGTATATTTTAACAAGTTAAAGCAGCAGGCGCATACATAAGTACATAATTATTAACTGATTTCAACTGGTCACACTGTTCGAGAATATTTCCAAACGTCAGTCGGCCGTTGTAGATAAAACAAATGCAGTCTCTATAAATATCAGCTAATTCATAAAAAAAACGTACTAAACGGAAATGTATTCAAAAAAATCGAATTTAATGAAAACTTCCTACAATGGCAACCAATCGCCCAAGTCTGAAGATGAAACCGAAATGGATGAAACAACCATGTCGAATAGGGCCGTAACGAATGCAAATCCGGAAGAGGCACCCGAACTGGATGTGGTCATCACAAATGTTGTCTGCTCTTTTAGTGTTCGTTGTCATCTCAATTTGCAGAGCATAGCGTTAAAAGGATCGAATGTGGAGTATCGTCGAGAGAATGGAATGCTGACGATGCGTCTGCGTCGTCCCTATACGACGGCATCGATCTGGTCATCCGGCCGGATAACGTGTACGGGTGCCATTTCGGAAATGCAGGCGAAGGTCGCCGCACGGCGTTATGCCCGCATTTTGGAGCATTTGGGTTTTCCGGTGCGATTCCAGAATTTTCGCGTTGTGAATGTGTTGACCACCTGTTGCATGCCCTGGCCCATTAAAATTGTTAATTTCTCGATGCACAACCGTGAAATGGCCAGCTATGAGCCGGAACTCTATCCGGGTGTCACCTATCGCATGCGTAATCCCAAGGCCACTCTT
This sequence comes from Drosophila basisetae, assembly GCA_035041595.1. Classification (NCBI taxonomy): domain Eukaryota; kingdom Metazoa; phylum Arthropoda; class Insecta; order Diptera; family Drosophilidae; genus Drosophila; species Drosophila basisetae. The sequence goes on along the minus strand of JAWNLB010000123.1, from coordinate 4,954,763 downwards.
CGAATCTTTTCGACGGGCAACATTACGGTTACGGCTGCGAGTGTTAATGCCGTTGAGACGGCCGTACAACGTATTTACCCATTGGTCAGCGAGTTTCGAAGTGTCCGTCTGCCCTCATCGAAAAAAACCGAGTCGGACTCCGGCGAGGAACTGGCGGATGCCACTGGGAATGCTGCGTTGCCTGGAAAAATTCCAATATCAACTGTTGTTGGCAGTAGTTTTGTGGCGGCAACCAAATCCCCGCCGCCCATAATTGATGCATCTGACAATATTTGTGGCAATGCTCGTCGTCGTGCCACAGAATGTTGGGCCAGCAAACTGAATAAGAAACGTCCACGTTACAACGAAGCCAGCTCTCAGATCACAGCTCAAGCTAACAATTTGGCCAGCTCCATCAGTCGCTCCAAGAATAAGCAGCTGTCCAGGAAGCCGGCCAAACACTTTAAAGATCTCAACTAGACGAAAGAAAATAATATTTTCTCAACACATCTTTAGGTGGATGAGCTTGGATCTGAAGAAGTTGAAACACTTCACCCGTTTCAGGTTCGCACTCTGACACTGACATTATTCTACAAATAAGACAAGCAATTTAAAACAAACATTGTGATATTAACAAGTGGCCTGGCTACATAGTTGACATTGCTCACACTAATCTAAAATATTCAGAGACTACAATCATAATATTCCTACCTAAAACACTTCTAATAAATATTGTTACCACACAATAACCATAAAAAAGAATAGTCTGGAATTCCATTTAATTGAAAGTGGTTAGACGGTATGTTAGAGGCAAAAGGAAACATCTGCGACTGTAATCGGATTACATTTGACACAGTTAGGCCATTGAAAAGTTTGAACCAGTCCCTGCCTAGTATTTTTTGGTGCCTGAATCGCGTTTTGAACTTTAAATGCAGTATTATTATTATAAAGGTAAAATCATAATTAAGAAGCACTGGTTTTCCAAAATTGGATTACTTTTGGCAACTTTATAGCATTGACATGTTTTGGATTGTCCCTACTTACTTTTTTATTGGAATAGAATACTGACTGAATGAATTTGGAGTCAGAATCGCATTCTCAACTTGAGTTCAGAGTATCTCATAAGCGAATTCACTCGACTGTAGCATTTTCACATATTGCTGGTTTTCTCATGCTGCTTATAGGGTCAATGTTGGAATAAAGTTCCCAAGAAAATTTGAAAAACTTGAATATTTGTATATATAAATATATTATATGTACCCTTACTGCTTTCTAGGCAATAATAGCGTTCATGAATTCAATTTTAAATGTAATCGCTTTTCAATCAATTTTTTTTTAAGTAAGGGCATATTCTATATAGATCTATGTTGAATATTGGGTACATTTTGTTCTTGATTATGAGAGCACATTTTTATAGCCATTGTTGCAATAATTCTTTTAACTTTTCGCGTATATTGCCAAGAAGTCGATTATTTATTGGATCAAAGTTGGTATCATTCTCAAATGCACAAAATAAGTTTTTATTAGATTAAATAAAGTAAATGAAAAAGTATTTTTAATTAGCGAATATTTACCTATCGAGCGTTTTTACAAATTTGCTGCTCTTACGATCAAGTCAATAAGAATTTCAATCAAGCAATTGATTTATCGACTATTGTCTATAATGATATGACCATTCATATCTAAACAATTTGTAATGCCAGATGGGCCAACCGTAAGACTCTTATCAACTGAATGACTCGACACATTTAGTATAATTTATCAAAGAGTTTTTTTTTTTTTGGTATGCCAAATAAAACAAAAACCAACTCATTGTAGTTGCAATTAGTTTCGATGCGCCCAGCGGCCCCAAAAAACTGTTTTCACTGTCAGCGTTAAAAGTCATTTACAAAGCTCCATCTGCGACCAAATCCGCACACAGTTCACCCCCAACACACATACAGACACACACACACCCCACACACACATTACCAATTTAACTTGGCCCAATGTTGGCAAGCCAAATTTCCGTTTTATTGCCCATCCAACGAAAAATGCGCCCTCAACATGACAGGGCTAACCTAGAGCACAAAGCATGATATTGATATAGACTATATATATATATACATATATGTATATATATATATATCTATATGTACTATATAGATGGATAGTTTGGTTCGGCTGGTCTCTAGGTAGGAAGGGTAACCGCATTTGTAAAACTGCAACAGCTGCAGTTATTTTTCAGCTTGTTTGTTGTCATTGTTTTGGCTAATATCGTGCACATAGAGTATACCCATTTTTATAGCAACTTTGTAACGGCTAAGTGAAGTTATTTTTGCTATAAACTATATCCTTGTTAGCTTTAAAGATTTTACATTTCGTGCATACGTTTGCATACACCTTTAAAGTTTATAGAGTTTTATTTATAAGGAAATATTTATGCCAGAGTACTTCATCGTTGATCAACCTCAGAAAAAGTCGTGTTTTTCTTGTCTGGCCAATGTCTCTGCTACGGTACAGCATTTACCATCGAATGCAACATATTTGATTTTCAATCTATTTTTTACGTAGAACGCCGGCTGTTGCCGCCCAGACAAATGAAATCTGCGAAATATTCGAGATGAATTCCGATTCGTTTTGCGCATATTGATAAATGTGTACAATTTTACAGTCTCGAGTTGAAATAAATCAAGTGAATTAGTTAATTGAAACTGGCTATATGGCAACTTGATAATAAACTCAAAAAATGTTTAAGAATATTAATAATAATAAAAAGAGAATACAATTACAATAAGCGAACATATTTTGCATTTTATTTAAAATTTCCATAATCTAAAATCAGCAATACATATACGAGTATAATTGTCCAATTCTAGTGAATCTTAGTCCAAATGTGAGGATCACATTAGCAGGCATAACTATTGAATTTAGTTTGAATATGTTGATCTTTAACATATATACTGCCTGCAGTAATTAGCCGGCAATATGCCAAGTTTTATCAAAATAGCTTCAAAACGGGGGGACTAATTCGCTTAGAAACAGACGAACAGACAGACACACGCGGCTATATCGACTCGCTTAGTGATGCGGATCGTGAATGTATATCTTTTATATACATATCTTATATTTACTTTCACCTTATATACTTTAGATGTATACATTAAAATATTTGTAAACTGTATGCAAGGGTATAACAAGGTGTTCCAGAGGTCATATGTGATTCACATGTTAGTTTCCAAATTTGTTCTAGTTCCAATGCTCAAATACCCAAATGTATTTGCATTTAACCGGTTCGGTCTTCCACCCGCCTTGAACTAGTTCCATTAAAGCCGAACACAATGCCGGCGGCAGCTGGGACGCGCCTAAAAACGTTGAAGTGCATCTGCTTACTCGCCTGGCTTCATATCTGAACTGCTCCTATTTAATTTATGCGCGGTGAAATAATAAGGCACAAGTACATCTGAAAAATGTCGTAAGAGCAAAGTTAGAACACAACGACGTTGTTTAAATATCAAACATAGACTGCTGCCGAATTGCTTCGGCAGGTTTATTGACAACTTCTACATTATCTTACAGCTATATATAATTATTCTTACCCTACTTAGGACAGGATCTAGACTCATTATCCTATCATTTGGGAAAACTCTAATCACGGAGGTTTCCGTGTCTGTTCACGTCTTTACCTACATATCTTCTCGATAAGAATCATCCATGGTTATCTTTCATTGGAAGATTGAACAGCTCGCATGTATCCCTCCTCCCTCCGTGAGATGGCCTTTGTCATTGGCCAGGTAGACAGCTGGCTGGCCCAAAAGTGCATCCTTCTTGGCAGCAGCTGCTGCTGTTGTTGTTAGTTGGCCTATTTTGTTACCTGCTTGCAAATGGCTGGCATTTCATAGAGCTAACAAAAAAAATACTCGCCTCAAAACAGAAAATTCAACAAATGTTGCTCGGGAGTCAAAAACTAAACGAAATTCCTCAACAGAATTCTCAGTGTGTGAGTTTTTGTGTTTTTTTTTTGTGAATTGCGTCATAGCTCACGGGAATCTTCATATGTATGTGGAGAGCAGCTATGCCGAAAATGTTCAAGTCTGGTTGTTGAGAAAAAAAAAACAACAAAAAAAATTTTTTTATTATTAGCAATGGCAAAAAAGGTATAATGAAGTTGTGCCAAAGTATGTACGAGTCTATAAAGTATATATATTCTTGATTAGCATCATTAAACCGAGTTCCTCTGTGTGATAAAGCCAATCTCAGAGTGTATAGGACCTAGAGACTATAAATTTGGAATATAAATTGCTGTATATCTTAAGCAATTGAAGTTTATCGATAACTGCCCCCAAAACTATTTCCAATAAAAATAAAAGATGCAATTTTGAATATAATATACCCTCACAGAATATTAATCAACTGTCAACATTTCATTAAAATAAGCAAAGAAAAATTAATTTCTTTAATTAAAATGTATTTTCATATTGAACAAATTACTATCAGTATTCAACAGTTGAGTGCAGGGTATACCCAGTCGAGCACTTTCGACTAGAGCCATTCTAACAAGTTCTTCTTGCTTTTCACTCTGACCGGATGTCAGTTACAAAAACTGGTTCTATCAAATAATCTATTACATAGTCGGCTTTTAACTACATATTTATTATAAATTGTATACTATTTATTTTATTTGTGTATGCGTGAATTTTGATTGCTTTAATTAAGTGACACAATTTATGGCATGGCATTTTTAGTGTTATTTATATAGAAATTAATTTGTAGACATTATTTTTGGAACTTTGACCAGTGCTTATCGTCGCATTTTGTTTTTTTTATATATGAGTCTACATTTATCTGTTATATACTCGTACTATATATATATACATATATGTATAAATTTGTGATAGTCTTCATGCGTAAATCTCATTTGTGGGGGGACCGTGAGAGTATTTTAAATACCTCAATGCGTTTGCTTCGTGCAAATATTTGTTTGTTATGCTCTCTGATTATGCGTACTCGATGTTGTTATTGTGGTTATTGTTTGCCTCACACACACTGTATATATATAGCTACACACTTATATATATATATGTTCCCGATATGCCTGAGAAGTCGGTCCAAGTGCTCAATGACGCGTTCCCTGACTTTGAAGCGCTTCAACGCCCGACAATTATGTATTCTATCAAAATGAATCACATTTGGCATACATATTCAAAGATAAGCACGTGCGATTAATATTTGCATACAATTTGGGATTCTTGGGAATGCAGCCAGAAATGCCATCAACTCGATTGACATGCTTAAAATAAACCAAAAAAGATTGAAATTGGCAACTTTTGAGGCGCAACTTAAACTTTAAATATACAAAAAAGGAAATGTCTATTTCGACTAATAAGTAAAAGAGGCAAACTATTGGGAAACATCTTGAGCTGGATACTGAACAAACTTTCTTACATTTTTTTACTAGCCAAAAATTTAATTGTAAGAAAACTTGCGAAAGTCATGCATAGAGCAAAAATATGAAGTAAAAAAATTAAGTAAAAATGAACACAAAGCTTATAAAGTATATGTTATATTAGATATTTCGTATTCTTTCATGTTTGGCTTTAATGCAAATAGTTCAAGGCGGGTTGAAAACGGTACAAGCTAAATGCAAATACATTTTGGGTACTTGAACATTGGAATTTGAACTAGTTGGTAAATAAGTATATGAATCACATGGAACAGTTTTATGATTTTTTTTTACATTCTTCATAGATATGAAATGCCAGAATGCAGTGGAATCTGATTATGACGAGTCTGTGTTTTTTCAGATATTATTTATTTATTCATGAATATCTATTTTGTCCCCTTCAAAGTAATCCCCATGAGATATTATACACTTGTGCCAACGGTTTTTCCAATCTTCGAAGCACTTCAAAAAATCTTTTTTTTTTATCTTGTTCAGCTCCTCCTTCGATCCCGTCTTTATCTCGTCAAGCGTAGCGTAACGTCGTCCTTTCATGGGCCTCTTCAGTTTAGGGAACAAGAAAAAGTCACAGGGGGCCAGATCTGGGGAATACGGTGGCTGCGGCATCATTAGTGTGTTGTTTTTGGCCAAAAAGTCGCGCACAAGCAACGATGTGTGAGCAGGGGCGTTATCGTGGTGCAAAAGCCAAAAGGCGTTTCTGGCGGATTGCTTCGCGCAAATTGCGCATAGCTTGCAGGTAATATTCCTTATTGACCATTCTACCCTGTGGCAAGAACTCATGATGCACCACGCCCCTGCAATCGAAGAAAACTGTCAGCAAAACTTTCACATTCGACCGAACTTGGCGCGCTTTTTTCGGTCTTGGTTCGTGCGGCAGCTTCCATTGAGATGATTGAGCTTTGGTTTCCACGTCATAGCCATAAACCCACGATTCGTCACCAGTTATGACCCTCTGGAGCAAATTTGGGTCGTCGCGGACAGAGTCCAACATCTCATTAGCAATGTTCATGCGATGCTGTTTTTGGTCGCAATTGAGCAATTTTGGTACGAATTTCGCGGAGACCCATCTCATACCCAAATCATTGATAAAAATCGAATGGCATGAGCCAATCGATATGTCTAGCTCCTCAGCAACTTCTCTAACGGTGATTCGGCGATTGGCCAATACCATTTTCTCCACTCCATTAATTTTTTCGTCTGTTGTTGAAGTGCTCGGGCGTCCGGCACGCTCTTCGTCGTTCACATCTTCTCGGCCATCTGAGAACATTTTGTACCACCGATAAACGTTGCTTCGGTCCAAGGTAGCTTCTCCGTATGCCACAATCAACATTCGGAATGCAGCCGCGCACTTAATTTCGTTTTTCACACAAAATTTGATACAGGTTCTTTGATCCATTTTTTTGAATAGGTAAAAATCGAAGACGATCCAAAACACGTGCAAGCAAAGCAGCTGTCAACAATTAAGTGAACATTCAAAATGGCCGAGCTTGTCGGCATAAGTGAGAGACATGAGTACCAACATAACGCTACAAAAAAATCGAAATTCGATTATACGTAACCCGCGAAAATTCAAAATTCGCGATACTTTTTGAACACGCCTCGTATTAGTGTTTTTTATTAGCAGCTGAGCGCCCAATTAATCGCTACACCTGCTGAACCAGTTTTTATACATTACAACAACTGAACTGACTTAGTTTCAACCGTCTGACAACTCTCAGCGACCCCCGCTAGAGCCGTTTAATTGCCTGCGAAGAACTGCCATCCTAGTTGAACTTTTATTACAAAATAATTTAATTATATTTCTTAGTTTTTCTTAGCCTTACATTAATATGTCATATATTTGCATAAGCTCTGAATCCTTTAACCCTTAATGCCCAGCTCACACAACCATTTACACAGATTCAACACACTTATACTTATACAACACTTAACTCAATTGCAACTTCCCGCCCCAGGTCTGGTTTCAGTTCTCAGTTCTTGGAGCATACAAACCGCTATCAGCGCTTCCACAGCCAGACAAACTCTGATAGCCCTTTCCCCTCTCTCTTTCTCCCGCTCCTCTCTCTCTCTCTCTCTCTCTCTCTCTCGCTCTCGCTCTCTTGCTCTTTCTCTCTCGTAGTATATCTCATTTCATTAGCATCTTCATTTCCATGTCTGGCAGCCTCTTGAACTTTTGCTGGGTTGTTGGCAAACTTGTAGTAATATTTGCAATTGAAATTTAATGCACTTGGTAAAGTTCTTTCTCTTTCGCTATACAAATTTACACCTTTTAAAGTGCCGTAAAGAAAATTACAATGATTTTTCCATTCCAAGTCATTCATTCCACTTAAGAGGTGGCGCCATCTAGCAGCAGTTATCAAACACCAAACTAGTAATTCGCCCAATCCGCGTGTCTAACAGCCATTAATTTCACATTAATTACGCCAACGTCACACACACTAGTGCGCTTTACTTTCTTTCCTTTTGATGCCTTGTAACGGTTACTTTCTTGCTGTGGACGGACTCTGAATATTGTGAATGCGAGGAGTGGTTGAGTCTTTAAACACATACACAGACAGCTTCTGTAGGAGACACTGTTAACAGCAGTATAAGAGTTGAGACTTGAGAGTAATATGACAATCGCTTCTTCTAAGCAAAATATCTTCAAAATTCTCATCATCATCTGCTAGAAAACTCCTGTTAAGGAATACAGAAAATGTCATTTATTTATTATATTCACAAACTGTAAAATATTGAAAATTTAAAAGAATAGTTTAGTTAACATATAAAATGTACAAATTAAAGTAATCATATAAATTTATATTTGATTCCAGAGGTAATTCGAAATTCCCAAAAATTATCATTCCAAATTTTAAATGTTGCTAAAAACAAAAGTTAAAATAAAAATGAGCTGGTTGTCTGCTCAACCATTTTACATATTACAGGGCATTTTTATAGTCGGAGTTACAGTTGCAAAAATATTCTTTCAGCTTTACGATTGAAATGCCGCCTTAATCTATGGATTATTGTCGTCCAGCTGATGGTACAGTTTTGAGAGCTGCCATCGGCTATTTTTAGTCTTTTCGTGTTTTCGCTATTGTGTAAAGTCCCATTAACTGTGCCCATATATGTACATATAAACATACATACATACATAAGTATGTATGTGTTGGTGTAGTTGACATGTCACGCGTTGCTTTGCTTTTTAATCTACTTTGCGGCTGATGACGTCACGTTTGCAATGATTGTCAATGTCAATACACCAGAGCCATTGTTAACCCCTTGTCGGCGAGAGGGGGTTGCAATGCACACCCATCCTTTTCTTTTGTTGTTATTGCTGTGCAAGAAAATAACTCGACAACACGCAACGAAAGCCACAAACGAGAAATTCCTTTAAAAAAAGAAACAAACTATATTGTAAGCGCATTCTTCACTGAACACGAGCAATTTTCTAAGCAACTACATAACAACAATAAGAACAAAAATGTTGATGTTTCATTTAATTGTGCTGCTATTTTGAATTTCAAGAGGTCAGCGACAGTTCAAAGTGTCACGAAAGTGTTCCACTTTTCATATCGAACATTCTAATTTTGTGTTTTTTTCTTTATATTTTTTGGTCGGGTTAATTCAATTAAAAAGCAACAATAAAAATCATTAAAATGACGATGAATCTTATATGGGGGTTGAGCAGCTTGCTGGACATGATTTGGGTCAGCTTGGACGCTCTTCCTCTTCTGCCTCTCCTTTCTACATTATACGAAAGTGCAAATGTCTTGTGAGTGCTACTGAATTCATATAACGTATACGTAAATTTCACTGGGGAAATTAATTTTAAAGTGGTTACGCCTACCATATAAAGAGAAAGAGAAGATAGACTGACAGAGAGAAAGATTGAGAGAGTGGAGGGAGAGGACAGGAGAGGCACATAGCTAATGGCCTGACAAGCTGTATTCATGCCTTCAGTCTCTCAGTTTGAGTCAAACTGACAGATGGAAAGATGGTTGAATTGATGAGCGTATAAAATGCATATCGCCTTTGCTGGCTGCACTTGACCTACATATTTATCTATTTTGCACTGTGGTATTCAATAAAAATAGATTTTCACATTTTTTTCTAAGAAATATGAACATATCAATTCTTGAGTGACCATGCAACAGGTGGCATAGAAAAATCAAAACTTATAATCGAAAAAACAGACTCAGTCTAATTCTAGAGGCAAAACGTGACTAAAGGTATACAAATTTCATGGGCCAGCGAAAATCATATTTAAATAATAAAAAGAGGTCAACAAAAATGTAAGAAGTGACTAATTGCGTTCAATTGTGGCAAAAGTTTTGTTACGGTAATGCAAAATGTGCAACGTACCCACGATCGACTATGGAACAATACAATTTTAACTTGCATTGCATCGCAAATTATGTTTCCGAATAACTATAACTGATTCTTAAAAATTGTGAATTTCGGTGCATTTGAATCGGTAAAGTTGCATTTCCGGTTCCGGTTTGACATTTGATCGAAAATGTCGTTTTCAAACTTAGTTTGATAATTAATTGAAATACCATTTTTATATGTTCAATCTTCCAATGGAAGATAACCAATTATGATTCTTATCGAGAAGATATGTAGATAAAGACGTGAACAGACACGTACGCGGCACCAGTCGTGACCGTAATAAAACCTCCCTTGGGATAACCCAAGTGATAGGATAGTGAGTCTAGACGGATTAGCAGCAGTAAATATGTACCTAGATGCTGTCCTAAGTAGGGTAAGAATAATTGTATATAGCTGTAAGATAATTTAGAAGTTTTCAATAAACCTGCCGAAGCAATTCGGCAGCAGTCTATGTTCGATACTTGAACAACGTCGTTAGCATTAGTGAGGAGCATCAGGTTGATTTTAGTGAAATACAACACATTTAATTTTCTATTCTAAATGGAATATATCGCAATAACAATGTCTACAATAAACTTGGTACCAATTGATCTTGATTTACTTTTTGCTAAGAAAATGTATGGAAGCGCTACATTTGACTTTCCTTCTCTGAAAGATGAATTTGAGAAGATTTGTCCTGATGCATGGATTAACCCTGCAAGGGATGACAGCTCATTAGGGCTTGCTTTTGCTGCAAAAATATTTTATGAAATTGCACCAAAGTCAAGGAAGGTCGAAATTAGTGGAAACCATACATGGAGGTTGAAGTTACCTAAGGGATATGTATTTGTGGCAACCTTTAAAAATTGTGCATCTCCAACTCAGCCTATGGTTAAATCAAATAATTCCCTAGTTCTGAATGTGGGGCAAGCTGGGTTGCTGGCCACGTCAATCTTAATTAGATGGACTGAAATCATTTATTCATGTATTGAGGGGGATGCAGCAGTGTTGACTCCAATAGCTGGAGCAATTTTTTCTAAAAATGATATTGGAGAAATAGCAAAGGCTATATGGGTAGACACACCAGTGACTGATAAACAGAGGCTTGCAGCAATGAGTATATTGAACGCTAGTTGCCAACCAGGAGGCTTCCACTTAGAAGAGTCTAGAATGGAGGTAGCCATGATAGCAGTTAACTTTGCTACTATGAAGCGCAATGAACGTCTTAGAGCTTCTATTTTGAGTAGCACAGCGAAGCAGTATATGGTTGCAAAGAAGGCACCTTGGGATAAGAGCCTGTTTTTAAGGCTGGTAAAGTTTGGTAGCGGTGGTGTTCCATCAGAAATGATATTAGAGAAACTTCTAGCAATAGTCAACAGTGAAAAACAGAGAATTACCAATGTTGCACGAATGAAGGCTATGGAGGATTGACTAAAGCCTGTGTTTTCAGTAGTTGACCATAGGCCTGACCTGGGTCCTAGCTCATTTCCAGCTAGGCCTGCCAAAAGAGGAGGAAGCAGAGGAGATAAGGATTTTCGTCAGTGCGTACTCTGCCAACTGGGTTACTCAACATACATGAGAAGACTGGATTGTTTTGTAATCTTGAACTGTCCGTGTATGGAGGACATACAGATGCATTCGAAATGGATGATTTGGGACATGGTACGAAAACGAGACACGGATATATTATGAAATGTTCAATGTGATGCATGATGCTGCTGGGAGAGATGTTCCCATGGAACAAGTACTATTTGTTATGGCATGTACGGCATTAGACCCAACGGTGGATACAACTACAAGTTTATTAGAACTAATACGGCGAGAACTCCATAAAGTGTTTGGGGAATTGATAACTGCATGCGATGGTTATCTGAAAATGGTTGGAAATTAGATAGTAATTAAAGTGGATGACTAGAGGGAAGAATGTTTAGTACTAATCTTGCACCCACTTAATAACACTTTTATAATACATAACAATCAACATATATATTACAAGACATAATTAGGTTAATATACATTATTTTTCAATACATCATTTTAGTTGTTTAGTCATTGATTCAAAATATTATACTATAATTTAAAACCATTTACTCGTATAATTTTAGTTTATTATTCGAACTTATATTGCTATTTAATATATGTTAGCTTAAAGTTTTAGTCTAAATGTTAGTTATAATAAAATAAAAATATTAATAAAAAAAAGGAAAAGAATTACTCATTTTGAGCAGCACACGACAATCCACTGTGAATTCAATTGAGGTGCAACTGAAGCGCATAAATTTCTTTGTAGTAGTCTCTGTGGGGCGCGAGGTGCGCAGCACATCCTGGAGTTTGAAGGGGTGTGTGAATTACCCCCAAGTTGTCAGTGGATATTACACATACGACATGTGTTGCGCTTTAGGTTTTGATGTTGATGTTGATGGAGCACTGGCCCAGTTGGCGAGTGGGTCAACGTAGAGCGCCATTGACAAACAATTTGGCTGATGCATTTGGACAAACCCCTGTCCATTTTCATGGCTTGTTTATCGCAGCGGTTTGGCACGTGTTGAGCTCAGCAGCTCTGAACCATTTATATATGTGTGGGTTTTTTTTTTAATTTGTTTAAAAGGACACGTACAGGACGCATGCCAAGTGGCGACTCTTTACAATTACAACGCCCAGTGAAATGTCGCCGTGCTGTCATCAGTGATATTTAATTAGGCCTAATTGTAGTAGTTGGCCAACCGACAAATGTCATGACAATGAGCTAACAGTGAAAAGTTTGCGTACACTCAGAAAAAATAGCATATAGACAATGTACATAGTTCAGGTGCAAAAAGGCATTATTTTTATGGTCTCAGCCTATTTGGCAATGGGTAAAAAAGGTTATAAAATTGTGAAAAGTATGTAACAGACAAGAAAGCATATACGACCCTATGAAGTACATATTCTTGATGAACAGCCGAGTCGATCTAGCTAAGTCCGTCTGAATGATCAAGTAATAACATAATAATATTTAATCATTTAGAATATCAGTTCTCGTTTGCCATTCGCATATCGAGTTTATTCCATTTTATCAAAAATTTGCATTTTCTTGAATTCGAAAGATTTAGAAAGATAAATTAAATCAAACCAAAAATGAAAGAAAAATCACATAATATTGACCATGAGTACAAATTTGAATTGAACTGGGGAAACACGGCAGAAAATTGAATTTTCATATTTACCAAGCTATTTTCATATAGAAAATATATTTTGTATTAAACACAAATATTATTTTTGTCTTTAGGAAGAATTTGTTCAAATTTTTTCAGTGTATGCGTTTGCATACCTTACTTTTCTGGCCATTAAATTTTGTTTTTGGCCTGTCATAAAGTGTCGTCAGTTTTCTGTGGAATTCCTTAGCTAATTCCATTAGAGTTTCGTCCCTAATATTTAACATTATTTTTCGGCTGATAATGGCATTGCGTACTTAGCCATCTAGTGTCATAAGCATTCATCTTCATAAGTCAGTTGACCAGCCCAGCCAAAAACAAAATAAAATTGTTGTTGCCTTTTTATGACTGGTAGTTTTGCTTGTGGCACAGACACGCAACAGTTCTTATTTTTCATTTGTTCTTTCTTTCGATGAGGAATGTGAGGAATGACAGGCAACTGTCAAATGAGTGGCATTCGGGCGTTTGGCCTATGGATTATGACCTGGCATTAACATGAAAGCCAAGCCACCAGCCAAGTAACATAACACTAGCTCAATAAGAGAAATGGGCATGTCAACAGGTCACTTCAAAGTAAGGAGAGCCACACAGAGGGCTAAATAATTGTAGCTTGGCCGACTGACATTTAATGCGGGCCATTATTTAGTTAATCATATAGAATTTATAAGCTTTAAGTTATCTATTAATGAATGTTTGAACTATGCAGTATTTAACTAATTAGTTAAATACGTTATAAATGCAAATGAGTGTGAATTTAAAGACACACAACCAAAGGATGATTTAGGCTTAACACATTCGTGTTTTGCGAAAGAAAAGCAAATACAATGACGAAATCGGTCAAAAATGAGAGCAAACAAAGTATACAGCAGCTGAGTCATAAGTGAATAAAGAATCAGCAGATAACAAGTGGGAGCTGTGCTGTCGGGCATAAGCGACTGCAGAATACCCTAATGCCAGTGGAACACCAGCTGACAACAGCTTTTCAATTTGCAAGCTCCAACTCTAAAACTAAGGGGATAGGTTTGAAAGTTTTGTGGGGATTGAATTGAACTTGGAGGGCTGAATTGTCCATAGAATATATATTCTAAGTCTTAAGAGTATAGCTTCAAGGTAATGTATATCTTCGAGGGAATCAAGCAAAGGCCACCCAAAACCGGTATACTCTGCTACCCCTTGTATTAGAAAATTAAAATTCACCTACTTATGTGCAAAAGATCAGTTGGTAGATTTGTGCTAAATACTCCCACCCTTTGCAACACATTGTTTCACATGAGTCTCATAAACCAATGCTAATTACACCCAAAGAGACATTCAACTTTATTTACTTGAAGGTTATGCCTATCACGTATACGACACATGGCACACACTGACAACGAACTAACTGCAGCTGTTGGCATTTGATGAAAACAGATGTAAATTGTGCTGTTCTCAAGTGCTCAAATAATATTTGATTCCACGCCACAAAAATACAAAGTGCAACACATAAACGAGGATGCCAATGAAATGTCCAAATGTAAAATGAAAATGTGTGCCAAGTAAACAAAATGACAAAGAAACAATGGCAACAAAAATAAATAATAATTAAGTGCCAATATGATGGTCGAGTCAAAGAGATGCCCTCTAACTAAAGATAGGTCCAAAATGTACTAGTTGAAAGGGTTTCGAAAGTTATGGAATTTGTATTAGGTATGAGTTATGAACCTGATATGATATCATCAAAGAAAAATGTAACAAAGCTGAGTAATATCCTAAAAGATACTTTGCACTGCTGCCGGTTTTTCAAATGTAAATTGACGCTGCCGAAATGCTATTAAAAATGTATTTATGTATTGTAGATACAATTTGGAATAGCAACTTTTACAGGGTAACGAAATAGCTACTTAAGTAGCTACTAAACCCAGCGAACGCAACAAAAAAACGTTACTAATAATTGAAATTCCAAATCGAATCAGCAACAGGCGAAAAGTCAAGAAACAGTCTCAAAATGCTGATAGAGAACATCTGCTCGCTGCCAAAACAATATACAATAAAAAATCATGCATTTATAATTTCAAAAATCTATCTATATTTAATTTTATCTTTTTTATATGCCAATACGATGCGTGCCCAGCAATCGAATTGGTTTTTCAATGTTTTTTGGTATTTCATATTATTTCGTTTGGTTTTACAATGAGCAGCATTGTTGAACTCCAGCTGTCAAAATGTTTCTGTCAATATAAGCTGCAACACGTGTTTGTTACGCTCCACTCTTAGATTTTTCTCTCTCTCTCTCTCTCTCTCTCTCACTCTCTCTCAAAAATAAGCATGTTCGCGAGATTCTCTTAAAAAGCCTTTTTTCAGTTGCGATGATGCAATGCTTAACTTGTTTTATACTCGTCGCTTGGCTAATTTAGGGAAAAATTCAGTAAAAAAAACATGATCTAATGTTTATGGCGAATTCTGTGTCAAAAGAAAATAAGTGAACAAAAACTTTACATATCTGTGAGAGCTAACAATTTGAGATTAGATATATTCTAGCCTTTCAGTTTTGTGGATAATATATTGTACATTAATTAATCTTTTTTCCAGCATTCGTAGCTACGTTTTCCATGTACTTTCAATGCGCAATTGTATTTTTTTTCTGTAAACACATGCATTTTATTAGTTTGATTTAATGAGGAAATCAAGAATCACTCAAGCAGAGCATTTTACAAAAATATACATATTCATCAAAGAAGTAAGTGTTAAGTATAAATTTGTTGAATTCTACATTTCTTTCTGTTAACTGACCAAAAATAATTAGATATGCCACCTAGAATACACCCTACAATCAACAGGTGTGCACACTTATTTGACTTCCCTTGTCTGTGTGTACACACCGTAATCGGAATAATATCTCTGTTTCACTTATTTACAATTCAAAGTGTTATTTCTCAACTATTATGTTGACTTAAATAATACTTTGTGTCTGGTTGCTCTGACCGAGCGTTTACCAGGCTTATCAGTGTGTAATGTGTGTGTGTGTGTTTACTTTTGTGGGGCAGTGTGTGCCGATAGCTGTATTAAGCTACTGTAGCGCACCCTCAATCAACACATTAGACATCTGCTCCGGGCAGTCATCTACTACTAAACTACTTTTTCATGCATACGCTTTGGCATGTGTATGTCTGCTACTTTTTTTTATTGCCTACGTTTTTTTTCTTCTTTTTTTTTTGTCTAGCCGCCGTCTGTTTGCCTAAATGTGCGGGGGCAGCACTTGAGCTTTGTCGGTATTGCTCTCCCTATCTCTCTGCACTGTCTGTTGTCTGCTTGTACATAAGTATGTGTGTGCTCGCTTGCTTGCTCTCATTAGCCCATATTATGTTAATGTGTTTGAATGAGAGGCGTCGACGTCGACGTCGGCGTCGATATTGTTGGCATTTTGGCATTCAAAACAGATCACACACACACACACACACACACACACACACACACGCGGACACATTACGGAGTACTTTTCTTTGTATGTGTGTGTGTGTGTGTTCGTTTTTGCTTTCATTGTTGCCGGATTTTTGTCGAGAAAAATGGAGAATTATTAAGTTTTTGCACACGCTTAATTACGTCATTGTTGCAGCTTTTCTTTTATTCTTTATGGTGCGTGTGTGTGAATAAAGTTGCTTTTGTTTGAGTTGCTTTCAAAAATTATTTTAAAAAGTAGTTACTTTTTTATCAGTGCAAATGAATGTTCAGGCTCAAGTTCATTTTATTCTGTAACTTAAGTTGCAATATTTATACAAATTTGATTTTTTCAATTATATATTTTTTACAATTCAAACTTTTTTTTTATATATATATTTATTTTAATATTTAGAATGCAATAGCATTATTCATTGCGCTTTATTTATAAAGTCATCTTAAGAGTGGTGTTTTCTTAAGCATCAAGTTGCCAATTTCCTACAAATGCTTCTTCAAGATGTCCTTAAGGTCCCCATACTTTTCCTAAAGTGAATCGATTTTTGCTGCTTAAATTAAAGCCCCTATTTACTCTTGTCATATTGTCGTTATTATGAATTTGATTTTGTAATTCTTCTGACAGTAACAAGCTCATTTATCATTCTGTAAGCGAGTCATTTACTCTTGAGAAACCGAGTTTTCTGTTTTCCTTTTTCCTGTTTCCTGTTGTAGAGCACTTGATGAGCTTCTAATTTGCTTGGTTTCTCAATCAACGATTGCAATTTGTTTTTGTTTTTTTAGTTAGACATTATCGCAAGCACATGCAAATAAATGCCATTAAATGTCAATCGCACATATATCCATAAGACAGCTCCACTGTGTTCTATGTCCTATGTCCCGTGTCCTGTGTTTCATGTCCTGTGCGCTTTTTCCTCACCCAGTAGTCAGAGCATAAAATGGCAAACACAATTGCTCGACTAATAAAGGCGCCTTGTTGGCCAATCCCGCACATTGTCAGCAACAGCAGCACACACACAAAGAAAAACACACATGAAATTACACACATAAAAACCCAAGGCGGAAAAGCAAAATTGAAACTAACCCAACCCAAGTAAAAATAGCGTGCGACGTCGCGTCGCGTCAAATAATTGACTAACTGAGTGACTGACTAACCGACCGACTGTCAGACGGACAGACTGACTACTGTTGTCTTGGGTCGGCAGGCGACTTGACACGCCCACAACATTTATGTGTGTGCCTTAGTGATGGAAACGTGACAAGTTTGTTCGACTCGATTCTAGAGAGGTAAAAATACAGAGCTGTTTTCCCATTCTTCGATTAGATTAAATACCCTTGCAGCGAGCAGTTCACCTGCCTTTATATATAAGACAATTTCCTACAATTTAGTTTCGTTATTACTTTTATATGCCTATAAACCTAAATGAGTTGCAAATCGTTGCTTGACTTATTGAGTTGCTCTAAAAGCGAACACGACACAAGCACGCACGTTCTTCGTGCCTAAATCGTGTCACGTGTGCAACATTAGTTGGTCTTATCGCTTTTGGACGCGCCCAACTCTCGTCGGCCAAAAACAGTTTGTTTGTCTGTTTGTTTTTTAGTTGTAATTAAAACCAAGTTAATGTATATAAGCCAAAGATTAAAAAGTTTGCCAGCAACTACTTAAAGCTTAAAGAGGGTGTTAAGGAGAGGTGTGTAAATGTCGGACAGGAAGACGAGAATGTCAGGCAGAATATCTGGCACAGTATGAGGCAGGCAGGCGCAACAGGGAGGAGTCTAGTGATGCCAGTCTGCTTGCCTGCACTTTTTGTGCTGTGCTCTTCTTCCTCTTGCCAGTTGCCATTAGGCGCGACATGTTCTGACAGCTGCCGCCCTTGGTGACCGAACACAGCCACCTTCCCCCCTTCCCCCACAAACGCCGTCCATCCGATTCTTTTATCTAATATAATTTCTAATTTATTTTCTCCTCTTGGCTTTTCCAGCTGCGCTGCACTGCATGTGGCCGTTAGAAATTGCGCCTGCAAGTTTTATGAATGAGTCGACGTCGTCGAGCTTCGGGTCACAGGATCAGGCGACGGGGTAGCAGCAGAAGCAGCAGCAGCAGCATAGTTAACTCTGCCACATTCGCTCTAGCAACCGCATTGAAATGGCCTTCAGCTATGCATGCCTCGTGCTGCAGCGCGTCGTTGTGCCGGCTGTGCTGGTCCTGGGTAAGTTAAACCAATAAATGTATAAAACAACCAATCCTTATCCATATCTTTTGCAGCTTCGCTGATGCGTCCGGTGGGCATCTCGTTTGTGTACATGCTCATGTTCTTCTTGTCACCGTTCATACCACTGGCGACACGACGTACTTTCAAGGGCTCTGTCACCGCCTTCTTTCTCATCCTGGTCGCCCTGAGCGCCTTCGTCCTGCTCGGCCACATTGCATTGCAGGTGCTCGCAGTTAGCATCACACTGCCCATTTACGATTGCTCCTTTAGCGAGCAGTTGCTGCGACACATTGGCTTCATCAGTTTCCTTAATCTGAAGTAAGTGAAATGCTCGATTTAGCTTAAATCAGGCTTTAATTGTTTTTAACTCTCTTTTGACAGACCCCTGGCCATTGCAGAGTGGCTAACGCCCGAGGTTTTGGTCTTTGCCACCTCGCTGGGCTCATATCTCAGCGTGAAGAAATTGGCAACACAGACCATCAGCGCTGAGCAGCTGGAGAATGGGGATCTGCCAGAATCTCAATCGGAGCACGCGGTCAGCCAGCAGGCGGGCAGCGATGCCAACGGTGCCGATGTGCAACAGGCAACGGCAACAACGCCGTTGCAACAACAACAACAACAGCTGCGCAAACGCGTCTCCATGATAAGCCAGCACATACACTTTGAGGGATTGATTAAGATATGTAAGTAAATTGAGTGCAACAAATGCTGCATTAAAAGCGAAGATTAGACTTAGATATATTGTTTTCTGGTAACAATGTTCATTTTATAGTTTACACCAAATTTAATCTGTAGAATCTCTTTAATCCTACACTAGCATCCTTAAACATATAAGTATTCTGTAACTGTAGAATATCTAGAAAATATTTAAAAAAAAACAGAACATAAGTAGAAAAAAATGATTAGTAATCTATTAGCGTATTTTGCACCGCTTGGGATTACGGAACCCATAGAAGAAGATTGTCAGATATTGTTCAACACATGTTATTTTCTATGCTTCAATAGGACTAAGCAGACTTCAAGCCAGTAGCACAAAACTCATTTAATTGCAAACCGTGTTTTGTGATGTTAACTAATCCTTAAATTCTTTTTCTCGTTTCGCAGCTCCGCTTTTCTGTTTGGCCACATTGTTCTTTGCGGCCGCACTGCGTCCATCGGTGCCGGGTGGCTTTTATTTTCTCATATTTCTGCTGGCGGGGACCTACTGGGCAACCTGCCAGACCCTGCAACGGTGCGTGGCAACACTCTACCTAAAGCTAGCTAACCCTCCTCTATACCAGATGCAATCAAATCAATTTCACACCACATTATGTATTTGTTCTCTTGTTTTTAGTGGCTTTGCTCTGCTGTTGCGTTGCGTTATGGTCGTCCTTGTGCTGCATTCGCTCTGCATTGTTTCCTATCAGACGCCCTGGATGCAGGATCATCTCAATCACACCAGCCTGACGGCACGGTAAGTCCAAGGTCTACACGGGCACATCAAACACTGTCTGCTCTAATCCATCGCTCTATATATATCTAGTTTGATTGGTCTGGAGCCACTCATTGAGTCCACTTGCTCGCGGGATATACGCGTCCTGCTCTACAATAATACTTTGACCCTGGACTCGTATCTGAATCCATTTGCTGTCTTTTTTGCCTATTTTGCCATGGCGCTGACCACAAAACATCTCATCAAGCCCAGGGTAAGTTTGGAGCACGCAGTTTCCCTCTACACTTTTCTATCTGGTTTGCATACCAATGCAGCGGGTAGTTCAGTTTTTGTCACGGATTGTTTAACATATTGAAGAACACATTTCCAATCTCAAAATTTGTGTATACTCGTATATATTTTTTATTGGAGCAACGAGTCTGTCTGTTTGTACTCAAAATAACTATTGATAAACTCTTTTGTATGCATTTCTTGATCAAGCTCGCTATATTTAAATATAAAATCCATTATCTACTATATCACATAAATAATAAGTTGATATTGCAAACGTTTTAATCTTCGGTCATTTCGAAGTTATGTTATCTTTTCTGATTCGTGTTTAAGTTTTTGAAGCAACTAACATTGGATATATTGAAAAACTATTTCTATCTGATTTTCCTCTCGCTCTTTTCCCTTTCGGCTGCTCGCTTTGTGCATTGGAAAATTGCTGAATTTGATAAACTAACACAAAACTTTAACTTACAACTTTTACGCATGCAAACAAAACCACACTCTTGTCACTAACTGAACTAAACCATAAAAAAAAAACAACAACTTGCCGCTTGTCACATTCTGTTGCACGATGCAGCTGGAGCCTAAGCCTGCCACCGCTTTTGGACAGCAGCTTGAGTGCAACAGCGGCAGCGGCAGCAACACAGCTAACAGCAAAATCAACCGACAGCTATCGCTGCTCACGTCACAAGCAACACGAAGCGGCGGCGGTAGCAGGGAAAGCTCTGCTTCCGGCGGAGGCGCCACCACCACAACAAGTCGCACACAGCGTTTGAGTGTAAGCTGCAGAGTGTGCATCTCTCTGTGTGTGTGTATGTGCATGTGAGTGTGAGTGTGTGAGTGGCAGGAAGCGTGTAAATAGTTGCCTAGATTGAAAAAGTGTTGAATGAGCAGCAGCAGACACAGCCTGACACTGTTTATTTTGTTAGTAAAAGAAAAAACTCTAAAAACCGCCAAACCAAATTAGATCTGGCACTAAATAATTAGTTCTGTATGTGTGTGTGAGTGTGTGTGACTTGGGTAAATAAATCTGGATATATCTTGTGCTACGGTTGAACTAACTAGTTACTTGGGTTGTACTAACTTTGCTTGGATTTGCGTTAAAACTTTTCAAAACAAACAATTCGATACGTTTTCACTTGTGCGAAAGTTAACTTTCTTCTTGGCTGAACTCTACGGATTTTTCAGCTTTTAATTTTTTTTTTTTTTTATATATATATAACAGTTATATTTTAAACATTAATCAATCTATTTAAAGGCTATAAAACATTGATTTGGAACAGAATGAATAATAGCAGTGAATTACAATCTATAACATAAACATAGAACAGGTTTTAGCAGTTAATAAATAACATCAAATATTACATTTGAGGCACATTAATTTAACGCCCTACAGTCCAGAGGTCGCTGGTGTGGTTCAACCTCCTGCGAGTTGTATTTGACCCAAGTGTGCAGGCCAAAGGGTTGACGTGGTTGTGCAAACGGTCATTATACCGACTTGTATGTCTGTTGATTTGTTGACTGACTGTCGGAAATGCAAAGTCGTTGTGCAGAGTTCTGTTGCACACATATGGTGGAGCACCAGAGATGTCTCTGAGCACCTTGTTCTGCAAAACTTGAATTTGATTAATCCAGGATTTTGCGGCTGTGCCCCAGAATGGAATTCCATATGTCCATGTAGGCATGATGATGCTCCTGTATACCAGCAGCTTGTTGCTCAAGCTGAGTTTGCTTGATGTTTTCAGCAACCAGTTGAGTTTCGTTTTTTTGGATCTTTTGGTCTTTTTATCTGTCTTTTTTAACTTTTGTTTACAAGTATTATTATTGTTTTTTTCGGAAATCGATTTCCATTCGCAGAACGTTCAAAGTTATCGATAAAATAAAATAAAATAAAATTACATTTGAAATTTGCATTGCCAGACGGAATGACAATTTATAGAAAAAAGTGTTGCATATTTTGTGGTGCTTTTTTTTCAACGTTGTACGGAATGACAATTTATAGAAAAAAGTGTTGCATATTTTGTGGTACTTTCTTCAACGTACTCATTGAAGTAATTCCCAAATGGTTCTGGCTTCGAGCAGGGCTATACGGGTCTATCTTTTTGTATTTTTATCTGTCTTTTTTTAACTTTTGTTTACAAGTATTATTATTGTTTATGTTTACTTTTGTTATTTACATTTGTTTTTTTTTATATTTGTTGATGTTTTTTCTTTCTATTATTGGGAATGGTAAATAAAGCTTCTCAGTTATAATGTCGCTCCTCGGCATTTCCGGGGTCAGCTGATTATAGATTTGTATCTTTTTATCTATTTTTTTCAACTTTTGTTTACAAGTATTATTATTGTTTATGTTTACTTTTGTTATTTACATTTTTTTTTATATTTGTTGCCAGATACATAAAGGGATAACACCTCATCAAAGATAATAGGCTGATATTTGCAACAAAAATATTGATTTGAAAATGCGAAAATTTAAGCATCGGTCATTTATACATTTGAATTGAAAGTGAGATAAAAATGATTGTTTCTACGCCAAAATACTTCAAAAACAATTTAATTTACCAGTAAATGAGTTACTTACTTAAGAAATAGAAGAGCTCTGACTTATATACCTCATTTCAGTATTTAAAATTAGGAGTGCAGATTTCCACACACCATTCTAGAATTAACTCATATATGCATAGTAGGCAAATAAAGATACTGCTGTTCATTGGTGCTCGCCTTCTGTTGCCTTACAGATCAGCTTTTGAATGGAATTAGAAATGCCCTCTTATAATGAAAATATATTCTATTGAAGCGACAAGCAACAAAACCTAAGCATAATTTATTCTAAATCTCTTTTCAATTAATTCTTTATTGATTTTATTTTTAACATTTAATTTTTAATATAATCAAATTTTGGAAAAATTTGGTTCCTTTTAAGGACATTTAAATAGGATGCCAAAGCGAATTGAATTTCGCGTCGGTTAAAATTTCGAAGTGATTCCAAATCTTTTCAAAATTGGTTTTCAGTTGCGTTCCAGTTGATTAAGTTTATCACTTTACAAAAAGTTAAAATTTTCCAAAACATACTAAAATATGAAGCGAAAGTTTGAAGTAGTCTTTAAAAATGAATACTAATTAATATTCAACTAAATGGATACTTATTTACTTAAATTACTTAACCTACGGTACTTACAAGCTTTGCCTGCGTTTAATCTGAATAAAACTCTACTTTCCCCCTAAACTTCCGCTAAATGTTCTTTAGTTAATGACTAATTTTTAAGCAGCTTGTTATATATATTTTCTGTATCTTTTTTTTTGTTCTGTGCGGTTTGTTCTTTTTATTATTATTTTTGTTTCTTTTATTTGTTGTGTTGTTTTGTTTTTCTCGATTTTTTTTTACGCTCTATCTATTTTATTACTTCTTCTGCTTTAGGTTTCTTTGCGCCGTGAACAGCGTGCAACGTTAAATGAACCGACTGAGACGACGCCTGTACGTAAACTAACTCCACTATTCGCCCCACTAAGAAGTAGCCCCCCTTTTCCCCCCTAAAAATAATAAAACGAACTAACCAATTGTTGATAATCACTAGTTTAGCTAGCTATAAAAACATCTCTCTATCTATCCCTCTCTCGCTCTCTATCTCTATCTCTCTCTCGCTCTCGCTCTGTCTCTCTAGCTGCATTAGTTATTTAAGTATCTTATAATTGTTTTGTTCTCTTGTTGATGTAAATTTGTAATTTGTCTAACCATCGATCGCTACTAATAATCGCTTTCTTTAGTCAAAATTTGTTCAGTTATATATCTACATATATATATATATATATATATATATTTAAATTTATCATATCTCTTAACGCTAACAATATTTAAACGACGTAAGTGAGCTGGTGTGTGTGTGTGTATGTTTGTTGTTTGTGACATTTGGGTCGTCTGTAAATATATAGCTAAAAATATCCACTTAGTTTCTATACCCTGAACCAATTAAAAATGGGTGAAAAGGGTGCAATGGTCTTGTGCAAATTAAAGTAACCGGCAGAAGGAAGTATCTCCACATATATAAATAGTATATACAGTATATTCTTAATAAGGATCAACAGTCGAGATTCACAGTAGCCATGTCCGTCCGCCCAACCGTCAGTTAGAGATTATAGTCTCTGAGCTAGAGACTTCACATTTGGAACATAAGTTCCCGAACACCCCCCTAAAGATCAAGTTTATTTTATTATCAATATCGATACATATCGTTTTACGATAGCAATAAAAATCACTATTTTAAAGGCAGAGACTTACAAAAAACACTCACTGGCTTAGTTTTTGTCTACTCTTCATCGCCTGGGCCTGCCATAATTAATGAGTCCTGCTTACATTTGAGTGTGCAAAACTAGAATAGATGTTATCAGCTGGGTTTAGGGTGTATCGGAGTCGAGCTCACTAGACTACAGTATTCTTACTTGTTTATTTTTTGTTGTGGTTAGTAACATTAACAACCGTAGCCTGCCATAACACTTTGTAGTCTGCGCCCTTCCCCTCTCTCTGTCTCTCTCACTCTCTCTATCTTTCTTTGTTTATGTGTTGAATATTTGAGTACATTTATCATTTGGTTATCGGATATATAAATCTTTTGTCTGGCATTTCTATAGCTGGTGCGTCAGAGCACACGTAAAGCGCGAACACTACAAGCCCTGGAGTCGAGTGGTGCAGCACCACAGCCGGCATGTGGGTCGCATGGCAATGATATACAGCTGGACTCGATGGATCGTCGCTCGGAGCAGGAGAACAATACCACATCGATACTCGATCAAATCTCGTATGGATTTGTCAGCGTCGGTGGTTTCATCTATCAAAACAGCTATATATTCACCAATATTCTGATGATGGTACGTGTGACATACTTTAGAGATTGTATAAATAATATTTCTACCTATATTTCTATTCAGGCCTGGTCTATAGTCTATCATAGCTGGTTAACATTTGTGCTGCTGCTGTGGGCCAATGTCCTGTGGATGATACCCAATCAGCGCAAGGCAATGATGCGCTCCAGTCCCTTCATCGTGATCTATGCGGAGTTGCTGCTTGTGGCCCAATATATCTATGGCATGGATCTGAACAACGATGAGCTACCGACAAAGGTCTCAGTAAGTCCCCTTTCCCCGCCAAAGTGACTCAAACGAGTTGTGATATACTAAACGTATACCCTTTAATTGTGCACTTTCAGACGGCGGGTATTAATCTGCAACAGATTGGATTTGAGCGACCCATTGAGAATCAGATGCGTCCTTGTGTACCGCTGATAGTTAAGACCGCATTTGTGCTCATGTTCTGGGTGACATCGCGACAATTCTTCAAGGAGAAGCGCGATAGGCGCAGGAATAGCACATTGGCTGATATTATAGCGCCGCTGCAGATAACTGTTGGATCAGCGGGATCGACCTACCTCATCAACGATGGCAAGAAGACATCAAAGTTCCTAAAGAAAGCGGGCGATGTCATCAAGAATCTATTGGTGCGCCTCTGGATCTGGCTGCTGGTTTTGGTCATCTTTTTGTGTGCCATCACTGGCGAGTATATGACGGGTTTTCGCATCTGCTATATGGCATTGTTCCTATTCTTCTTGCTCGTCTTTCAATCATCGTCCAAAGCGTGGGTCAAGATCATGTACGGCTTCTGGCTGTTCCTCATCTTCTATGCCATGTCCATATTGATCTTGATCTATACATATCAATTTGATAAGTTTGACACCTACTGGAAGGACTATCTCAATGTGTCCCAAACGCTGTAAGTTCTTTTTGCAACCAGATATCTTCGATTCTTTTCAAATTTTCCTGTTTTGCAGTCAAGCTGATATTGGCCTGAAGCGATATAAGACTAAGGATCTGTTCCTGCACCTGGTATCGCCGACAATTATTGTCATACTGACTGTCATCCAGGTGCACTATTTCCACAAGCGTTTCATTGCCTCACTGCAACAGCAGCCAACGGCTGGCGGCCAACAGCAGCGATCCAATCCGGACACAAACGCCTTGGAACCGGCGCCATCGAAGCGTCGTGGTAGTGCCAGCTCCTTGCGCCGCTCGGTTGGACCCACAGCCGAGGCGACCGCTGCTGGTGGTACCAGCACCGATTTTGAGACTTCAGTGCGTGATTTGGTGCGCATCTCATTCCGCAAGATTAAGAACAAATCCGAGTACATCTTCAAGCGATTCAAGACCGTCTTTTGGCGCTTCCTCGAGCTGCACATCATGAAGGCCGTCTACATCGCCGCCTTCGTCTGCAGCGTCAGCGAAGTTTGTGTCCTGCATATTGTCTTTGTCGGCTTCTGTGTGCTGGGCGCCACATCGCGTAAAGCTGTCCAAGTGGTCATCAGTCGTCTGATCAGCTTCATTGTCACCATCATTGTGCTGTCCAAGATGATATATCAGATTGAGTATTTGGATCACACACAATACAACGTCATGTGTGTGAGTAATCGCATAATTATCCTCCATCTAAAATTCTACCTGACCTAATTTCTGTAATTTTCTTTGATCTCAGTCGGATAATCGCACTGCGAATAATGCCGAGTGGATTGGTTTGAACAAGGCAAACAAACTTGAGGGCGGCTTAATGAGTCTGCTGCGGACCTATATTATCTATATGGTTATAGTCACCATGCATGCGGTCATCTCGCTGAGACAGCTCCAGATGCGCATCAAAATCGGCGAGAATAGCGCCACACAACAGAAGCTGCTCTTCCAGAATATAACGCGTGCCGATGCTGAAAAGGATTTGGTGGGACTCGTCAAATATCTGCTCAACTTTGGCTTTTATAAATTTGGCATTGAGATCTCGCTGATTGCACTTGTCTCGACGATAACCTATCGTCAGGATATTGTCGCAGTGGCCTACGCCTTGTGGCTGGTCGTCCTGCTGCTGCTCAAGCGTTCGCAGTGTGCCAAAATGTGGGGAATTTTCCAGGCCTTCTTCGCCGTCTCCATACTGCTGCAGTATATTGTGCTGGTCGGTCTGCCGCCCAGCTGGTGCATGGGTATGTCTATTTTTTATATAATTACTAGTTACTAGTACCATATTTATAATAATCCAATCTTTTATATTGCAGTTTATCCTTGGGATGACGACGCCTTTGGCGAGAGCATTCAACGATGGACAATGCTGCCGGGCAGCTTGCATTTCAATCACGTGCCCAAGCTAATCTTTGACTTTATTGTGTTGATCATTTTGAATCGACAGAAGAGCATTTTTGTGATTGAACAGCGTTATGCGACCGCCGATGATTATCCCGGAGGCAGCAATCGCAGTGTGATTGCGGACATTGCGCAACTGGGACGAGTGCCCTTTGATAATCCCACTCATGATTTCTGCTCCTATATACGCAACTATTCGGATATATTGAAGAATGGTGTACTCTGTGGCTTCTACTGGTTCACGCTGGCTGTCGTCTTTTTGGCCGGCACGAATATAGCGGATCTGCTAGCGCTGGGCTATCTAATTGGCGCATTTATATTCCTGTGGCAGGGCTCCGATTTTTATTTGCGACCCATTACAACAATCATCAGTCGCTGGAAATGGCTATTGGCCTTCAATGTCACAAATATTCTGATTAAGACGAGCTTTCAAATGGCTGGTTGTTTGTTTATGACACCGTTGACAACCCATTGCTGTTGGCTGGTCCATATGCTGGGCATTACCTGTACCAGCAATGTGCTCAAGGAACAGCTGCAACTGAGCGAGGAAGCAGATCTTCACGTGGGTCCCGACGAGTGCCCCAAAATCACCCATCAAATTGTGCTGCTCTGGGATGCAATTTGTTTTGCGTTTATCATCTTTCAGTTGCGCATCTTTAAGTCGCATTACTTCTGTCACATCATTACGGACACCAAGGCCAACAATATACTTGCCTCCAGGTAAGCCAAATATATATTTCAATATATAATATTATTAATTAATGCCTTTTGCAGGGGTGCGGACATCATTGAGACACTGCGCCAGAAGCAAATTGCCCATCGTCATGACCACGAGAAGCAGGTGCTGCACAAGATCAAGCGGAAAATGGAACGCATACGTGCCACACAGCAGAAGATGCTGCGTCCATTGGACAAACAGACCCATTTCGATGGTAAGTTGGCCTTTGGCACTGATTGGCATGTGCTTCAAATTTGGTGGTCGGGTTTTGGCGCTTATTTTTTGGCCAATTTTTATCGCGTTGCAATTTTCCAAATTGTTTTTGTATTTTGTAAATTGGAAATTGTCGTCTCGTGAATCGCGCGCGCTGTGTTTGTTTGTTTGTTTTGTGTCTGTTCCTCACTAATCCTAAATGACAACAACAACAACAAAAAGGAGAACGCACACCCTTGGAACAAAGTTTGGCTGGGGCAGCACCGTTGGCGCAGCAGAGCAGCTTCGTATCGTGTCAAGGCTCCAGCTACCAGACACCCGATGGTCCCAGCTCCAAGAGCAGCTCCTCCTCCGCCAACTCGTCGCCGGCCCGCGCCTCTTTGCTGTCGAGCAGCAGCGCCGAGAGCGTTGATAGCGCCGATGCTGCTGTCATCATTGAGCCCGAGATTAATATTATGTTATGCGATGATGCCGTGGACTATGCGGATGTGCAATCCATGAGCGATGAGCAAGCGGACCAGCAAACAACTGTTAAAGCTCCAAAGCAACCCGATGCCATAACCACAACAGCTGTAAGTGCTGAGCAGAGAGTTGAGCGCGTGTCGAGTGTTTCTTTCTATCAAGAAAAACAGGCTTTACTTATGTTAATTTGTTCAATGTAATTTCTATATCATTTATTGAGTATATATAAATACACGGTTCGTGTCACGAAAGAAAAGCACGACCCGCGCACAACTCGAGAGCAGCTGAGCGTGTAAAAATCATCACAACTCAACTTGCAACTTGAATTCTTGTGAAGCCCACAACGCCTAGCACCGAGGCGCTTTCAGTGCTGCTCACCGAGGGATTTTTGGAACCGAAACGCATCTCACTGGGCCTGGCGCCATCCGAGCAGAGTGCTCAGGCCCCAATGCATAGTTTGATGCCACCTATGGTGGCATATGCAAATGCTGTCGCCTCTAGTGCCGGCAGCTCGGTGAATCTGACGCCCAACTTGCGGCGTCAGCATCGCCGACAGTCTTCCACAACAGCCGCCGTCTCCTGGAACGAAACGGTCTCCATCAAGCGATCACCCCTGAAGGAACAACCACATGTGGTATAAATATAATTAAATATATAAATCAAAATTCGATAAAAGAAAATGTTGTCTTGTCTCGTTGGCCGTCAAGTCGTCGGAACATGAGGAGCTGGTCACAATGCGTCAAAAGTCGCTGCATCGCCGCCATCAGAGCATGGGAAATGCTAGCTACTCGCTGGACGAGGCACACACAACGCGACTACGTCGCACCAGCACCCTAACCGGTGCCAGAGATGAGGCAGCTTTGCTGGCGGCACAGCGTCCGCATAGCTGGGGACCTGTCGGTACGGCCTACTATATGGAGTCGCTGATGTGCGCCTTCTATGAGCCCGCACTGCTGCATGGACCATGTATTGGATGAATCTTATTACCCCTTACTCATATATATTTCTTATCTTTTAATACTGAAACATTGTATAAAGATTTTATTTAATGTGCGTGCCCCAAAATAAAAACTCAATTGAGGTCGTGTGTAGCAGGCCTCAAGAAAGAAACGAGAACTTTCTCGCCACAAAAAAAAAAAGAAACAACTTATGTAAATAACACTTTTCTAGTGGTTTTTCATTTGCATTGATTTATAGAATCGATGCTCAAAGCGTTTGACAGACTTGTGCGCACTTCTACAAGTGTAATATATATATTAACTCTAATTTTAATGAATATGTCTCTTTTTATACGGTTAAGACTCAACTTTCTTCTTCTCTGTGTGCTGCCCGATTCGATTACAATTCTGCTGCTCAATTAATAAGCTTTTCGTTTTTTTTTATGCTACAGTGCGCTTCTGAAAAACATTTGCTTACAAAATACATTCAAATTTACTTTTTACTAACTGAATTTGCAAATTTTGCGAGATATGCTTGAGGGTAAAACACTTACCTATAAACAGATACTAAAGTAAACTAAAATCCACTCAAAATTCGGCCAGCCGATGAGTATTTTATATATTTATTATACTCGTATTATAATTTAAGTGCTATACTTGTTTATTTTATTATTTAACTTTTTCTTTTGTTTTTTTTTTAACATGTGTGTGTGTTTTTTTTATAGAACATGGTTATCCATTTCCTGCACCAACAGTACGCAGAAGGAAGGAAACTAAATTGCATCCACATGGTAAAGTTTTATTTATTTCGTTTGTTGTGCTTGATTTGGTATTATCATTAATAATCATAATCATCTAGTATATAACAATGATCGCTATAGATCGCCAGCAACATCATGCCGATATTGTATTGCCTTGTATATAATCTTTTAGCAGTACTCTATATATGAATACTATATACTCTATATACATATATATAAACATAAGCTGCATGCAATGTTGCTCTCTAAGCTGCAGTTTTGTGTGCGTTGCTCTCTCGCTCTCGCTCTGTAAAATATTTAATAATCATTCTTAAACCATTCTTGAACTATATCTATATAAACTCTAAATGTTGTTTCTAGTTGGTATAATTATTATATGCAAAATAACTAATAATTATTTGGTATTTCTTTCAAAAAAGCTACACGCGCCGGCGATTATTATATGTTTGAGGATATGGATGATAAGTTCGAGCTGGATCTAATCCACGATGAGATTGATTTTCTGGAAGAGGAGAATATTACTGAGAGTGAAATGAAAATGCAGCGACGCAAAACGCTATACGATGTAAGTGAATTCAAATTGGATCTCTTTTTCTTTCAATTTGGGAATGTAACATAATATTTAAATCTTATTGGAGATATGCCTATGCATGTACTAAATATATATATGGATATATTTATATATATATGCATTTATATATATGCCCATAATCTCTTGTAAATTCCGTCAAACAAACACACACAAAACAAAGGTTTGGAAGGATCTGAATGACGCCGAGTATCGTCGACATTTCTATATGCGTGAACGTTCCTATGCCTCCGAGCCGGGTTCACGTATCGCCCTCAAACTGGATGCGGAAAAGGATATGATGGCTGAGCGCCATGAGGATCGTGCAATTTCTCGTGTTGTGTTCGATGACGATGCTGACCGTGATGATGATGATGACGATGATGATACCATTGAGTGCGATGTTGGCGTGCGCACGTCGACGCTCTCCGAGCCCCTCGATTTTGGGAGACGTAGTCAGACGCTGCTAGAGACCCAATCGCCCCCACCATATCCACCGGGGCAAGATGCAGTTGTGAGTGTGCAGCAAAAAACAAAAACCAAAACTTCTTTAATTGGCGCACCCGTTCAACGTTTTACATATATATTAATATATATATTACAATAATATTCGATCACGAGTTTTTCAAGCGCTGCAAACAACCAACAAACAACTGCAAGTTGGCGCACACACTTCTCTCTCAATATAAAAGTTAAAAACTGTACAATTACCATATCTATTATATGTTAATGTATCTTTTGTATATATACTATATCTTGGCTTAATTTCGTTTTTTTTGCGTCTCGATGTTGTTGATTATCACAAGAAAGGTTTCTACTTTTAAACTAATCTTCCGCTTGGCAATTCTCTTTGATCCGTCTACAGAAATCGAAAGATGCGCCCACCGATCTGTTTCCCTCGACCAGCAAGGGCATCTCCAGGGAACGGGATGCGGCCACCTTTAGCAGTCCTAAGCCCGTCAAGGATGTCACCGATTTGCCAACAACCACTTCAGCAGCAGCAGCATTGTCGACAGCAGCACCACGGGAGGCCACCTCCAAGGAGACCTCGGATAGTAAATCGAAAATGGAGGTGGATAGCGGCGATGTGACGGCCAAGGATTCGGATGAGGATTTCGATACGAATCCCATCATACGACTGTTGGAGGGCTTCTTGGTCACTTTGACCATACGCCTGAATCGATTCTCGCGCAATTATCGCTTTGTCAATCGCATTTTGGCGGGCGAGAAGAAAACTCTTAAGGTAAGCCGTCAAATGGAGGGTCTGCTGTAAGCTCAAAAACTAGTAGTTGCAGAAATTAAAATGTTGTCTAGAGACTGGAAGAGATTTGAAGGCATTTCTTGTAGTTTTTCTTATACATATACTTATAATTATACTATTAACTCCACTTATATTAAAGAATATAAGAGTCTCAACCTTTTTACTTATACTCTATCTTATACTTATACTTTTACTTATACTTATTCTTTATAGCAGTCATTAATGCCTTACCTATACTTTATCTTATACTTATGCTTATACTTTTAACTCTACTTATACTATCAGCATCACTTATACTAGAACAGTTTAAACCGCTTGATTTATACATCTTCTTGCATTTAATCTTTAATCTACTGTTAACTACACTTTTGCTACAGCTTAGACCAGTCTTATTTATACTTAATCGAATACTTATGATTATACTTATGTTCACACCACACCTGTATTGATACACCTTCCTTATATCATCTATCTACTTTGTTCCCAGGAATCCAGTTCGCTGAATCGTTTGGGCCTGTCAAGCGCTGCGGCCATGTTCCATTTTCTCAAATCGAATCTCGAGAGGTATTTAGTGGGCGTTACTCCCCACGGAGTGTGCGCCGCTTGCGTTAATCTACCCTATAACTATTTCAAATGTTAACTCTTTTTTTTTTGATTTTTTTTCTCAAATTTTATTTTTGGAGACTGAAAACGTTCGTTCTTAGAATAGCGAACGTTTCTTTGAATTTTGATATGATATCATTTTGCGTTTTGTTCAAGTTTGTGTTGAATTTATGAAAAAAAAAAAAAAATTGATATCGTTTTATTTTTCTCTTCTTATTTTTATTTGCATATGTTTATCTTTTGTGTTATGTGTGTTTGAAACTGTGTACCTGCCTTCCACAACAATATCGAATACCAAACCAAATCAAAATCAAAAACAACAAAAAAAATTAAAACTCACCTCACCTGCATCACCTGTTGCGTTTTCGTGTGCATTAATTTTCCGAATAGTGATGAAAACGGTGGCCAGCCCGTTTCATCATCCACACCGCGTCGCTCACAGTTGGCTGCCACCACAACAACAACAACAACACTACCAACAACAACATCAGCTTCAACAACAACAGACAATCTCACAATTGAACACTTCAGCACACCACTTAACACAAATACAACAACCACACCGCTCACACCGCCAGAACCACATGTACAACCACCAGCAGCAAGTACTCCACACGTTGTCGAAGATATCATCGCAATACCAGTAGATACCGTTGATGCAGCAATCTCTAGGTAACAAATCCAACATCACCCACACCACCAACCCCTCTCCCACATTTCCACATCCTTTTCACTCCCCCTTAAAAATAAAAGCAGTTGAAGTAATGCTTTCTAAATACCCAGTATCAGATATTGCAATCCAATTTTGAAATCCTGTTTTTTTTACATGAAAATGTATTTATTTTGTTTTTGATTATTGGGAATATCCAGTATGTTCTAAACTATATTTCAAACAAAGAGTTTTTTGTGTTTGTTTTTTTTCACAAAAATCATTTACTTATTTTTTAATAGATCCGCAATAACTATTTTATCTGTGTACTGGGTATTAGCTAGTCGGTGCCTACTCGACGGTTGTATCGTTAGCTGCTTATAATAAAATTGTTGATTGTTCCAAGTACTATATCATTGCGCAATTCCAGTATTTTCTAACTAGAAATATCTTTAAAAAAAAGTATTTACATGTCAAAAAGTATTATCATCAGCAAGACACATCGCTTTGATTTACTTAAAAAAAAATGATATTAGTTCTCAAAGGATTTTATGGTTTCAACCGAAAGAAAAAATAATTTTAATTTTGATATTCGAGTTACAAAAAATGCAAAACTTTACTAATTTCTATTTTCTTACATTTATCTGCGCGCATTGTTTGCTCATCTGAAATTTTTGTGTTTATAGAAAACAATCAATCAGTTCATCGCCGCCGAACAAAGGGTAAGTAAAAATCTTCAACATAACTATATAAGCATCATTATTAAAGCGATAACGATAACGATAACGATATTAAGTAAACAAAAAACTGTCAACTAACAGCCAAACACATACACACACACACACACACACACACAAGCACACACACAGTATTCTATATGCGTGTGTGTGTCTCTCTTAAGACTCTCTCTCTCTCTCTCTTATACGAAAACAACTCTTATACTTGAGCAATAGATTTTGCTAATATTACTTCTACAATGTGAAATCAACTCTTTAATTTAACTGTGCATTTTCATACACAACACACTTCTACACATACACATACATATATCCATATGAACATTCACACATATTGAATAAAGCCGCAAATCGGATTGCGGCCTGCCTGAGATACGCATTAAAGCGCCATCTATTGAGCGCAGCGGGCAGACGCCCCACACCCCAATCGCCCATCATCAACATCAACATCAACAACAACAACATCAACAACAACCGCATCATCAGCAGCAGGCGAGCATCGGTTCGGGCTCGCTCAGCAAGCACTGGTCCTACGAGCACGTGGACAGGTATTGACCACGCCTCCCCGCCTGCTTCACTCCCCCCTCAATTAATCATCATACATAATAAATAATCACGAAAATATACCAGTTGCAAGAACTCGTAGTGCAGTTGCTGTTGTTGCTGTTGTTCTCTCGGCCCAAGACACGGGACTGACTCATCGTAACTCTCTCAATCTCTCTTTCTATATATCTAACTCTATCTCTATTACTCTAGAAGCATGGGCGGGTTCAGCAGAGTAATTTTGTTTTGGGCAATTTGAAGATACTGATATATATTCATCAAATAAAACCACACCTCATACTTCCTACTCAACTGAATCCGCTCCTTTAGCCAAACCTAATTAAACCTTAATCAATCTATATATATCTCTCTCTCTCTCTCTCTCTCTCTCTGTCTCTGTATCTGTCTCTGTGTCTCTGCATTTAACTGTGGCTGTGTTTTAAACTAATTTATTTGCATCTGCTTTAATTTATAAGTCCATGCCACTCTTTGTGCGTTATTTGCTAGTATGTATGTATGTACTGTTATTGTTCGGCTTCCCTTCAACCACATCCCTTTGTTCCTGCTCCCAACTTATGAGTTGTGATCTTAAGTTTCCAACTCATTCCGCACCTAACCCAACACGCATGTAGACAAGCGTTGCATGCAGCGCACAGGTTCCACCAACTAAATCTAAAGAGCACCAGGCATGCCCAATCCTGTCCTGAATTTAGATTTACCTACCCCTTTTTAAGTACCTCAATCTAATCATTTTTTGTGAATATTTGCAGTGCTGGCGATTTCAATTTGGAGGAGGAGAACTTTGCCCAGCGGGATCATCATATTATTGTTGAGGTGCTCATCTCCTCCTGGTATGCACTGTTGGCCAACACGGATCTCATCTGCTACATTGTCGTCTTCATCAATCAGGTGACTTTATCATCTCGATTCCCATCTAAAAATAATGCTCATACTTTGCACGTTTCTTTTCAGGTGGTTAATGCCAGCGTTATCTCTTTACCGCTGCCCATTATGGTGTTCCTTTGGGGCACATTGTCGCTGCCACGTCCAACAAAAACGTTTTGGGTCACTCTGATTGCCTACACACAGGCCATTGTTCTGATCAAGTGCATCTTTCAATTCAAATTGATTTGGGCCAACTATCAAAACTTGGCCCATCAGCCACTAAGGCCGGCCAAAATATTTGGTGTCGAGATGAAAACGCATTATGCTGTCTACGATTTGATATTGCTATTGGTGCTATTTCTGCATCGCTATCTGCTCAAGTCGCAGGGCCTTTGGAAGTCCGGCTACAAGGATACGGATCAACAGTTTGCGAAGCCAACGACCAGCATGTAAGCATAAAAGGATTTCTGATTTTCGAATGTCTAATGAAATCTTTGCCCATATAGCGATGATCGAGAGGATAGCGATAACATGTCGCAGCCGGACTCACGACAACTAAACGAGGATGCTACCCAGAAGCAGAGCCTGCAGGTTAGCCAGGTCTCGCTCCCTGGCTCCCCGGAGTACAGCAAGTCAGCCATCAATCAATTGGAGTAAGCAATCAACTCTAATATTTAAATAATAACAAATAATAATCTTATATATTTTATCTTTTTGCAGACGCACCAAGTACACTTCGTCGTTGCACAAGTTCTTCTTTAGCCTGGTGCACAAATCGCGTCTGGCCACCGATGTCTACGCATTGATGTTCCTCTGTGACTTCATCAACTTCTTTGTGCTGCTCTTTGGCTTCACAGCATTTGGCGTGAGTACTGTAGTAATATGCTTCAATTGTTGTCATATATATCAACCATTTTAATCTGCTCTGACAGACTCAACAAACTGAAAGCGATGGCGGCGTCCAAACCTATTTGGCCGAGAATAAGGTGCCAGTGCCGTTCCTCATTATGTTGCTGGTGCAGTTCCTGCTGATTGTCATCGATCGTGCGCTTTATTTGCGCAAAGCGCTCGTCAACAAAATCTTTTTCCATTTCTTTTCGGTGATTGGCATACATATTTGGATGTTCTTTGTAGTGCCAGCGGTGACGGAGCGTTCATTTAATTCACTCGCACCCCCAATAATATTCTATGTGATCAAGTGCTTCTATATGCTGTTGAGTTCATATCAAATCAAATCGGGCTATCCCAAGCGCATTCTCGGTAACTTCTTCACCAAGGGCTTCTCGATGGTTAATATGATCGCCTTCAAAGTCTATATGCAAATACCTTTCCTGTACGAGCTGCGCACCATACTCGATTGGGTGTGCATCGATAGCACAATGACAATCTTTGATTGGCTCAAAATGGAGGACATCTTCTCAAACATTTATCTCATACGCTGTACACGACAATCGGAAACGGATTTCCCAGCAATGCGTGCCCAGAAGAAGGCTTCCCTTTCAAAGTTGATAATGGGTGGAACTATTGTGCTATTGATTGTGATTTGCATTTGGGGACCGCTTTGTTTGTTTGCTTTGGGCAATGCTGTGGGCACTTCGAATGTGCCCCATCAGGTTTCAGTTTCGATACGCATTGGACCCTACGATCCCATCTATACGACAAACAACTATGACAGCATTTTTCCGATCAGCACCGAAATGTACAACCAGATGACAAATACGTTTATCAAGAACAAAACGGCACTCACATTTATAGCTGGCTACGATGCAACCGATGTGGCTGCCGTCAGATTGGCCGGGAATTCGCCATCACTGTGGAATATAGCACCACCGGACAAGCAACGTTTGACCAACGATTTGCGTAACAGTAAGTTCAACCACAGCATTATTTCTTATGTATAATTTTGAATGTATTTTAACTTAACCTGCCATAGACAACACGCTAATTGCTCGCTTCTCGTACTCGTTGACCCGGGATGCGCCCGCAAAGGGTCTCAAGGAGAATGTGGGCGATGAGCACATAATAAATTTAGACTCATCGTTTGAGGGACGTGCAGCGCTCATCAGCATGCTAACCGAGTCGTATGACCAGCCGCAAACAGGCAATGACACCGGCAGTAATAATGGCACCACTGCAAATACCACAACCACCAACAGTGCAAATGTGTCCAGTGAGGTGGTTGTGGTGCTGCCGCACATGATACCCAAGTTCATCAAGGTGCTGAATTTGGGTGATGCATTCGTGGTGTCTGCATTGACTGGCAAGGAGCAGGAGTATCGACCGCTTGTCATTAAAATGCATCGCGATAATACCACAAATGGCCTGTGGTGGGAGATACGCGACTTTTGCTATGATAACTTTTACAATTCGACGCTTAAGGACTTGCCCTACAGTGATTGCAGTTCGGGCATTGTGATGTACACGTTTAACGACAAGAAATTCCCATCGACTTTCAGCTTCTTAACAGCTGGCGGGTATGTAAAAATTGAATGACTATCCTTAATCTGTATCTGATTGAATCAATATCTAATATCTTCAGCATCATTGGTCTATATACGACATTTGTGTTATTGGCCTCGCGTTTCATGAAATCGTTCATTGGTGGCCAAAATCGCAAAATCATGTTTGAGGATTTGCCCTATGTGGATAGAGTGCTGCAATTGTGCCTGGATATTTACCTGGTGAGTGCTGCTCAAGCTTTGTCATTTGAAAAGAGATGCTTAACCATTTGTTTTTTAGGTGCGTGAGGCCCTGGAATTCGCTCTAGAGGAGGATCTGTTCGCCAAGCTGCTCTTCCTGTATCGTTCGCCAGAAACATTGATTAAATGGACGCGACCCAAAGAGGAGTATTTGGATGATGATGGTGACACTGACTCGATACCAAGTCGCATGAGTGTGCGACGAAACGAGCAGCTGCAGCAACAACAGCAGCAACATCAATATCAACAGCAGCAACAACAATAACATAGGTCTAATCTAAATGTTTGAGTTAATTAGAGTTTCGTGTACGTATTTCCTTTTTAAGTACGTATGTCTTGCGTTAACGTAGGTTTCATAGTCATTTTTTTTAAATTTATACAGCAATTAGTTAGTAAAAAGAACAGAAACACAAGGAAAATCAATACCCAAATACACACATCACCCGAATACTCACTTACAATTAATTACAGTAGGTATGTAGTTAAATTTTGTCAAGTACTGCCGTGTGTAAACAAAAAAAAAAAAAAGCCACAAAAATAATGTGTAAAAGCTAATGAAATTGTACACCAACTAATGAGTTAGTTAGTGGATCGAATACAATACCTAAATATGCCTAATGTATAGGAATTGTAATTAACGAAAAGCTACAGCCTAATGTCTAATTAAGCGAAAAGTGTTGCTGTTTGTTAATTAACGAGTTAAATATCTAAACGAAACATTAGAGAATCTGCATAAGTTAGTAACTAAGTCATATATACGCATGTATGTATAAATTATATTATTAAAATAATAATAATAATAATAATAATGAGAACTCATATTCAGGGATTTTTAGCATTTTACAAACAACCTAATTGTAAATCAAATAATTAAACCATGTGTGAAGAATTCAACTTATTTGTGTAAGTTAAACCATAAAACGAAAACAACAATAAATGTTTTATAAATACATATATATATATATATATATATATATATATATATATATATATAGTATATGAAATATATAAATGTAACTCGTGTCGTGTGCGCAAGCTTCAAATTACATAACAATATTTTCTACGTAAATACTTATGTTGCCTTAGAAAAAACAAAAAGCGAAAATAACAACAAAATTGATATTATGTATTGTATATGTTGAAAAGATTGTTATAGACTAAACTATTGTACTATATAAAGCGTTGAATTTATTTCTAGGCATATCATATATAACATATTTTTGTATTTCATATGCAGATATCATTTGCTTACATGTTAAACATCAATCTCATATCAAAATGCTAGAATTGAAAAGAAAGGCTTCGAACGCGTTTTGCTTCACTAGCTACCATCATTAGCTATGCCAGCATGCTAAATACATTTATGTGTCTCAAATGGGCAATCTCCAATTAGCATTAGATTAAACAAACACAAACACATACACGCCAACTAAAATTTTACATGCTATTTTATACATATTTAAACGAATTAATAAACGTAATAAACTGAAAATAAACTAAACTAATTTTTGTACCAAGCAACGAAAATGAAAAACTAAAGTAAAACGAACTATTATAAATAAATGTACCTACTTATAATAATTAACATTTTAATTAGCTAACAAAAATTAAAAATATTTGATATAAAAACAAATACAGAAACAACATTTATTATAATAAATTATGGATTTTATTTTGAAAATTTCGCAGCGATTCGAAACAGCAGAAACAATTAATTTTTGCTTGTTCGCAAATTTCTACATTTATTTGAATTAGAAAATACTGTAATGTTGAATTATATAAAGAAGTTATATTATAAATTCATAACAAGAGCTGATAAAGGAGAAGAAGCAGTTGTCTTTCCAGCAGCCCAAGAGAGCGTGGCTGAGATCTTCGGAGAGATCGAAAATCAAAATCTCGTTGAAAGCTAATCAAACGAATTGTGCTATTAAAATTAGAACACGTAAAAACTATGCTTAAATTCTTTTAATATGCACACATCGTGTATTCGTTTGATTATTAATAAATATTGTTGCAAATAGGTTGTAGTGTGTTAAAAAAAGGTTGAAGTGATGAATGAATGAAATGATGGTTGTTGCGATGAAAGAGAAGCTACGCTGAGAACTAAGAGAAACTATTCTGTTGTTGCTGCTGCCGGTGAGTGAATTTTTAATATGTATTATTGTTTTCTTTTATATTAATTTTCGCAAGCAATCACCTTTCATGTTGAATAATAACATCTATAAGTTTGTTAATATTTTAAGCAATAGTTCTGCATCAAAATTCAAATTACGAATTGGATTAGCCCAACTTTTCCGTGAAACGGCATAGCGGACGAATTTCTCTCGAACTCTTTTTTCTCAATAGTTTAATCACATTTAGTACACATACTATTACTAAGATACAAATTTAATAAGTAAGCAAATTATAAAAAGCTCCGAGGCCGACAATTGAATTGGTTTTAGGTGATGCGCGTTGAGCAGTTGCGATAATGCGTAAATTTATAATCACTGCTGTCGACGCTTTTGGCCCTCTCGTTGCAGTGGTGCTGGCGACCGAGTTTCACTGCTGGATACACTTCCTCCCACTCGGACTCGCTGCGACTGAGCACGCCCCGCCTGCGTGGTGTGGTAAAGGTGCTCTCCTGTTGCTGTGCATTATTTCGCAGGGCGATAACAGTGCTCGTTGTGGAGCCGGCAGAGGCGGCGGCGGGAGGCAAAGGATTGTTCAGCATTTGTGTAACGCTCTTGGATAGCCGCATGGATTGGATCCGATTGTAGCCACTGCCTGTAGGCTTATAACGCTCCAGTTTGAGTGTGAGGCGTGCCATCTTATTGCTCATCCACTCGGGTGCTCGCATGCTGCCTCCGTCGACAAACGTTGGAATTGCTGTAAACAGAGCGAGGAACTCAGACGTTGCTTTTATAGCCAACGAGCGAGGTGGTTGTGACATAAGCACGACGGGGCATTGGCATTTAATCGATACGCTTGCATAAAGGCGAGGTTAAGGCCTTTTGGACAAGAGTCGCAACCTCGATAATTGCAGGGGTTTCCACCCAACGTAATGCTGGTACTGACCTATTAACTAAGCGTGTAACAATTTTTTTGTTGCTTGCAACAAGGTTTATATATACAGTGTCTCACAGCTTATTTCCGACAGTGTCTAACAAACAATTTCAATTGCCTGCCATAAACAAATTATCCAATATTTTTAAAATATTCCAAAGACCAATGGCAGGTACATATATGACCCCCATAAACTGGGGTTTCCCCACCTGCTAGGTCGGGTTATGTAAAAAAGTACCTGAATTTGTGGTCACAACTTGTTTCCAACAGTGGCATTATGGACACCTGGGTGCCATAAAACCCGGATTTTTTACGTCAGATAGATTATTTTCGGTA
Organism: Drosophila basisetae; assembly: GCA_035041595.1. Taxonomy (NCBI): domain Eukaryota; kingdom Metazoa; phylum Arthropoda; class Insecta; order Diptera; family Drosophilidae; genus Drosophila; species Drosophila basisetae. Next base: position 4,912,871 of record JAWNLB010000123.1, on the reverse strand, counting down.
TAAATAGGACAATCCTTAGTAGTCAGTTTAGTTATATCCTGCATCTCGGGTGCAACCAGCCAACAAGGACTATGGGCAAACGGACTACCGGAATCTCATCCTGGAACACTTCAAGATCGGATATTCACATCGCCAAATAGCTGAAATGATAAATCTAAGCACCACAACTGTATTCAACATCATTCGGCGCTTCGTCGACGAAAATCGGATACTGGACAAGGGCAGAAAGGCACCAAACAAGATTTTCACCGAACAGGAGGAGCGGAGGTTCATCAGAAAAATAAGGGCAAATCCCAAGCTATCGGCTCCAAAACTGGCTCAACAGGTGTAGGATGAAATGGGGAAAAAGTGCAGTGTGGAAACTGTGCGCCGGGTACTGCGCAACCATGACTTTAATGCCCGAGTACCACGGAAGAAGCCCTTTATAAGCGCAAAAAAAAGGGACTAGGATGACGTTCATCAAAACCCACTTGGACAAGGATTTGGAGTTCTGGAACACATTCATATTGGATGAGTGGAGCAAAATCTGTCCAGAAACAACCCGGAAGCTGGTATCTTCCATGAAAAATAGGTTAAGGGAAGTTATTAAGGCTAAAGGATATCATACTAAGTATTAACATCCTTATTTAAGTTTTTATACGCCTAATATGTTACTTATCTAAGACTGCCTAAAATAAGATTTGACATGTATTTTGGATAAGTTTTAAGTTTTTGACTAATTTTAATTAATTACTTATTATTTTAATAAAAACTAAAGTTTATTTTTTAAACGTCATATAGCATGAAACAAATTGACATTTAAACATTTTGCGTTTGTTTCTTTGTTTAAACTTTATAGCACTTTAAAATTTTTGCTAGACACTGTCGGAAATAAGCTGTAAGACACTGTATATAACATTTAATTAACAACTAGAGGGACAAATAAAATTGTTCACTTTTATAATAGAATAAGCTACAAATTCGAGCTACTTTGGATTATATTCGTTTCTGTTTTGTGTATACAAAACCTACGATATATATATATACTTATATATATATATATACTTCTTTGTTTTAGGATACTTTGCAATTCTCGTCGTGCAAGTGGTCGCCATCGAGCTGGACATCATCCTCGGTGGTGGAAAAGATGCCGCCTTGCAACACTTTATTGACAGCAGCCCGAGCCAAATAGCCCGTTGTCTCCGAATAGGGCAGCGAGTAGAAGACAGTCAAGTCCTGTGGCTGCTGATCCCCTGACTTAGATGGCTGCTGCTTCTGTACATTATTATCCTTGCAGTACATGGCAAAAGCCTCGGCAATTATGCCATCCAAATCGAGAGCCTGCTTAAAGTGTAGCTCGGGATTGCTGAAAATACAGATGGAATATATTATTAAGAGTATGTAGGATATATAGGAAAAGGATATGCCCTACCGATTCAATATGGTGGCCACAATGCAGAGCAGTTCAACGGTTATTTGACGCCTCTCTGGATGATTAATGCACATTAGCGTCTCCTCTACTAGCAAATTGAATGTCAATTCGCCGCGACTCATGCTCGTCAACGTGGGCGTGGCAGGCAGATGGTGTCCCTGCGTCGAGATGCCCTGCGGCGTGCGTTGCAATATCCCCCAGATCTTGTTATAAAAGTGCTTGGGCACGCGGCACAGACAGCCCTCCAGCTTGCGACGCTGCAGCGTTGTGAGTCTATAAATTCAAAACCAGAGATCATTAATATAATTGAAATACATTTGGCATTATTTTAGTTGCACTTACTTTTCGTCCAGCGCCCACTCGCTGACAGTGAGCACCTTCTGCAGTAGAATGCGCACCTGGAACGGCGACAGATTGTCCACGTCGATGCTCTGTTGTCCAGAGATTTGCAAGTATATGCGCATGGCCTCGAGCACCCAGCCAATGCGTATTTTCAATATGCCACGGAACATGGACGGATTGGTTGCGATGAGCCGGCCACAATATAGAACCACTTCCTGCTGCAGCACCGCCTGGATGACATCGTACGGCTGGACGCTGGTATACATGACATTCTGGATCTCAGCCGGGGTCATTGGCTTATCGAACACAGTCTCCTTTTGGCCAATAATGCCAACGGTCAGCTCCTTGCCATTGACCAGCACAGTGGTGATAAACGGACTGATCGAATCCACAATGTGATGCAGTAGCGAGGAACAATAGCGCACAGCGCGCCAATAGCGAAGCGACCCGGCTCGATGATAGAGCTGCGTCAAAGCCGTGCTCACATTCAGGCCATTCACCTCAAAGTGTGAGCCCTCGCGATTAAGTAGAATGCCCCACAACTGGCACAGGCAATAGATGGACTCGGTGCTGCGCAGCGCATGGATAATGTCCGGCGTCGGTTTGCTATCAAAGTGCTGCAAAGTAAAGAGAGATACAGTAGATTAATCTTTGATAATAATAATAAACAATTCAATTGTTTAACTCACCGCCACGGAGACCTTCTCCTCGACATAGGTCAATGCCTTGGGCACATCAGTTAGCGATTGATAGCCAATGTATTCGTGATTGATCTGGGAGAATGCGTTCTCATTGTCCGTTAGATCACTTTGGTTCATAAAATCCAAATGTTCGATGCAAGAGCTGCTGATGAGATTCTGCAATCGGCCAATGCGCACCTTCATGCCATCGCAGTAGCCCTTCTTCAGCATGGCCAGCAAATCGAGCATCTCCTTGAACTGGGGATCACGCATATGCTCCTCGCGTATCAGCAGACAAACGGTGGGTCTGCCCGACAGACGCCAGTATTTGCCAACGAATTGCAGCTCTGTCTTGATATCGTCAATAAGCAGCGCCATATCGCGATACAAATAAAAGTCGGAGACCTCAAATATCAGCGGATAGCAGAGCACGGTCATGCCACAGATGCGATAAACTTTGCTGGTGCCCAGTGAACCAACTGGACGCGATGGTCGACCTGACAGCCCCACCTTGCTGTTAACGCCCAAATGCTGATAGACTTTGATGAGCTCCGTGGAGCTCCAGATTTGCACGGGTTCCACCTGAAATGAGGTTTATTAATAATAAGTCAGTGGGAAATGGAACTGCCCAAAGTTGTACCTCATGCGGTGTCTGGGTTTGAATGCCATAAGTGGCCATCATAGCCTGCAGTCGCATCGATTCGGCAATCAGCACAATTTGCACCACCAAATCAGTGGCGGTACCCTGTAAGGATGCGCATAGAAAACGGATTAGTAAGAATACATACTATACAATCGATTGCCGTTAAGCAGTTAGATAATGTATTGAGCCAATTCTTTACATGAGGGAGTAAAAAATTGTACTAGCCAAATGCCAAAATGCAAACAACAATTAGCAAAACACTAAAAACATTTGGTGGGAGATGCTGACAGAGAGAGAGAGGAATAGAAAGAGAGAAAGGTAAGTGGGGAAAATGTGGAGCAAACAGGACATCAGGTGTGGGTGTGGAGGAGTGTTGGGAATTCATGTTTTACACATGCCAGACACAAATAATTGTGGAGAGAATTCTGGTAACGAAATGGACATAAATACAAATTACTTAATAGCTAGTTTTAGCAAATTCAATTTATACATTTAGTTCAGGCAGCTTTTAGTAGTTGTGTTTTTAGTATTTTGAGTGTATAAGTAATATTAATTTGAAAATTTGCAAAAATTCTTATTGTTTCCATTTTGAACTGCCAATTTATGCCGCCTAAAACAAAGCATATGAAATTCTTAACCCAGGAACACGGAGAATTTAACCACAAATTACCTTTTCGGAATCCAAAATTAGCGGTACGCGTGGTTTCTGTTCTTTTCGGGTGTTATTGGTGTTTTTTTATTAGTAGAAAAATAAATATATTTACATTTAAAAAAGGTACTTAATTAGTAAGAAAATTATATTATTCAAATTTGGTTTTCTTTTTTTTTTTTTTTTGAATTGCGCGGACTGTTTTTTGTAGTTTTCTTGAAGCGCTGTTTTCTCAAAGAAAATACATTTAGAAAAAAATAAATTAACTGAACCAACAATTAATTGCTTGCTTGTGTTTTTGGTTAGCTACAATCGGTTAAGGAACAACAAGCCAAACTGGAACTACTATGAAGAAGAAGATAGAATCGAGCAAGAGCCCAAGATCTGGGTGATCCATTACTTACAGTGCCCGGCTTAGCCTATGTTTATATAGAGCGTGTGTAGGAACAAATTATGCAGTTGGTTTTTTTTTTTTTGGCAAGAAACAGTACCGAAAAGAGTAGAGAAAAAAACTGTTGGTTTAGATACACGAATAAATAAGCAGGAATAGTTTGCTTTTTGCTATATACAAAATAAACAATAAACACAGCCTTAGTATAAATTATTAAAAATATTGTTGTTTTTTTTTTGTTTGCAACTGAAAAGTAAGTGTTTTGTGCGTATGTGTGTTTGTGTGAATATGTGTGTAATATGTGTGTAATTGTGTGTGTGAGTACATCTCAGCAGGAATCGCGAGAATTGATTAATTTTTTTTTATTAGAACTACGCTTTACAAAAAATTCTATACACCCACGTCTAAAATACAATTAATTTACTTTAGCATGCCAATTGCCTGAAAAGGGAAGGATATTCTTAAGGCGTTTTTCTTACTGAATAAATGATATACAGCTAAATTCAAAGTTTCAAGACGTGCGAACTATCTAGCCTAAAAATCTATACAGATAAAAATATTGGAAAAATCTTCAAAGTTTTCGGGCTTTTTCATTTTTTGAGTTTCGCTATAAATTCCTGCTGAAATGGATCGTACTATATATATAGAAACTTAGTATCGATCAATCTTTGTGTGTGTTGCGAAATAATAAAAGATTTGCATTTGAAATTGTCGTCTAATGTGCAAAAAAAATCTATGAAATACAAATAAGCATTTTTTGTATACAAAAAAGGAGTAATTTGAACAATATATCATATAAAATCTATATCGATCATATTGAGTGCAATTAAATTGTGTATTTGAATATCGGTTACTTACTTTGTGTTTATCATCGAAAGCTTTACCCTGTTTATAATTTGGGATTCCAACCGATATAAAGAGGTTTTTTGATTTAATTTTTATTTTTGTTTTGGTGTTTATGTTTTTATGTGGGTGTTGTTTGTGGGTATATATAGTTTGATTTTGTTTTGAGGGTTTTGAAGCGGTAGTAGTGTAGTAGTTATTGTTGGATATACGTTGGTAGTAGAGAAGGGACAAAATATATATTGATGAGTAGTAGTAAATATCGAAAGCCAATTCAAATCACTTAACCCATATATATATATATATATATATATGTATTATGTATATATATATATATATATATATATATAAGAGAGAGAGAGAGATATATGGATATATGTATACTTATGTATTTAGAAAAGAAAACTAAAGAAACATAACAATTACATCGAATACCAATTAGACAGCGAAACGCAGAAGAAAAACACACACAGCAGCGGACAAAGCTGAGCCAATCCATCTGGGATATGTAATGTCCCCGCCCCTAACCAATCGAAATAAGTCCACCCCGCTCCGCCAACAACTCACCTGAAAGGCCGAATAGCGACCGGCACGGCGTGGTCGATTATAACTTGGCAGATAGCGTCTAATGGGATCCAGTTCGTTGATGTGCAACAGTCCAGCGGTCAGCAGCTGGGCAATGATGAAGAATGACTGTCCCCATAGGAACAGCGATTGCGACGGCGCTCGCATATAGGAGCCATCGCCATCGGGTGCATAGTACATGGTGACCACAGGATCACCATTCGCATCCGTGTGCAGACAGCGACGCAAATCGTTTTGGAACTCTTCGATCTGTTCGTTGTTATTCTTGAAGACGCCATCGATGATCATTGTTATGAAGAACAACGGCCATTCGCATTCCAGACCCTCGAACTCTTTCAGCTCACCGGGCTGATAATAGCGTCGCGTCTTGTCCTCTGTCTTGCTCAGGAAACCATCACGCGTGAATCGCTTGAAGCCCATTTTACTGCGCAGCCGATTGACCACGTTCTGTTTGGTCTGCTCCACCAAGCGATCCTCATGCGAGGCGAACGCTGGAAAAGAGAGCGTGAGCAGCAGGGAAGCATCCACGCCCTACAAGCGATGACAGTATGTATATCTGATAGGATTGACATATATTTTGAAATTTACTCACCTTGGAGCTGGATTCACGTGGCAGCATGGTTTCAAAGATGCTGCGATTGCGATTGTGCGCATCAATGTCAACATAGACAACACTCCACGAGGCGCCCTTCTCGCCAAACAAATTGCAGCCGTTAATGGCCTCTAGCGCCGACTTGGCCATGCCTAAAACAATGATTAACAACATGAGTAGTAACAACAATGGATGATAACTTAATTAAGACAATGCTTGCCTATGGAGGACGCGTGTATCTCTGGTGTGCCATTGTTGTACTTGGAGCCGCGCTCCCACATGCCAAAATCGGGTGTGCGATAGGCGCGCTCCACATAGTAGACCAGATTCTGAACAAAGGCAACCTCGTCGTGGGTATAAATTATTTGCAAGCCCGACGTGATCATCTGCACTAGAAACAGCAGATACAACGACACCTGTACATATGCGAAACATGTGTTTGTAATTAATTTACCAGATGGGAAAAACAGACTTTTGAACTCACGCAGTCAATTTGCAGATGATTGTAGAACTCATCCGGATAGATCTTTTCACCCGTGTGCAACTGAAATTTGCTGTGCAATGCATGCGTGTTGGATTGTCGCTGCTTGAAGAGCTCGACGCGATCTGCCTGCTTCACCCAGCACTCCAAAATGCCACGCATGCATTTGACGGTGCTCTGGCCGAGCTCATAGGACTTGCCGCGATCATCATCGATACGTCTGTAGGCCTGATACAAACTCCATACGGCTGCAGCACAATATACACTGTCACGCACCGAACCCACCACCTGATCGGTGCTCATCACCGGAAACAGGCCAGTGATGGGACTCTGGTAGCGCAGCAGCTGGCGTTTAACTGCGACAAGGGGGGTTTAAAAACGATTAATGTTGAGGATTTATATTTAATTGAGAATTAGTATGCATTTATTTTATGCATACATTTTTATCAATTTTAAATTTGGTTTTAATTTAGTTTTGGACATAATGTAGTAAATTTTTACCACACATTTACAATTTTACTTTGTGTTGAAAAAAGTATCTGATTTATACAAAAAATATTTCTAATTAGTATCGAAACGAGCGCACCTAATATACCCACCCGCAAGTGCAGGTTGTAGGGTATGGGGTATTCTTGAAGACGTGATTAGCGTGGTGTCAATAACTTTAGCTTTGACTTTCGCACGCACATGTCTGTCACAGCTTGTTGACAAACGCAAATAAACAAACGTGAAACGCGCAACGAGAAACACGAACACGTTTCTCATGGAGATCAAGAGCGAAAAAGAAGCATAGAAAAACGCACACACAGAGAGAGAAACAAATAGAAGACGCTAGCAGCGTTTCTGCTCTGGTCTGCCGATAAAATTGTTTATAAATAGAATGCAAAGACGCGAAGCGACGGGCCGCAGCTTCGTGGCAACAATTGGTTGCTCAATTGGCTGCCCTACACAGACCCCTGCCAAGGTTATATAAAAAAAATCAAGTGCAATTTGCTCTTGAATTGCTCGTGCAACTCACCGATGCCATAGTAAATGTCCAGCTGCTTGACCGTGTCCTCATAGTTAATAGTTTTCAGAAACTGATCCAGATTGATGTCCTCGAGACTGTTGTGTCGTCCACTTGTCGATATGCCACTTTCTGTGGCTCCTACTGCCGCGCTGCTGCCGCCTGGTGTTGTCACTAAAAGGCCGAGTCTGTGTGTGGAGGGGGAAATGTGATTGACACCTTAGCACAGTTATTAAAATGGGTTTATTTTATTGTTATACGCACGATTTCGGCACATTACGCATCGTAGTTGGCTTCAATGGATCGCGTTTTGTGGCTCTAATTGATTAGCAATCATTGAAAAATGTATATGCAAAATAAAATATACCCTTCAAGAGTCAAATGCGAAATGCAATGAGACCAGCTACCATAGAGACTTGATTAACGCAATTTAGAAGATAGCGACATGCGCACGCACTCTGTTTGAATGCGATGTGACATCATTAGATGTGTTAGGCAGAGTGTGAGTTTGTTTACCATTGTCAATTAAAATGAATGGAATGCATACTACAAGTTTATAGTTAGTGTGAGTGGAAGGCAATTATATTTGACGTATTCTTTTAACTAGAAAGACTAATTGCAGCACTCGACAACACAAATAATTGAATATAGAATTAATTGACGGATATAAAGAGGTAGTTTGTAGAAAATATTCATGTTGTGGATTCATGAAAACGAACTTCTTTTCTCTTGAAGTTTCAAAAGAATATATCTTATTTTTGATTTATTAAACTATTAAAACGAATGATTATATATTATAAAATGTTACTTTCAATATGATTCAAAAGTGCTAATTCGGTGACAACCTTATGATTTAGATGAGATATGCACGCCACGGTCACCCTGTGCCGGCGGTCAGCTGTGCCAAACAGATGCTGGATTTAAAGCAGGTTTTCGTTTTTCTTACCAAGTCTTCGCTTTGATGGACGTCAGACAGACAGGCAACTATTGTTGCCGCCGTTTGTTGTTGTGGCTGTCGGTGAATTAACTAAATCATAATCATCTATCAGCCGACAGCGACACTGAGTGAGATCATCAGCTTGGCCGTGAAATGCAGTCGCTGAAAATGTGAGCAGCAAAAAAGAGCAGCGAAACTGCAAAGCGAGACGCGTTTAGAAAGTGTACTTAAATAGTCTTAAACAAGATGCAACTGCAACTGCAACTAACAATACTCACAATACTAATCCATGCGAGCCTTGCCGATGCGAAGCATTCGCTTGCGTTGCCTAATTTGCCGTCCAATCACCTCATCCGCTACCTGAACACCTTCCCCAAACTCAAGGGACAACTGCCGGCGAATGCAACGACGCGCACTGAATCGAATCGCGCCTGCTGGGGCCATGAGCGCAACTGCAGCGAGGAGGCGCGCTTTCAGACGCCCCACTGCCCCGGCGATCACACCGGCTGGGTGCAGAGCAAGGAGGCCCAGGTGCAGACCTTCTACTACCAAGCGGACTTTGGTTACATTCAGCAGCAGCTGGCGGAACTGACGCCCCTCTGCCTGCCCAAATACCTCACAGACTCCTCGTTGGAGTGCACACGCTATTTGCGCTTCTGTCGCGGACGCAATTTACTTGTGGATCTCAGAGATTTGCCGCAGCGCGAGGAGCGCATTCGGTATCACATGGACGTACTACGTCCTGGCCAGCTGTTGGGTCATTGCGATCTGAATCGGACGCGTCTCACGGCCGAAATGGAGCACATTGGTTCGGCGCTGCAATCCTGGGGACCAGAGCTGCGTAATTTCGACGTGTTGCCGCAGCCGATGCTGGAGAGCGACGCGTGTGATCTGGTTGTGAATGCTCCCACGTTCATCATGAAGATCGACGCCACATACAATATGTATCATCATTTCTGTGACTTTTTCAACCTATACGCTTCGCTCTTTGTCAATCAATCCCATCCGGCTGCCTTCAACACGGACGTCCAGATACTCATCTGGGAAACGTATCCTTACGACTCACCCTTTCGGGATACATTCAAGGCATTCTCCCAGCGATCCGTGTGGACTCTCAGCGATGTTCAGGGCAAGCGGATCTGCTTTCGAAATGTTGTGCTTCCCCTGCTGCCACGCATGATCTTTGGATTGTTCTACAATACGCCAATTGTAAGTCGGTTCGCGAATAAGCACACATCTGGACAGTAAAATAGGTGTGAAGACAATAAGAGACTTTCTTCCTTTCGCCCTGTAGTGATGTCTTTGGCCAATGTTATTATTATTTATTATTCAAATCTTAATCTTATGCAACTCGCACATACGGTGTGTTCAAAAAGTATCGCGAATTTTGAATTTTCGCGGGTTACGTATAATCGAATTTCGATTTTTTTGTAGCGTTATGTTGGTACTCATGTCTCTCACTTATGCCGCGAAGCAATCCGCCAGAAACGCCCGGATTTTTTAAAGTGCTTCGAAGATTGGAAAAACCGTTGGCACAAGTGTATAATATCTCATGGGGATTACTTTGAAGGGGACAAAATAGATATTCATGAATAAATAAATAATATCTGAAAAAACACAAAATTTGCGATACTTTTTGAACACACCTCGTATTTCAATTTCAACAGTTTGACTGTAAGCTAGATTGTTCTGATTATTGTCTTTACACCAAATGTAGATATATATTTTAATGAATATACATTTTGATGATTCCAGATTCAGGGCTGTTCGAACAGTGGATTATTTCGTGCCTTTTCCGAGTTCATTCTGCATCGATTGCAGATACCCTTCCAGCCGCCGTTGAAGGAGCGCAAGCTGCGCATAACATATTTGTCGCGTCGCACAAAATACAGACAGGTGTTGAATGAGAATGAGCTGCTCGCCCAGCTGGAAGCCAAAGAGGATTACCTCGTACAGCGTGTCTCCTTCGAACGGTAGCTATTATAATAATAAATGCATTATAAATTTTACATCTTACGTTCACACACAGTTTGTCGTTCGTGGAGCAATTGGCCATCACACGGAATAGTGATATGTTGATTGGCATGCATGGCGCTGGTTTGACGCACTTGCTCTTTTTGCCCAATTGGGCGTGCATCTTTGAGCTGTACAATTGTGAGGATCCCAATTGCTACAAGGATCTGGCGCGTTTGCGTGGCGTACACTATGCCACCTGGGAGCAACCGGAGCTGGTCTATGCCCAGGACGAGGGACATCATCCCGAGGGTGGAGCCCATGCCAAATTCACAAATTATCGCTTTGATGTGCCAGAGTTTGAACGTTTGGTAGCTAAAGCTGCGGCAACGGTTCGCGCCCACGAGGAATTTCCAAAGGCAGCGACTACAACAACGCAACAACATGATGAGTTTTAGCGCTTTGTGATTTGTTTAACCAATGCATTTATTATTGTGTCCAATGCATTTATTTTGTTAAAAAATAAACAGACAGCAGCGAAATCGATAACACTGGTTTGCACTCGCAGCGCCCTCTATATGTGGTTTTGGAATTAGTCAGAAAATGAACGAAATCGATAACAGTTGAAGTTGGCAACACTTGCAATACATCGAAGTTGGAATTGTAATGTGCAAATTTATTTTTAACATGCGTGTTTTATTTTGCTCGCTTCATTGGAAATTCAAGTAAACTGATATAAATACAAATTGCATAACTATGGAGAGCGGAGTTTACTTCTACGATGTTTATGTTTCGGCGGATAAATGTTGTATGCCTGCGCCACTGCACGTATTTCAAGGCTACATTCAGAATTCAGTTTGCAGTCCAAATGCGATTATTCCAAAAACAGAACTAGATACAAAATCATGGCAGACATTAATATCTAGCTTACGTGTTTTGCCCGTGACTTGGCCAACATTGTTGGGTTTCGCCTTGTCGCAGCTGCTGTGCGGCCATTTACCACTGCGCTCCACACGAAGATTTCTGCTGGAATTCCTGCTAATTGCCACGCCCACCGTTTGCAGCACTACAGTGGTCACTGACTATAATGAACTATACTGTCTGCTAGTTGGTGTGCTAATTGCCATATTGATCTGGCGTTGGGACATATGGAAGAGAGCAAAGGATCGCATCTGCCTGGAGATTGGAAGCAGACCCGTGGTTTTTACACTGATGCGTGCAAATGCATATTTCTGTACTGCCTCCGCTATTTTGGCCATCGATTTTAATGCATTTCCCTCGGCATATTTCAAGAGTCAGGTGTTTGGTGCCTCCGTCATGGATTTGGGCATTGGCATGTTCGTAGTCACCATGGGCATCGTCTCGCAACGTGCCAGGCATTTCGGTGATGTGAAAAGACTGCCCAAAGTGGTTGCTCCGCTATTGGTGCTAGGCTTGGCGCGCACAGTGATAATCACGTTGATCGACTACCATCAGGATGAACGAGAATATGGCAAACATTTGAATGCCTTCTTTACTTTGGGACTCACCAAGCTCTTTGGCAGTCTTTGCAGCCTCTTGGCACGTGAGGATCGTCAACTGTTGCCACTGTCATTGGGTCAGTTTTTTTTTTTATGGATTTAAGTAGGGTCACACGCAAAATACGGTCTATTGGACACAATCATTATTAAACAATATCAATTGCAAATTTTATCTGCAAGTGTATTTTTCATTCTTTTTTCACCACAGTAATTCTGGCGCTGCACGAGCTGGCGTTGCACCTGGGTCTCTCTGAGTTTGTTATGTCGTCGGATGTGGATCGCATTGGCTTCTGGCATGCGAATCGTGAAGGTCTCAACTCGCTGCCCGGCTGTGTGGCGCTCTATCTGCTCAGCATTTACTGTGCCAAATGGTATACATCCAGGACGAAGCTGAGCCATGCCCAGTTCTGGGCCAAGTTGCGCCACATGGTGCTCTCTGCCAGCATGGGTTGGCTGTTGGTCATTTGCTGCAACTGTCTCTTTGGCATCGCACGTGTCACCTTCAATGCTGGCTATGTGCTTTGGCTGTTTAGCGTAACAACGACGACGATGCTGCTGTACGCATTTCTCTTTGAATTTCTTCTACTTGCGCCGAGAGCAGACGACGGAGGACCAAATCCATTGCCTGCCATTGTGGAGGCAATTAATATGAATGGATTAACGCATTTTATGCTCAGCAATTTTCTCACGGGCTTTGTCAATTTGGCACTGAAGCCGAGGGATCGCAGTTTAGCGGAATCCGTGACGATTTTAATGCTCTATTTGCTGACCAGCACCGGCGCAGTCTATGTGCTTTTTCGAAAGAGTGTTAGGATTGCCTAACTGACTGATCTACCTGTGATAATTGTGTTTTTTAATATAAATATTATATATTTTTTAATTAGAAAGTATTTCTGTTCTTATAAATGTAATTGGTTTGCTTATACTATTATTTAGATATTTTATACAATTGCATACTTAAAATGGTTAATGTTTATAATAACTTTTAATTATACTAATATACCTTCAATTTGTCAGCGAACAAAATCGATTAATTGTTATACAAATTGTAATATATACCCAATAAAAATGACTGAACTTTAAAGTACGTCTTTATTTTATTCCTTTCAGTCCAACACTTTGTTAATTTGTATGAAACGAATTTTTAATATAATCTACAGGATTAAAATCTTCCATTAAAGTGCAGCTAGACAAACTACTAATTTCAAATAGTATTGGCCAAAAGTCAAATCAATAATCTAAAACGACGAGACAGTTTCGAAAGGCATCACATAACCATTTGGCGTGACCAGAAAGAGTATTATTGCCTCCTTTGCACCCGCCATTTTTTGTGGGGCATGCCCCACATCCGAGTTCTTGTATACCTCGTAGACGTGGCAGCCATCCTTGGAATGCACCAGACGTGTCCACAGCCATTTGTGTCCGCTGTCCGGCAGTTTAGCCGCAAGCCTGGACTTGAGACGACTGTACGCAATGGTCGCCGTGGACAGTGAACCCTTCATGCGATCCGTAAGCGTGGGATGTCCACCGGCCAATTGACGATCATCGATCACCGGATGGGCAAAGTCCACGCGTGGCATGCGAGGACGTGATGGCCTGGGCGTGGTAGATTTCGTCTGGTTGCAGGCGCAGTTTGGCTTCCAAGTAGCCTTTGAACTGGCGCTGGTATATTTACTATGGCTGGTGTTGCTCAACGGGCTGCTAAGGGAGGAGCAACTGGGCTTGGGACATGGCAGAGTACAAGCAGTAGCTTGTGGGGCACATGGCATGCCTTTCAACTGGTGATATATTCTGGTTGCCCCCAACCAGTAGAGTATACGATCCAGCGCCGTCATTATGACCTCATCCGGAAACGGACCGAGGACATTCCCGAGTAGTGTGCCCCTTGCTCGTAGACAGGTCCTAACTGCCGGGCAGGTATTCTCAGGCTGACACGGAGCTGACACCTGACAGGGCGCGCCGCTCATTGGAAGCAGGTTTGTTTTTTGTTTTGTAACCTATTCAAGTAAATAAAGTAGATGAATTTAATCAATTCGGCATTACTCCATTAGAAATTGAGAAAGTGACATTCCATTTGTGGGCTACTCGGATTATATATAATGTGCTAAACGAAGAAGTAGTAAATAAATTATAGCAATATATATTTAAATTTCATTTAATGCATCCAATTCCCATAAATTTACTACTTTAAGAACTGAGCAACTCAAAGTTGTGCTACTTCTTCTAATTTCCTACTGAATGTGTACATATGTATGTACGTACATCTGTATATATATTTATACACAAATCGGGCAGCGATAATGTCCACTTAAGCACATCAATGGCGACTCCCCGCAGTCAGATGTCAAAGGTGTGATATCCGGCTTAAGGCGCTGGAGCCTTGAGTCCTGAGTCCTGAACGCGAAGGCGTCACAAAAGATAAGATTTCTATTAAGGAAATGACAGAAATTGCGCGCATTGTGTCCAGAGAGGAAGAGCATAGACACACACACACGCAGAGACAGTCAAAGGTCCTTGGGAGCATGGGCTAGGATATTTAATTTAATGGCACACAAACAAAGCCAGCGTCAGGGATAGGCAGTGTCCAATGCCCAATGCCAGGATGAACGCTCTGAATGAGTGAATGGGGCGCAAATGACCTGCGTAAAGCTGTGCGGGAGAGGGTATCTGAGTGGGCGTAACAACTTTGTTATTAAGTTGGAGCAAATGAAAAAATATGTTAATGGTTATTGACTGATTTGGAAATGGAGGAGTGTAAATATTTTATATATATTACGGTTTTAGCTGAGAAGCTTTCTTTATATCCTTTAGTAAAGAAATCCGTATTAAATTTTGATCTAAGAAGAATGCTAATGCATTTAATTAATCTCAATTATAAGGCATATCTAGTCTCATCAATTCCTAATAATTATTTAGTTACTTGTTTCGATATTCTATATTTTAAGGGTATTCAGCAGTCGTCATGGTGATAAATGTGATTTTTTATGATCCTTTTTTCATTTTTCCTTGCTGATTGTTCGTGCAATGTAATTACAGCTACAGTTTCCTCAGCTTTAGAAAACCTGATGCGCTTTTAATGTGATATCCTGGCACAGGACGTTTCACCATTTTGATAGCTGAATCTTATCTGGATTTGGCCGCACAAATGCAATTTCCTGCAATCGCAACCCTTTCAGACGTTGACAATTTACTCCAATATTGAGTTAATAGTTGGAAGTCAACCTAATCATACATCCATCAAAAAGGGGGCGGCACACTTTGTACACGGATGGGAAGGAAGGGGGAGTTAGTGAAATTATGGTTCCCACCTGTTCACACACATTTTTGAGGGTGGTTGCCGTTTTTTTTTTTATATTTTTGTCGTTGGCTTTGATGACAGATTATTTTCATTAGCAAACAGAGGCCGTTGTCCATTTGGCAATCACGTGTCTCGGAAAGTAAAAAAAGGCATTCTCGTAAAAATTATGAACATTAATTATTACATATTTTCATGTTTGTTAAACATGACAAGGAATTGCCAACAACAACTGATTGATGTGGCCAAAATGGAATCACTCGGAGAATTCGTTTTGCTTGCCAATTTGACTGCGACTACAAATCGGATTTCATTCAGATTGCTTTTGCAAAAAAAAAAATAAATAAAAGGAGAAAAGTATGTATTTGTGTGTGTGTGTGTATGCATTGTACGCATATGTGTGGGAGTCTCAATCACGGTGAAGAGGCTTAGTGAGCAGCACCCAGGGGAAATCGCTTAAGCCGTTCATAATGAGTATTATGACTGCCTGTCTGCCCGACTCGTTGTCCTTGAAGCAGATCCTTTGGCTTGGCTTGGCCAGCAACCAAATGTGCAAAACAACAAACATCCTGTCATAAAAATGGTTCACAATTTGAAAGCCGATCGAATATACATATGTACATTCATATCTATATACTATGTACAATTGTTTTGTATTGCGCTTTTCCAATTTGTAATAATAATGACCAAAAAAAGAAAGAAATTGGCAATTAGCGAACCGAGTGGAAAGGGAGTTGTGGAATTGTTACCCTAATGCAAAACATTGGTAAAAATATATTTTACGCAAAAAGACATGGGAGCACAAGCCTCAAACAATTGTCTTATATGAAAGAAAATTAAAAATACACAATAAACATATTGAAATAAAACAAACCTAAAAGCTTATTAGCAGTTTGAAAATAATAATAACAAAAACTTGAAAATACTTTAGATTTCATCTAAAAATGGAAAGTACATCAATTTGAGCTATGGAAACAATCTAAAAGATAAATATTGACCTAATTGGCCTCGGGCTTGAAGTCTCGAGTTACATAAAGAGCCTGCCCACACCTCACCCCTTCCAGCAATCGATTATAACATTCAGCTCGTTTGCTGGCAACAGCTTAGAGCAATCTGCAATAGAACTCATGCCAGAATATAAACAAAATGCTTATCGAATGGAATTTTTATCGCAGCTTAAGTGTCATGGCAGCAGGAAGCACCACAGTATAGAACCGAGCTGAATAAAAGAGTCTGCAATTTGTTGTAGTCGAAGCAGTAGGTATAATACAATCAATACCAAAACCATATTTGGCGAATGCTTTCTCAATGCTTTTAGCAAGCAATCGCGCAATTTGTCATGCAATCAATGCGAAACCAAAAAAGTGTTGAGCAAATACGAAAAAAAAAATACAAAAATAGATGAATAAATAAAATAAAGAATAAAAGTTTATACATATAAAAGTCGATAGACCAAAGTGCATTGGGCAAGTAGAGTGAGCGGACAGGGAACAGTTTTGCTCCAGTTGCCAAGTGAACGCAACTCAATTGCGTCGCTGTTAAATCGTGTGGAAGCTGATATGATTATGTGTCACCCATGGTGACTCCCATCCAAGGATACATCCTATAAGCGAATGGTCATGCAACATGCGGCGATTGCAGCGGGGTAAATGTATTGTTAAATAGTCGCCTCTAACAGTGGTGCTAATTAATTTATTTTTCGAAAATACGAACTGGCAACCGAAAATACCAAACATCACAGAAAATCTTAGAGTCAAATGTAAAATTAGATGTGCTAATTGAAAACATTGTCTATCTGCATAAGAAATGCAGTAAAATATCGAGAAATAGTGTGCAAAAATGTAGTTTGTCAATAAAAATTTGATTTGAGGGAGAAGTTTAAACTTTAATATGTATATTTCACATGCGTTTTTTCTTCTTGTGATTACAAAGAGAGAATTCTAATTTAATCACGTGACCACTGTTTAACTACTATGTTCAGTACTCGAGTTTAAAGCCACGCAACAATCAACATCCAACAATCAACAATCGCATTATGTGATTTGGAAAACCTAAGCGTTCTACTTAGTGCCTGAGCGTTGGGGAACTCTTAACCCAAAGGCACGAACATTAAGAAGATTAATTCGCAAAAGCTGTTGTTGTTTTTCCTGTTGTTGCTGTTGTTTTCACTCTCCGCTCTTACTCTGTCCAAAATCTCAGATAACGTTATGCATCATTGTGTCAAAGAATTGACAAATCTTTGCCATGGCTAAGAGTGAGAGAGGGAATGAAAAAAAATTGTAACAATTTCATATGTCTTGAGTTGAAATGCGAAACCGGAGCAACTTGCCGCTCCCTCTGCTCCTCAGCACGTTCCCCCCGCGCAGCTCTATCGATTTGGCAAACTCGCAGCACTCAAAAGCAATCATTAAATCAGAAAGTTTGCGTTTGTGTGTGCATATGTGTAAATGTGCGTGTGTGTGTGTGTGCGTGTGTGTTTCTGCTCCCATTTTACAACAAAACAAATGTAAGAAGTTTGATAAACTCAAAAAAAAAAAAATACGAGTCAAATCTTTTGCAGCGTTAATATACAGACTACATAATACTCTGCTCCTTGTGTAAAATCTCTGTTTACCAGTAGGGAATTGATACTCTAAATTACGAGTGTAGAATTGGGAGTGTCGGCAAAATTAATGAATGGTTCTTTAAAGTAGTTTTAGCCTTTAGTTTTTGAAATTATATTCATTTATTAATACGTTTTCTATAGAGCATTCCACTTTTAAAACTAAAAGCAATTTAAATTCCCACTTTTAAAAATAGAGTATTCGAACCAACAAAAAAAACGCAATTCGCAATAAAAAGTTGTGTGACAGGACGTTGCCCTACCACACAAAATAAACACACACACTCACATACACACTCATATACACACACAAACAGTCGCATATACAGCCTGTCAGCTAACCCTCCCTTTGAGCCTGGTCCCCGCCCGCTGGCGCATTTAATAAAGCCCAAATGGAATGACTCGCTTCGTTTTTTTTGTCCTTTCTTCCTTTTTTTTGCCACAGCAAAGTCAGCAGCGTAACCGCAACACGTTAACGGTTTCGGTTTCGGTTTCACTCTGTGATTTACAAAAACAACAACAACAATAGGCGGAACACCGCCCCTTCTAAAGAGAGCTGGGTGGCAGGGAGTTAGGCTGAACTGGGCATCCTGTGTGCGCTCATGTGTGAAAAGGTACTTTGGGACCGTTGCAGGAACGATGCCGACGCCTCAATGTCTATCTCATTTCCCAGGACGCATTCAGTCTGCTGTTGCATTTGATGGTGTCTTGGCGAATGCAACAGCGAGTGGATGAGGCTATAATGGAAGAGTAGTGCTGAGTAACTGGGACATACCCTAGCTTTATTTGCTTCAAATGGAATGGAATTACGAGTATTCGAAACGATCGAGGATTCACATCGTATGAATGATTTAAATATACAGTTGCTATATCTATGCATACTATATTTATTCTATTTATACTATAAATAAAGACAATTCAATCCTCCATTGATAAAGTACAGACAAGAGCTAAACTAATTTCTTTAGATGCACCTTCAAAATTAAATAGAAACTAACTCAAACTTTGAATAATTACTTTTGAAAGTACAAGTCCCACCCCAGCTAGATGTCAAGTAAGTAAATAAGTAGTTCTAATGGCATTGGCCGGGCAAACAGGTACAGTCGAGCTGGAGTCATATCTAAACTCGTGACTGCACATTTCCATTTCATTAAATTCATTTAGACAAGTTCTCCACGTGACGGCGATAAGAAGGGGATGCGTTGTCGCAGCAACGTAACCCTCCCATTCCCACGAAACTCCCATCTTGCCTCTGTCCGACTCCGCCCCTGGCATACTTCAAGTGTTATCAGGCGGACAGCATCATGCATATATTAAGCGTAGATTGGCTTGGCATTCACGCCGGACTAATAGAAATGTCTGGCAGTTAATTTAGCGTCATGAAGTCGTCCAATAATGTGAAACACAAAAAAAAATCAAGTATAATAAATAAATATGTAAGAAATTCGTTGCCATAGAGCAACAGCTTTGAAGTGGACCGTATTTGGGGAGGTTTCTTAACTTTAGTTGCCTAAATGTAATGAATTTCATAAAAGTTTGATAGTAATCACGAGAAAACTTTGGTCAATTAAATGTTTAAATAATTATTGTTGTTTGTAGAAAAACAGAAAATTAAAGCTCGAATCGCGTTCATTTGATCCATATTAAATTTCAATTGTAATTTAATCTATCATTTTTTTAGTCTAGTTTTTCGTTTATTTTGAGAATTTCAAGTTTGAGAATTTAATCGAACTGCATAAAATCTGTATAAAAGTGTAAAAAAGGTTGCATATTATTGCATATTATAATTATTGTTACGCATAACTCATTTTGCGCTTGGCTTTGATTTACTGGGCCTGGCCGAGTCGGAGTTACTTGCTAAATTCTCATAAATGGCAATGCGTGTTTCTAAATCATTTACTGTTTGTCTTAGTTGCTTCACTCTCTCCCTGCTGACCTCGATAGTTTCTACCGTCGTATCGAAGTCAATGAGCAGAGCCGGCTTATAGAGCAGTCCGCTCTTCTCCTGCAGCTCCGATTTCTGCTCCTTGAGGTGGGCGTGTTTTAGCTTCAATTTGAGCACCTCGTCTCGCAATTTCTGCTGTCGTTGTATCTTCTCTCCCAGCTCGATCCGCATATCGGTCAAGTTCTCTGAGAGCATGCTAATCTTCTCCCTCACAAAGGCCAATTGATGCACCTGCCTGGTGCAACGATCATGCATACGATATAGATCATGGCTACGCTCTAGTTGAATTAGTTTTTAGTTGAATAATATGCGAGTAAAGATCAATATATAAGGTAGTTGAACTCTACATATAAGCACCTTCCACTTTTGTGTCCAGCGCAGAAACCTCGCGTTGCACAGCCAAAAACTGATCCATGGTTAATGTCTCCGAAATTTGATCAAATTGCCGATTGCGCTAAATTCGATTGAAAACTTGATTTACAAATTGTGTACAAATTGGTGAATTATTGTTTATTTTGGGCTGAACAGTGTGAGGAAATGGCAAATATTTCTAAAAAGTAGAAATGCAAACCCTTATTTTTAGAAGAAAAATTCGGATAGCCGTAAAATTGTAAGTTTTTTTCAATTTAAGTTAGATGAACTTATAAACTATATTTTACAAAAATCCACCTAGAAAATAAGAAATTTTTAGAAAGTATGGCGAATATCTTAAATTCTGGGCGATTGTTTTCTGAGTACATGAATTGACGACTATATAATTGATCAACTGATTTCGTAGTTCAACATCAAGATCATTGTAGATTTTCAATAAACGCTGAATGCTAGAAACCTTTGAGTACAGAGTATCTGGCTAGTCATAATGCTCTCACTCACTCACCTCGATCAGTCTGCCCAGATTGTGTTGCCTGGTAATGAGCCAGAGGCGACTATCGCTAATCTCGTTGCGTAAATTTTCCATGCGTCGCAGCTCGAGGTCCACGATGCGTGGCAGGAACTGCATATCCTTGCGGATGAGCGTGGTATGAAAGCACTTCTCGAGCGATTCGAGTGTGCTGATCGCAATGTTGCTCTCATGGACCATATCCATGTGGACGCTGGCCATGAGCAAATTATTGATTCTCTTCGTCTCGACAGCCGTGGCCTTCAGATGATCCAGATGATGCAGTGCCTCCCTGTGTCGCCGGAATTCCACTTGTTCCATTTGCGGTGGCAACACATCAAAGACACGCATCTGCCCCAAACGTCGATAATAATCGTACATTTTATTTCCCGCATCTGTGTTGTATTGCTTGCCCCACATGTATTCCTTAAGGAGGCCGTGCAGTTCTGTGATCATCTTGTGTTTATCCATTTTTGCACTGAGCACGACGAGAGGATCAACAAACTCCGCTGCCTCGATAGCATCATCGATCAGTTTGCAAAGAAAATCCATTGCAATTTGGCGAGTTTCACGTTCCGCTCTATGTCTTTCCATTGCTGTAGTGGATTCGGTTCTCGCAAGTTTCGTGGATGAATGCATGTCGAATAGCAGATTGACTGCCATTTCGGCTTCTTCATCTATATTTGTCTGGGGCAGTGGCACCACTTCATCTTCCAGATCGAAGGGCCAATCAAATGATATTGTTGAAGAGCTCGATGTTTCAGCTTCTGACTCTTCTGGTATTTGCACGTCCTGCACCTCCTGCACCTCGATACGGCTCACCGATGAGCCTCTTTCCCGGTGTCCGGTATCCACAAATTTACCCTCATCCTTGACGAATACTTCACTCTCTACAATTTCTGGCTCCACCGATGGGCGAATGGATTTCACCGATTTTTCACTAGTGACGGATGAGATATCTGAGAAACTGGGGAAGTAGAAATTTTCGAAGAAATCACTCCTAAAGGAAGTCTGTAACGACCGACTGTAAAACTCGTCCTCTGAGGACGAAGCATCCGCTGACTTAAACTCTGCCGGCCCCTCCTGCTCTTCGCCGGATAAGGACATGGACTGTTTGATCTTCGTGGTCTTTTCTGAATCAATGGTCGATCGATGGGTGCTTGGCACCGAATCACTCTCAGCCTTGTGTTGAGTTTCTGGTTCTGGTTCCGGCTCTGACTCCGGTCCTGGGTCCGGTTCTGGCACTGGCTGTGACTGATGTTTTCTCAATGCCGCATCCTTGCGGCGTTTCTCCTCGCGTCGCTGCAACTTTTTCTTCTGCTCCAATTTCTCAAGTGCCTCCGCACTCAGCTCCTCGCCCTCTTCAACAACATTCTCGGCATCCTTGGATGGTTTACCATCCTCCCCGATTGCTTCGGCGTCTTCGCCTTCTTTTTGTGCTGATGAAAATATTTGCTCATTGGAGACGTCAAATTCAGTTTTAAAAAGAGGTTCTTCCTTGGGTTTTTCTTCGATATAATCTACTTCAACAACATTGCTGAAGACCGTTTCCGGCACGGGTACTCCAACGGGTTCGTTAACCGTTTCCTCCATCTTATTTTCTTAAATATTTTATTTATATTTGTTTAGATATTGATATTGATTTTGTTGTTTGTATTTTTTTGTTTTATTCCTACTTTCAAATCTTGACAAGTAGTTATTGATTGTTGTATGTGAATAGTTGTGAATGTTTTTTTGAAGAGCTAGCTCTATGCTGATCCAAAAGGTTTCTAGATTCAACTTATTCTCTCATATATAGAAGAGTCTCTACTCAACTAACAAGTATATTGACTAGAATTTTAGCTGACATGCAGTCAGTTTCCTAAACTTGCTGATAAATTATTTTTTCCACTTAACGTGCCATTTTTCTTAATTTTGGCCATAGCCTTTGACCTAGAGCAATAGCTTTGACCTAGCAATAGAGGATAGTTTGGTAAATGAAATTCTCTCATTTCTCACAATAAAAGTTGACAGTCATAACATTGTTTTCTGTCAGTTATCGTTGTTGAACGTGTCGCATGCCACCAAACTATGCATCAGCACTTTTTGTCGTACCACTGAAGTCAAATGATGTCAGCTCTAGAAATTTGCCAAAAAATGCACTACTTAAATGCTCATAATGAGCAGCGACAACCCTTAGAGGAAAGATTTGCTAGCTACCCCCTCTCCCACTCTTCCACACCAGTCCCTTTCCATGCTAAATCGAGCCAAATGGACTTCATTGTAATACAGTGGTCGCTCGTTCAGGCGAACTGACATAAAGATGATTCCAAAATTAAATTTTATTATTCTAAAGATCAAAACATGTTCAAAAACAAATTGGCTTCGAAATTTATTCTGTTTTGACCAGTTCAAAAACTTTCTCCTACGATTTTTAGGCTTCAAATTTGAAATTTTTTTTTAAAGTCAACATCAAAAAGTTAGTTTTATACGCATATTAAAATAAACTTTGGAACCACTGTATCAACTATATATTTTTTTAGCAAGGCCTTGAAATAGGGCTGGGAAAGGGTGCTGCTGGGTGGGGGGAGTGGGGGTGTTTCAGTGCTTCATTGTGCGCAGCCACGTTGTGTGGCAGGTTGCCCAAGCAACCCCTTTCGGCAGCGACAACGACGTCGACACTCCATTAATTGAAGCCCCTGGATTACGGTAAATTGCATTGTCTCTCCATCTGAGCAGCCGCTGCGGGGTGTGCGTGGGGGAGAGGGTGGGTGGGGGGTGCTGACGTGGCAGCGCATCAAATTGTCTACAAATCTTTATAATCCCTGATAATTTCGTTAATGGCTTTAATCACTTACTCGCAGCTCGCAGCAAAGGATTAGAAACGTAGAGAAATATTTCAGTTTGGCATTTAAAATTCAGTTTTGGTATTTAATGCTGAGCAAGGCAAAAGCACTGCATATTTTTGGGCAGCCATTGCCAAGTTGAATACGTAGCTCCTCCTATGAAGAAGTATGCTTGTAAGGTCACACACACACACACACACACACAAACGAGTCACACATATAGACAGCTGTTTACCTAACTGCACACATACATACATATATACACATACATATACATATATACCTATGTACTAGTCGTATACCCAATTAGGCAGCTACAATTGTTGCCTCTCGTAACTCACCACGCCGCCAGTGTGAAACTCAACACGACAGTTGCGTTGTGTGGGTGAGGGCGAGGTGGAGTTTAAAGCTTCAGGCCAGTTGGCGGCAGCTATAAAAGCGCTGAGAGTGCGACTGGCGCCACACACAAACCACAAACACCAACGGGGGAGTAGACGACAATGGCACGCTGGAACGGGCTGACGACGTTCTGGCAGCAGCTTTGCCGACGGAACTGCTGGCGAAGAGTGTTGGCAAGCAGGCAGCTGCCACTCGCTTGGAGCGTTGAGTTCGCCAGCTATCGCAAATATCGAAGAATTCTCTAAGCCTCGCAATGCGCCGTGGGATTGGCGAAATCATATCAAGGAGGCAATATACATCTATATATATACATGTGTATCGTCTGCTGTGATTGCTAATTGTCTATTAAACAAAATTTGAACCTAAAGAATATCATAGCAACATCATATCAATTCATATCGATCTAATAACTATGATAAGCTGATTAGCCATATATGCAATTAATCAACTAACGTGATTTTAATACAATAAATGTATAATTATTAAATTTATTAACATGAAATAAAAATTACTTAAATTAAAACTATTGCAAGTGCTGTATATCAAAACAGTTGACAGATTTTCTTGATTTTTTTTTTACCACAAATTATTACTTGTTAAGTGAAAAAGAAAAATTATATTTTTAGATTTAGATCATTGACGCTCAATTAAAACTAAGAAATTCCAATGAAGAAGAGGAAGTAGAAACTGTATACAAAGAGTATATTGAGCTCATTTTTGTATAAATAATAACAATAAATGAATTATAATAATTACAATAGAAAGGTAGGAAACAAAAAAAAAAATACCCTTTTAAAAAGTTGAACTCTGTAAAACAATTTTTTTGTAAAATTAAAAAACTACTCAGACTATTTACTGTTTAATAAAACTAAACAAATAAATAAATAAATATAGCAAATGTATTTCTTTAATGTTATTTATATGGCTTATGACTTGAATAGCAGTCACAAAAAATCTAGCTTGTTTCAATTGCTACTCAAGCTGTCTAGCAAGTAATAAAACGAGCAAAGAGCAAACAATCAGAGCTTATTGAACTACCTACAAGTCGGCAAATAACCTGGCCTACATCCTCTTGACACTACCGTCCACACTCACTTCCCCCTCCAAATACCCATAAGCAGCTAGATAGAGTGGAACGCTTAAAAGCAATCAAAAAACTTTAGCTGTACGCGTGCAGGCAACAAAAATTTGCATATGTCAACAAAAACAGGAACAGAAACAGAAACAGGAGCAGAAATCGGTCTAGAAAACAATTTATTTATTGCCGCAGTGGTGGCAGTGGCAAGAGGAGGAGGAGGAAGGACTGGAGCTGAGGTCAGAAGAGATACATTTGGCTGATGAAGTCGCGAGTTTGAAATGAAATGCGTAAATACAAACATGAAAATTGAAATGTTAATTACATGGCTCAGATGAGAGGATACACGAGAAGGCAGATATACACACAGTAAAAATATATAGAGATATATTTATGTGTATATATATATATATGGCAAACAGTTTAAAATACAGTCGAGCAAGCTGTTTAGACATTGGCTAAGCAAACAAGGCTCACAGCGAACTGATTTGTTTGCCCAGCTCTCTTAATCAGACCAAGTTCTGGGCACTTTTTATTAAACCTGAGAGACCTGAGCCAGGGGCGTCGCGCCGAGGGTGGTGAGAGGGGCTAAACTGCTGCGGCGTTAAAGCAAACAAAACGTGGTCTTTATTAACAATCGGAGCAGCTTTAGGGTGCGGTATATAAGTCACAACCCTCTCCCTTCCTAACTGAAATTGTGCTCTTGATGTTGATGTTGATGAGGTGTGAATGTGAAAATGCCACCACGTTGCAGGCACATCACTTTGTTTTATGCCACACACACACACACACACACATACAATGCTGCAGACACCACTCGAGGTTAATTGAATTTCTTTGGCGTCCTTGGCTGCCGTTTGCTGTCCTTTCTAGTTGTTGTTGTTCTTATTTGGGCACTAAATTGAAAACGTGTTTTTTTTTTGCTTCTCGCTGGTTGAACATAGTCATAATGGCTATACACAAAATGCAGTCATCATTTACCGCGTAATTAATTGAATCTGACTCTAATTGAAATGTTTTCAGCAAACGTAATTTGATTTATGAAAAAAACAATTTGTGGAACTGTGGAATTTTTGGGTGCTAAAGCAGGCCTCAAATTTCGTACAGAATCGAAAGGGTGCCTTATGAGGTAGAGAGAGGTAATCAGATATTAAGTTATCAGAATTTAAGCAAGAATTTCCATGTGCTTCTATTAAAAATTTGCTGTATAAACAGCCAAATTTGCAAACAGTGAAAAACTATCCCATTTTGAAGTGTTTATTGGCAATATCTAATCATCAACTCATATCCCCAAAATTTATATATTTTTTTTATAACTATTGCACATATACTTTACAGCTACTTAAATATAAAAACCCAATCCTCCCACAATTGCCCTGCCAATTTTGGCTGCTTAGCATTCAAGAAATTTGAATACGGCAACATTTTTTAGTGTCACGTTTTTCTCGCGTTGAGCATTTTCGATTATTTTTCTTTTTGGTAATTTAATACAAATTTTTCTTCCAATGGCAGCGAAAATTCAATTAAATGTAATCGCATCTATTTGCTATTTAGGCATGACTGATTGGAAGAAGAAAAAGAAAAAAGAAAATTGAATAAATAGCTAAATAAACACGCACTTTGAAAATAAATGCTAATTTCTTTTTCTCTTGTTTCAATTGACACTTCAGAGAATAAAAGTAGTACAAAATACAAAACTTCCAAGTGCGATTTTTTTCCTTTCCAAGTATCTCTTGCATATCCCCTAAAAGTGGAAGCACGTGCCATGAAAATCCGTTTAATGTGTCTCACAACGTCGAAATTCGACGAAAACCAAAAATATTTTCGCCGAATTTTCTCATGTGCAGGGTAGCTGAGTGGATTATGGGTGGTTTTTAATAAATTTATGAGCACGATATGTACTCGTATATGGAGTGGGGAACATTTCTGCCCTGTCTTTGAATAGTAACTTGAAGTTGTAGGATATCAAAAATATCGATTATATTTGAATACTGTTAATTTGGTTATTATCAGAAATTGTAGGATGTTTCTGTAGTAAAACTTATTTGAATAAGTCTAATAATAATTTCAATATTCTCTGCTAAAAACAGTATATACAAATATAATGTTCAATACTGGTTGACGCAACGTTGTTGCAAGTACTTCTTAAACTGTCTGCTACTGCCGCAAAATTAAAGATAGACAGAGAGATGGAGGAGTGGAAGATAGTGAGGTAGCTCATGAATTATGCGGCGCTAACAAGCCGCAAGTTGTCATAAAAATCGCAATCTGAACGGCAATTACCTGTTGATGGGCACACGCTAGTTTAACCCTCAATTACTGAGTAATGCCCAAACTCTGGTCTCAGGGGTGAAATCGAGACGACCACAGGCATTTGTGTGTGCCTCTCAGTGTGTGTGTGTGTGTGTGTGTGTGGGGTGTGTGGCCCCAGAGGACACATAAAAATTTGATTGAGTGAGGCTCTGCTACTTCTTCTCCTTTGCAGCAAATTAAAAAACACTTGCACGTTGTATCAATTTGCAAATTTTATAAATCTTCATTTGCACCTGAGACGTGAGGCAAGGTCCTGTCGCGCATCCAGCGGCAGCCACAGGTGGTCGTTTGCTTTCGTTCTGTGGCTTAAGGACTAAGCCGCACGGCGAGACGTGACTGCAGCACTGTGGCAAGGATTTGTCGCCGTTTATTTCTATTTATATATTTATATTTGCGATTTGCTTTAGTTGTATGTGGATTTTATAATTTTTTTTTATTTCTATTTCCATGGCGCTCGTTTCAATTAACTAAAATGTCCTAAAATTGCGTGCAGTTCACGCCATTTAGCTGATTGTTTTTACACACGACTTTTGGTTGACCAAATGGGTATGAACCCATTTTGGGGTTCATTGTCCATTTTTAATTTCTGTAATGCCTTTTTTGCTGGTCTTTGCTGCTGCTGCTGCTGCTGCTGCTGCTACTCTTTGCCTGAGTGCACTCGAGACCTGAGCCAGAGGACACTTTGTAGTGGCTTTTAAGAAAATTATACAATTGCATTATGACGCCGCATTGACCAGCCAAGTGCTTCACAATATAAATTGATGCGCATTGTCCTCGCCTGGCTCCAGCAGCAGCAACAGCAGCACCATCAATTTGTCCTTGCCATTGCAAAGTTTAAATTTCATCCATATATCAAACGCATCAAACGGGGGCCCGGCAAATGCCGCCCACTGTGCTGGCCTCCCACCAAAAAGCGCAGTCAGCACTGCGACTGGGCTTGAGGCTCGGCGAGTTGTGTATTACAAATCGCTCGACGGGGCGGCCAAAAGAGGAGGTAGGAAGCAGAGACCCAGGACGATTGTCAACCGGTTTTTTGGACGGTGGGTGGCATAATTTATGGCACTCGTTTCAGTTCGAGCTGTGCGCTTCGCTGCGGTTATTAAAATGCTCAATGCTCTTACTCAAACCCAAAGCTAAACTCTCTAAACTCCAACTCCGATTGAGACTTCAGTTCCCCATTTGCTGTTAGACAACACACAAAAAGTGTAGCATACTTGCCGGCGCCGCGTAATGGCAACTCAAGTAGCGACAACAGCACTCACGCACAGTGGTACAAAACCTTGGCCTTTCAAATTTGACCAAATGTTGTTCTTGTACTTTAACTGCATGTTGATTATTCCCATATTATTCTTACTTCTTAATGTGCAGATAATGTCTACCACATAAATTATATTTGTTATCTAATTGCTAACCAAAGATCTGTTTTGAAGTTAAATTAAATTATTATTTATACATTTTCTAAATTATAAGCGAGTACTAACTGGAGCCATCGCTTGGTATATTAAAATATTTTTAAATCAATGTATTTCAATTACACATATTTTCGGCCGGTGCTTATGAGTCCCAACCCACTGTGCGTGTTGTTGTCGTCTCAGCTTTCGCTCTTGCCTGATAATCAATAAAATGTTTTGGCATTTACTTTCATTGTTTGCTGCTGCAACGCCCATTGAGCCACGCCCACGACCACTTTCAGGCTCAAGCTCGAGAGCTATTTGCATATTGGAGAGTCGCATTTTAGAGTGGCAAAGGCATATTGCAGGCTTTATGTCCTGTCGTCGTCCCATCGTCGCTTTCGCATCGTGCTCAAGTCCTGTGCACCGGGCGTGCCTGGTGAATTGTTTTACTGTCGACGTTCATTTGGGTTGATGGCTGCCTGCCTGCCACCGAAGACAACATGAAAGTCGCTTAATCTACTTAAATGTCTTTGAATTTGGAATCTTTAGTCTCTGTCTCCCTCGAAATGAAATTCGCTTGCCTAAGCACATTTTGTACCGACAAGGGCGAGGGACGATCGGCTGGCGTTATTAACATGGATTTACGGCATATCTTTGCGATGACTTAAAGCCGCTA
The DNA here is from genome assembly GCA_035041595.1 of Drosophila basisetae. NCBI lineage: Eukaryota > Metazoa > Arthropoda > Insecta > Diptera > Drosophilidae > Drosophila > Drosophila basisetae. Next base: position 4,883,434 of record JAWNLB010000123.1, on the reverse strand, counting down.
TTAGCGTCCAAAGTTGTAAACAAGTTGTCGCTAACTGAGTCACTTCGCCATCCATTTGACAATCGAGCTCAGCTGCACAAGGCAACAAAGCAGAAAAACGCAAATTTCTATTTGCTGCAAAGGTAGCATCACCATCAGCATCAGCATCAGATAATTTCAATTAAAAATGCCTTTCAATAGTCGACGTCGTTGCTGGCAACCCTGACGGAAGCCTTCTCATTGATGTCCTTGTTGCCGTATCAGCAGTTTAAAATCAGTTGCAAGAGGGTAGTGGCAGGGGGGGTTGAGACTGTCGCTTAATTGAGTTTCGCTTTGACGGTAAACCGCATAAAAGGCGACTTTTAAGTCTTCACATGCTCAGCAATTAAAGGCAATGTCTTTGCCACGCTTCAAAGCTGAGAAATTTAATATTCTCCTTAATGAGCACAAAAGCTGAACACAAAAGCTGAAAAAACAACAACTTTTGTGGTTTCTTCAAACAGTAACTGACCATAGTTGTTGTGGTCCTTAGATGAAAGATATATAAAATAATTGTCAATGCTGGAAAAGTTTACTATTTCTAAGATCACCTAGTTGAAGTTTAAAAATGATTTACATTTACTTTCAAGATTTTGCAATAAGAGTCTTCTTATCGAGTAGATTAAGTCACGTACGCAGCACCCAACTTGACCGTAATAAAACCCTTCGCGATAAGAGTTTACAGATAATGTTCTAAGTAGAATAAGAATAATTGTCTATAGATTTAAGATAATTACAAATAACTCATTAAACACGCCGATGCAGTTTTTGTTTCAGTTTCAGTTGTACTTGTGCGCTCATATTATTCAGTTTGTGATTTATTCATTTACCATATAGAAGCAAAAAAAATAAAAAACATAATAAGAACTGACAAATCTATTGTAAGTGAAAACTATGTAAATATTAATAAAATGATTGTTAATGCTTTAAATGTAAAACCTTTGTAAGATTCTTTGGGAGATGATTAAAAATGATTTAAACGTCCAATGCAGAGAACCAAAAGATTCTCCTTTTAGACAATCTAGAAAATAACCAAAAATACATTTTTGCGTTTTGACAAGTCTATTGTATTGCAAAATAAGAAAATATGAACATTTTTGATATAATGCTTCCAAATGTGAAGATTACAAATTATTTATTATTGAGTTTTGGAAAAAAAAAATCTTTAACTCTTGACTATATTTTTTGTTTAGTATTTCGTTCGATAACCTATTACTAGTTAGCATTTACAAGAAGTTTTCACTTTTGTATTTTTAAACTCAAACTAAATATTTCAATAACTTTTCTAGTCTTATGAAATATCATTTCTTACATGTATATATGTATATATATTTATATATATATATATACATCCAAATCATATTCACTTCATTTGCTCGCCCAGTTGAGGCAGTTTTTCATCCCCATATTGCACAGATTTACAATTTGCCATGGGCAGTTTAGGGGTATAAATAAATGTTCATATATCATAAAGTTATCAACTTGATGTTGACGAGATTGTCGTTGTTGTTGTTGTTGATGACGCTGCAAACAAATTTTCGCAGTTAACAAAGGACTCGTCGCTTCTGTTGGCATTTTGTTGTTGTCGTCGTCCTTCGCATTTGCCACGCTCTTTTTGAGAGAGCGATTCAGAGGGAGTCAGGGAGTCAGGACATCACTGAGCCGCCAGTCATTTTGTCTGCCTACTTGTCCGCCTGTCCGCCGCCTGTCTGTCATCGCCTCATTCAGGCTCGTGATGCTTGATGGCAGTATAATTGATGCACTCGAGCGTAAGTGATTAGATTCATTATGAGGCCGAGCAGGCGACGCCAATGGCAACACACCACACAAACGGTAGCAGCCACATTGGTCTGGGTGATCAGGTGTCCGACGGACTCAGTGAAGCAATTTAAAATGTTTAAAATCGGAAAAATAAAGAAACTTTTAAATTAAACTCACTCGCTGCTAGGCGGCCAAATGATGTGTGACAGCATTTTTATTGCCCAAGCCGAGGAAAGCCAAGAAACCGAAACAGCAGAGAGGTAGAGGTAGATGTGGCTGGAGTAGGGGTAAAAGGCAACGCACGCCAACATTAATCAAGACATTCTACACAACTGAGATATACACAAAGTATTTATGCATTTTGAGGGTAAAAGTAAAAAATAGCAACATAAAAAAATGAGAGAAGAAAACTCATAAAGAGCCGACACACGCCGGGGCGCAAAAGCATCGCTTCCGGTGTGTCGCCCTGTTGTGCGGAGGTGGAGTGGAGTGTTAGGTATAGGCGGTGTGGGGTGGGGACTTGGGGCAACATAAAACGTGTGTGCATTCTAGCTTAAAATAAAGTTGCAGCTCTGCCACAGGCAGCTATGCCTGGGCAACGCTGGCTTTTGTTGTTGGCACTTTGGCTTTTGTGTCGTTATTCATTGTGTTCACGTTTGGAGAAATATGAATGTGTTTGTGAATGAATGAATGTCCTTAATGGATGCGAGTGCCAGCAACGATGGGGTTGCCACTATCCAGCAAATGGGCATATGCTAATTAAACAGGCATAAAATGTAGTCAAATGCGTGGAGTGAAATCTATGCAGGCATATAAAAAACTTAGCCAGTTCTAAGCTCTTTCTTATTCTTTGCTTACATACTTTTTAGGAGCTGAATTGAGAGAAAAATGTATGCCTTACAATATAATTGTTCTGATATTTATTGTAAAGGAATGAATGTTTATGAAAAACAAGGCATGATTCATATCTACACATAATTCTCATGTGTCAAATCTGAGCAAGCATAAATTGTTGCTAGATACTTTCTATTCTTAATCTATTTTACTTTTTATTGAGCAGACAAGCGTGAACATCACAATTCTTTTATTCTGATATTTATTGTATGCATATTAATTTTTTAGTGAAAAAGAAAACAGAAATCATCTCAATAAATAAATTTCGTATATCAAATCTGAGCACAAATCTTACGTCATGCGTTGGTATCGATTACATACAGTTGAATTGATCGCATAAGACACACGTACATTCATCCGAGAGCCTCAAAATTAATAACAGTCGAAAACAACTTCAAATCCTACTCTAGAACGCCCCTCCCCATATACGTGCCACGGTCTCATATCTGTGGCGCTTCCAGCTATTTGCACACAAACAAAAATAAATATTAAGTCTCTTGGCTGACGAAGGCGAAATCGAAATCGTTTTGTGCCACAGAGAGATAGATACCCACCCACCTACACACACACACACACACACACACGCATACAGAAAGCCACACACCCCAAAACCAGGCAGGTTTCGGTGGCACGCGCTTATCGAGCACAGAGCAGAGCAGCGTTTAGTTTTGTGATTGAGTGGGTGGACGTGTGGATTGACAGCATGAGTCTGCTAAATCAACAAGCACTCGTCTCCATGTCCACTTCCAATCCTGCTGACCAACCTAAAACTTTACTCGCCTGCCAACTTTTGGTAGCATATTTTTATAATTTTTTTTCTTTTTTGGCAATCGAAAAACTTTAAAGTCGCTTTTGGCTTGGTAATTAAAATCGAAAGCCTTTTTTGCTGTAATCAGTAATCCATAAGCAGAGACCACCCTCCAAGTGAATCAAGCAACGAAAAGCCATACATCATATCAGGACGCGCCACGGGGAATCCCAACAAAGATGACAACGCTAAAAGGCGGCAAAAGTTATTTTGTAATTAGTGCACAACCAGCAAAAGTTACAACATCAACAGCAACAGAAACAGCAACAACAATAATGAAATTGAAGACGACTTTTGTGCGCCACCGCTGCACTAATTACCGTTGACGTGCGCTTCATTCCCGTTCCCGATCCCGTTTCTGTTGTCGTTCCCGTATCCTTGCTCCTGCCACCAATACCAATCCTACGCCTGTCGCGCCTGTCAACTCAAGTTTGACACTTTTTTCGCACAATTTATGAGCTCGGGGGTGGCGACCACGCCCACTTATTAGTGGTACAGTGGTTGCCACTTGAGTTGTAAGTTAATCTCTGTAGCATGCTGTCCTACTGTGGATGTATACTCAGCTCAGTGATTTATTAATTTATTTATTTAAAGTGAAGACATAAAGTGAAGAAAAAATAAGAAAGTCTCTGAACCTGTGGAGTAAGGTAAGAAAATTAAATTAAAAGAAAGTTATTGAGCATTCGGTGGCAGATTAAGAATTCTCTGGTTTATCTTCGGATTTCTTGTGAATAAGTTTTACTTTTAATTTAAGTTCAGATATTTCTCTAATTATCATGTTTTAATGTTTGTTTTACATGATATCTTTCTTTAAATTTCCCAAAATATATGTTTACCAGAAGGTCTAAACGGCATTAAATAGAAATATGTTTAATTTATATTTCAGTCAATTTTATTCTGTTGAATTATTCTATTCAATTTAGTTATCTTTGCTTAAGATCAAATATTTCTTGTTGTTGCCATTTTACCAAAGCAAGTTTAATATTTGAAGAAATTCCGCCATCTCAAAAATCTTAGATTTATATATATATATATTCAAATTAATATTATTATTGTAAAACCCGAATTGTATTAGCCCTGATGCCCACTGTGCTGGCCTGCTGGAGTGACACTTGAGCCGCAGTCGGGTCTGCCACTTAGTTTAGAGTTCTATGAGCGCAATTCGATTATTCTTCATTTATGTCAATCAGTGTGATTTTTGTTGGCTGCTTGTTCGCTTTTAGGCGCAGGATGCGCATCCTTAATCGCCCTGTTTAAATAGTAGTGAAGCGGAACACACAGAATGCCCAAAAATTTGGAAATTTAATATGATAGCTGATGATAAAGATGTCTCACTTGTTGTTTTTGTTGTTGCTCTTCTTGTTATTGTTGTTGTTGACGCCACGTTGTCTCTGAAGTTGTTGGCTGTCTGGCCGGCTGTCTCCCACTTCTTCCTGGTCATGTATCCTTTTTGCCAATGTTATGGAAAAAAATGTGAAAATCCTTTGCGGCTATGACTGCCGTTTTGTTGATTTTCATTTCATTTCCCCTGTTGCTGTTGTTGTTGTTGTTGTTTATTTCGCTTTTGCTGTTTACATCCGCAACTTTATTATAGCTTTTGGCTGAGTTGCAACTGTTTGACTGTTTGCTCTATGCTTATGAGGGTTTTGCCAATGCGTCGTATTAGCAACGTAGCCAGGGGGAGGAGGAATGGGGAGTGCTCCTTTGTTACTTGGAAGTGAGATGAGAACTCTTAGAGCCATGGGTTTTTATGGATTATGAATTGCTTGCTTGGGCTTGGGAAACGAGGCAGTTGCTCAAGGTTTGTTTAGATTATTGGCTACTTTTAGTGGAAGTCTGAGATGCTACGCATATAATTTAATATAGAAACACATAAACACTGTACTATTTCTAAACGCCAAACTGACCAAAATTCTTGTGTAAAATATAAAAAATTACTATATATTCTATTACTATTCGTCCTACTATATGCGAATTTCGAAATAAGATATTTATTTTCCGATGGATTCATGTGCTTTTATATTAACGCAACAAAACGTTTGGAAATATTTTGAATAAATCTCTTAAAACGAAAATAATTCTGATAATTTGCAATGACAAATTGTCCTGTTACGCCGAACTTTATTTAACAGGCTTATCACAAAGTTCGAATGTAATTTGCAGTAATTCAGAAAAGTCTGTCATTAGTAATGCGAAAATGAATTAAATGTCCACGCAGAATAACAATTTATCAACTTGCTGATGAAACGCAGGCATCTCCTTGTTTTAAAGTGAAAACTGAGCTTACCATTCAGCCGGTCAATCAATAATGAACAATGAGTGATTTCTGGCCAATGGACAATAAATTGTGCAACATAAATCGTATATAAGGAGTATATAAAAAAAATGAGCTCAACGTGGGCGAGATAGAAAAGCGATTGAAAGCAAACAAAAGCAAAATATTCAAAATGGCTGACAGTTTTGCGTAATACATATGTATATGACCATATAGACACGCTGATATTTTGCGTCTATATGCGAAACTGGCAAAACAATGGAACTGTGGCCTGGGCAACATGTTAATAGCATTTTATGCACCACTGAGATTCAGATTGTTCGCATGCCTGGCAACACCAGTGTATATAAGATATATAGGTATGTGCTGGAGGAGGTGATTGCTGATTGGTGCATGCCAACCAGGTGGTTTACCCCCACTCTCGCTGTGCCGCAGTATTTGCTACTGTTGCCAAAACAACCCTCGACCAACTAAATTCCTGCACATCGTTCAAGGCTGAGCCTGCGCAGTACTCACCTCACAAGCTTTTCACCACACTAATGTCATCTCGCTTGCACACGACTGTGTGTGCGAATGAGCTGGTCGCATTTGTTAATGTTGTTGCTGTTGCTGGTGTTGTTGCTGTTGGTGAGCATAATCTGGACCAGGGCATCTTGCTGGCTGGCCAGACAAGAAGGGCAAATGCTGCAAAGGCGTTAGTTTCACTTCGTGCGTTGTCCTGCTGAGGCCAAAGCAAGCGCCGCAGCGTTAGTGCCAGTGAGTGTGACCAGTATACAGTGACTATAACTATATATACATATATATATGTATACCATATATATCAATTTATAATTTAGCTAAATTATACTACTGAAATTCCATTCGAAGATCGCTTAAAATTTGCCTTGAAACTGTGAAAATTCCGTGGCTAAAAAATTGAGTTGAAACCCACGCGTTTCATTCCTCCAATTCCAGTTGTCGAAAATTTCCAGTGTATATACCAAGAGTAGCATAGCCCCACTCCCCCACATCCCCACCCCCACAACATATATACACATGTGTGTATATAGCTTCCAGCTGCAGGGTGAGACAGCTGCTTATTTACCATTGGTATTTTCCATCACACTTTGGCAACGCCAACTGACTTTCTGGCATTGTCTGATCCTCGCCGAGGTCCACGGCTGACTTGACTGCCGCACAGTCTTCAGACAGAGTTGAACGCGGATCATTCCCACGTCGTCCTCATCGTTCTCGTCGTCGTCGTCGTCGTCGTTGGTGGTCCGTTCGAGATTCACGCCGGGGTCGTCGTCGTCAACTCTGTCTGAATGTTGTCGCGTCGGCTCCATAAAAGTCGAACTTTTTAGTTTTATAATTAATCTCAACAAGTATTTCTTAATTTTTTTTTGTCGGGCGTGTGTTGCTTAGAAATCGTGAGCACTTATCTAACTTTATCTAAATATTTCTACATAACCTTAAAAACCCAACATTTCCTAACTGATATACCCTTCAAAATATGTGTGTAAAAATTGCAATCGCTTGTTCTTTTCCAGCGTTACGTGTAATGTGTCAAGCTATTTCAGCTACTTCAATCCGCATATATCTATAATCTGTGTACCTTATTTGTGATATTATAACCAAAAATAAAATAGAAGAAATTATTTTAAAATATTACAATTTTGTTGCATAATATTTAATTAACAAATAAATAATAATTCATAAAATAATAATACAACTATAAATCGAACATAACAATCACGTTAGCTGTTTTTTTATAACGTTACGTTGGATTACGTTAAGCGCTTACATAATCGAGAACAGCGCCAGAATGGATTACGCAATACTTGTGAGCAACGTAAGTGCGAAACAGAGAACAGTCAAAGGTCAAATGAAGAATTCTCTCCATTGACAGTAAATATCTATTGATTTTTCTATATTCAGTTGGAAAGAGAAACCTTGCAGTAACTTTTAAATACTTTACTGAAAATTTAAATATAGTAAAGAAAGTAAAAGAAAGTCGAACAGTTTTCAAATGATGTTTTGAAATACAAAATAATAATGATAACAAATAAATAAAAAAAACTTCAATTTTTTAACTTACATTCAAACTAAGTCCAATAGAAAATGTATACCTGTACAATTCAAGATTTGATCTCAAATTCTGAAAGTTATGAAACTAGTATTGAAAGTAATTTCTCAACAAATAAAATATTAGCCTTTTATCAAATAAGTCTTTACGGCTCGTTAAATTAATTTAATATTGAAATATATATTTCTGACCGTCGAAACTAAAGTTTCATGAATATTATAATAAGGTGTTTCGAAAAGAGCTTTTCCGAACATAGCCATCCCGATCCATGCGAATAAATACATATTCCTCAACCCAAAGTTCTCAACTTAATAAATAATATACCATTGTAACTCACACCTTCCCGCCGCCAATCCAATCTCAGTTTGCCGTTCGTTTCAGGCTATTAACTGTCGGGCAAATTTATGAACATAAGCCGCTTAACAAACGTCCTGGCAATATTTGCAACAACACAACTGCCGACAAATGTGGCAAATTATGATATTTTGTAGGATTTTCTTATCAGCAACCAAACACAAACACTCCCTCACAACAAGAAATATATTGATAATGTTGCATCTCTTTTTGGCAGGCACTGTGAAAATGCAACACCTTTTTTGGCAACAACAACGAATAACTACAACAAATATTAAATGGCGTCCAACTGAAACTTCTTCCCACTGAATCAGCAACAGAACCAGAACGAACCAACCAAAATTGAGTTATCAAATTTGTTGTTGGCTGCTGCAAATTAGCCGCCTGTGGATTCGACACGCCCAACGAAAAGACATACAGCGGTAAGCCTCCGTGAAGTTGGCTACAAAATATTTATGCGCACAAGCGATAACAACAACAACAATAAGCGAAGAAAAACAATAAAGTCCAACAACAACCAGCAGCAGCAGCCGCAGCAGCATCAACATGAAGGGCTTGACGGCGTTTAAGGAGAAGGCGACGGGCGTTTTCGGCGGGTGAGTTGAACGAATCCGTGTATTTTGATAATAACACTGTGCAACACAATTTTCAATACAAACTTTAATAAATCCTTAAATGCTATAGGAAAAAGTGGCATTAACAAACATCAGTCTTCTGGTATCTAAAAAGCAGATACAATACATATAGATTAATCAATATTTTTCTTTTTATTATTTTGATTCAAAAAAATATAAGTCTTCGATAAAAAAAGTATTTTTTTAATATTTGAATTTATACATAGCAAACAGTTTAATTACAAAATAACAATTTATCCATATCAAAAAATAGCTAAAATAAATATAAGTAACCCACATTTTCATTTTTATTTCTTTAATTATCAGAATTTAAGTTAAATCTATATTTTTCAGTGCTTATAAATCAAATTCTATTCTCTACAATTTTGTAGTACAGTGTTCAATTGCTGAGTGTGCAATATGCCGAGACTGAAATATGAATGCAATCAAATGATTTTCTACAAAATAAGCAGAATTTAATTTAACGCAACGCTGATCAGCTGAAACTCACACCACTGTGCACAGTGGTTGCTTGAACTTGACCATGCAAAGGCTGATGGGGTATGTGGAAATATGCTGAAGTACTTAGCTATATATATATATATATAGGTGGAGACAGAGAGGGAGACTCAAAGAGCTTTGGAGGCGTCGCGAAAGTTGGGGCACGTGTCGCCGTCTCGCGTTGTGGCGCGTCGAGAAGTTTATGAAAATTATTGGCATGCTTAACAAGTCATTAAAGTCGCCCAGTTGCAGTCAGTCAGTCTGTCTGCCTGTCCGACAGTTGTGGCATGCCGAGACGTACACAGGATGCGTCGCACCGTTGGCTCAGGAATTCCGTACACGTTGCCAGCATGCGGCACGTGCTGCTTGAAACGGAAGCTCGGCAACAGATCCTTCACACAGCAATGAAAGAGTCATAAGCATATTGGGCGAAAAACAGGACAAGTGCGTGAATTTCTGGTATGCAATTTTATGGGCACGTCACACACACATACCGAGAGAGAGAGAGAGAGAGAGAGAGAACGAGAAAGAGAGAGAGAGAGAGAGAGAGGGATGAAGAGAGAAAGAGATAGCACTCATACACTTGTACAACTGATTTCTCAAGGACCTTGGGCGCAAATTAGAAATTGGAACAATAGGTGAAAACGATTTCGTTGCCATTAAGGAATGTCTCTGTGTGTGTGATGAAGAAGAAGAGTGTTGCATACCAACGAGCGTGTTTGAAATTGAAAAGGCTGCACGCAAATGAAATTGATTTTTACGAGCTCATTCAGCGGTTGCCAGGACAACAGGATCTGCAGATGATGGCTGAGCTGCCTGCTCGAGTGGCACTCGAAACCCGCCTCGCGAAGTGATATTGAAATGCGTGAAAACTTCTTCTTCTTCTTTGAACAGTACTTGTGGCCATTGTTGGTGAAAATGAAATTAGAATTGTCAGCTGCGAAATACGAAGCATTGGCAGGAGTCATCGTGTCGCTGACAAGCCAGTTACTTGCCAAGTTAAACAGTTGCCCCCATTTTCTTGCTTTACCCACAATTGGCCGACTAATGGGCGCGCTTTTGTGGCCAAGTTAAAGCCAAGCCAAGCCAAGCCAAGCCAACTGCCAACTGCCAACTGCCAACTTGAACTCGTCTTCGAAGACAGCGGCGCCAGTTAGCTATAATCTATGCGGCGCCAAAAAGTCTGCAACATTTTTACTGACAATCAAATGCGCCAAACAAGTGGCTGAAAAACTTGCGCAATAGTTTACCAAAGGCGCCAAAAAAGAAAAAAACGACAGCCAAAGAAAAGTAAATTTCAGAGCACGAATTTAGAAGTGCCCTAGTCAAATTTAAAAGAAATTTATATATTTATGTGAATTGCATTTGACTTAGAACCAATATATGTATTCAACGGAATAGCACAAATTGCCAACTCTTGACTTTGTGTACAACTACGAGTCTTATTGTTTAGAAATTACAAGCGATATAAGGAATGATTATTGAAAAGAACTAGATATTCGGTCCATTAAATCGCATCCTTATTAGTGCTATCGCTGGCCATTTCAATGGCATTGACAAACATTGTGACAAAACTCGGATGCTCAAACAGCTAAGTAATATATGTATGTGAATGTGTGTGTGTGTGTGTGTGTGTATCCTTAAACAGCGCATAAAATTGGCGTCAGACGAGCCGGCATTAAAGTCGGTCAAGGCGCAAGGAGAAAGAAGCAGGAGAAGACTACAAGGAAGGCAAGGAAGCTGCGTGACCAGACGAGGGTAGCTTTGGCGGCAGACATTTGAGTTATGTGACAAACGGCGACGAAGACTCTGAAGTTGCCCTTTTTTTTGCAGCGGTTGTTGTTGTACTTGTTGTTGTGCACAGTAGTAGTGTGACTTGTTTTCTGGTGGCTGCTTATTAGTTTGTGTTGCGGAGCGTTTGTCTGGATATTTATGAAGAGAAATGCCAAAGTCTAGGCAGAATGAAAAAAGGCAAAGTTCTTAAGATGAGGTTATCAATGTTGATGTGTCACTTAGCCAGGGTTAATGTTGGATTGCCTTAGTCCCCTAAGCCATATCGCCTTACATTAAGTCACACACAAACACACTCACACTGTCATCAATCAGCTTCTTTGTCAGTTGCTTCCAGAGCGTTAAACGTTGACCTTAAGCCACAATCAGATTTAGCAATGGAGAGAAATCAAATTGAAAGACATTCTAAAATCACTACCTGGCTGCCCAAATCGACTTTAAATGTCGTCCTGTCGCTCAGCTATCAGCACTTAATAAAATTGAATTCAATTTCAATTGGATGACTCTGTTTTCAAGCCACCATCCCCCAAGAGAAGCCGCAAATGCCTCTGGGAAAACAAGCCGCAGCAAAAATGGGGGGGAATTTTTGTGTGTTGCTCTAACAAGCTGAAAATATTTGTGTTTTAACGCCCCTTCTGACCAAATGCCAAACTTACCTGTTGCTTACCGTCATCTAATTGGCTTGAGTTATGTCCTTTCAGCCTCAAGCCGAATATGGAGAAATTTGAAATATCGCAGAGTTACCATGGCGGACACGGTGGCTACGAGGAGATGGAGGGCGGCGATCGGGAGGGACGCGGCCCCGGCGGTGGACATGCCTACGACGACGACGACGACCGACCCGACTCCCCAGCCTCCTTCGAGGAGATCGAACGCCCGCCGCTCCGCAAGATCGACAAGTACTGCAAGGCGGAGTGTCCTTGCATGCCGGCCCGTTACACCATCGCCACAATGGCCTGCGTGGGATTCATGATAGCGTTTGGCATGCGTTGCAACATGTCAGCGGCCAAGCTCAAGGGCGAGCACAATGGGGTAAGCTGAAGATATCTTCTTCTATATGCAATAAAAATATTGATAGTGCTATTCAGATATGAAATATTTTATTACACTATATTTAAGACTCTGAGCCTCTACAAATTTATGTTTAAATTAAAGTCGTTTGCTGCATAACAAAATATAAAAAATTAAAAAGTTTAAATACCATTTAAAGGGGGGCCTTAAACCAGAAATGAGAATTGGCAAGGGGAATAAAATTTGCTTCATTTGATGGCAAAGCTGTTGTCAATTTAAATGTGGGTGTGAGTGGATGTGTGTGTGTGTGTTTGGGTGTTTGTGTGCGTGTTCACATCACTCAAAAGTCACACACAATGCCACGCCCACACATACACAAATAAACAGAATTTTCGCTTGTTAATAAAGCCCCGCGGCATAAATTTTAATGATTCCAACTTTTGCTCTGTTCTGCTCTCGTCGCTGCCCCACTCTCATTCTATTTTATCCTCTCTCTCTCTCTCCCTCTCTCTCTCTCTCTCTCTCTCTCTCTCTCTCTAGACTGTCTTTATGAACTGGACTGTGGCTGTGGAAAGCCATGTGGACTCATCCTTCTTCTGGGGCTATCTGATTACACAAATACCCGGCGGTTTTATTGCATCCAAGTTTCCGGCGAACAAAATCTTTGGGCTCTCGATTGTGAGCTCCGCCTCGCTGCATCTCTTTGTGCCGTTTGCCATGACGCTGATGCACGGCCATGTGGTGATTTGTGTGCGCGTGCTGCAAGGACTTTTCGAGGCAAGTATCCAAATTCCAAATCCAATTCGATTTCGTCAGATCAAAGCTAAGGATTACGCATGTGGTAGTGGTAGGGGTAGGAGTTGTGGGGGGTGGTGATTGCAGAAGGGTGCGTGTAGTGGAAGGATTTTGCTTTATGATAAAGCAAATATGTGAAACGAAAACATGCCCTAAGCTGGTTGTGGTGGGAGGGTGTAAAGTAACGTATAGTGTAGTATAGTGCAGATACCCTGTAATTATTTAAATGCAGAAAATAAACGTAAGTTGATTTATAGGCACTTTCTTTCATTTGAGAAAAGGTTTACATAAATAACTTCTAAAGAAACCTCGATTTCTTAGTGCTCGGAGTAGTAAAAGAAGCTTAAGAGAGGCTCTTTGTCGCCGTGCTAAGGAATAAGTATACTTTTAATCTTCAGAAAAGTCTACTTCCTAGTGTTACATTCATTTGCACAATGCTAAAACACCCCTCTCACACATTTAACTACAGGGCATAATCATAACAAAAGCATTTATTTTAATGCGATTTCTTTGTGTGTGTTTTTTTGGCAATCTTTTCTGAACATCAATTTCTCCAACTATATCCATTTCTATAGGGCGTTACATATCCGGCTTGCCATGGCATTTGGCGCTTCTGGGCGCCACCCATGGAGCGTTCCCGCTTAGCGACGTTGGCCTTTTCCGGCTCCTATGCGGGCGTTGTTGTGGGTCTACCCTTATCCGGACTGCTGGCCGATGCCGTGGGATATCAGGCGCCATTTTATGCGTATGGCGCCTTTGGCATCATCTGGTATATGTTCTGGATCTGGCTGTGTTTCGAGAATCCACGCAAACATCCTGCAATTAGCATACCGGAGTTGAAGTACATTGAGAAATCGCTGGGGGAGTCAGCGCATCCGACGATGCCATCGTTCAAGACTACTCCATGGAGCCAGATGCTGCGCTCGATGCCCGTCTATGCGATCATCGTGGCAAACTTCTGTCGCTCCTGGAATTTTTATCTGCTGGTGCTCTTTCAGTCCTCATTCCTCAAGCACAAGTTCGGCTTCAAGGTGGAGGAGGCGGGCTTTGTGGGCTCGTTGCCCCATTTGATTATGACCACGATTGTCCCCTTTGGCGGCATGCTGGCGGATCATCTCCGGAAGAATGGCATCTTGTCCACAACAAATGTGCGCAAACTGTTCAACTGCGGTGGCTTCGGCATGGAGGGATTGTTCTTTCTGTTCGTGGCGCACTCCTCAACGGCGGTAAGTATAATGATAAGATATAAGTTGAGCTGTCTTCGGTTATTATTATCTAATTGTAGTTATTGTGATTTTCCATTATATTAAAGATATCTACGAAAACTAATATAACTAATAATTCTTTTATAGCATTAGTTAGTAGAAGACATTATTATTATTATTATTTGAGATTAGCTTTTCATAACCCAAAAGATACTTTTTATTATAACCTTAAGAATTTTGCATTTTTCGAGCGCGAGTTAAACTTTGACAAGTGTTTGGGATCCTTTTCCTAGCCATTTCATCCATCCTAAAAGTATTATTTTTAGCCAACTTTTAAGCAATACAGTTTTTCATCTCTAGAAGAAATGCATAACATTAAATGATCTGATGATGATTTAACATAAATTTTATTTGAAAATTGATTTATATTATACTATCAAGTTACTTCGTGCTTGTAGACTGGCGCCATGTTTGCCCTGACTTGTGGTGTGGCCTTCAGCGGCTTTGCCATCTCTGGCTATAATGTGAATCATTTGGATATCGCGCCACGTTATGCGAGTATATTGATGGGTCTCTCCAATGGCATTGGCACCCTTGCTGGCATCATTGTGCCCTATGCACTGGATGGGCTCATCCAGGCGAATGTAAGTGACGATGAAATACATTTTGGTAAGCTCGACATCCAAAGGTTGATTTTTGCCTTTAGCCCACCGGCTGCTGGACTACGGTATTCACGTTGGCCGCCTGTGTTCATCTAATTGGCTGCACTTTCTATGGCATTTTTGCCTCTGGTGAGCTGCAACCCTGGGCCGAACCGCCACCCGAGGAGCAGCAGGTGTGGGCACCGCCACCAGGCGCCATAACTAACGATGATCCCAGCCAGGCGGGCATAATGGGCACATACATGAAGGAGACCGCATTCGTAAGTCACGCAATTTTTTTTTATACACGGTGCAAACAAATATAATGTTCACTGATGATTTTAAAGTGAAAAATTGTGATTCGTATCGGTTTTTTTTTGACTAACCAATGTACTTAAGAAAACTAGCTATATTCTGACATACAGGCATGGTAAAAGTCACATTTTAGTTGGATAAAACTCAGTTCAGTCAGTGTTAACAGAACTTAAGGATTTTTTACCTATAATAGAAATAGAATATTGCCAAAAATGTGTAGATATTAAAAGATACATTTTAATTTCTCCCTGTGCATTGTTTTGCAGGGCGCACCGGAGTACACTGAACAGAGTCAAATGCAACAGTCGAATGCCATTAGCTACGGCGCCACTGGTCACGTGGCAAACAATCCATTTGCACTGGCATCGAGTGCACCCATTGCCGAGGAGCCCGCTCAGCTCTCGTATGGTGACAATGCGAATGCGGCAAGTGCCGGGTCTGGGTACGACTACACGCAAGGACAATTGCCACCGCAGGCGGGGGCAACAACAACGACAACAACAACAACAAACCCCTACGAGCAGCAGACCTATCAACAGCAGTAAAACTAAACGCCTCAATCACTGATTAACTGATATAAACGTAGCTTTTAGTTGTAGTCACAAAAAAAAAAAAAAACAAAAGCAAAATCGAGATTGTTTTGCTGGTTATTGTTTGTTCCTGATGGGGTTGATTTGTATATAAGGATACACACAATATGAGAGACACATATACATGTATATTCCGTTGCCGAGTCTAACGAATTTCTATTATAACAGCAACAACATCACTCACAACATCAGATGAAGACACCAACACTAACACTAACACAATGAAACTATGTACCTAACAGAGCAACTACATATATATACACAATGCATTATGAAAATATCGTTAAACTTGGCGTTAAACCAACCAACCAACCAACAAACAAACGAACAACACAAATCACATAACAAATCTATAGCCTAATTTTAAGCGACGCTTTCGCGAATCTTCTATTTACAAGCTCCAGAAATGCATGCAAAAATGTAGCGAAATTACATATTATAATACTGATAATATTTGACATTTGTGTATATCATAAACAGACATAATCCAGGCACGCAGCACGTCTCAAACCGTTATGAACTTATATTATTATTATTATCATTATTATTATTATTATGAATAATAACTAAACTATGGCTATATAGACACTATATAGATACATATTATATAAATATACATACTTAGTGAAAAATTGTTGTTAACTATGCAAGTAACAGAAAACTGCAAGTTTTATTACCGTTGATGATATTCTTCTGTGTATGATAAACACCCGGCTCTAAATGTCATTTATGTCTAGGCATAAGTACATTTTAATCAAATCAGAAACAAAAACTACACAAATTAACTCTAATTAATAAGCAATTGTTGATGCTCGGCACGAATGATAAACATTAACCATTCCATATACAAATATAGCTTATACATTACATATAAATATTTATCGCACATAAACTTATAGTTAAACAGTTTAGTTAGTTATGTTCAAAACAATGTTTGGTACTCTTACATATTATGCTTTGGTTCAGCACTCCGTGATCAGGGCATGATATAGATACTAGCATATATATATATTTTTGACTAGACTTGTAATTAGCTCTATCGTTAGACGCCAATAACCTCAGGATTGGTCTTCATATTAATATCGATATAATCTTAATGTTTTACATTCACAAACTAAATAAAATCTTATTGGGGAGTTTTGCTGGGCTTAAACTACAGTTAGATAAAATAAATTAAGTTAATGGTAAAATTTTAAAATATTAAACTTAACAGCAGCTCTGAATTTTTACTAGAAATAATTTTGTATTTCAACAAATTTTCAATAATAATTATATTTTACGCTTCTCTCCTAAAATTTTTGTTTTGCACTTTCTTCACAATGCACATATTAATTAATGTCATTATTTTAAATCTTTTTTTAGCTTCTTCCCTATCAAAATCTATTATTTTTAGAGTCTTAGCTAAAGTGAAATCTCAGTGAAACTCTCCAATAAAATAGCACAAATATTTATCATATTTCACACGTTTTAGATTCATATTTATATATGTAATTAAATTAGATTTTATTGTACATAAAACTGCACAAAAAATAATAAATCTTCAATCCAATTTGATTTTACTCTCTAACTGGAAAATTAATTTTAATTCTTCTCATTTTAAGCACTCTTTATTTATTGCACACAATAAATTATCTTTCCAATTTGTATTATTTAATGCACTTTTGAATACTTATTTTCATATAATTTAATTTTAGCGCACTGCTTTAGTCTAATTTGGATACTAACGATTATTTAAAGTTTTATATAGACGCACGTACTTTGTCCGACACCTGTAGAACTTATATATGCACTAAAACGTATTCAATGTATTATATAATAAAATAAAAACATACTTATTAGCGCGTATTATACAGAAATGTATCAAGTTATTCACAATTAAATCACTATGTATTAAAAAAATGTGAAAATTTTCTAACTAAAAGAGTCAATTCTTATACCGTAATTTGTACAGAGCAGCGAATATTATATAACTACTATATACTATATACATAACTATAATTAATAATTAACAAATTAGATTTTAAATGTTATTGCATAATATATGTTGGTTGGTCAGTTCAGCTTAAATTCAGCTAATGACTTGTACTACTCGTATATATACTAAATCAAAAAAATACCAACTTGTGTTTGCTCAATATCCATTAACAGCGACAGCAACAAACTGCTTGTGAAAGCGACAATACCTAGTTAAATAAGCTTTGTTAATATATATAAAAAAAAGAAAATATTGTATTACTTACACATTTAAAATTTTCATTATTGTTTGGTTTGTTTTTACATTTAGGCGAACAATTTTGATGCTTTTACTCAAATTGCAGCAAACTAAATATATTGGCCATTGGGGCGTATGTGTAATATTAGAATTATTCAATTTGAAGTCTGTATATACAAGGCATTAAGTATATATATAAAATAATTGCTCATAACTATGTAGTTATTATTATTGAAT
Organism: Drosophila basisetae; assembly: GCA_035041595.1. NCBI lineage: Eukaryota > Metazoa > Arthropoda > Insecta > Diptera > Drosophilidae > Drosophila > Drosophila basisetae. The sequence goes on along the minus strand of JAWNLB010000123.1, from coordinate 4,865,347 downwards.
ATACAATGTGTACATCTGCGTAGGTGTGTTCTTCAAACCCATTAAGTTCTTGACAGGAGACCTCTCAATTGTCATTAACTATATGAGCTTAAATGATCTTAATTATAGACATAGATATTTTGTTTTTTTTGTTTTTTTTTTGTTTTGAGAGACCCCAAGAGCTCTCAAGGCTGTGTGGACAATAATAACGAAAATGTTAGCGAAAAGCCACAGTGTTTTTTGTTTTAAAGTAAATCTAAAGTAAACCTTAGCGAAAAAAACTCACAAACTTACAAATACATACATACATACATATAAAAATTGAAATACTTACGAAATAGTTGAACATTTGACCAGACAGTCTGTAAATATGGATACATACCTAGCTAAATGCCATCATTAAATGCTTTTGTGAGTAATTTAAGTGTACATAAAGATATAAAATAATAAAATAAGCATTAACTGGCACATATTCGAATATCATTTAGAGCACATTGAATGAGCATGAAACATGAACCGGTTATAACTAGGGTACTACTACAACTTGAACCTGTCAGTAACTACAATTATAATACTTGTACTAGCGGAGAAGCTCTATTAATAAACTCATCTATTGTCAGATATATATAGACGCACAACAGGAAATCTTAGCTAATTCATATAGATGTAACAGGAGCTAAGTAAATAAATAAGAAGCTGCGGCTAGCCGCACTTTAAATATCCTTTCCAAAAACATAAAAACTATAATCGAAATAATAAAGAATTACGTTTTTGTAAGGGGTTATTCAATATATTTGCTGTGTATATATATTTTTAAATTGTTCTTTGTGTTTTTCTTGTGTGTTTTGTTCACCAACTAGTAAATGTATAAAATTTCAGGAATGAAAATAAATCTATATAAATGTATATGTAATAACTGAAGAAAGCAAGCTCCCTTTTCTGGCAACACCCGCCCATGTTGTATAATTTTATGATCTAGTATTAAAGGTATTCAAAATATAAAAACAATATATCTATTAATGTATACTGATATCAATAAATTGACACAGAAATTCTCTAAATCAGTATTGCTAACATGAATAAACTACTAAAACAGAATAATAATAATTGAATGATATAAAATGTATAATTTGTGTTACAAAAGTAATTGGATTTCATTTAAAAACCAAAACTGATTTATACAACTCATAAGCCCCATTCATTCAGACTATACGAACTACAACAATATACGAGTACATATAAAGGCTTAAAAAATTATACCTAAACAAAAATGTATTTGGAATTCAATAAAATAACATGTTAACAAATTATGCCAACAAAAATGCAAACGTGTGTGTTTGATTTTTATTTCACATATATTTTAAACTACAATTGATTTTATAGTTTGAATTCCGGCAGCGTCGGCTTACAACTTAATGATTAGATTTAGATTTGTACAAGGCGCGGACAATTGGAGCTGGGAGCTCAACTCAACTTATCAATTAACTCCCAACGACTCCCAACGACGATGGCGGCGAATAAAAACTAACAAACACAAGTCAAATAAATACAAATACATAATTAGAAAACAACAACTAAAATCACATGAGTGCTACAGTATAATTAAATATATCTCTATATGCAAGTCGCTTCATCCTCTTCTCAACGCCGTACGCCTTGGTACTCCCCGTTGGAGCGCCCCTTGCCGGGAAAGCCCCGGGCAAAGGGCGCCTTTGCATTCGTCGTCACATAATAGTTGCCACGCGCCCTTGTTGAATATGATTAGTATATAATTTTGATTTAATATTCGGATTATTACTTACTTGTTCGAACAATGCTCGCCCATGAGCACATACTCCGAATCCTTGGGCTCGCACCAGCCTATCAGATAGGTGAACAGGTTCGGACAGGGACCCGCATAGAAGCCTTTGGTTGACGTTATGGATTCGATAAAGTACGGCGTCACCTTGGTGTGATCGCAGGCCAAGGTTTCTGCAGCCAGTAAACAAGAATATATGAATTAATTTTGAAAAATTAATAATAAATTTAACTTAACTTACGAAACAACGTTGCGGAACCCACACAGGCTGGCTGCCTGGTGCCGCCGTTCACATAGAAATCAGCATGTCCGCTGGAGTGCCACTGTCCAAGGATGCCGGCACCCGTGTGCACAACATCCACAAAATGGGCATCGCTGGTGTCCAGATCCCTCGAGTTATTCGCGCCCGCATAGAAGAATATGGTCGGATCCAGTGCAGTGATGCGTCCAATTTTGCCCTCCTCCGGCTTCAGATAGTTGGCCACCAGACCGGCTATATGTGCACCCACACTATAGCCAATGAAGTGCAGATCATCGGGCTGGACACCGCGTGGATGCCGCGCCAGATACTTGACCAGCTGCGAGATGCAGAGGCTGCCGAAGCGGGGTGACCAATCCATTTGACTGAGGCAGGGCTCCTTAACCGCATTGCTGTAGTCCACAATGATGATGTTGTACTCGCCCAGTGTGAAATACGCCTCCCTCAAATCCGGACTGGGACTGAGCATGCGGCCACCGCCAAAGCCATGTATGATGATCTTGGTGGCATGACGCGGATTAAAGTGTGAGCGGTAAAGTGAGTTCGTGTCGAGCACGTTTATAAACTCGGGCTCGTCCTGTGTGCGACGGGTATACAAATAGAACTGTATCTTTGGATGCGGACAGCGATAGGGTTTCTCCAGGCAAGAATCCGTTACATACACCTGCGACTGATTTTGGCCAGCAGCAACAGCAGCGGCCACAACAGCTGCATTTTGGCCAGCTGTAAGTGAATTTGAATTTAATGCATTAAATAAATCCAGCAATGAAATTAGTGTAAGACCAACATGAAAGCAAAGAAACGCTTAGTTCTGATCGAAAACTCAAAAAAATACAAACAAAACAACCAACAACAAAAAACAAACACAAGGCTTGTCATAAATCGATAATCCCAAAAATGTAGAAATATTTTCAATTATAAAAAAATGTATTTCTAATAAACTGTCTATATTTCAGGGCGATTTATTTTCTGAGTGTATACACTTCTCGGAATCATAGACATCACCTAATACCCTCTTCAAGGCTAAATAAAATAAGCAGTATTTTTAAAAATGCAAATTTTAGTACATTCCAAAAATGCTTGGGAATTCATTTGTTGTCTTAAATAATTTTTATATTTGTGTAATCACTTGTCGCCAACTTTTAACACCAGACACGCCTCCACCTGTGCCCCTTCACCCCTGCCTCTGCGTCTGGCCAAACGAGTTTGTTAAACTGAATTACATAAGCCTGTTGCTGGCTGCTGCTTGCTGGCGACATTGACTGTTGCCGATTTGCGGCAAATGTCATGCGACTGCATTTGCAAAATTGTCAGCTTGTTGTTGTTGTTTGCAGTTGTTGTGGTTGCTGCAACATATCTTCAATTGTGGCAAAAGTAAAAGTCTACCAAAAGCGCTCAAAACGGAAGTTTGCCTCGCGCAACTGACACTCGTTTCGTAGATGTTGCTATTGTTGTGTCTGAGTTGTTGTTGGCATCGTTAGTGTTTTGTTGCTACTTTTAAAACGCCAACAATGTGACATAACTGGGCGCTATATGCATGATTCATGGCAGTCATAAGGAACACCCGAATGCAATGAGCTCATCTGAGCTTGTCTTCAACTGGATATAAAGATTAATTTGTATGCGCATTTCCGCTCATTTGTATTTATGTAGAACCAGTTCGAAAGTGTTGCGTGATTTTCAGTGAGAGTTGGATTTTTACGATTTTCTACGGATTATATTGAAATTTGTTGTTTCGATGAAGAAGAAGAAAGAAATATATGCCTATGGTATACGAGAACTTGTATTTTAAAATTGACTTGTCTATATCGAATCGGCTTTTGCTACTGCTCAAGTTGTCAACTTTATTTTGGACGAGAATCAATATCTCCAAGACTTTCAATTATTTTGAATTTATGATGACTATTTCAAGTTCAGTAAAGAGTTGTTCATTTTATTCAGTTAAGCACAAAGAAAACTAGGAAATTAGTTAGGAAGACAGCACATGTCTGCCAACTCATAGTTTGAGTCGCATACTGCGTACAAATATTGCATTGTGCTATGCATATTAATGGACTAATTAAAAACGCTCCGATCGCTGAGAATCGGCCTTCGGGACAATAAATATACTGGCCAATTGGCCCAATTGTTGATAGCGTAGATGCTAAACCAGCTGCTCGATGTGGCAACAGTTGCAACCGGTCTTCAAATGTTGCAGTTGCAGTTGCGGCTTGACTTAACACTGATCAGTCATCAGTGATTGGTGATCGGTGTGCACATAGATGACTTTGAGCAACCTGCACCTTTTAAGGGCATCCGGCACTGAAAAGCGCTCACCTCATGGCACAGTGAACACTCGCTTAGTTGGATAAGTCGAAGCTGGTTAACATTTATCTCTAACTACATAAGAGATGTTGTCATAATGTTTTTATGTCAACTTGGGAATGCAATTACTACCAATTGTTTTACACAAGTTTGTGCATAATCCCAGTTGTTTGTATGTTGACCAGCTAAAAGGGAGGAGAGGGAGAAGGGAGAGGATGGGGGGGGGGGGGGGGGGGGGGCTTCCGCCCTCACCCGCATAAAATTACCGATGGGCCGAGTCGTGCTTCTGCCTCAATTGCTTTTTGCTGTTTTCGCTTGAGTTTCAGTTAACTTTTCACAATTGCTTCGCTTTGCTTGGCTGGTGGCTTATGTAAGTTGGCCTGAACGGTGACTTGGACGTGTACTTGGACTCCGTTACGAATGCCAATTAAGTGCTTCTTTTTGGTTATTTTTTGGGAAAATTTGTGTCGAAATAAAAGAGGCTCAGCAGCACGCCGGAAAAGTCAGATATATCGGATAAAAACGCTAACCAAACCGTTCCAGAAAACCCAAAACGGAAACGCCGCCAAATGCGGAAGACACAAGCGAACGAGGCACAGCCACAAAAGCAACATCTGCAACTAAAGCAACTGCAACAAAAACAAAAGCAGCAACAACAACAGCAATTGAAACAACAAACATCACTTGAGACGTGCTCATCATTTTATTATTTCGTGTTTGGTTTACAATTAAGTGAAAGATGTTTTGTTGGTTTTCTTACTTGTATTGTTTTATATTGTTGTTTTGGTGCTATCTCTTTCTCTTCCTCTCCTACATCTCTCTCTCTCCCACCTTCTGTCTTTTCCATATATATACTCGTATAATCATTAGTTTATGGGTTTTATAGGTTTTTATGTTGCCGGTTTTCTACAAACTGTTTGCCATGAATCATTCGTGTTTGTTTTTGTTGTGGCTTTTTATCGAATTGTGATTGAGGTTTGATTTCAGTCTTGAATCGATCGTGGACTTAACCAAAATTACTTAACTTTGTTAATGTTATAAGCTCGTTGAACTTTGCTTACAACTGCCAGCTGCTTTTAAAAGTAAACACACTTTATGTAATTAATCAAATTGAACATAAATAAACACTACTACTGTGGGCAGAAGTTCGAAATTTGAACTGCCATTGCTTGGCCGAAACTAAATTCAACTTAAATCTCTTTTTTGACCTCTAAATCAATAATACATTCTCATTTAGAAACATTATTTTTGGCCAAAATCGTAGTTCACATTTTAACAAAAAATTCGAACGGAGTCAAATCAATTATTTTCTACTTTGAAGCCGAGTGTAATTAGAAGTCGCTAAATTGCAGAATATTTTTTGAGAGTTTACTACCAAAATGCTGCACAGAATATTTAAGGCCAATTAAAAAGTTAATTTACAGCACAGTCAACTCAAATTCTTAAGCCCAGTGCGTTAATAAATGTATTGTTATGAAAATACAATTACAAATTTTGGGTTTCTAAATTACTTTTCAAGTTAACGCTGCTGGCATTTACTTTAAGTTGCGTAAACTAAAAAATATTCTAATTGCAACAAATATTCTAATATGCAATTGCTAAAAATAAGTTAATGAATAGGTTGAAGTTCAGGCAACGGAATTGCGCTTGACCTCAAAGTGCATTCAATTGTAAACACTTCTACAGAATGTACCTTGAATTCATTTAAATCACAGTCTAGCCTTAGGTAAAGTACAAACTCTGATGCCAACTTCAACCCCTGCTGCACTATAATTAAAGCACAGCTCGAATAAAAAGTCAGCACTTGACTTTGGCCATCAGATTCACTCGCTTGTCATGACACAAACTTTTGCAATGCATATTCGCGCCATAGGCCAGAACTACACTATGAATACAATGAATTTGCTGGCAACCCCCATCAAAATGGCACGCTTTATAAAGTATTGCGAAACGAATGCGAAAATAGTAGCGAAGGGTGTCAAGGTGCAGTTAGATGCCACGCATTATGTGGCACACAATTAAAATTTGAAATGTAAAATATCTACTCATAACTATGATATGTGAACTATGGGGCATTGGGAGTGCAGCTTAACGGTAGCTTGAGTTGGTTAGGTAGCAGCAGACAGGCAATTAATTAACTGGGCCAAAACAGAAACAGCAGCATCAATGAGAGCCATCTGACACCGCACAAGGCAACTTGACAATGATGAGGCACATTTTGCGTGTGTTTATTTTCCATTTTATTTGTTATTTCTTGTCTTTTCTTTGCCTGTCTTTGGATGAGCCAAAAATATGCGTAACAAATTTGAAAAACGAGTCAAAGAGAAGCCAGCCACAATAACAAAAATCGATGACAGCGTTTATAACAATAACAATGCGTGTGTAAAAGAGACATTGGCTCTTGTACAAGTGACCCATTGCACAGTGGCCCAAAGTATGTCCACTAAAATTAATAATAAAAAAAATGCATAAGTTTGCATCTAATATCTGTTTATCTTAGCATCAACATGAATTTAAGATATGAATTTTATGAATTGGTAAGTTGTAAAGTATTCATTTGTTTTCGATTTTGGTCAGTGTGCCAAGTTTCGGTCAGTTTTTTAACAGAGCAGAGACAAACAGCGGTTTCATTGTTGTTGTTAGTAAATAAGTAGTTATAAATAGTTATAAGTAATTGTTTGTGGCAGTTACTGTCAGAGTACGTGCTGTGGAGAGCATCAACCTTAAAGTTTGTTCAATGGTCACACCATAAAAATATTAATTTCAAAATGTTGTTGCTGGTAAATATATGAAGCAAGGTCGCCAATAGAAATTTTGGTGGCCTAACGCAATAAGCAATATTGTGCAATTATTTATGCAGTTGTCGCAAATTTTAAGTGTCCACAAAGGTGGCCAAGCCTCACAGTAAAGCAAAAGAAGGAAAAAACGAACATCAAGACACGATGACAACGCCAAAATCATAAGAAAGGCTTGACAAAAAATTAAAAAAAAATCGAATTTACTCGTTAAGTGGCCAAGCAGAGAGGGCGAAAGTAAAAGTTTAACTTAACACAGATTTCTTTTTAGCACAGTCTAACCAAAAGGTAAGAAAAACAAAACGACATTCAAACAAACCGGCAAAATCCACATGGAAAACGTTAAAGCTGAGCAGCAGCCAAAATGTTGATCCGATTCCCAGAAATTCCCGCTTTTTGTGCGCACAATTTAACAACATTTCGTTTTCAAATAATTATCTATCACGCTGTACAATTTCGATTTCGGGTGATTGGCTGTTATATAAGAGCATTAAATTTTATAGCTTTTACTCTTTATTTGATTTTTGAATATTTGCTCGTTGTGGGTCAAGGTTTGTATATTTAAGGAAAAGAAAAAATGCAATTTGCGGCGCCCTTATTTGTTTTGATTTTAAGTTTCATATGCAGCGGCGGCAACTGTTGCTGCTGCTGTTGTTGTTGCTGGTCATTGGACTCGCTGGAAACACTCTCGTTTTCAAATTCAATGCACAACGAGCTGCCGACGCTGTCGGGGCATAATGCCGGATGCCACGAGTATGGTAAAATTAGCGGGCACGCGCGAAACGCCCAAAAAAAATTACGAACCAGCAACAACACACAACTCTTTGTGCAACACTTGATCGTGAAGCGCAGGCGGAAGAGATGGAGGTGGGCGGACGAGGCACACGTGTTGCTTGGGGCGAAGCCAAACAAAAACTTATTACAAATTCCGATATTTAAGTGGAGACGTGCGCTTTGTCTGCGCGCTGGCGAGCAACTGAAGCGCAAGTTCGTGTCTTAAGTCTTTCGTTTTTCGCTTTCGGTTTCGTTTTCGGTCACCGAAAAGTTTGTATGGCAGCGAACCAAAAAAGCTCGCTCTGTCAAGTGAAAGCTCTATGGTGCTTTCGGTGAATTTGGTCTGTTCGCAAATGCGTTTTAATGTTTTGAGTCATTTGAAAGTATTGAAAACTGACCGAGACTTTGTAAATGGGAAATTGGCACTGCTGCGAAGTAAGTTAATAATTAATTAATATCAATTGTTAACACTCTGAAGAAATCATTTCGTTCAGCTTAAAGATACTTAAGATTTCAAAAATATATGCCAAATTAAAATAATAAAATCAATCAATCCTTATCAACTTATGATTTCCGCTAAAGGAAAAACTTAACAGCTTAAAATGTAAGTCAATTACAGCCACACTTAAGTAGGAGCAGGAACTTAGAAGCTGGTACAATTTCAACGCTCTGCCACCTCAAACACCACATCGATGAGTGGTCCCTTGGCATATGGATATTTGTCATTTGTGCTGAGAAAATATGAACCAGCAGCGCTGCAGAAAAAAATAAATTAGAGAGCTCATATCCATTAAATTAAATTGCAACATACTTTGGATCAACAAAGTAACCCATTCGTGTATTGGGTATATTGGAGTAGAGGCCGCAACGTTGCATAAAATACTGCATCCAGTCACCGCACTGCTGAGCCCAGAAGCCTCGATTGCTGCTGATGGACTCCCCATAGTAGGCGGCAGCTCGAAAATGATTGCAATTGTAAAAGCGCCACTGATTTACGTAGCTGCAACCAGGCTGATTAAGCTGATCGAGATTGGGATAGAAGTCCACATGACCCATAGATGGCAGCGTGGAGAAGAAGAGAGGATCTGTGTGTATCACGTCGACAAAGTCTGCATCGCTGGCATCGAGCTTATCCTGCTGCCAATTGGTCATGAAACCAGGTCCAGCTGGATCTAATCCCGTAATACGTGCGAGTGGTTTACTAACATAGTTGGCCACCATTCCCGCCGCCTGGGCGCCCAGGCTGAAGCCAATCAAATGAATCTCCTCTCGTTCATAGATGCCAGCAAATAGCAGGTTGTCAATGAACTGTGCCAAACACTTGGACACTACTGGTGCATTCTTCACCGACCAGGGATAATAACAGGGCCAGCGCACTAGACTTCCATAATCCACTGAGATCACATGCACAGGTTGCGTCTGCAACAGCACATCCCTCACCTCCAGATTGGGCGTCACACTCCGATTGCCATTGAAGCCATGGATGAGTATCTTAAGCGGTAAATGAGGCTCGAAGAGTTCCGCCAGAGGATTGAGTGGATTCAGCTCAATGGGCTCATCTCTGTTAGAGCTGCGATCATACGAATCAAAATTTTAACTGACAGATTTACAATTTGAATCTAAAGTTATGTGTTGTACTAAAACAAAAACAAATTTATTAACTTTATTTTAAAAATAATAATTTGCTTGTTTTTTGCCTTTTAAAAATCTTTTAAAATAATAACAACTCACTCTTCTGTTAACCAAATTCTTTGATTGAAATTCAAAGTGGAATTCTGTAATATATTCGTATACTCACTTGGTGTAGAGCCAGAAGCTAATGCGTGAATTGGGACACTTGTGTTCGGCAAATATGCACAGCTCTGGCAGAAATTGGGGCTGGGACTCAGAGTTCCTAACGAAAAATACGAGTAGTAGTGGGAGGGTTACGTTAAGCCGATATTTGAACATTGCGAGAGTTGTGAATGTTTTGCACGCTGTGTCTAATGTTAATTCTATTAAATTAACTCGGCCCGACATTGACAGCTGTATGGGAAATGAGCCCCCTATGTAGTAGGGACTGATAAGGAGTCAAGGTTTTGGTTCTAGCTCAAGATCACGCCCACTCGGCACTATGCTCGCCTCTGCGGGTTAAGCGTTCGTTTCGCAAGTTGATAATGTAACTGAGCTCACCAACTAATGCCGAAAACATATCATCCATGAAGACGCATAATAATTAATATGAATTATCGAGTTAATATGCAAAAAATTAGTGGTCTATCTGGCTGGCGTCCATAGCCTCTAAGCTGAAGCCAATCACATGGAGACCGTCGTCTTGAACAATGCCTCCCCCTTTGAGATTATCAATGAACTGAGCGAAACATTTGCTGACGAGGGGCAGATTGTGCACCGCCAGCTTGTAAGGAAAATTCACCAGCGGATTATAATCAACGGATTTGACGTAGACATCCTTATTATTTTTAAAAGACGGGTCGGACATGATCATTGGGTGCACTATCACGATGTCCAAGATAGCCATGAAGTAAAATCTTCACATGAGTACAACCAGTGTAGAGTAGAGGCAGAAGTACCATAAAATGACGTTGAGTGGAGAAGCAGATTACTCATAATGATCAGGAAAGGGATTATTATTGAAAACCTATCTAGCAGGAAGGGCATCGTCTGCATATTGACAAAATGACACTTGAATTGGGATTGAGAAAGTTTATCTATATATATATATAGAAATTTGTGTCAGTTCAAGTGCTAAGATATATTGGTCACGCCCACAGGATGGTTGTCGATTAAATCGATTAAATCCAAATATTAATTTCAGTGTATCAAATCAATTTTCGACAATTTGAAAACGCCATCAACTTTGAACCGATTTTTTTATACCAGCGTGTATTCAAATCTCATTAACGATTTTTTACTCTGCTTTGAAAGAGTAATTAATCTTCTCTGTTGTAGTAATTACTTTTAAATGTACTTTGTGCTTCATTTAATTAGTTAAAATTCAAATAAATACAACATTTTTTTAGTATATTAGTTGGTAATTAAATAATTAGCTATTCTCATAATAAATTACTTTTATCACAAGCTGGACTTAAAGAGGGGCTCATCGAGTGCCTCCTGCTCTTGCCAGATCAATTGTTTCTCTAGCTCATCGGTATCCAGATCATTGTCCTCCAGCTCTGGAAGGGATTCGCTCAGCTCCAGTTCAAAATCATTTTCGATTTCATTGTGTTTCTGATTCAAGTGGAACTTGGCCAAATATTTGCTATTATCCGTGTCCTCCAGCTTACCCATAGCATAAGGCGGATCACTTTTCGTCTTAAGAAAAAATGAGCCACTCATATCCTCTGATACGTGATAACCCATCAGAGCTTGTGGCGCTTGAGTGGAGCAGAGTCCAAAGATGTGGATCAACCAACTGGAGCACTGGCGACCCCAGAAACCTACCGAAGAATTGATGGACTTGGCATAGAAGCGCGGCGCTCGCTCATGATTACAGCTGCCCGGATCACTGGGATCCTCATCCATGCAGCCAGGCTGCAATGGTCCGAAATTGGGATAGAAATCTACATGTCCCATGGGACGCATCATGCCTCTTCCCAAAGTATCCGTGTGAATCACATCCACAAACTCCGCGTCCCCAGGGTCCAAACGTCTCGAATTGCTGCCCAATATGAACAGAGGCTTGGCTGGATCTAATCCTGTGATGCGTTTCAGTTTCCTTTTCAAATAGTTGGCTGTCTGTCCGGCAACTTGACCCCCCAAACTGAAGCCAATCACGTGGAGCACCTCATGTTGAACAATACCTCGCTCCAGAAGATTATTAATCAACTGAGCGAGACATCTGCTGACCAAAGGAAGATTACTTACTGCCTGCATGTAGCAAGGATAGCGCACAAGTGGAGCATAGTCAATGGATATCACATACACATCCTCATTATCCAATAGGGCAGGACGTATGTGATTATTTGGAGCAAAATCACGATGCCCTGTATAGCCATGAAGCAGAATCTTTACAGGACGCGGCGGCTGAAAGTCCCAAGGATTGAGTTCGAGTGGATTCAACTGCACAGGTGAATCACGAGTGGAGCTATTTACAATATATAAATATATAAATAAATCAATTATATATTAAATCCCCATTTTACCCACTTGGAGTACAGCCAGAAGGTGACATTCGAATTGGGACACTCAACGCTTCTGTCCACAAAGCAAGCTGGATCCACGAGTCCCAGCAGTGGATTGGCAAAGCAGCCACAAAAAGCAGCTAAATTAGAAGTATAATTCTTTAATTAATCCAAAATGTGGCGAATAATTTAAAGCATACCGATCAGCAAGAACAGCGACGTCTTCATGTTGGCAAACTGCTAGTTGAACTGTGTGTCGAGGAGCGAAAGTTGTTGCTATTTAAACTGCTAAAGCTGTCGCCATATCAAAGACATAAGATCTTTTTTTTTGCGTTGTCCCAATGTGAATTAATATGTAAGCACCCACACGATACACACCTGCACCAGCAACCGCAGCAGCAGCATTATTACTAATTCGCACATTCTGTGTGTGGTTGCAAATTGGGTCAAAAAGAATGAAATTTGTCATTGGTTAATTTGATATTTACATTTTTGAATTGCTATCAGTGCTTGCTGCTGCCGCCATCTATGTTTCGTTTGAGTAGTCAGCATAATTGCCAAGGCTGCCAGCTTTTGTCTGCTAGCACAGTGAGTAGCCGCAAGTGGACGATGTGAAACCATAACTTCCGATAGACGTGGTGTGTATTAATTAATATTATATTAGTGTAATTTACACTCCTGTTAATAATAAATAAAATAACTACTCTTAAATGCAGTAGGAATATCAACGTTTATAAGTTGGCTGTAACTACTTTTCATTGATAACGCATTTTTAGCGAACTTATTATTGTGATGCAGAGACACGATAGTTTTCCAGTTGCACATCACTCGCCGATCAGGACCATCTCTAATAGTATATTTTCCGTAAACAACAACAGTTGTGTTTCACCTACAAAATTTGACCCGGCCACTGATTAAAAATATGATAAGTTAAGACATATTTTTCCATTAGAAGAGCATGGCAAAACACATATTTGTTTCCTAAAATTAAATAAATAAAGGTATTTACAAGTGATATAACATATGATAGCTATAGTCAAAATAATAAATGTAAACAAAGCCACGACTTGCTTTCCCTTTCGACTAGTTTAATCAAATCGACACTAAATCCTGCAAGCTTATCAAAATATTGTTATCGATATCGAATTAAATTGCATGTGGAGAGGGATATTTGAATAATGATAAGATTTTCAAATCAAAAGTTTACTTGCAGAAGAAAAATTTATTAAATTGTAATATTTTTAGAATTACTGAAAGGATCGACTAAAGAAGATGGCCAAGAAACAAGCATGGACGCACATGCGCCAAGTATTTCAATACGCGGTCAATTCGGTGCATCCGCAAAATATTTTCGCTGACTACAATAGATATGATTTGCGGCCTCAAGAGCAGGATCAGCGTGTCTATATCAAGTTAGACGGGCGGGAGCATGATATAACTGACAAGACCTGTCATATTGTGGGATTTGGCAAGGCCGTCCTGGCCATGGCCAACAAAGTGCAATATGATCTGGGCCAATATGCCGCTGGTAGTGTGCTCAGTGTGCCGCTTGGCAGCATGCAGCAGTACAAACAGCAGCCCATCTGCCCAAAGATGATTATATACGTGGGTGCAGCCAACAATCTGCCCGATGAGATGGCACTGAAAGCGGCAGAGGAAATAAAGAAGCTAGCTGAATGCATGACTGACAAGGATGTGCTCTTCGTGTTCATCTCTGGCGGTGGTTCGGCACTGTTGCCACTTCCCAAAGCACCGCTGACGCTACAGGACAAGCGCAGCATTGTGGATAAGTTGATGAAGCGTGGAGCGAGCATACAGGAGCTGAACACGGTGCGCATTGCCTGCTCGGAGATTAAAGGTGGTCGCCTGGCGCAGGCAGCCATAAAGGCAAATGCGATAATCACCTTTGTGCTGAGCGACATTGTTGGTGATCCACTGGAGCTGATTGCCAGCGGACCCACAGTGCAGCCAAGTGGAGGAGGGGAATCAGCTGCGGAGATACTAAAGAGACACCAAGTGTGGCCTGAATTATCAGAGCAGCTGCAGCAACTATTTGAGGAGCAGCAGCAGCAGCAACAGCAAACTACTGATAATGGCCAAATTTTTGTTGTGGGCAGCAATGTTTTAGCCACCACAGCAGCTGTGCAGGAAGCCACCAAGCTGGGCTACATATCCTGTATGCTCAGCTGCGCCATTCAAGGTGATATCAATAGCGTTACTGCGGATTATCAGCGATTACTCCATGGCATACAGGAGTTCAAGCAGCGCACAATAAATCAACAGCAACTACGCGAAAGATTTGCCTACAGCGAGCAGAGTTTTCAGGATTTTCTGAAAGCACTCGAACAGCATGTGGCAACTAAGGCGCCAATGTTTCTCATCTGTGGTGGCGAACCGGTCATTAAGGTGAGTCAATCTAGATCTGGCTCGGGTATTGAACAACAGTAAACAGTTTCTTACTTGAAGTGAACCATTTGGTTAATTTGTCATTTTTTTTCACAGGTCACTGGGCAGGGTTTGGGTGGACGCAGTCAGCATTTGGCGCTGCTGATGTCGCAGATGCTGCATCGCGATGAGACGCTGAGTGGATGCAGTTTCCTAAGCGCCGGCACTGATGGCATTGATGGCCCAACGGATGCTGCTGGTGCCATTGGTGATAGCGTTGTCATTGAATCCTATCTTAGCAGCCATACGCACGACGAACTGGCTGAGATCCTGCGCAATTGTGATAGCTATAATTTTTACAAGCGACTGGCGGATGGGGAACATCATCTAATTATGGGCCACACTGGCACCAATGTAATGGATCTACATTTCCTGGTTGTGCCGTAATAGTTGGGGTTGGGTTTTTGGCGTTTGATCGTGAAACTCGGCGTGGCATAGTTTCAATTTGTTTAATAAGTGTTGCAGACAGTTTTTACGATTTTCCTGCTTAATGTTCTTATGAATTTTTACGACTAGTTTCATTAACGTTTTTAATATGCATTTAAATACGCTAATTCTATTCTGTGCTCTTTATGCTCAAGTGACAAGCATAAAATCGCAATTAGCTTTTTCCTCTCAATAAAAATTAAAATACAAAGAAATTCAAATACAAAGAATGTGTGTCTTATGAAATCAGCAATCAGCAATAATATATTTTTTGGCTGCCAGATGAATTGTGTTGATTTTATGGATATTCTCATAAATGTGTGATAAATCAAATGATATATCTATCTGCTATATGTACAAAAATATTCTCATATATGATTATTATAAAGCATAAATATTTTAGTTGTTTTTTGTTTTTTGTTTCGCTTTTGTATTGTTTTTGTATTGTATTTTGCGCCTCTTAAGAATGCGCTGCTAATAAATCATCTTAATTGTTTAAGACCCCAAAGGCAAACAGTAGCAGCAACAACAACAATAGTGACAACAACAACAATAGTGACAATAACAACAATAGCCAGCGATAATTGCAATTAAAAATGTAAATTTATTTGTATAGCTGTTATTTTTAGCAACTATTATATACTATAGAAAACAATAAAAATAACAACAACAACTAAAAACTAAAACGCCCGACGCGCGCCCTACTGCAATTTACAATTTATCAACTGACACTTTGTTGAATTTTTCTATAATTGGGTTTTTTTCGCTTTCCTTAAAATACCCTTACAGCAAGTATTTGAATTTGGGCATGACAGATGACAGAAAACTGGTTTAGCTGATTTTTTTGAGTGTTTAATTAATTTACGAGTATCTTAAGCTATCGACACAAAACTATATAACTCATCCCTTTCTTATTTTTTGAGTAAGATTTTCACAAGTATAGTATATTCGGATACGTTCTGTATATATATACGATGACTTTGTTTATAATATTAATGACTATTTTTAAGAGCATTTAATCTTCGATTATACGAAGACAGAAAATCATTCATGTTTTTTTTCGCTTTTGATTGGTTCAAGCACAATTTTGTTGCTGTTGTTGTCGATATAGTTGTTGGTGTTATTGTTGCTGCTGTTAATGCTCTTTAGAATAATTATTTTGCCGCGCATTTGGCACAATTATTAAATAATCACATTCTCGCCTGCAGTATCTCACACTCTGTGCTATTTTTGCTTGATTAACTTTGTTATTAACCATATATATGAATAAACAAAAATAAACAACAAAAACAACAACAGCAAACTGCAGCTGCGGTTGCCGCTGAGCGATGACTAAGTTTACAGTTCTTTTGAATTATAGTCTGACTTGATAAATCCGACTATCTAATTACAATCCATTAAAGGCGTATAACATTCAGCTGAAAGTGTTTTTCAGGCACATCAAACGCTGTTATAATAACTGAAGTGTATAATAATAAAATCTCTCATAGAGCTTATGTCAACTATTTCTTGGAACTGAGACAGAAGCTGATTGAAACTTCCTGAATTTTAGGTATTATTTAAAAATAAGAGCTTGAATCTAAATGAAACGAGAACAAAATGTATTGAATTAATTAAACTATATGCATCGAAAATATACGAGTATGTCATTAGATTGTTTCAACAGATTTTCAGATTTTCGACAACCTCTTTGAAATTTTGATTTCTGTCATGATTAAGCCTCTAGATGAATACTACATTAAATTTGATAAACCTAATTTCTTAAGTGTAGAAAATAAACTATAAGAAATGTTAAAAATGTCATGGCTAGTTATTTGGAATTATGCATGCAGTATTAAAATGGGGATAAAAATATGAATGAAAATTAATGTATCTAGATCTTCAGATGCAACGCAGCTGAGCAGTGCTTGTGCCTGCAAGGAAACTCAATTTAAGATTGCAGTATTCTAATTAAAGAAACTGAATTGAATTAAGCTCTCACCCTCTCTCTCTCTCTCGCTCTGTTTTCTCTTACTGTCTCTCTCAGTGACTGCCCACATTTGCTTAGGGCAACTCCCACGCACAGATCCCTGCGCAACGATTAGAAACATTTCCGTTTCCGTTTAGTGCCTGCTGTGGTACGTACTTCTGATGCGACTGGTCAGCATCTATATTTAACAATAGCATAAATATATTCAACACAGCCTATCCCCTAAAAAAAAAAAATGACTTGGAAGAGTAACAGCAACAGCAGCAGAAGAAGTAGCAGCAGAAGAAGTAGCAGCAGAAGAAGTAGCAGCAGAAGAAGTAGCAGCAGAAGAAGCGACAGCTGTGGAATGTCGCGTCAATTTGTCTGCCTTGTCGGCCCCGCTGGCGTAGCAACAATATCAGAGCGGGTTGAACATCTGCTCTTGAGCAGCATCATCATGTTGAAGTTGTTGTTGTTGCTGTTGCTGCGGCCATTGAGTGCAAGTGTCGCGTTGATTTATTAATTAAGCATTGGAGAGCTGCTGCGCGTGGCAACTGCGTGGCTAATGAAGTACTCTGACTTGGACTCGCTCTCTCGCACTCGCACTCTTCTCTGCTGGCAATTTTAATTAACGATCCGCTCCGATCAGATCTTCAATACGCAGTACAAACACACATACACACACACATTTACACAGCACAGCACATATCAAATAGACTTTTGGGGCAGCTGAGATGTTGACTTATGACATCACACCCATTTCAACATTCAGCTGCTGGCTGCTGACCAGACAAGCTGACGACTCTTATCACACACGCACACACGCACACTCGGCATACAAGAGAACACACACATTGCGTATACGCCGCATGGCCAAACACACAAATTGGAAATATGCGCTCGACTCCTCCATTGGCGACATCAATTTGCTGCTGTGCTTAATTTGTCTAGACAATGGCAAAGTTCATCGCATATGGAATCATATTCGCATCGCATCGCATCGCATTGTATCGCATCGTATCTATGAACACATTGCCTAACATTAACAATCGCTATAGCAATCGGACTGTGGCAAGTTCAATTAATGCCTTTGTCTTTTTGTCACATGCTTTTTGTGTATCTGTTTCTGCCAGTAAAACAATTTGCATTCGCTTATTTGGCCATGATTCATCATTCAATGGAATGTCTTAATTTGAAGCATCTGTCTCCAGCGAGGGATTTATATTTCGTGGTTGGACAACCCTTGTGACCAACCCCCAAACGAATTCAGTGCACTGAACTGTTGAAAAATGTTCTCAAAATGTTAATGTGACAAAGAAATATTTGTGAAATATGTCGAGTTTAATTCACTCACTAACAAAGTCTGTCATACTACAAATAATGGTAGCAGAAAATAAATATTTAAAACTTTTTGAATTTTTGTTAGTGGAAATATTTTCTATAAATAATGATGCCATTTAATGTTTGTGTTATTATTAATATGTTTTTCAATTCAATTTCTATTTTTAAATTCAACATAAAGTATTTATTGACATGAATACGTGATCACAATATTTTCGTCAGTTTCTTTTGAAAAAATTTAAAAATAGACACATACTATCAGCTACTTAAGGTCTTTCCCTATCTCGAGCTTAAGCTTTTTGTATTTTGTACGGCATAAGTTCAAAAGTTGAGCTTCGGCAATCCCACAAATCAAAAAAAAAAAAACAATGACTCTTAAATCATATACATTTTCCTATGATCTTACGCCAATTACCAATTATTGGGTATTATTCAGAGCCAGTGGCAGTGTTAATGTGCAGCTTGCCATTTATCAAATTCATCATCTTCATCCCCAGCCAAGCGGTTGCCCCCTTCATGGCCAACGCTGGCCAGAAGCCAGCTTAATGTCAATCTGTTGCATTCAGTTGAGCTGCAATTGCTGCCGGCTGCCTGCTGGCTGCTGTTGCTGTTGCTGCCTCTTGACTGGCTATTAATGCATTACAAATAGGTGCGCCAGACAACAACAACAGGCATATAAGAGTGTGTGCCAAGGAAGAGTACACGACTGGCGGATATCCTGCAAGCAGCATCGCTCAAAATCTAAACATACACAGGATATGTGTGAGAAGATATTCATAGTCTTCTTCTTTCGAATGGAGTCGTAGGCGTTACTTTGTGTCATAACACAAAAAATGGATAATGATATTATTGGATGAGTTTTCCAAGTAGCTAAACAAAGCTGTGCTGCGTATGGTAAACCTAGATGCCAAGTTTGAGGACTCCAGTTCTTATTGTTCACGAGATGTATATGACTATAGCTACCCGTCATCCTTATTCGTTAAACTCTCTCCAGACATTTTCCATAAGTACAGGGTATGTCAGCAAAAAAAAGCGAGCACAACTGGTAACATGGCCATAGACGCGTCGGTGCCGTTGACCAATGTGAAGCAGCGACAGAGGCAGAGGCAGAAGCAGAGAGAAGAGGCAAAGGCAGTGGCAGAGTTTGTGGCAGAGGCTTAAGCGAGGTGGAGGCTAAGGCGCTTGGAGTCTAAGCAGACGACCTCAAGTGTTGGCAACAATCGCGTTGCCTGCTGCACGCTTGGCCGCAATACCCGTACTTAAGTGCAGCAGCAACAGCAGCAGCGGCAACAGGCTGCAACTGCAACAGCCGAAGCAGAAGCAGTTCAAGTTTGCGTCGAGGAATTCCTTGCCGCTGAAATAATTAAGCATTGCAACATTGTTTATTCTTGTTGTTGTTGCTGTTGTTGGGGTGTTGCAGGCTCGTTTAACAAGGCAGTCATCTTAACAAGTGCCTCGCCGAGCTGTTCTACAACTATTTTTTTTCGTGCTGCCTTGCATTTTGTTGTTGTTGTTGTTGTTGTTGCTGTTGTTTGTTTTGTTTTTATTCTGCTCACAATCTTTTTCAATTTTTTTCTTCTTTTGCCCAGGAATTTCCATTTTATTTACATTAAAGTTGTGACGAGCGAAGCTGCTTTCGATTTGGCCCATTTGCATATGTGTGTGCTGTGTGTGTATGTGTGTGTGTGTGTGTGTAGCGCTAGCTACAATGTTGATAGCAACAATGTTGCCAGCCACAAAATCATAAATATTTTTGTTGGTTGGTTAACACATAGAAAAAAATTATATATGTGATTTGCGGCTGATTATGAAAACGCACAAGTTATAAGCCTGGCATAAAAATGTATAATGCCAGCATAATAATTTAATTAAAGCAAAAAGTTGTTTTTCCGCTTTGTTTGTTTGTCTCCAGCCCGATGACGCTGACGAAGTGGAAGGCAAAGCAGCTCATAAAAAATAATACAACAAATATATACAGATATACATATATGCCCATATATATTTTTTACTGAAAAAAGGAAAAAAAATTTAAAACGTTTTTGCCTTGGTTTCAGTTATGAGCTTTGCTTTCAATATCTATACAAATATATATATTATATATATTTCTGTGCGTGTATATTTATAAATATATACATATATATTTTTTTATTTGGGCACTGAAAAGTGCATAATTATAGTGTCAATCTATGAGAGAGAAATAACAAAATGAAAAAAACTTCCTCACCCCCCCGGAAGTGTTGTGGTCCGGAAATGCTAGTTCCTCAATGTGTGAAAGTGTTTCACACTCCTGCAGCAGCTCTTGTTGCAGCTGCAATCGTGGTTTGTTGTTGCTGCTGCTGCTGTCAACAACTTATAGCAACAAAAACTTTTCCATAACCTAAAACAAAATGTATAAAAAAATTATCGGCTATTTTTATAATGCGCAATCTTCGGTGCCTACGCCGTCAGCAGTGTGCCATGCACCCAATCCCATCCCACCCTTCTCTCCACCATCCAACCTGGTTCACCTACCGCCCATATAAGCCGCATCTTCGGTGACCACCCTTCCTCATCTCCCGCATGCCCTCAACCGTTACACACCACTCACAATGTGTTGTCTGCGTTTATTGATTTATTAGAAAATTCCAATGAACAAGTTTTAATACACGACAACAACGTCGACGACGACGACGACAACGTTCGTTTATGTTGTTGTTGTTGTTGCTGCTGCTGCTGCTGCTGCTGTTGTGGCAAAAACAATATAGGAAAGAGCATGCTAAGACAAGCAGCAGCAGCAGCAACACAAACAACAACACGCAGAACTGAGTCGGCGACTGGCAAAAGTAACAAGTGCAATATTTTAATTACGCTACCAGCGGCAACAACAACAACAACTGGCAACATGCTACGTTAATTTGGTTACCAGCGTTGCCAGATGGCCAGTCAACAATCAACTCGCTGCTTGTTATCGGTGCGTATGCGCAATGCGCGCTAAAATTCATTAGAAGATAAGTTTGCTTAATGTGATTTCAGAATATTTTTGCTATGGTAAAAAAGCTTTATAAATTTTGATTAACTTTTAGAAATCCAGAAACTTTTGGGAATATTTTAGTTTCTGAGCATCTTGATGATGTTTCTACTATTCGAAAAATGTATTATTGATATTAATTACAAAGCCCAAACAAAGTATGAAAGGAAATGTAAGTAATTTAAAAAAATTAAAAGTGTTCCAACTGTATAAGGATCCAAGCTACAAGAGTCTATAAACTTATGAATTTAATTTTAATTAATTAATATAAGTAAACTAAAAAATAAGAATATTCAAGCTATATAGAAAACGACCTTTAATAATCTACAAATTTAAATATGTCATTTTAATTAGTAATAAAAGGGAAATCACAGTAATTAAAAAATCAAAGGTACATATAATGCTGTCAACTGCTCTGCATATACCATACTCAATCTGGCAACGCTATTTGCGTCCAATTCACATGGCGTATAATGAATACGCTCAAGTCTCAAACATTTTGCAATCAATTTAGATTTACATTTGCAGCGGCAGCAGTGGCAGCGGCAGCCAGTTCGATGTGACTGCAGAGTGCAACCAGTTGAGATGCCGAATTCGGTAACCAAATCAACCGCAGCAGCAGCGGCAGTAGCCGCAGCAACAACAACAACAGAGATCTGTGCAGCCGGAGAGCAGCAAAGAAAGTCGCAAGTAGCGGCGAGATGTGAGCTGAGCTGAGCTGAGCTGCGATCTGAGAGAGTTGAATATTTGTAATTGTCTGGCTGGGACAGTCGGACTTGTTTGTTTGTTTATTGTTGTTGTTGTTGCCTTTTGGGCTTGATTAATAATTAATCGCACTCACACACACACACACACACACACATGTGTGTGTATGCACACACATGCAAATCGCTGCTTGCTTTTAATTACTCAACTTAAATGGCGCTTGAGCTTGAGCGACTTAAGCAACTTGATATGTGTGTGCGAGTGTGTGTTAGTGTGTGTGTTCCGATCGACTCTCACTACTACGCGCTCAAAACTAAGTAACTAACTAGCTCGCTGCTGCTGCTGCTGCTGTTGCTGCTGATGTGTCTGTGTGTTTGTGTGTCTGTGTGTCGTCGACTGTGGCTCGACTGTTGCCGCCTGTTTGCCTTGCCCGGCCGCTTTGGACGCTCATTCAGTTTTTTGCGCTCAGCGCTCGTTGTACGGAACCGTAAGATTCGTCGCTTGTCCAAAATAAAAAAAATAAATATATAAAAAAAAGATTTACAAGCCAAGGCATTACAACAACAATAATAACAACAACGACAACAACAGCATCAAAAACAACAAGCGTAGCTTGTCATAACTTGCTCTAACTCGTTAAAGGCAGGGCTCCAGCACATAAATCTGCATATCTAGCCATCGTCTGTCTAACTATCTATATATATATACATATATATATATATAAATATATTTATATATATATATATGTATGTATATGTACATATGCTTAAGCAGCACATATTTCTTTTCGGCTTTAATAATTCGCGGCTCTTGCGTGCTGTAAAACAAAAGTTGAGGCTGTGCAGCAGCAGCAACAATAACAACAACAACGACAACAAGCAGCAGTCAGAGTTATCAGAGATAGCAGCTGAGCTCAAGAAAAGTAAACAGCTTCAAGACTCGTAGCGAATACATTCCCGCCCAGCCACGCCTCGTCTCGTCTCGTCTCGTCTCGTCTCTCAACTATCTTGGGGCGTCTCCACTTTACTTTAGGCGTTTCGATTGTTCCGCGATTTTTGACGTCGCCAAATGCCCGATACCGATACCAACCGATACCAATACGATTACCATATAATAGCCATGTGTGCTTGTGTGTGTTAGTGTGTGTACGGCTATAAGCCAATATCCGAAAAGCCAAAATCATTGGCCAACATGTGAAGTGCAAGTGATTTATTTAATTTACATAAAAATATATATAAAATATGTATGGTTTATAAATAAAAAATCGTTAAATATATATATATAGAGATATAGAGCAGTTGAGAAGTCACATATTGATATATATATATATGCATGTTTGTGTATATAAATATAATGTATGCAACGTTTGTGAATTGCCAAAATTGGTTGTTGTTGCATTTGCAGCCAAAGGATTTGTGGATTTTAAAACGTTCTTAAGACGTGCAGCAGGTGCACAAGGTAAGCGAAACAAATCACACATATATATATATATATATATATACCTATACATTTATCTAATAGTATATTAAATAATACGCATACGACATGGTGACTGCGCATCAACTTCGAATTTGCCTAAAGCTTTTTCAACAGCATTCAGCTGAGTTAAGTTAAGTTAAAGAAATAATTTATAACCACTTTTTAAATAATTCAATATTCGAGAATTGAAATTTGATCTAGGGAAACCTTTTATACATATGGTTTGTGTGATTTATGATGGCTGTGATTTATGACTTGATTGATTAAGTTACTAAAGTTTTGAATAATGTAATTAAACAAGATAGAGTTACCAATATGATTTATGATTGGGTTTTTTAAAGATTTCCTGGCTATACTTGAAAACCGAATAATATTTTATATCATCTTCAAATATATGAATGTGGAATTTATTCAAGATATCGAGATTTCCAAATGTTAAGCTCAAACTGCTCAAGTGGAAAGTTTTTATTAAAATAATGAAATTTGTATTAAAAAGCAAAATTACGATTTGAGTTAATTTAGAATCATTCTTATATCACCTGTTTTTTTCTTCCATTATTATTAGATTCTGAAGGTAATTAAAGTGCCTTTAGTATATAGAAAAGAATTAAGATTCAGGCATTTGGAATAATTTTGATATAAGCATTTATTTTATAAAGCTTTTAAAAAGAATATGCTAATCATTTAAAAAAGAGATGATCTGTATACAGAAAAATGGTTTTTAGCTATAGAATCAAAGTCATAAAACGCCTGCATATTTATAAAGTCAAATGACGAACTAAATCAAACGGCATTCCACAATTAACAATTAGCAATTAGCAATTGACACTGGCATTTGTTACTGTTTTTACTTGGCTTCGGTTGACTTTGGTTGGGTTGGGTTTGGCTGTAGATAATGATTGGCCCTTAGCCGATATGCTGATCATATATTGCAGTCGTAGACTTGATAATTTATGACGCCATTTGGCTAATTGAATAATTGCATGTGACTGGTTGGCTTTGGGCGTGTTATGGTTATTTATAATCGTTATAGTTATCGATTTGCCATCGCCTCGAGGCCGATCAGCATATTGCATAAGTCATATGCCATAAGCCATAAGCCATAAGCCATAAGCCATAAGCCATGCTCCACATTTGTCAATTCACTCGGTGTGAATCTATTGGCCATATCGTATTACCCGATATTCACTTTGACGCCTTTGACATTTATCAACAGCATCCATTAACTGTTTTATTTGATATGTATAACATTTTTGCATATAGAGACTGGAATTATTGTGTGCGATTGTTTGACTGTAACAGAGTCTCTGATTGCTTGCCAAAAATAAAACAGAGATCGCTGCTAATCATAGCTGCTCCGCAGCTGGTTGCTCTTCAGTGAGCACGGCTCGTCGATTTAGAAACTCGTTGGCTTAGGTGTGAAATTGATAGCCACAAATGAAGCGGGGCCCCCAAACCTGATAACAAACTAAGCAGCAACAACAAGTGGCAAGCAGCGGCAGCGGCAGCAGCAGCCGCAGCAGCAGCCGTAGCAGCAGCAACGACGAAGGTCTTCCACTTTCTGAAATTCGACAAAAACAACAAAATATCAAGTAAGAGTGCTCGAGACGAGAGTGGTCAACTTAGAGAATGCCCTGTATGTCAGATAGGTGAAGTTATCTACGTTCTAAGAGAGATATTTTTGATCTGTGTCTGCTATTCAATTTGGTGGCTCAGAGAGCGAGGTTAGCAAATCTATATATATCAAAATTTTTGTTAAGGTTATTTGGCTATTTTTAAATTATAATTTGCATTTAATAAAAATATGTATTCATTTTTTTCTTGTTTGGGTAAGGCAGCAACTGATATATTTAGTGACGGTATGTCTCTACAAAAATACACATTTTTATAAAGCTTCAACTCGATAATGTTTGGATAAGCAGTCTTTGATAATACATATTGTTGGTAGGTCTATAGTTAAATAGAAATTTGTATTTAGTTTTATCTCAAAAATGCTGAAGTCGTTTGAGTCTTGGTCTTTCAAGTCTTACAAAACTACATTATAAGTTTCAGTTAGTAGTCTAATTTTTAAATCAAATCTACATTCCAAGTTTTAATAGTCTACTTCTCAAATCTAGATCGGCGCTTGCTTACAATTAGACATACATTTCTATTATTATATATATATATATATATGAATCGATGTCTGCCTTCATTCATTACTTTTTGATGCTCTTTTTCATTTTATTTTATTTCATTGGTTATAGGGTATAAGCGGGTTCGGTGGTTTCTCGCTCTGAATTGTGCATCGAATTGTGTGAGATGTGGCTCTGTGGCCTGGCAAATCACAAGGCGATGCTGTTGCCGCTGCTGTTTAGTTGTTGCTGCCGCTTCTGATAACAACAAGCCAGCAATGCGGCAATAATTTGCTGCTGCAGCTGTAAGTGGCTACTGGTCATCAGCAGCGGCAGCAGAGGCAGCAGCAGCGATGGCAGCAGCAACAGGCTTAGGCCAGGCCAACATTTTATCAAAAGTGGTGGCATTAGCTGCCGCAACAAAACAAACTGGTAACACTGGGCGCACACACACAAACACACTCACACACACACACAGTGAGCGGAGAGCAGCTTCCAATAGTTTCACTTATTTTACACACATTTTCTTAACGATAAAAAAATTCCACAAGCAGATGCGGCTCCTGCACTGTGGCAGCAACCAGCTTCGTCTTGGCCTGGTCAACAGCAATCGACAACAACAATTTTTACTATCACGTTTCCATGCAAAAATTTCAGTGCTACACATAGAAAAACAGTAATAAAAAAAATGTACATTCAAATTTAATATGGGCTTTGCACTTCTACTTATCAGAAATATATTTCTTGAAAATCAAAAGGGGAATAATAAATATGTTTAAGAATTTCTTAGTTTTGAGAATTTTCATTCGAAATTTTGATTCAATAAATGATTTATTTCTTTATATATTTTTTTTTTTGCTGAGTGCACTCCGCATGTACTTGAATTATACGAAAGCCATCTAGGAAAAGGGGTAGCGGGGGTGTTGTTTTTTCGGTTGCAGTTTACCGCTCAGGTGTTTGGTCAGATTTTGCTCAATTTAAAGATTTGCAGTCAGTTTTGCGGACTTTGCACTCAACAACTGCCAATTGAAATATTTCCGACTGGCGCCGTTGGGCGACAGCCTAGAGTGTCAAGTAAATTGCTTAACTGTTTTTTCAAAAACACAAATGAACTATTATTAAAGCAACGCTTCAAAGTTATCAACTGTCACCATAAATTGGGTCAGTGCTGATAGGATTGGTGCGTAAAGTGTGTTGGGAAACTTTGTTTTTAAGAATTATAGTACAAGAACAACTGATTCACTTGAAGAGTCATCATGTAGAATGTATAAAGCATATCATAAACATATATAATTGAACAGCTTTGCTAGAAAAAAAGAAAATGCACAGATGACAAGCTGGTTTGATCACTAAGGGATTGTTGTTAAGCAAAGCAGTGTGGAAATCTTTGTTTTCTAAGGCGCATTGCAAAAAAAAAATTTATTGGAATTCTTTGAGAGTGTTATAAATATTTTTTCGACTCAGCATAAATTCAATATTAGTTTTGAATATAAATTTAAATTTGTTATTTTGGATTTACTTTCAAAAATATTGGTAACTATTTCTGCACGTAAAGGAAGATTCAAACATTCTTTAAAATTCCTTGTGAAAGAGATTTCTAAAAGTTTTAACTGAAGAGATCTATACAATTATAAAAGAAAAATTGCCCTGAATAATTAGGTGACAAAAATATGGCGGTTTTCTAAAATTCAGTGCGATTTTTGTGTGAGTGCTGCTGATGTGATAAAGAGTTGTAAATATCTATTGATTCGATAAAAAATCTCAGCATAAACGTATATATCAAATTAAAGGTTATATTAGCAATATATAAAGTTAATTAATCAACAGAATAATAGTTTTAAGGCCACATAATGATACTTATATACAGTTACTTTTAAATGTGGCTGCTCTAACGGTGCCATTCTTCTTCTTCTTCATCCACTTAGCTAATACAATCTCAGATTTCAAACCTCAACCTCAGAGCTGATGCGATGTAGTTGAGCATGCGAATGGCCTTCGACAAATCTCCACTCGCTCCGTCGTTTTCCTGTCGCCTGTTTATCAGTTAAATCCATATATATATATATATATATATATATATATATATATATATATATATATATATATATATATATATATACTTTATATAAGTAGTACAAACTACTCTGAACTAAATTCAGCCACAAGAAGAAATGTGACTGCGGCAAGTGTAAAGTCTTGATTGAGATTGAGAGAGAGAGACGAAGGAGGGTGTGTGGGTGTGAGGGGCGAGGGGTGAGGGTGTCTAGCATTGGCAACTTTGAGGGTCCATTGTGGAGGCTGCTGTATTCTGATTAAATGTCGCCTTCTTTTGTCTGGAGAGACAGAGAGAGAGAGAGAGGCACAGATATCGCTTGCTCGCTCGCTTTTATTTCAAGTTCGTTATACGAAATCGCTGAAAACAGCTGATTTTGGATACGCTATTGTTGTTGTTGGGACAACAAACGCAAAAACAAAACAAGCAAACAACAACAACAGCAACAATGAAGATTTGTGCGCAGCTGTTGGCAATGCGCCGACTTTTATAGTATACTGTGTATAACTGTAAATGTAAATTGTGTCTCCATTTGAAGCTTATCGAATTGAACGCGCGCAAAAATAACGCATAAATAAATAATTAATATGCACACACACACACAAATAGTCTGTGTGTGTCTGTGTTGGCACACACGCCAAGTGTTTTGAACTTTGAAGGCAAGACAAGTCGAGTTTGAGTTATGAATTTATCTAAAATCACAGCATGCGGTCGCAATCGTTATTGTTGTTGTTGTTGTTGTTCCCATTTGACAAGTGGTTTGGCCCAAGTGTCAGACATGATAAATCATATAAATAACTTATATGATCAAATATATATAACTACATATTATATTTACAAATGAAGAAATGGCGCAAGAAAAGCAAACGCCCAGTGACCCAAAACCGCATCAAGTTCAATCTAATATTAAGCATACGCCGTGTTGCACTGCAAACATTTTTCTTCTTCTTAATTTATAACTAGAACTTGTGTGACGAGATTTTTGGCAGCTGGCTTTCTAGGCACATGGCAACTGATATTATCTTTTATATAAACATATTATATTATTATTTGCTAGCAAACAATTTGTCACCTTGAGCCGGAGTTCATTCATCCGTAGTTAATTTTTTTGAATATTTAGCACGTCATTTGAGCTATTAAGTGCAGTTTCAAAAATGTGTTTGAATTTTGCATTAACTGTTCATTTTTATATATACTTTTTGTTATTTTCAAATTATTCGCAAAGCCTTACCATATATTGAAATTAGTATATTCTATATGCATAATCCGATTATATATGACATAATCTGATTAGAAAGCAAGACTGAATAAATATTATATAATTTTTGGTGTTTTTCACCTATATTATTTTCTGCTCAAAACTAGAGAATATCAAATTAGCACAAACCCGAAAGAACCAATCAAGATCATAAATAATAAATTAAATAATCTAAGAAACGCGCTCTTCATTTTACTCGTGTATTGGATTACAAGAAAGACGGCGTTGATTTTGAAAAACACGTTTAAGATCAACTTTGTTGTAACAGACAGTGTCACAGTTACAATCACACAACCCTAACAGTCAGTTAGATACGTTAATCTTAACCACTTTCGGTTGGATTGAAAGAGTTGAAGCTAGGCTTAGAAAATTAAAAGTAAAGTATATATATATATATGTTTATATGGATATATATATTTTTTAAAACTCATGGCTAGAAGCGTATTTGTTTTCAGTGCAACCACAGAAACTGAAAACTGTTAACTCAAAACTGCATTTTCAAGGAAGCTGCAGCGACAACAGCAATGCAAATAAAACATTAACAGATATGGGCATAAATATGTATAATTAAGCGAGAAAATGTACATGATTACATATATGACAACAAGAACAACAGCAACAACAGCAACAACAACAACGACATAAGTATGTTAAGTATAGTGCGCTTAAGTTTATATATTTATGTGTACATAAGTAAGTTCAAGTATGAAGCGGCACTTGAATTTCATTGTTGTAATTATCATAATTACAATGAACGCACATTTACTCAGCGCGAGCACCCGTTCTCCGTCTCCCTCTCTCTCGCTCTCTATCTTTATAAGTGTGCATGTGTGTGTGTGTGTGTGCGTGACAAGTCAACATCCTTTGGTGCATTCACTCATGCCAGAGAGTGTCCAGTGCTCTAAAACGTTCCATTTTCGATTATGCAAATCGCTTATCAAGCCAACTAACTGTGCTCTAGTTTAGAGTGTTTGAGTTGTAGATACCCTGTACTTAATTTAATATTCCTTTTCAGTCAGCAAGAGAAGCAAGAACATTGGGAAATGTTTTTAAAGCATTTATATCTATGTAAAAAAAAAGGTACGACAACATTTTATGCCCATAGCTCTTACCCTAAAGATATACTGAAAAATCAGTAATTGAAAATCGATATTTTTGATTTGATTTATTTATCGATGGTAAAAATATTAACAGTGCGATATATAATGCCTCAAATTCCCTAGTTGACCTATCCAAACCTTTAGTCTCTGAGATCATACATACAGTATATATGTTAAATAGATTCATTTTTAATGCTGACCAATAATTGATATGCCTCAAGGAGCAAAGGTGTCTTCTACTACAACTTTAAGATACTCTTCTTATCCAGGGTATAAGAAGAAAGTGCCACGCACAGCCTGTGTGTAACTCTGCATATGCCTGTGTGTGTGTGAATGACTAAGTTGGTGACACACGTTGCAACCAGCGCACACAGAGCAGCCAGCTGGCTATCACATCAGTTCAGTTTCAGTTCAGACTTCAGTTCACTTCCAATGCAGCAGCCGCAGCAGCAGCAGCAGCCTCACAGTCTCCCGCCGCCGAAGAAGAAGAAACTGCAACTCTCAGCGCCCTGATAAGATGCCGATGCCAGCGACGCCGTCGACGTCGTGGTTGTCGTTGTAAAAGGTCTTCTTTGTTGCTCAGCGAGAAGAGAGAAAAAAAAAGCAGCACGAGGTTTGCCGAGGCGGCGCCGATTGCTACAGCGTAACAAACAACAACAACAGCAATAAACACAACAACTACGACTACTATGCATATAACAACAACAGCAACAACAACAACGAACGTCATCGACAACGGCGACGACTACTCCACAACAGCAGCAACGGCGGCAGCAGCAGCAGCAGCAGCGACGTTGATTGCCCCGGAATGCCGTCAAACAGGTTAAAAATGTAGGTAGAAATTCAATTAAAAATTCGTTATTTATTTATTTAGCTTGCAACGAGTAGCGTTGCCCCTCTCACCCAGCCTCCCTCCATCCCCACCACCACAAAATGGACATACCCCAGCCTATCTATAACAACCCCTCCCAGGTCTTTAATCTAACTAATTTAATTAAATTTCATTTATATGTCGCCTGTCAAACGAAAATGAATAAAAATCAAAACTCGAAACTGACGACTGTCAATCAAATTGCCCCAGTGCGAATTTGAAAGTGAAAACTTCCCCCATAGCTTACAGCTCAGCATGTGTCCAACAACTCGTTGCTAAACTAAAAATATGAATATGAATATGAATATGCATATTAATAAATGAATATTCGACTCGGCATGACTAGTTAAGGTGCATTTAGCAGTCCACATTTCGTTTGCCAAAGAAATTGCAATAAAAACTAATGTGGCAGCAAATTTGCATGGAAATCAATCAAAGCATGCACAAAGTGTAAGTGTAGTCTAACAACTAGGTACCCTGTAATAGATACACACTTATTAAAGTGTTCAAGAAGTTGTACAAAACGATCGTATTAGAAGATATCCAAAAGAACTCGAGTTTTAAACTATTTTAAAACTATATTTCTTTACTCTACTTTAAATAGTTTATAATTGCGAAAACCAGAAAACTGCATAATCGTTGGTATAGCTTAAGATTTTATAAGTAATCTATTTTCCACTGCATATATGAAAGCTTACATCCAAAGACTAATCGGGTATCTGAACACGTTGAGTTCAATATTGATTATATATTTATCAATATTACTAAGACACCCTGTAAGCGCTCTATGCAAATGTTTAGTGAGACCAGTTAAATTCGATTACATTTGCATTTGATTCATGTACCTTGTTTTAATGGCGAACCGCAAAAAGTTAATTTTAGCACTGCTATAAATAAATACCTAACAAATGATCAAGCGAACGTGCCTTATACGATATGTTACGATACGATACGTAAGCCCAGATATAGTTACCACCCAACAGATTCAACTGACTGCCCTCAACTAGTTTGCATTTCTCTTTACCTCTCTCTCTCTCTCTCTCTCTCTCTGTGTCTGATATTTTATTTGATGGATCGTTGCAATTTGTGGCCGTGACATGCGTGATAAAGCTACTAATGCGATCGATATGAAGATCAGCTCGAAAAAAGCTGCTGCTGCTGCTGCTGCTGCTTCTGCTTCGGCTGCTGTTGAGCTATTCAGGTGGAAGCTGTCAGCCAACTTCTGGGTATCTGGGGACTGAACCTCATTCCTGAAATTAAAATATATGAACAAAATAAAAAAATAATCAACTTAAATTCCAATGAAACACACGTGTTTTGCTTATTTGCATAAGTGAGCTAATATTATGGGCCAGGTGAAAGATAATTTGGCTTTCCAGGAAGCGGTCGGCAGTCGGCTGCCCGATCAGCCGTTCCGTTTGATATATATACATATATATATATTGCAAATATACGTATTATGGCCTTGAACAAAAGAGATCTGTGGCTACGAAATGATTGGCATAACTTAAAAAATAGTCTGCTTTTCTTAAGCTATGCAAATTTACGAGTGTTTGTTCACAGTGGGGATTTTCCCCCCACTAAAATTCGTGTTAAATATGTGGAACAGTCTATTTCAATGAGCGATGATGACAAGCACTTTTTTCAAATTTTCGTGGGGCAGCACTTTTCACCAACCTGGAAATGGAAAATGGTGAAATCAAAGTGGTGCCAAAATGCTTAACTGCTGACTGAAGAGAGGTGTAAAACATCGGGATCATTATTTGGTTTACTGAAAGATACAAAATGTAGGCTGAAGTACATTGAAAAAATTCCAATAAATATGTCGAATGATTATTTAAACAATGCATAAGGCATAAATCTGTCCGATTTATTGCATATCGCTGACTATATTTTTTTGATGATGAAATTCAGGGAGATGTTGCGAAATTGTATTTTCTGTATCTAAATTCCATTTGCGAATATTAAGTTGTTGTTTATGTTAATACACAATTGGCAAAGTAATTGGCTATAAAAATTGCTAGCCAGTTGAATAAGAGTGGCTCCCAAAATTAAATCTAAGCAGTTTCTAAACTCAAATGTATTATATAAATCTGAGTTCAAAAAATGTTTAGCAATAATAATATACAAGACAAAAATGATGTGCCTGCGAAATTTGTACAAGAGCTTATTATAGACATTTCATGAAGCACATCATCGAAATGCCCCTAAACTTAACACATTTTGAAGGTTCTTGAGGTTAGGTAAATGAAATTGTTGCCTGTCAAATAAATAGGCCTGAATAGAAATATGTTGCCTTGAAACCATTTAGAGCCACACACACACACACACAGAAAAGTGCGCCACGACTTTTAATGGCCCACCAGCAAACACAGAAACCAAATAAAAATTCATCATATAAACAAGATGAGAAACACGCAAACTTTTCAAATCAAAAAAAAAATAATAATAAAAAAATACATTTTCATAAATATCGAAATGTAACAAAACAAATAAGTGCCAAGTGTCTTGCTCAATATGAAAAGTTATGATAAACAATTCGCACAGTGTATGGCAAAATGGAAAAATCATTTATGGACTGGCCTTTTTCTCTCTCAGTAGCTGGCTATTAAGAACATATGGATGGCCAAATATAAATTATAATAATTGAAATATGTACTTTGAAAAGTTAATTGCGCTATGCGAAACGCGCTTGTTGATCCTAATCGAAAAACATCAATTCAGGGGCACAGCGCGAAACGTGGCGTTGTCGGTGGCGGTGGAGCACCACATAAATTCGCACCTCCAACCCAGATAAACATCGATCTAGAGCTACATATACATGTTATATATATATATATATATATATATATATGTTATAGTTGCTGCTTTCCCGGTCGGCAAGGCGCGCATATGTATGCAATATGTTTTGCTTGGCGCTTTTTGGTCAAGGTTAAGCACACATTGAGAATGAGAACGAGCACACAATTGAGACAGACTGAGAGAGAGAGAGGGAGGGAGGACGAGACAGAGAGAGAGAGAGAGAGAGAGAGAGACAGCCTGTGTTGTAGATCATTTAATTTCCATGAACGCATTTTCAGCGCGGCAACAAATCACAAAAACAAAGTTCACTTCTCGTTGCTTAAATATTTCGACAGCCACAGCGATTTCGCAGTCACGTTTACAGGTGGCTGCCTGACAGCCAGGCATCGTTGCAACGACCTCGCTAGCAAACTTGCAACATCATCATTATCCGTCACACACACACACAAACACAATCACACATATACATATGTGTCCAGCTGGGCGTCGGCGTCGGCACAGTGGTCAAGGTTAAGCAAACGAGATACAGATACAGATACAGTGTATCTATAGCTGTGTATCTGTATCTGTGTATCTGTTTGTGCATTTGTATCTACTACTGCTGCTGCTGCACCGCAGGACGTCATCAACTGGCAAACGATCGACAGGCGTGCGCAATTTTAACGATTTCGACAAAATTATTTTGCTTTCTGCGTGGCTCATTAATTCGTTTCGATTAAAAATTGTTGTTCTTTTTTTTTGCTCGTTTTTGCATCATCTGCAGCCGCGGCTTGTTGTGCATAAAAATCACAGCAAGAGATCAGCGCCAATATTCCCATATATACAACCATACTTTTATATAGATTTCTATATATATATATATATATATTATATAAATGGTACTTTTTTTTTTTGGTTGCTTGGCATTTTTGTCTAGCGGTAAAAAAACAAGTTGCTGTTAATTCGAGTACCTCTGAAAATTTTATGGCTACTCTTTCGGGGGCCAGTTGGCGATTCGTTTCTTTTCATTTCGATTCGATTTGTTTTGTTTATGTTTCAAGCACTATGTGCAATTCTTTGGCAGTTCATTTGTTTATTATAATGCTGCCACAGACTTCCCTGTATGCCAGTTGTTTGGCTGCTGTTGCTGTTTCTACTTATGTTTTTTTATATCTTTTGTTGTTTGCCGTTTTGGTTGTAAACACACAGTTGTGTGTACATATTATTATTTTTTCCCTTTTTTTTGGAACTTAATATGGCAAATAAATTGCATTTTACTGTGATAGCTTATTTTAAATACCCTACTGCAATGTATTAAATCATAAGTGTGAATTATACACTTGCTTTCCGGAAAGTCAATTACATTTTTGATGAGGTCGATGTGCTGTTTGAGATTGTCCATAATCAAGATTATTTAAACATTACACAGATGTTTGTGTTTTTTTTTTAGATATGTGTAAGCAGCTAAAAATATACTTTGTTCCAGACAGTAGGGTATTTAATAATCGACACATCATATATTTATGTTATTGCTTGTTCGATTTTAAAGGTATTTTTTGTGTTTGTTTGCGGTTTTTTTTTTGTGTGGGTGTGATATTTAAACAATATTTGGCAATGTAGATAGCACACGCCTCTAAGCAAACTAAGTAAAGCCTCACGTACTCATTGCAAAAATTTAGGAATTATATTTGTTGTTTGTATGTCGATTTTATTTTATTTGAAGTGAGGAAATTAATTTCACACTGTATCTATCGAGTATGCAAAATTGGTTTGTGAATTGTTGTGGTGGGTGGCTTTTGGTTTGTTTGGTTGGAAATGTGGCCAATACATTGATATAATCAATAATGCCTATTCTTAGAATACAAACTAAACAAATACGTTGCCTACGTGTCTATTAGCCGAAAATATGAATTCTTCAGATTTTTAGTGGGATCTTTTCACTAGAATTTGCAGTCATAATTAATAGTTTGTTTTCATCAATTAATATTCACTGGAAATTGATTTAATTGGAAGATTATTCAAATTATGTTTATTAGATAATTAATTGAAGTGTTCAATGAGAAATGGATAAATAAATGCTGAGAAGAGCATTATCTTAATTGAAATTAAATATGAAAACAAGATGAGCAAATAATATTTATGATATTCAATCAAGTATTTAAATCATATTCAAAGCTCTTCAGTCTGTCATCTTCAACCGAATCCTGACTAAGTCTGACTGGCTGGCTGACACAGCAAGACTTGTTTTCAATAGGAAAAGAAAGTCAGAGCCACTTACTTAGATACACACTTAATGACGAGCGAATGGCATAACAAATATCACGCATACGCCGCGTTTGACACAACTGTGAAACTGCTGCTTTCATGACAAACACGCAACCCCAAATGCATTTAAGAGCTCATTACCAATGCTAATTGATG
This sequence comes from Drosophila basisetae, assembly GCA_035041595.1. Classification (NCBI taxonomy): domain Eukaryota; kingdom Metazoa; phylum Arthropoda; class Insecta; order Diptera; family Drosophilidae; genus Drosophila; species Drosophila basisetae. The sequence goes on along the minus strand of JAWNLB010000123.1, from coordinate 4,829,368 downwards.
GCAATATTGCGGGTAAGGGGGATGCACAGCCTCCAAAACTTGAGCTGACATTTCAACGCAATGCAGTTCACATAAATGTTGGTTTTTCGTTTTTTTCTTTTTTTTTTGCCTGCTAATCGCGTCGCAGCTCGATTCAATGTTTGTTATTTTCCAAGTGCCCACACGCTAGCCGGTCCGGCTCTGCTAGCATCATACATCTTACATAAATTATTAACAGCTAAAAGCAAATAAATAAACAAACATTGAGTAGCTGCAGCAGCAGCAGCAGCAACAGCAGCCAGCGCATTGTGGCCAGGTTGGCGAGAAGTGCGGGCTTCCTCATTACTTTGCCCCATCGTTGATCATCGCCAACGCTAAAGCCGTCATCATTCATAACCGTTGGACTGCTTTGGAGCAAAGTTCGAGCTGGCCCTGGCATTGGCCAGAACTTGCGGCCCCAAAACAATTAATTTAGCCTGCCTCCCCACTCCACTCGACACCACCCCACGCCATCCATATATGCATTACCAACTACTTAACAGCAAATCACTAAACATGTTCAAATATTTTGCCTACAGCTTCAGTAGCTGTTGCTGCTGCTGCTGCTGCTGCTGCTGATGTTGTTGTTTGTCAGCGACATTTGCCAAGCGGCAAAACTAAAAAGACATACAACACCAAAAGCCTTGACAAAAGAAATGAACTGTTTTAAAGTGCTCCCATAGCAGCATCCACAACAACAGCAACAACAGCAACATCGACAACAACAACACCAACAACAACAATAGCTAGAGTCAGCGGAAAACTACAAAACCCAAATTGAAAAATCATCAACCTCGTCAGCCTTCTAGCTGCTGACTGCTGCCTTCTGTCTTCTGGCTTCTGGCTGGTCAATATTTGGCTAAGAAATTTTTCACATTACCAGCAAGGCGAGAGGAGCTGAGCGTCTTGTTGAATATACCCTCTCTCTCAGCGCAGTGCGTGCTGAGGGTATATGAGCTGCATTACTAACTATGGAACGCTCTGACTGAATCGAAGGACAAATAATTTGTAGAAATAAAGATATTAAAGTAAATGCAAACGCATTGTTTACTCATTGAGACAATGTCTATTTGAATACTTTAGTTCTAAAGTACTTAAATGAATGTTACTAAATAAAACTATCAGAATAATAAATTAGGAGCAAATTTTTTGCATACAGATTGGTTTGTAGCCAAAATATCCTTTTATATTTTATGCATTAAATATTTTATATATTTTTTTTTGTCATAGGTTATTTAATAGAAGATTGGTTGGGTTTGTTAAAAAAAATAGTTGGATATATTTTATATGATTGCTTTTTAATTGGCGACTAAAATTTGTTTACATATTGGATCAAAAATAATAAAACTTTGAAATTTAAATTAATTTCAAAATGTTTCTGTTTATATTTTAAATTTAATGCATTTTTATTAGGTCTGCTTTATGATCGCAAGCCTCACTTTGTAAGGAAATTCACTTTAGCAAGAGTGTTTGCTTTTCGGTGCAGCCTTAAAAATGTGTGTCTCTTGTTAGGCTGTGCCGTGGAGTGTCTCGCATGTTGAGTGAAATGTTAGCAACATATATACTACAAACACACACACACACACACACACACACACACACACACATACACACACACACACACACAGAGGGGAAGATGCGTTGTAGCCTAGCATTGTTTGCATAGCAGTGAGCTCGACTCCGTTTGCCCCGATCTTGGACAGCCTCTGGTCAACGTTTTGTTTGATGTCGGCCTCGTTAAGAGCCAACGAAGCCAACGAGTTGTGGCCATGTTCCATGCTGTTGTTGTTGTTGTTGCCTGCGTTGTTTGCTCATGAACAGTTGAACGTTGTCGTTGTTATCGTTGTTGTTGTTGTTGTTGTTGTTGGTGTAGTTGCTTTAGCCGCTTACTTTGCATTAAGTTATTTTCATTTTCAATAGGCCATGGCTAGCTCGAGGGATACGACAAGGGCGGCTCCTGATGCTGCTGCTGCTGCTGCTGCTGCTGCTGGTCTATACTCGTAACTCCTGGGTGGAGTGTTTTTCTTTCGACTTCGGAGTCGAGTGCTCTCCAAACTGTTGAACTTCACTTGTTTTCTCCAGCTATTAAGCCACTTGAGCTGAGCTGTCTCTACTCCATCATTTCTCATTGTGGATACAGCTCAGCATGGCATATATTTATTATATTTGGTTTTTTTCTTCTGATTTTTTTTCGGCACGACCATCTCGATTTTTCCGGGAATTATGCAAATTTTGAACATTGTAATGCTCGATGAGCGTGTGATTTATGCCTATAAATCTGCTCTATCTGCTACTTCTGATTGCATAATTAATGATCGGCTCAAGTGTCGGGGCGACTCTCTCACTGTAACAACCTTCGCTTCGGTGGGAAAAATCTCTCAAGTATTTCACAGTAAGGCTCTGTTGTGTGTGTGTGTGTGTGTGTTTGTGTATGTCTATGGAAAAGTGGTTCGCAATCGATTTGTTTATTTATCGTTTGAGAAATGTACGTGGTCTCGATGTGCAGCAAAGTTGCAAAAATTGATACTTAAATTAGCAAATTTTCACTTACTATTCGTACGCCAGGTAGTATTTCACCCCCTGCCACCTATTAGACAACCCCCACCCTCCTTCCCCCTTACCATACCGCAAAACCATAAATTACCTATTAAATGAGCTTGTGCGAATAAAAACATTTCTAACTAAATATTGAAACGCAAAAAGCCAAATGAAGTAAAAGAATATAAATGCGTTTTTCCTAATATCCAAAATACCAACACAAACACAAACACGCACACAGATGTGAAGAGGGGGCGGGGGGACGGCAATTGTTACACTGAGTGAAAAAAATAAATGCACATCGCAATAAATGCGCATTTTACGATTGATATATTTTCAATTAAAATAGAAGCAAGCAATTGCGGAGAGAGAGATATAAATAGATATATAGAGACAGATAGAGAGGAAGATAGGGGAATTCGAGAGGGATAAAGAGAGCCAGAAAGAGAGAGATATGATAAAAGATATAGAGGAAGACTGAGAACTTCATCGAAGCAGAGACAATTTTTGACACATTAATTGAACAGGCCTTTAAATAGTTATAATTTAGTCAAAACTAAACCGATATTCAACCCCAAAATTATTTTGATAATTTCTCGATTTGCACTTAAGTTCTACATTGACATGGTGATGATGACACTATATACTAATTTATTAGCACTATATAAAAGGTGGTATGCACTCAATGTGGCCACAAATTGAGGTAACAACTTTCGCCAGTCAGTCGAGCAGCCTGCCTCAAATCTCTCGCTAATATTGAATAAAAACTTGAAGGGGCAATTGCTTAGGTGCTTAGACTGACGAGGGGATAACACGCTCTCAAGGAGGTGAGCGGGGTGTAGGGGATACATTGGCAATTGCGATGCGGTTTTTGGCGCGTTTGCACTTCGCGATTAATTCGCTCGTGTAAATAAACAATAAATATTAAGTGCGAATAGGGAGTCGGGGCGCGGGAGGTTGTGGCGGGGTAGTAGTGGGCTGGCAACTAGAGGGAAGCGGCCTGGTGCCTGCTGAATGCTGCCCGTTGAGACGCGCAATTAAATGTATCAGTTTATGCTGAGTACCAAATCAGAGAAGCCCCCTCCACATCCCGCCCCTCTACGCTTACATTTGGCATTTGCTTATTATCACTATCGACCTTAGGCCCCTGGGCTATACGGTCCGACCCCAGAGAGTCCCCCCCTCCCCCCACTCCTTCTTGCACTAAGACCAAATCAATGTTGCTGTAATGGCCAACTGAGCGTAGCAACTTACTGGCTGATTGGCTGCCATGTCTGACAATGCGTCTGTTTGCTGTCTGGCCAGATCTGCTCTGCTCCCCTGTACTGTGTAGTGTGGTTTTGATGTGGTGCGCTGGCTGAGCGTGGACCGTCGAGCGTGTTCAGGCGTAACGCACAAATTGTATTGATAATAATTTTTTGATTTAGTTTTGAATCGCTTTTCATGCGGTGTAAATTTCATTGATTTAGCCGATTTAATAAATGAATGCACTTGATTTGATTTCAATGCTTGGCTTATAACAGAGATAAACCACCAACAGCACCACCGCCACCAACAGCTGTCATATTTGATCAGGCGTTCATCCATAGAGCTTTTCAACATGTTTGCACGGTTACAGTTCAGCTATATTCAACTTTAGCATTTTAAATTATTAAATGTCAAGACTAATAGATAAGTATTTGAAATATAATTGTTTAATGACAGGTGTTATAGATAAATAATGGAAAACATTGCAGCGACTTAAATCATTTTAAAAGAAATTCATACTTTAATAATTATTTATTGTTGGATGACTATTTACAGTTTAACTTTGTCTTTCGCTAGCTCCCGAATTGGCACTTGACCCGGAGCCAGCGAAAATTATATTTACATTTTCTAACTTAAGAGCAAACTAAAAGTAAATCAGCTGAAAATGTATTTATGCCTCTAGGTTAGTGAAATATATGAGCACAAGGTCATTTAGTTTTTGATCGTGAGATATATTACCGATCTTAAATCACTCAAAAGCAAATCAGATATATTTCGTGAAGTCTGACAAACATAAGAGAAACCCGCTTAAATTATATACCAATTATTTAAAAAAAAAAAACAAGGAAATATATTATGGAAGAATACAGATATTCAAACGTTGGATCCACAATAAGTAATTGCAAGTCCATACTTAAGTTAGCCCCACTCACTTAATGGCTAGCAAATATAAATAATTTAAGTGAGAATAAACATAAACATGGAAAACCGTTTTTGCCATAATTAAGATAAAATACATTATATAATTTGGTAAATGCAAAAGGTTGATGAATAATCGTAAATTCACAAAAATTCACAAATGGCAAAGACTGTGTTCGCCTTTCGTCAGAATCAATGCGGATAATAATTTAAATGTACTTGAAGGCCAGTTGATTATTGCTTATACAACAGGAAAAAGGCAGATAGACAGTACCTGGAAATCCAAGTTCAATATTGGACAAACTACAAACGCTTTTCGCTGGAAAATGCCGAAACGCAATACGCGTGGCAGCAACTTGTTGTGAATATTTAATTATTGTTGTTATTGTTGGTGCTCGAGCTACTTGTACTAGATACTTTGTATATGAGAATGTATCTATCAGATACAACGACTACATTGTATGTGTGCTTGTGAGGCCTTTTGGCTATTTGGGGGTTGTGGTCTATTTGGGACCTGTTGCCGCCTTTTGATGTTGATTAATGGCAAATGCTGTTGATTGATTTTGATTGCAAATATTGATAAAAAAAAAAACACAAAAATAAAAGTTTTGTATTAATTAACGTGAAAAACACGCGTTTTGTGTTAATTGGAAAATGGTTATTGAAACTAAACAGACCAACCGAGCCAAGTAAGCGTACAAGCTACATACGCAAACAAACATAGCCAACAACAACAACAACAACAAACAAACAGACCGTGAGATACAAAGATACAAGTTGCATTTTTGTGGAGCGTACAAATTAACGCAGTCGAAAAATTAAAAGTTTCAAGAACCACAGCGGAATACAAGTAGTATCTGTAGTATCTTTGTATCTGTAGCTGTATCTCTGTATCTGTATCTGTATCTGTAGCTGTACCTGTAGCTGTATCTGTATCTGTATGTGGAATTTGATTTATGCTCAACTTTGATATTTACCGCCTAATAAACAAAAAATTAACGCAAACGTAGAAACAACAACAAACAACAACTCTTGTACATACATTTATAAGTATCTGTATCTGTATCTGCATTTGTTGCTGCCACATTCGGTATCTGTATCTATTTGTGGGTCTAAGTTGCCGCCTGCAATTTTGCGCCTTTGATTTTATAGCATTCTCTGACGGACATGCGTGCGTCTGTCAGTGTGGCAATTAAACAACATCACCAAAGTGCCACACAGCAAACCCCACATTCCGTTCTCTCTCAGATCCGCACAGGCCACTAGTCGAGATCCATAGATCAATAGATCTGTGACGACTTAGCGCCGGCCCAAGCGTTGCGTTGAAATGCCCTGCGTTAATATTTGGTATTTGTTTGGGCTTCCAGGCCCAAAACTCATTTCGAGAGGTTTGCCAGTGGCAATGGTAGTTGCACTGGCAACAACAGCCCACCGACGTTGTTTGCTGCCACACACACACACACACAGTGGTTGCTGAGCGTGTAGCAAGAGTCACGTGCTAATTAGTGGAACATTATGAACATGTATATTAAGCGATTTAATTGCATGATTTAATACTTTAAACTTACCAAATTATTTTAAAAAAGTAAACTCATTATGATGAAGCTGTGGCAAAATATGAAACAAGCAGAACAAGTTCTACTCCATAAAGTAAATGTATTCTTTTACTTAACCATGGCCACCTGTCATATTGTTCAAATGCCTGTTTTTACAGTAAGCAATTAATATTAAATATTTAAACACTGAACTAGATAGCTAGATAGGCACTGATAAGTCTTAAGCTTAAAGCTTGTCTCTGTGATTAAAAAATAAATAAAACAAGCAATAGGCTTTAATCTAGCCAGTATTTAGTCCAGTATTTTATTTAAATTGATCAAGCAGTTCAGAGACTATTATATATGTATTAAAAATAAAGGCGATGCAGAGAGCGTTGAGAGAGAGAGAGAGAGAGAGAGAGAGAGAGAGAGGTGCTTCTACGACGCCTGCAAGTCTCAGCGGAATCTGAATTTTGAGAAGTCAAACCTGCAATACTCATAAATCAACAGATGAGTGGCAGTTGATGTGGTCGTGGCAGTGGCAGTGGCATTGCCAGCCAGTTGTTGGCCACACTCAATTGGCATGGCTAATGCGATGGCAACTCATAAATTTATTAATTTTTAATTAAACTTACAATGATTTGTAATTCCACTGGAACAACAGCAGCAGCGACAATGGCAGCAGCGCCTCAGCCATTTATGGCAACTGAGGTAACTGAGGCAACTGGTGAATGAAGCTGCTGCACTTGCTGTTGCTGCTGCTGCTGCTGCTGCTACTTCTGCTGCTGCTGCCCGGAAACAACTCATTATCCTAATTAAAACGTGCGCCATGCGCGCCCCGTTGCCATATATGTCCAATGCACGCGATCTGGCAATGAGGCGAAGCTGCGACTGCGCATGCGAAATTAGACGCATCAATGCACGGTGGCGCCACTGCCCCAAAAACTTGCGGAAAAACACTATAAAAGCGCAAATTTCGAAATGCATGGTATATACAAATTTCTGCACAAAACTATAAAAAAAATAAAAAAATAAATATAAAATTTCCAAATTTTTTAAGAAAATAAATTTGAAGGTGATTCGTACCTGACAAACACATATTACAAACATTAAATTAATAATGTTTTTATTATTTTTTAACTGTTTACGCAATATAATAAATATATCAATGATTTAGCACTATGATCCAAACATGTCTCAAGTGGGTCAATGGTGCTGTTTTCCCCGCCGAACTCCACTTTAATATTTTTATTTGTGTACCATTTTATCCATTTTCTATTTGGGTGTAGCCAAATCTTTAAAATGCAAGAAAAAAGATTGCAACAAAATAACTATTCAGTGACTAAGTATCCGTTTTTTATTGACATAGCAGAGTTCCAAAGGGACGCAAGCCAAATTCTGCTCGATGCCGACAAATCAATAAAAAAATAAATTAAATTACGAAGAAATATAAATATTTATGCAGTTTACATTGAAACTAAAAAAAAATAGGGGATCGTTTAATTGCAAAATTAAAGCTATGCTTGTCGCAGTTGGCACCACGGTGCGATGCTGAGAGCGACAAACGCTTCTCGTCTGCCATTCATACGCACTGTGGCCACTTCGAGTTGGAGCCAAGAGTTAAGAGCCAAGAGCCATTCACCAGTCAGTGAACAGTCAACAGGAGTCAGCAGGCAGCATGCAGCACGAAGAGATTTTTCTTCTTCTTCTGCTGTTGCTGCTGCAACGGTTGAGGCGCGTCGTTCATTGTCATGCGTTGCATTACAAGATGCCAACAACAGCAGCAGCAGCAGCAGCAGATGGCAACATGACCACATTGCTGGAACACAACAGGAGGAGTTGGTTGAAACAATTGCCTAGAAGAGCGCATCGTCGTTGTCGCATTGCATTGCGGCAAACATTGCGGCTGCTCAAGCATGTTGCATACTGATCAATCAGCGGCATCTTTAGCTGCTTCGACTCGGCTGCTCAATAGTCTGAGTTGTGAGTTGGACATGAATGACTTTAACCATTTTTGGACTACAGTTAAATGCTGCAACATCTGCAACTGCAAACTGCAACGCAATTGATTGCATTCATAATGAGTGCATCAATTCACAATCGATGAATGAATGAAGCAAGTTCTGCTAGAGTTAATAAATTGTGCTGTAAAGATTATAAATTATTTTCAATGGCAAACAATCTTAGTTTATAAATAAACAACAATTAAATCTTGCACAAAAAGTCAACCAAAAACATAGTGCAAATAAAGCAGAGAACATATCTCGTGCGTCTCAAAATCTTGCTGCAAAAGTATCTCAATCTTTTGGGTGCAACAACAACAACAACTGCTACTGCAACCAAAACAAACAAACAAACGGCGGAGTGCAGTTGCTCTAATTGAATGTAAGTTTTGCGATTTGCACTTAATTTCAATTTTGTTTACAATTTACGACTGCAATGCAAAATTTAATGCGTTTTCCAGCTAACCCAATGAACTCTCTCTCTCTCTCTCTCTATATATATCTTTGTAGAGTTGAGACTTTTTTTGTTGGATTTTCCCATCTTTTGTGGAATTTATAGCAACAAGTTGACAAGCTGCTCAACCAATTTTATCATCTTGGCAACAGGCAAACAACGGCCAATTGGCCAAAATGTTCTGCACCTTCTGGGGAAAATGCAAATCGATCTGTTCTCCAATTTATTGCATATGCTTTGCCGATTTAATTGCGAACCGATCGGTCGTTGCATGCATAATATTCCCATATGTATATGCCACTAAAGTAATGGGAGCTATAGCATATGTACATGCAACATGGATTTGTTGCGCATTCATATAACTTACTTTATTGACTGCAAGACCAAATGCAAATGCTCTGCACAGATAATTGCATTTACTTCTGGACCAATTTGGGTCGGGAATGTGATTAACGTTTTTAAACATAATGATTCTGAATTCAAGATTTTTTTATAGTTAATTTGCCTTAATACTCTGGTCTAATGAACTCAAATAGGGTACCAATTGAAGTAGGGAATGTGATGGAATTTCGTTTGGACAAAAAGGTTTTTCCAAGTAATTCATAAATAAATATCACGAACTTTTGATTCAATTTAAAAGTAGAAGTTATTAAGAGAAGTATTTAAAAAAAACAGAGCGGAATACTTGAATTATTTTATTTTTTTAAGTTAACTAACTAACGCACAAGTAATTTGTATATAAATATAACAATATCGCTTAATAGGAAGCTTTAAAATCTCCAGAATAACATTTACAACACTGCATAATGCAATTGCTCTCAATGAATATTAATTTAAGCCCATTTTAATGATTTGCTCTTCCGTATGGCTGCAATCGATTAAGACGCATATATACATCGGCTAATTGAAAGGGAGAAGAAGAAGAAGAAACAGGGCAATTAAACTAATAAACTTAAAAATGTAAAAACGAGAATGCTAAGAGGCAATCCGACAATAAATATTAGGCAACATTTATGTAAGTGGCGATTATTGCGCCATTTTAATTAGTTTGAGAAGTACGAGTGTATAAACATATGCTAGATATAGTATATATATATATATATATATATATATATATATACATATATATATATATTTATATACAACTATATAAGGTATTTACAACTGCAACCACATTGAAAAGTGTGTTTACGCTTGTGCGAAGACAAAGTAAATTAATGTGCTGCGTGTTGGAAAAGTTTTTATAAACAACATTGCAACATTTTCCTCAAATGGGCACATTCGAAATGATGTTGTTAATGATGATGATGTGGCAGCTCCTAAGCGCCCCTTTTTCCAGTTGTTGTTGTTGTTGTTGTTATGGGCATATGCCAAATATTTATGAAATCATAAAATTTGATGTTTCCTCCGGTGGCACTTGACACTTGAATGTGTATAGCTTGAAATCGCTTTGCCCAAATTACCATGCCACAAGTGTCGAGCTGCCGTGTTAATGATGATTTTGATGTGCAGTTAACGGATTGAAAACACCTCCCAACTGCATCTCTCTCACTCGCACTCGCACTCGCACTGTCACTCTCACACTCCATCTCCCTCCAACTGACTCCCATTCTGAGCGGCCATTCATTTGGGTGATTACATAAAGTGCTGTCTGCCGTCGCGTCGTTCCATTTCGATTTGTTTGTTTTATGCACGATTTGTTGTGTTGCCGTACAATTGCCGTAAATATAAATACGGGGCGAGTATACGTGCGAGTACTCGTGGTGCTGCCCTCAGATCAAAGGCCTATCAATTAGCACCCGTTTCGATTATGTTGCATGCTTCTTTAGCATGCACTGCCGCACGAAATCGGGAGAGAGAAAAAATATATAACCATTTGCCGCCAATTCACACCCAATTAGTAATAAATTTGAATGCTGCATGCTGCAATTGCTGAATCTATATCTGAATCGCTATCACTATCTCTATATTCCAATCTCCATTTACACTTGGAGAAAAACTTAACTTTGAAATTATAGTTACAGTTTGTGGGGTGGATAGAAGCTAAACTTGATTACTTTTTCCTATATCTTTAAATTAGTTTAAGATTGCCAATTTTTTATTTCAATACAAAAAATTGTGCTGAGTGTGTCTCAAATATATTTTTGATATCTAAACTTCATATGAATGTTTTTTTTTTTTTGATTTGCAAAATTGACATTAGATTAATAATTTTGCTGGGTGCTTAATCCAAAACTGATTCGAAAGATTTTGCCACCCCAAATGATGTTGAACAGGTTATGTTTCAAACGAATAGAATATGTTATGCTAAGACGAGTATTTAGGATGAAAAAGGATGATCAAAGGACAGTTTGTTAATACTTTTTAGATTCCATATATGTCGAAAGAATACATTTAAATATTGCATAGACAATAATTTTACTGTGATTCAAAAACAGTTCGCTGATGGTATTTTGTACATATATTTCGTTGAGTGTATGCGTTTGTAACTCCAGTCGATTAGGACTAACAGTTATGGCGGCCATTAAGTTTTATCGATGGCGCTAAACGGCCAGCGATTTGATTTGTGACCACTTGAGTCTTTGGGGGCCGCATCTAAAATCCACCTTTGATATTTTCACACATAACAACTCGAACAGAACTGTGCAACTTGGGAGTGTGAGAGAGCGAGAACTTGGGGCCGAAATAAAACTTAATTGCAATTGACTTTTAATGCTCATGCGGGGCTGCCCGCTGTGTTAATTTGAATTCAAACTGTTTCCATGAATTGTGAAGTGGCCACATGGCCAATGAAAGTTGCAAAGACATTGGCTTGGACTTGCACCGGGAACTACGACTGAGACTAAGACTAAGAGCTGGAATGGAAGCAGCAGGAGCCACCCGCAGTTAGGAACCGCTGCAAAGTCCAATAGAACAATTACCAAGTGGCGCTAATAAAACGCACACAATTTTTACCATTTATAGATAGATATGGAGAAGGGGCGCATATTGATATTGATATTGATATGGTTATAGGACATATATCGTTGGGTATTGGGTTACTCAAAGGCTAAAACGCATAAATCAGGCATTACAGCGGGCCAAGCAGCTGTAATGGCTATCTGGGCATAAGCAAACAAAACGGTTTCAACAGAACAATGACAACAACTACAACAATAATAACAACTACAACAACTGCAGACAGCATCAAATTACAAGCTGATCCGACCAGGCTAACAAAACGTTTTCTGTTTTCAATGTTTTTCTGTTTTTCCAGCCAGGATCAGCTTTCACAAAACGCAACTTAGACTTTTAGTCCCCAGTTGCTGCAGTTGCTGCCTGAGTCAGTCAGTCAGCCAGTGAGTCAATGCGTCAGCCAGTCAGTCAGTCAGTCATTGAGCAACACAATAATAACGTTTTAATTGAACAAAAGCCAAACAACAATCGATCCAGTCGAACAACATTTGATCTTCAGCCTGGCAATCCTCAATCTCATTCTCATTCTCAAACTCGAACAACATTTTCTTCTCCATCTTTGCAGCCCGCAGATTGACAATTGCCCTCCTCATTCTGTTCCTGCCCCTGCTCCTGCCTCTGCTCCTGCCCTTCTTCAACTGTCTCTTGACAGTTTTGCGGCTGCTTTGTGACGGCTTCTTCCCTGTTCTTCCCTGTTTTTGTGTTTTTTTTTTCATTCTTCTCTCCTCTCTCTCTGTCTGCGAAGTGACTCTGACTGTCACCTTTCCATCAAAGTGGCAGAGTGAAAGGCGCATTGAATGATGTCCACGTGCCGCAAGGCATCGTTGTATTGTTTGCCAACTTTTTGTTTTGCTCCTGCGGTAATTGATTAGCTGACAGAATATTACAGAAACCGAAACGGCAAACAGCTCACAGAGTTAAGCAATGCAAAAATGATTCAATTGATGCAACTTCGCCTTTAATGAGGTTTCATTGAAACACGGGTCTGGCAGGTGTAACTATTATTTTGTGGAACAGCTGCTAAATACGATTCTACACACATTTTAGTGAACTTTCAATATTAAGTTTAGTATCATTTCTGTGAGTCTGTTAAAGATCGACTTCAAAAGCTATTTGTTTGTCTGTTAGTGCCTTAGATTTAAAGCTAAAATGTTGAAATTTGGCATATATACGACTTTTTGACTACAGACATTATACATGTCGGAATAAGACAAATCAAATAGCGGATACCGAAACTATTGGTCGAACTAACAGATTTTGTCATGCAGAGACGCATCCAGACTTTCCATTGCGATAACTTCGTTAAAAACAAACAGATTTGCCTCTAATAATAATTCCACTTCGAGCAGTACAAAATTTACAAAAGTTATTAATAACACAAATAAATTGTTTAAAAATAAGTAAGTATTAAACTAGAATCGGGTTTGATTGGATTTCCAAAGAACATCTCCAAAATATGTTCGTAAATAAATGTTAAATGGGTTTCTTTGTATTTTTTCAAGCTTTCAGAAAAAGAGATAATTATAAAATAAAGTATGGCACTTATATACTTATATATATATATATATATATATATATATTTGATAACTATCACTTCCTCTCAATTGCTGCTCAACTTCCTTTGGATTTCTCACTCCCTTTTGACCAATACCAATATCCTTGTTGCCTGTCTCATCGCTCTCGTTCCCATTCCCACTCCCGTTGCCGTCTGGACAATTACCGCCCGCCCCCGTTGCGTTTGCCTGCGCAGAGAGAGCACAACAAAAAGGATCACGATCGGAATCATTGTCCTGCTGTGCGCCCGCATGTTATGGAATAGAATAGAGCTCAAGGCACAAAAGTCCTCTCATCTGGCTGTGGTCAGCAAATGAAAACTGTGTCAAGTCGTTTTTGCAGTGCTACATTTTTCCTTTTTTCCAACTCCTCCTCTTCTTTATATTATTTACTTTTATTTTTTTGCCAGAGCACTTGCCCCGTGGTCCTGCCAAGGATTTTATAAATGACACACGCGTTCGGGCCAACAGTTGATAAATGAAGAGCTGCCAAGCTGCGAAGCCGACTGCAACTGATAATGGATTCTTTTAGTTGCCGCTCGTAATGCGTCTTCTTCTTCTGGTCGCTGTTGCTGTTGTTGTTATTGTTACTGTTGGTCTTGTTGTTTTTGTGAGTGAAAGTAGCGCCGGCGCTTCGATCCGTGTGGGCCTAAAAACAGGACTGTGCCAAATTTTTGATGTTAAGTGCCGATAGGCCAAGGGTACGAAAAATACTTAATGAGAATTTGACTGGGCCTCAATTTCTGGTGGTCCAATACCACGTAAGGGCGTTAAGATAAGCTAAAATAAAAAATAAAATAAGAGAGAAGAGGAAGAAGTAGAAAAAAAATGCGAAAGGTAATTAAATACCATTAAATTTGAGAGGCCAGCAAAACGTGAGACAGCCGAATGCAGACCGTTTAAGATGCAGCAAACTAAAAGAATCTCTGTTTATCTCTGCTAAATGTAGTAATAGCGGAGAGACACACACATACACACACACACACTCACACACACATGGACGTAGTTTGAATTATGGACAGTGAGGGATACAAGAACTTACAAAGTTCAAAACTTGAAAGATGCTTGATCTACAAAGATTTAAGATATCAGCAGTAAGCTGAATATGCTTTTTGCCTGGTCTACAAATCACAAGTTTATTTTCATATCAGCCTGCAAGCGTGCGAATAAATTATTGAGCTATTGTACAAGAATGCAGCCAAAAATTAAGAAAATGTATGAAACCAAGACATGAATTACTATTCTCTCTTAAAGATTAGTAACCCTTGCCTAATTTGTTGAAATTATTAGACGCAGAAGAACTAAAAATTGCCTTTGTGTTCCTATTATAATTGGTGTATTTTGTCCATTAACTACGCCCCTGCAAACTCACACACACACACACACACAAGTCAGAAACATAGCAAGTTGAAAAATAATAAAAGAGGAGGAGCTGACAAACCAAACACAGACTCCAGCACACACACAGCCACACACACTTACACACAGTCAGACACACACACACACACACACACACACACAAGCAGAGAGTCACTCCATCTACATATATATAAAGTTTTTAATGCCCAGGGCGTCTCTACGTGTTGTGGCTGCGGCGATTAACATACAAAAGGATCTCTCGCGCTTCGTTTTTGGAGCCGCCTTCTTCTTCTTGTGCGCCAATCGGCATGAATCAGAACAACAACAACAACAGCAGCAACAACAACAACAACTGGGCAGCACTTTAGCAGCCACAGCGACGACATTCTTAATTTCACAGCGTCGGTTTTTTTTTTTTGTGTTGCTTTCTTTCATTTTATTTTTGATTGTTGTCTTGCTTTCTTCCGGTTTGGGTTTTTGGTTGTGTCTCGAAATCTGATGCTCGACATATAGTTTTTGAGTTAACAAAAGATGGCAACACAGACGGCGTCAAGTGTGCGCCGCAAAAGGACACACAACATGCAAGCAGCGGCTACTTAAGCAGCCTCGCGGCGCCAGTAAAAAAAGGAAACTGCAACTGCAACGGCAGCAAAGCCACAATGTCTGGCAACGCTTAAGTTTCCAGACGTCGCGACCATTAGTGTCGCCACAGTGGATACTCAGCTTAGTCTGTTTTGACCATATGAAACAAAGAAGGAAATGTTACTTTACTCACAGCAGGGCAACCGAAGATTTACAACACACAAGTGTATAAAGGGAATACGCACTTAAACAAATATATTGTTACATACTGCAGTAAATTCAATTTAATATGTTTCACTTAATTAAATACATAAATTTTTTCTTCTGAATAAACATACAACTTTACATTCTTGCACTGTGTTAACTTGTGAAAGATCAACTGAGAGCTGTTTGGTGTGGATTAATAATTATTTGAGAAACTTATCAATCAGTATTGGAAGTTATTCATACTTGAAGTCAAATAGAAGTCTTTTATTTATTTATTTTCTTAACCGTTGCTTGTTACTTACCTTTGCTGTGTTGGTTAACTAACTAAGTTATACTGACTAATTAGCTAATGTCTCCTTGACCATCATCATCTTGGATCCGGGCAAAGATGCCCTCAGTAATGAGTTAGGCCCGTATCCACACACACACCCTTTCAGCATCTTATAATCTTTATCAGGATTCAATAAGTAAAACTATATTCAAAAGCCATTCATGCGTTTTGCATTTTTATCCATATTTGTGCTTTACATTTTTATCTCACTCTCTTTTTGTTGAACAATATCTTATATATAATATAATATATATAATAATAATAGTACTAAAAATATAGTAAAATACAAACTAAGCTTAACAATTGCCTAATGTGGCTTTATTTCAATTTCTGCCTAAGCTCGGCATTTTGTTAAAGGTACTTAGGAGAAGCATTTATAGTATAATAAATATATGACCATCAAATCAAATATAAAGTAAACAGCTTTAAATCTAATTTATTTGTGTACTATTTGACTTTTCTATAGTTGGTAAATTTATACATTTCTATAAGTAGTTTAACTCTTATTGCTGCTTACACATATTTAAGTAATATTCGATTTCCCTAGTGGGCAATAGATCTCAAGGTTCATCAAAGCAGCCACGTTTGCAGTGCAACTGCACAGAGATGCACAAAACAAGACTAGCAGAGCAAGGAGGAGCAGAGAGCAGCACAAGTGAAAAAAAGCCAACACACAAATAAAGTGACTTAACGTATAGTTCAAGGCAAAGGTAAAAACAAAGGCAAAACCAAAAGCAGAGGCAGAGGCGGATATAGAGGCACAAGTTGAGGCGGCTCCACCTACCCAGGGCCAAGTGGTCAGCGTCGTTTTGGCTGGCTTGCAGCACCTGCTGGCAACTGCAATAGCAACAGCAACAGCAACAACAGGGTCTGGAGGTTTCTCTTTGTTGCAACCTTTTTGTGGCAGTCACTTTGGCTTTTATGCCTGCAACTGCCTGGATGGAAGCGCGGGTGTGTCAAGTCATCTCCACAAACAGCGGGGCAGTTGAAATGCATTTAACTGTTTGCATTTGTATTGGTTAAGTGTGCTCTGTGTGTGCTGTGCTGTGCTGTGCTGTGCGTGCAACAGAGATAGCAACTGTCATTCTTATGGCCGCCTTGTATTCTTTTGCCCCCTTCTTCTTATGCTTCTTATTCTGCCTTACCTCTTGCCAACCAATAAAATTATACTAATTCTTGACTTTTTGATTTCATTTTGTTGTTGTTGTTGTTGTTGTTTGTGCAATGCTAAGGATTTCGTTACCTAAACACACTCAACAGTATTTCTTTCTGTATGTATCTATGTATGTGTGTTTGTATGCGTGTGTGTGTGTGTTAACAGACACTCTTAAAAATAAACATTACCTCTCGCTCGCTCCTGTGGCGATTGTCGTCGGTTCTCAGCGATCACGATCTGACTGGGCCCTGGCTGGCTGGCTGACTGGATGGCTGACTATCTGGCTGGCTGGTTGTTTAGCTGTTGGCCCCAGGAATGCGTGCGCCGCACAAAAGACGAGACAGTTTGGTTTTATACTTGGCTCATTGCGCGCGTGCAACTCCAACGTGAAAAACGCGATTCAACGATTCCGTTTGCTTTTTTTTCTCATTTTGTCATTTCGTTTCTCGATGCGCTCAACTGTGCGAGAATTGATCGACTGATTGCAGTTGGCAAGCGTAATAGGAATTGGGTCGAGGGACTTAGTTTCTTGACTAGCTCCACATTCAAGCTGAGTAAGTAATTGAACAATTAAAAAAAATGGAACTATAAATGCAATTTCAAAATAATGTGAAAAACTGTATAAGAGGTGTTTCAATAAATTGTGAAACAGGAAAAAAAATGTAAATGTTAACCTATTTCAGATATATATATATATTATAGTTGGTTTCAATACAAAATATACTTATATGTTATTTAGAAAAAAATCTATTACCAAAAAAAATTAATATTTTATTTAAACATATATTTTTATATATGAACATTTACTCACAAAAGTCATAAAAAATATTGTCTTTCAGAAATTTTAAGATTTAAACAGAAAAGATTTTGGTTTAAATTTAGTTAAAAAATTAAAAAATATGTAAAAGCTTCCTATACTTACTATTTGGATAAATAAATAAATAAAATACATATAATCTATTTATCTGGTTAAATATATTTTTATGAACCATAACTTCAAAGCGAGAAGTAGTTAATTAAATGATTTAAACACAGCGCTACACAAAATGAATTTTTAAATTTTAATAAATATTTAGCTTGTTATATTTTTACAAGCGATGTCAAAAAGCCTGCCCCAAAGTTTTGTCTAGCTGCCACAAAAAAAATTATAAAACTGCTCAGCTTCTTAAAAGCCACCCTCAAGAAAAGCTCAATGAAAACATATCAAAATCTACGCTCAATTAACTGACTCAATTAGTGTGCTTACTCCACACACTCACTCCAAAATTAAACTCAATTTTTGTTGTTGTTTTTGCTGTTGGTGCTGCTGGATGTCGTTTGAGTGGCTCAGTAAAAGCAAAAACTGACGACGCGCTGGCTGCCAGTGGCCAAGGGAACTTCAGACGAGATGGATGCGTGATCATATCACACACAATGATGATCATCATCATCAACTACAACAGTTAAACTTTCAGACAGACAGAGAGAGAGAGAGAGAGAGAGGGAGAGAGAGAGAGAGAGAGCGCGAGAGCGCAATACGAGAGAGCGAGAGTTGCTCAGCTCATCGGTTTCACTCAGACGCGAAGCCAACGACGACGACGACGACGAGAGCCGAATGCATTCGTTCGTTTCGTTTGCTGATCGTTCGTGTGTGTGCGTGTATGTGTGTGTGTGTTTTTGGCTTACCTGTAACTCAATCAGGTAGAGGTAGACATGAAGGCGTTAGTCGTTCCACAGCGCTGATCGAGTTGAAAACTATTTGCTGGCGCCTGTTTGCCGACGACAAACGACAAACGACAAGCAACTACAAAAAACAGCAACAACAACAAAAAGTGAGGCCTGCGTTTTGGCGTAAAAGAAAACTTAATTTAAGCACATCTTCAGATTGCAAATTTATCGCGCGTGTTGAAAAAAAAATAGTTGGTTGTGCGTGTGTGTGCGAGTGTGTGCGAGAGTGTGTGTCATGCTGGAATGTCAACTAACAAGTTGAAATAAAAAATTGTTAAACATCAATATAAATGTAAAGCAAAATCAAAACAAAAGATACAGCTGCAAGCTACAGATACAGATACACAAAAAGTATATATACACATATAAAAAAGTATATATACATATATAAAAAGAATGTATATATATCTATGTAAAGTGCGCGCGGTATTTGCATAGCAACAACAACAACAGCAACAACAACAAAAAGAAATCGTTGAAAATTAAACGTTTCGTGCGGCGACTCACTTTGCATTTTATATTTTGGCATTTGGTTTGTTGTCACTTTGGAAAATATGTGGATTACTGTGCCGTCAGCAGAAACTCCAACAACAACAACAACAACAGCAATCACAACAACGCCAACAGCAGCGGCAACAACAACAAAAGCAACAGCAACAACAACGACACGAGCCCGCTGCAAAGGCGAGCGCGTGAACAAATCGCAAATTGAATATCAAAAACAAGAACAACTAAGTGCAAATGCTTAAAGTATCTGACAGATACGTTTCTGGTGTGTCATGTGTCCTGACAACAACAACAGCAAAAACAATTGCAGCAACACACAATCAGTGCCAGCGGCTCAAACTGCGCCTCGAGTGCGGCAATAAAATTTTTAACAAGAATTTCATCTATTTCATATACAATTATCGCAAGCGAAAAACGCCGCAGCGCAGCGCAGCTGAGATTTGATTTATCAATCACGATTTATCAGATATATAAATACATATTGACAAAAAGAGCGTGATTTTTGTGAACGTGCAACACAAGCTGCAACACGGTAGCCGCTTAAGACCACTTAAAACAGCTGTAAATTGTGCAAATATATCTAACGCTCAAGCGCAGTGAAAAAAGAAACCAAAGCAACAACAACAACAACAACAACAAAAGAGATAACAGAACTGAGCAACTGAAAAAAAGAAGAAAGTAGAGTAAACGTCATAAATTCATAAAGTGTCAGCTGAAGTTACTTTTTTTCTTGAGGGTAATCGATCAAAATACGCGGCTTACAAATTAATAACTAAAGAAATAAACAAGAAACAGCAGCAGAAGAAATAAACGATATATATATATACATATATATATAAATATATATACACAAGTCGAGATCCCGCGATACCGACCAACATAGGAAACTTTATAAGACTGAGGTGAGTTCTTGTCACTGACTAAGTGTGCAGTTGTGTGTGTGTGTGTGTGTGTATTGTGTGTGTTTGTTTGAACTTCAACTCAACCCCCGCCAAAAAGAAAAAAAAGTATCTCAGTTGCCGCTAAGCTTATGTAAATTATTGTACATCAAAAAATATTTCTTGTTGCCTGTGAGAACCGACCACACACACACATACATATATATATATATATATATATATATACACTGATCCAATGCCAATATATACATAATCACTCTGGCCACAATTTGATATGATACCATTTTGTTTTTGAATGTTCTCCACCTCATATTTGAAAATTGAGAGAGACATTTGCTTTACTTAACTTTTTTTGGTTTTTTGGGTGGGGTATTTTACATAAGTCTTTAGCGGGTCAAATGCCTTTTGTGGTATGCACTTGGTAATCGAATTAATTTGAAATGTAATAGTGATAAAATTCATGATGTACAGATCTATATATGCAGTTCTATATATATAGACACATTTAATATGGTTATAGTTAACAAAAATATGTAAAATAAATGTACAGACTGTGTATAAATTCATATAGATCAATTTTATATTGATATATTTAATGAAAAATGGTAAAAGTATACAGATGGGAGAAGAAGTTAATTGCAGCTTTCAATATATATATATATATATATGCTAGCAAGATGTGTATATTTTAAAGAAACAATGTTTGTTTTAGAAAATGAATAACATAACTTTATTCATTCAAAAAAATGCTTCTATTTTCAATCATTTCATTTAATGTCGAAATCGTTTTTTGAGCTTAACAAAGCAAAACTTTTTCGTATCAAGAAAAATTCTTATATTCATATTATTTTGATTTAATTTTGAGATCGTCCATCAATAATTTTTCCAATTATTATTATTTCTTAATCATCTTTAGAACGTAAAATAAACTTACATACTAAATTAAATCTGATATATATTGATGGAGGAATAAGTGAAAATTCTATCTGAGACCAATGTTGTATGAACCATTAAAAGCGTAATGTTGAATTAATTCTATGGAGTTTTTGCGGCAAACCAATAATCCAATAAGTACAATATCTATATCTATCATATATTATACTCCTTTTCCAATTCCACTTTGGATGTGTTGCCATAAAAGGGGCGTGTTGTTCCCATCGCTAGAGCAACGCAATAACTTAACTAAACCAAATCAAAATATTTTCACGCGTTCGAGAACGAGTGTATCTCATAATATATCATAATCGTAATAGAAGCCCGGGGGAGATTCCCGGAATGCGTATTGTTGGCTCACAATAAAGTACCGTTTTGAGCCGGTGTTTGTTGCAACCTGAAGTGTTCGTCGGCATCGGCACAAAGCCACAAAAGATGTCAATGTCCTGGCACATAAATTACAAAACCAACAAAAAAAATATATAAAAAAACACACAAAACTATATAATATGGATTGTATTCGTATTAGTAGTATTGTAACTATATGTATCTATGCATTTTTGTATCTTTGTATCTTTGAGTGCGTGCTGTGTGCTGTGCGCATTCGTTGTGCTCGTTTCTCACACAGGTGTGTGTGTGTACGAGTGTGTGTTGTGGTGTATTGTGCTGACTGTGTGTGACACACATTAGTGTTTCACTATATAGTATCTAGTATCTATTGCCCAATCGAAATCAAAACGTTAACGCCAAAAAATGTGTCAATTTGCGCAACAAACTGTTTTTGGCATTAAAAAAAAAAATGGGAAAACCTCGCTGAAATTTGAACTTCAGTCAGAGTTAGCGGTTTTTCAGAGTAGGGTGAGAAATATGCGTTGAACTCTTTAGAACTGAATGGAAATGGGAAATTCCAAAAAAAAACGGCTGATATTCAATTTTTCATTTGTTTGCCAGGGGAAACCCCCGTTAAGACAACTCAGGTAGTCCGGCTGGGGCATAAATATATTCAACAAGAATAAACAACAACAAATTATGAAAATTATGAAAACTCATAAGGCAATCGATCGATAACAAGTCGAAAAAAACCCAATGCATAATTATGAAAATTTCATTCACCCTTTCGAAAAATGCTTTCAAAATTGGTTTTCTTATCACAAGCGAAAGATCTTTTTTTCTCTCTCCCTCTCTCTCTCTCTCCCAAAACCCCGTCGTTGGCACCCCCCAGCGTGTGCCATCTTTTTTTATTTTTTTTTTGTTTCGATTATAACGAAAATACAGAATTTCCTTTGGCGCCTTGCGCCTTGTCATATAACAAATTTTTACTACTAGATAAGATTTTAATCTTTATGTGAAAAACAACATGTAATTTGTTGTGCCAGCGACGGTGTGTATTCGTTTGTGTGTGTGTGTAGCACGTAGCTGCCTGCACCCAATACGAGTGTGTTCTTCTTGTTGTTGGGCTCATCTTGAGATAGCATCTCACAAATTTATTGCCTATAACCAACCACAATATATATATATAAGTCTAAGTAGAATACTTTTAATAATTTTCATAAATTTTCTTCAGTTCTCAAGATAAAAAACCAAAAAAAAAAGCAGTCACCGAATTTTTTTTTTTTTTAGTTTATTCTTTGGTTAAGTTTTTTGTTTTAGAAAAATGCCGCCTGTGTATAAATCAAAGTGCTAAGCGGCGATAAGTTTCGAACATGAAATATTGAACAATAATAAAACAAGTTAAGAGCGTGATGGATGTGCAGAGTGAGCGACCTGAGGATACCCTATGAATAACTACACTTATAAATTAAATATGTAAAAGATAGACAAAAAATGTCTCATTCTTTGTGTTGGCATTGCACAACTTTCTGATACCCTATTTGATTGGAAATATGAAAATATGAGAAATGATGACGAGCCTGGTTGGCTTCTCTAATTTCTACTCTAACACACATATTATTGAACCCACTTGCTGTGTGTATTTTCTTGATTGTATTGAATTTCTAAACGTAGACACAAATCGCTGCTGCATACCACAGATCGTGTGTCACTCAGTCAGCGGCCCAAAAGGTGCAATGTCCGCGATTGCAACACAAACAGCCAAAAAAAAAATTTATAAAAAAAATATTGAGTTAAGCTCAAATAAGTTGAGCCAAGCTAAGCTAAGCTAAGCCAGGCTGGCTGCTGGTGTTGGGGTGGTGTTAGGGCGGCGGAAGGGAGTGCTAAGGTTTTTGGGCCAGCAGCCACACACACAGCTCAATTTACGTTGCGCTCAGGACGCACCTTTCGCCGGGGCCATAAAACTTGGGTCTAAATGGGCCAGGCGCTTAAGGAAGCTGCTGCTGCTGCGACTGCTGCTGCTGCTGCTACCTGGCTGCGCTCGCTCTCTCTCTCTCTCTCTCTCTCTCTCTCTCTCGTGATGTCTCCCACTCAACACTTGAGAACTTACGCTCGCACGCTCTCCCACACTGGCGCGCTCTCCCACACTCCCGCGCTCTCTCGCTCTCTTAGTCAGTCGAGCAGCAACGCACGCAAACGCATTTGTGCGCTGTAGTCATCTCGCTCTGGCTCATGCGCATGCCCAGTCGTTGTACTCAGGCACTTGAGTGTGCGCTCTTTGAGTGAAATTGGTATTTTTTTTGTTGGATTTGACAGTGTGTTCTGTTTGGCTGGCAGCGTCCGGCACAACTAGCAACGCCGGCTGCGTTGCGTCAGCAGCGACGCTGACGCCGACGTCGACGTCCGTGTTTTAACCCTATCGACAAATGCTAAACAATTTCCTATGTTTTTGTATCGTTTCAGAGTTGCAAGCGACCATGCGCGCATGGCTTCTACTCCTCGCAGTGCTGGCGACTTTTCAAACGATCGTTCAAGTTGCTAGCACCGAGGATATATCAACGAGATTTATCGCAGCGATAGCACCAACAACAACAACAACAACATCAACAGCAACAACAAAGGCCATAATCAATAATAATACAACAACTAAAAGAGCAGCAGCAGCAACAACAACAGAAACAACGACTACAGCAATAGCAAAAGCATTTAAGCCATTTAACGAGTTACATCTCAACAACAACAACAACAACAGCAGCAGCAGTGATAGTGATATTAAAAACAACAACAACAAAAGCAAAAATAGCAAAAGTGCCACATTCAAACAGTTTAACGAAGTGCATAAAACAAGAACAGACCAATTAGAAAATTCCAAAAATTCCAAAAATAAGCATAATAATAAACATCATAAGCATAATAAATTAACTAATAATAAAAGCAAACACAATAACAATAGAATGGCTATCAAAGAGCTGCAACAACATCAAACAGAATCTCAAGCACAAACCGCCATTGCGAATGTGTTTGCATTGCAGGCGCCACAAGCTGCTTCCGTTTCTGTCTCCACATCCGCATCCGCCTCCAGCTTCAACACGGATACGGATGCGACTACGTATACGAATAAGGATAGTGTGCTGGGGGAATTCGAAGTGCCGGGCATTGCGGATGCCATCATTGCTGAGGATGAGCCGGCAACGTATAGCAGCAAGGAGATCATCAAGGACAAAGTGAAACCAGATCCATCAACTCTAGTCGAAATCGAGAACAGTCTCCTCTCGCTGTTCAACATGAAGAGGCCCCCGAAAATTGATAGATCCAAAATCGTCATACCGGAGGCAATGAAGAAACTCTACGCCCAAATTATGGGTCACGAGCTCGATTCCGTCAATATACCCAAGCCGGGACTATTAACTAAATCAGCGAATACAGTCAGAAGTTTTACACATAAAGGTGAGTCTCGATTCAACTATCTATAATATATATGTATATATATATATTTGATACACTATATCAGCTTAAGAATCGGGCACAAATAAGCTAGTTAAGATTTTTAACTAAGTTAAAGAAAATCTTCACTATAATATTATGTTTAGTCCTTATTTTATTTTACTCTTAATATTTAAAACCATGCAGAAATTCTAATGATTTTTAGTTGGAAAATCTACAGATATAAACAGAATGTGTTGGTAGAAAATCTAAAAAATAGAACAAGCTTATTTGCAAGAAAATCTAAATATTTTTAACATAGAAAATACAACGATTTTTTTAATGGAAAAAAACATCGTTGTTTTAGATACAAGTGAAAACCTGAATGGAAATCACATATTTATCAGTTTCATTTTCTAAATGATTATAATACAGCTATGCTCAAGAAATTAGTAGCGCTTTTGAAGATGGAAAAATATATATTAATTCTCTTTCCAGTGTTTGAAGTATAATTTTTCTTATCAAGTTTAGTCTTCTTTTGACAAGTTGAGCAATTGAAAAAATTATCTCAAAATAATAGTAAAACTTTTCGCATTGGCTTTCAAAAGTACGTTTTTCAAATTTGTTATACTTAAATAAAAATAATCAGTATCAAAGGTTGTAAAGAACATCTTTATTAATATTTTGAGCACAACCGTATTCCAATTTTTGACTCGTCGTATTAAAATATAAATTTCTGAATACTAAATCTTTTACTTCTTGAAGAATCAACTTATTGGATTGTGTTGAGTTGTAGACATCGTAATTAATTATTAAAATGTATATAGTAGGTGTATATATGTGTACTTTAGGTATTCCATTGCTCGGCCAGATTGCATGACCTATTTTTGCACCTGCTCGCCTTGTGGCAGTTGCAACAGCATCTCTCTCTGCATTTCTCTATCTCACTCTCTGCCTCGCTGCTCACTCTGCAGCTCTCATGTGCAACGCGTACTTGCCGCTCGCGAAACGCGAATGAAGAGGCATCCAGGATTTTCCCTGAAATTCTAGTTCATCTAAAGCAATTTGCATACCTGCTGACCATATAACCAAAAAAAGAAGATAATTCGATATCTATCTTTTATTTTTGGTCATCATTCACGCAAGTGTTGTGAAATCACGTGGAAATTCCGCAGCTTCAAATGAAAGGACTCAGGCTAAAGGGACGGCAGTTGCACATTGCACTTTGCACGCAGTGTCCTTTTACCTGAGACGCCGCACTCTTAACCCAAATGTGACCTTGAAATGTTTCAACGGAATTACACCCGGAACGTTTAGCGCATGCGCCAAATGGCTTTTATATTTTATGTGTGTTTGTAAAAATAACAATTATTATTAAAGCGTATTTTCGCATTATTTTCCACAGGATTAGAGAGGATGAACAATAAAGCAGTTAGGACTCACACATATAGATATTTATATATATATACATATATATATATATATATATATATACAAATATGTTGAACAGGTAGCACTCTTGGCCTGGCCAAGTGTCTAAAGCCAAGTGTCTAAGCCGAGTAGTTCGAGTTCGTCTCGGTTTCAATTTTTCGTCCTGCGCGGGTCCAGAGAATTTACGACTCTTTTTTGGCTGTCTTTGTTCGAGGTACTTGAGTCTCTTGGTTCTGGTTCTGGCTGCATTGCTTTGCTGATTCAAATTAAGATTTTGCCGTGCCACCTTTGCACCTTGCGGCGGCTGCAGCAGCAGCGGAACGTGGGTGGGTCAGGTCCTTTGCAACAGGCGCCAGTCGTAAAAGGCGGCTCGACAAAAGTGACAAGACCAGCAGACACAACTGGAACGTGTGATTCTCGCATCTCTTTCTCTTTCTCTCTCTCTCTCTCTCTCTCTCTCTCTCACTCTCTAGATGTATCTTTATCTTTATTTCTATATAGCCTTCGCATAGCCTTCGTATTTTGTCACGTATCGCGTCAGGATTTAAAATCACTCAGATCAAACAAATAAATTTTAAAAAACACAGTAAAAAACTTTCAACTCACAGTTTTTATCTGGGAATATTCCAGAAACTATCCCTTTGATATAGACATTTTATAAACACTAAATACGCGATTTTGAGATGTCTTTCATTATATTTCCCTAATTTTTAAGAAAAGGACAGATATGATTAATATATCCAGATCAGAAACACATTTTTAGTCAAATGGTTGCCATTTAAAGTTAATTATAAATATGGAGCTCTTCAAATTCGCAATATCTCTATTAAATCTAAGATTATTTTAACTAAAATCCATATCCTTTTTTGGTTTGCTTTGCAGATAGTAAAATCGACGATCGGTTTCCTCATCATCATCGGTTTCGTCTGCACTTCGATGTGAAGAGCATACCCGCCGATGAGAAGCTGAAGGCCGCCGAGCTGCAGTTGACGCGGGACGCATTGAGCGTTAGTCCGTCCGTGAATCGGAGTCGTTACCAGGTGCTCGTCTACGATATAACGCGGGTGGGTGTGCGGGGCAAGCGGGAGCCGAGCTATCTGCTGTTGGACACGAAGACAGTGCGTCTGAATAGCACCGATACGGTCAGTCTGGATGTGCAGCCCGCCGTAGATCGGTGGCTGGCCACACCGCACAAAAACTACGGCCTGCTCATCGAGGTGCGAACGATGAGATCACTCAAGCCGGCACCTCATCATCATGTACGCTTGCGCCGCAGTGCGGACGAAGCGCACGACGACTGGCAGCACAAGCAGCCGTTGCTCTTCACCTACACGGATGATGGCCGGCACAAGTCACGCTCCATCCGGGATGTGGGCAATCGGGAGGGGGCGGGCGGCAATGGTAATGGCAATGGCGGTGGGGGCGGCAGTGGCGGCGGGGGTGGAGGTGGTCGGAATCGGCGACATCAGCGCAGATCACGACGAAAGAATCATGAGGAGATATGCCGACGGCATTCGTTATATGTGGACTTTCAGGATGTGGGCTGGAGTGATTGGATTGTGGCACCGCCGGGCTATGATGCATTCTATTGTCACGGGAAGTGCCCGTTTCCGCTGGCCGATCATCTCAATTCCACAAATCATGCGGTTGTGCAAACCTTAGTCAATAATCTCAATCCAGGGAAGGTACCAAAGGCGTGCTGTGTCCCAACACAGCTGGAGGGCATCTCGATGCTCTATCTCAATGACCAAAGGACGGTTGTGCTCAAGAACTATCCCGATATGACGGTAGTTGGCTGTGGCTGTCGATAAAGACAGAGCTAATAATCAGAGCGAAAGAGAGAGAGAGAGAGAGAGAGAGCGAAAGAGAGCAAGAGCGAGAGCATCAAATGCTGTTTGGTTCCAAGCCGTCAATGCTTTAAACACAACGCAAACAAAATGGACTGAATATTTGAATTTTAAGTGTAAATCGTAGACTTTAATTGTATGTAGAGCGAAATGCACCGCACCAACCCCTAAAAAAACAAACACACCCCCACCAATCCCCACTCAGCAGCAGCAGCAGCAGCCGCAGCAGCAGCGCCGCCTCTGTCACTTTCCACAGCCAGGCTTTGGAAATGTTGCACAGAGCCCGTGTGACGAAGAGACGCCGTGATCAAAATAAACAAACAAATAAAATAAAAAAAAAACTGTATATAGCCGAAAAAATTCCTCAAATCCACACAACCCACAACGCCCAACCCTGGCCCGCTCACCAACGTATCGTCGTCTCCTGCCGCCCCAGTAGCAGTCAAACAAACTAAATGCCATAGACCGCACTTTGAGATACTTTTGTATCTTGCAGCTCGCACTGCTAAAAACAAAAACATTGAACAAATTGTATAAAAAAGCTAATGCTAAGCTATATAGATCGATATATATAACTAAAGGAAAGCGCACACAGCTGTTCCAACACTTGTAAAAAGAAAACGAAAAACAAAAAAATGGAAATGAACTTGAAATTATGTAGCTCCTAACTACAAATACATATATATGCATATGTATTACACATTTATAAAAAAGAATATATATAAATATATACTGCGTATGTAACTCTCTTGTATATGTACTAAATTTAAATACTTACCCTACACATATACATACATACATACATACTACACACATACATATCGACGCAACGGTATTCAACTTCGTTCCCCCGAAAAAAACTAAATGTAAACTGTAAATTAAAAACAATTCTTAACTAAAATTTAGAGTTAAGCTATAAAACTAAAAACTAAACTAAATTAATTTTAAAAAATACAAAAAAACAGAAAAATCAAATGAAAAACTATCGTTTATTGTTATGCGTTTTAAGCTAAACTCGAATATAATCATTGCGTATGTTAAATATACAATTAATCTAGCATTTAGTCTTAAACGTTAAGAGCATGTTGACAAATAATAATTAGTGCAAAAAAACAAAACTATAAACTATATATATACAAAAAGAAAAACAAAAAAATGAAAAAAAAAACAAACAATTATAAACTCGAAAATATCGAATTGTAAAACGTGCCTGAAGTTGCAGAGCGCGTCAATTTATTTTGTAATTTTCTTATACATTTTATTATTTTATTTATTTAAAAAAACAAAAAACATAACATTTTTTGATGAATGTTGAGCAAATGCTGAAGAAGATGATGATGATAGTGATCATGATGAAGAAAGTTGAAAAAAATATAAAAGAAAAAATTTTATTAAAAAAAATACACAAAAACAATTTAACTGCCAAGTCTTTTTATTCAATCAAACGAGAAGCCAGCGCATACAAATGAATAAAACATGAATGCCAATGAAGTATTCACATATTCAAAACGAACAAACTGTGAATAGCCTTAGATTGAACGAAATTTCCCCTCGCTATATACCTTCGATAGCTCAGTTGGTAGAGCGGTGGACTGTAGCGGTCGTATACATAGCATAGACATCCATAGGTCGCTGGTTCAAATCCGGCTCGAAGGATTCACTTTTTCTCGTATTTTATTTATTTTTAAATATTTGTACAATAAATGTAATGTGCTTGAACAGCGTATAGAGCTTTTTAGAATTTATAAATAAATGTGGAATGAGCAGAAATAGTATAAAAATATATTAAGCTAGGAAACAAGGAGACAAGAAAAATAAACAGATCTGTTTTGGTTAAAAGCTACAGTGATTTGTACATATTCACTTTATTAAAAACATTAATAAAGCAGCATAGACATTAATAAAGAGACATAAGTGTAAAAACTTTTCCATTTACATTTACTATTTATTGTAAATAACTTTCACTGGGTGCTCTTAATAAATTTTAACCACTATAAAAATGATTAAAAAATTATGTAAAAAATTTACCACGATCCTTCGAGCCGGATTTGAACCAGCGACCTATGGATGTCTACAACTTAGTTTCACACTCTACAGTCCACCGCTCTACCAACTGAGCTATCGAAGGTCTATATATGGGTTCGTCCCAAACGCGCACAAAAGCTGCTTGCTATAAAATGAATTGAGCATTGACATAAAAACAACAACAATTCAGATCGTATTGAAAACAAAGCTGAATGCGTTTGCCAATGCCTATCACAGCATAAAAAACTGCCCAGCAGTAGGTGTTGCTATAATGTAGAGTTGGGAGTCTAGAGTGGGGGGAGGGGCATATTACGTGTTAAGCGCTGCTGGCGTTAAACTGATAACAAGCGCAAGCGAATATTTTCCTCAGATAAAAAGTAAAGCAAAAAATAAAACTATAAATAATACACATGTGCGTATAAAGAAATCACCGAATGCACAAGCCGTTTGTATTTTTTCCAACGATACGAGTTCCCATGAAAAAACACACACCGCGTGTCAGTTCAGCAGTATTTATATGCACATATATACCGTATAAACAAAGCTGGTAACAAATCGCGTATCTCACTGCGGGGTAAAACTGTTAAGTCTGGCATAAACAATGCCTCAACAAGCAAATTGTTGACGCGCCAATTAGAATGGCATACAAAAGCGAAGTAAAAGCAACAACAAAAATAGTAAAAATAATACATGATTATAATCTACAATGAGTTTTTAATCAATGAACTTGCCAACAGCTCAACTAATTAGTAACGGCACATAAATCAGCTTCGAATTAAATATGCCATAAATTGAATACTTACAGACTTTTATTACTTAACACCTTCACAAATTATGTGTAAAGAATCAAAATTAAAATATGGTATCCGTTGAGTCTTATCTCAATGTTATCACACAAAAACTCATATTTGGACAGATTGCTCCCATGACAGCTATAGCATATAGTAGCCACATCTTGCTGATCAAGAATATTTATGCTAAATGAGTTTGAATGCGTCGCAAACTTGACAACAAAATTATAATGCAATCTGTAAGGCTAACCAATCACTGAGTGATCTAAATATGATGCAACTTTGGCATATATATATATAAAGCATTAATAATAATATAAATATGTTAATAACTATACCATTTGTAGGTCTGTGTGCACTGATAAGACGTAGGATTGCCCCAGACTCGCAATTGAGGTTTTGGTCACAGAAAAAAATTGACTTGATGTTATTTATAGAAACACACACATACAAAGACAGATTACAAAAACGTAGCAAAGCCGCTTCAAGTTCGACTGTGCAACAGAATAACTACAGCGAGTGAGAGAGAGAGAGAGAGAGAGAGAGTGGGAGAGAGAGCGAGAGAGAGAGAGATAGAGATAGACTCAAGAGAGACTCAGTGGTCCAAGTGAGATATGTGAGTCATGCGGGGATTTTATTTTATTTTATTTTTCTTTATCAACGGTCTGTAAATTAATTTATCCACTACAAAGTCAATTTTCGGCTCAATTAAATGACTCATCAGGCGGCAAGAAGATGCTGCAAAGTTGCTGCTGCTGCTGCTGCTGCTGCCACACAGGATGAAAAGAGACAGAGGCAGTGAGAGGACAGCCTGCAAAACAATCATCTGTTGCTAAAAACCAAATAAAAAAAATAAAATGAAAAGTGTAGGAAGA
The DNA here is from genome assembly GCA_035041595.1 of Drosophila basisetae. Taxonomy (NCBI): domain Eukaryota; kingdom Metazoa; phylum Arthropoda; class Insecta; order Diptera; family Drosophilidae; genus Drosophila; species Drosophila basisetae. The sequence continues at coordinate 4,797,743 of JAWNLB010000123.1, read as the reverse complement.
GAAACTAAGAAAAATATTGTCAAAAAATGGATAGAACATTTTCTTGGAACCTTGGCAATTTTGTAGATTTTGTCCAGGCGATAAGACGCCCACATAAGTGGAGAGGTAAACTGAAGATTCATTCAATCATAGCTGGAAATTGATACCAACATCAAGAGAGCAACACCGAAAAGTCAGAAAAGATCGTTTCGCTTTGATAAGGCGAATGGAAAAACTATTTGAGTCATTCTTAAAAATTATGAACATTTCTTGTAAGATACCTCAGCAAATTACAGCCTCACCGCGGGGCACTCACCCTCTGCCCTTGCCTCACTCTTCCTCTCTTTCTCTCTCTTTCTCTCTCTCTCTCTATTCCGTTCTCTATGAGAAAGGGGCAATCATTTTCTTATCTAACAAGACAGCTTGGGCAATCGATCCAACAACACACAGCAGTTTCCAGAGGGCTCTTTTACCTTACTCAATGGATCACACAAATTGCCGCAACGGCGCTTCCCTCTCCTCTACCCCCTCTCCTTACATCTCCTCCTCACCACGACTCTCCTCTGACTCCAGAGAGCTCTATCTCTGCCCCGACCTCGACCTCAACGACTCTTCGTGTGTTTTTGTCAGTAATTATCCGTAAGCTGTCAGTTTTTTCGCTCCGCTTGCTGCTCCTTGACCCTTGGCTGCTCGAACCTTTGAGCTATATGGAGTACAGTGAACACTTGTCTAATAGAACTTTTACAAGTTTACATAACTTAGAGTTGTCCTTTTAGATGCACTTCATGTTTTTAAATCCTTTGAGACAGTTTAACATTATTGCTAAATAAATATTCATATTATTATTTTTATGATTAATGTTAAACTGTTTCAAAAATACTGCCAAACTGATAAGAATGTCATCAATATATATATTACATTAATATTATGATAAGGTATACTTTACTTAATATCTATTTGAATATTTCCATTACTCCCTTCGTTAAATTTAAAAGCTGAAATGTATTTTATTCAATCATTTCCAATGATTAACAAAGTTAATCGCAAGTGAAAATCAGCACTACTACTACGAACCAACACGTGCTTTGCCTAGAGTGTTCACTGTACATATACAATATATAGATTAACTGATATTGCCGCTCGCTGCTCTCGTTGGGTTTCATTTTTATGGCTTGCCGCCTTCTTTTTTCATGTTTTTTCTTCGGTGTTTTTGGCATCCTAATTGGTTTGTTAAGTATCTCTCGCTCTGGCGAGTGTCTATGTGTGCGTGTGTGTGAGAGAGTGTGTGTGTTTGCATCTCTCGCTTATCAGCAACACTTTGCGAGGCGCCGCCGCTGCGGTAGTTTGCTCTAGGCCGGGCCGGGCCAAGAAGCCAAGTGCTTAGCCGCCACCTGCCTCTCTGATAAGGCCAATATGCCCAAAGATTTGTCTTGTGGCTCGCTTTGCATGCTTGCAGCATGATTCACTCACTTCGTGCTGTTGTTGTTGTTGGCCACAGGCGAAGGAAGGCGCTAGCGTCTCCTGCAGTTTACGATGACTCACGCTGGCATTTTGCTGCACAACATTTCCTACTAGGTGGCCAAAGTTGTTTATTGGTCGCATCACCTTGTTCTTTATTTCTAAGCGTCGAAAAATCAAATGCCGAAAAAAGCGAAAGCAAAGTCAAGTGCAAAAACAAATGCAAAAGCAAAAGAAAAGCAAAGTTAAAACAACAACACAAACGACACAGCGAAAAAACGTTCATTGCTGTCGCTGCAGAAAGCGCGCATGAAAAGCTGTTTCGCTTGCGCGCACATCCCCGTCTCTCTATATCTCTCTGTCACACACACTGCAGCTTTCGCTCGTGAGTACCGTTTTGATTTATTCACTACTCTCGCTTACTGATAACTTAACGAATTCGTTTCGTTTGCTTATGTATGGGTTTTAGCGCACCAGTCGTATCGACCTTCGATAGCTCAGTTGGTAGAGCGGTGGACTGTAGTGAGAAATTGCAACGTGTAGACATCCATAGGTCGCTGGTTCAAATCCGGCTCGAAGGATCTCAATTTTTTTGTTTTTCTAATGTTTTTCTTCTAATTGAGAGCATTGTTTTTATATTAAAAGCATTTATTTTCGCTAGCTACTAAGTTACTTTATTTTAAAATGCAGAGAAAGAGTAAAATTTGTATAACCGCTTCTAAAAATAAATTGTGTAAATAAATATTAAGTTTTTTTTAAAGTTATATATAGATGATTGTGTTGAAATGTTATCGGAAGCCATGGTCATATTTATAAATCTTACAATTAGTATTAAATATATTGTTTAATACACTACAATTTTAGAGTTACTTAAGGCAAGCTTCACCGCCTATTTTTAAGTCACAAAAATGTTGTAGAACATTGCCATATATTCTTTCTAAGCTAAATTTGTGCTGCGATAAATTCCAAAAGGTAAAAATATGAGGAATTTAATTTGTTAATAGTGTATCAAAATGTTTTACAATTAAAATAATGCTAAAATTTAAATGTAGACTTAAACCAGACATTATTAACAGACCAATAATTTACTTATTATTAAAATAGACTGTGCAGCTAGAAGGTCTATAAAAAAACATTAAGTCTCACAAAAACTGAGTCAAAAAGGAAAAAGTACTCATAAATTATATGCTGCTTATGGGATTCAATTTAACATGGACAACTCAAAGAGACGCCACAATTGCTGGCTGCTCAGTTTGCAGGGTGTGCTTACAAGGGTCGGCGTTTTTACACAAGAGGCAACAACAGCAGCAGCAGCGGCAACAACAACAACTGTGCAACAAAAGTCTGTCAAAAGTTGCAGACGTCCTGCCGCTGAGACTGATGCTGTGGCTGCTGACTGGTTGGCTGCTTCTGCTTTCTGCTTCTGCTTTCGGCTTCTGCTCCCAAAACAGATGCTATCAATACATCATTTGCCTTTGTGCTGCTGTCACAAATTCATTCACCTGTTCTCGGGCCGCGACTTCATCATCATCATCAACAACAACATCATCAACATCGTCATCATGCCAGCAGCAGACAATTATATTGCGTTGATCTCCAATTAGGCTGTCGAAACTCCATTTACACTGCAACGGGCGTCTCATAAAACATATATATGAGAGCATCAAAAAAAATATATAATAATAATAACAAAAAAAGAAGAAAAAACGCTTGCTGTGCCGCCAGAAGTTGCAGAGTCATCATCGCATCTCCAGAGGCAACAACAGAATCATCATCATCACCATCATCATCATGTTCATCAACATCGGCAAGTTAAGTAAATACAAATATGAATGAATTGCTGCTCGGATGAGGATATATGAATGTGAAGATCCAGATCTTGGCAAATCATCGCCATTGTATCTTCTGAGTGGAGTTTGGTGGCAGGGGGTTGTAAGTTGAAGTTGGAGCTGGAATTGGAGTGTCCGGAGGCACAGCTTGAGTGCCCCGTACGCTGCCAACAGTTGCAGTTTTTTTGTTGATGAATTTTGCGTGCTTGGCTTTCAACAAACTGTTTTTATTACATATATAAGAAATTTGATTTAGTCAGTAAAGTGGTTAGTATTATTGTAAGTCGAAGCCTTATAGAATAATGTCTCGAGTTGCGCATTAATTAGTTTAACACTCGATCGTCACATTGTTATTATGATCGCAGCCACAGGAATTTCTGTGTGCGACATATTTGTCGTATTTGTGTCTCTCAGTTGTCACTTTAATCGTTATGCAGAACTTAATACTTCCAACTCAAACTCCAATTACTTTACACTCACAATTCTTGGAATTTCAATCAGAATTGTGAAAGTTAAAGCTACACTGAAAGAATTCATACTCTACTAGCTATTGTCAGGTATTATTGTTATACATATGCTTAAGTATTTGGATAATTCAATAAACTTCTTCGATTAACAATTTTCTTGTTTACCAACTTATGTGTATATATATATATCGGTCCGAGATTAATAAATTGGTTTCGTGATGGTTACCAAGTATACATAATATCAGTTCTGTATTTGAATCGGTAACTTTAAGGTTTCAATTTCTATACATTTTTGGAATTGCAAAATCATTCAGTTCGTTTAAAACGATTACGTTTATTTTCTTTATTCTAAATTATCTACATTTTCTGTGTGTTCACAACGATTGCATTTCATTTCTCTATTCTAAATTCTCTATTCTTTTTCTGATCTAAAAATGTATAATATTATTGATGCAAATATACTCTTAGTTTCAGGGTATTGACCAGATATGGTATTTTTAACAAGCACACACACACATACACATAAACGTATATAGACAGATATGCGAATGCAAAAATGGGGCGCCACAGACAGGCAGTGCTTATGTAGCAAGTCGAAAGCCGCGACGCTTTGTCTGCTTGAGTTGCCTTAGCCACAGGCTCAGCTTAAGCTTCAAGTTTTGCTTCCGCCAGAGACTCGCCCCCCCTGGCAGCAAGAAAAACAAATCTTATTAAAGCGTAACTGAATGCCACATGGATTAATGTCTAACAGGCAACGAGCAGAAGTAGGAGCAGCAGTAGCCGTAGCAGCAACGAGCACCTGCCACTTAATCGAGTAACGAGCAGCTAGAAGGAGTAGAAAGAGTATTCAGACCCCACAGGTCCACAGTCTGTGGCATTAACATATAAGCTGACTCCATCTAATGAGGCAAGTTCGTTGGGTAAGTCTTTTGCACAGCAAACGGAAGCGAATGTTGGCTCTCAATATAAATGTATGGCAGAGCTGACTCAAGCGAGCTGCAATTGCAAATGTAAATTGAATAAAATCAAAACAAAAACAAAAACAAAGCAATTAATCAGCTTTATAACAAATGCAAATGGCAGAAAAGTCAACTTTAGATCGTTTGCAATTATGATTTGTCTACGCTGCAATTAATAATCGTTGTTGATAATCGTATTTAAGACTGATTGAAGGGCTACGCCTTTTGCACAGGGCGGACACATTTAAAGTAGCTTATATTGAAGCAAGTGAGAACGTTGCCATAATGTGCATAGCCGACTGCAAAATACTCTGATAAAAGTCTAGAGTCTTGCACTAAAGCCGTGGAAAATATAAGTTTGAGCACTGAGCGGATACGAAAATGAACGTGATATTTTCGCCAATCTTATGAGGAGGTTCCTAACAATCTATCTTCCAAGTCTGGTAAGTTTAGCTCAGAAATTGCAGGGGGAAATGGGCTTGGCAGCTCTTCAAATGGTTAACTTGAAATACGGCTAGGAGTGGCTGGCAAATATAAAAGCCGATATTTGAACGGGTCCTCGGTTCCCTTTAAAATTCTGTTGCAATTGTGGTGTTATCGATTTGAACTTAACGATGTTATCAATTTCCCAGCTCACAAGTAAATGTATCCAATTACAGAAGAGTCGAATAAAGATGAGTTCATATATGACATGAATAAAAACCACATGAATCACTTTGACATTTTTTCTAAGTTTCAATTACTTTACCTGCAATTATTTTCGTATTTGCAAATGAACTAATCATAGGGGAAAAAAATATAGCTCTAAGGCAAAATCTTAATTTTTTTAATGTGCTGTTGCATTAATACTCATCATTATAACACTTGCTCAATTAACTTACCACATTGTAGATTTTCTGGTTCACAGATAACGTGTTATTTGTAAGAGTATTTTTGTTTTTCATTTTGCAAATAAACCAAAAGAGTTTGTTTTGTATTTTTTTGTAGCTAAATGCGTAATTATGAATGCAACTTTGCTTGCCTCGGCCAGTGTGCAATAAATCTAAACTAAAGGCTGAAATGAAAATAGCAATATTGTCGCAAGTGACTCGGCTTCTAGGTGATGTGTAGTGGATGTTGGCTCTCAATGGGGTGTTAGTTTGATTTATCATTTGCTAATTGAAAAGGTATACTGCCTCCTGCATTTGTCAGGCAGTTAGTTAAAGTGTTGTCATGACCAAGTACTACGGTGAGTAATAATCGTTGGTGGTTGAGGGTAAAGGGTTGTGGTCGGGGCTTGGTTTGCGCTTGGAGTGGCTGACAGTGCCAATTTATTGAATGATCGGGCGCAAGTGCTGGCAACTTGTAAATGATACAACTTTGGAATTTTTTCCTAGGAATTTTGATTGAGTTGAATAAACAATGGAAGCTCAATGATATTTTATCGTTGGTGTTGTTTCGTTTTTTGTATTTAATATGTAAACGAATTGTGTAAGTGGCGAGGGCGCTAAAAATAGCGCAATGAATGCGAAAATCGAATGCGAATTGTGAATTGCGAATTTTGCTGCGCCTTCGGCAAGACTTTGAACGCCTTTCGCAAATAAAGCAATGCAAACAAACGAAAGACTTAGGCAACAAACTTGCCAATAACAGAAACTGCTGCAACAACACCAACAACTGCTGCTCATTGTTTGGCCAACGAAAATTTATAAGCTACCAGGCAAATCAATGCACATAAATAAACAAAATGTGACGTTGAGCGAAAGACAAGCACTTGAAGTATTTTAATTGTCTAAATGCCAGCACTGATGATCGCCACCGATCGACCCATCTACCGAGCGACCAATCTACCGTTCTACCCATCTCCTGTTCGCCGCCCGTCCCATTGCCCCATACTTTGACAAGAGCAGCAACAGCAAAGAACAGCAATAACAATTGCACAGCATCTGTTTGCACTCTACAGCAAAATATCTTCAAATAATTTTATGTTAACATCATACAAATTTAAAGCATAAAAATGGAAAAGAATATTAGAAATTTATTTTATTTAAAATTTTGGAAATTCTTGTAATCTCTTATTAATATAATTTATCTGTTATTAATATAATTTATGGCTAAAGTCTTAAATAAATAGCGTATGCTTGTAGCACTTTAAATATAAAAATATATATAAATAAAATATAATATAAGAAAATAACATATATATTAAAAAAAAACTAATATATTCTTACCACATTCCAAATACAATACTATATTTTATTTTAAAGTATCAAAGCTGCTGTTGCATAGTGTTGACAATAAAGTGCTACAAAAGCTGGCGAGAATTTTCGGGGGAGAACTGAAAGTTGTTGTGTTGGAGCTGGAGCTGCAGTTGGAGCTGATGTTGGAGTCCGCTTGCGCCTACGACAATTTATGTGTTGGCTGGAAATTTCTCACAGAAAACAAAGGAAATTCCAGGCGACTCGTGGAATGTTAAGGCGAGTAGCGTGGCAAAGCTATCGAAAGCAAGTCGAAATCGGAATCGTAGTTGGAGCTGAAGCTGGAGTTGGAGTTGAAGTCCTGCCGACTTGCAGTGGATTGGGCCATTTGCCGTTTGCCGTTGCTGACATTTTGCATTTCGTGCAACGCATTCCTTGGGGCGCTGCTGGGCGCATGCGTACCACACACCAAGGAGGAGGCGACGACGAAGCAGACATCGACTGGTTGTTTGCCCAAGCATTGACACTGATGAGCCTCAGCCGGAAAGTTGACTTTCTGTGTGTGTGTGTGTGTGTTTTGCCCACAGGCTCTCTCTTTCTCAGTGTGTGTGTATGTGTGTGTGTGCCTGCAACTGGCAGTCAAGGTGGTCACCCCAAATGCAACACGCAACAGCAAACAGCAACAACAACAACAACTGCGGCGTGATTGTTATGGCTGCGTTGCCAAGTTTGCCTTGTTCCCCAGTTGCATTGTAAATTCGTAAAACAATAAAGAAATAAATTACTTTCGGTCCAACTTCAACTCCCCAACTCGCAACTCCAAGTCCAAGTCCAAGCTCAAGAACTCTTGTACTTGATCTCGTGTGAGAACACACTCAAAAAAAAGAAATGTTTATATGCCTTAGAATGTTTAAAATTGACTTACTTTTTAGATTTTGATTTCTCATGATCCTGTTTACAAAAATTCTTCAATTCAAGCATACATCAAAAACGGTATGATAAAAATATCAAAAAATGATTTAAAGATCTCCAAAAATATATTTCTTTAAATAATAAAATATTTCCGCGAATTAAGTAAGTAAGAAGAAATTATTATGATATTTACGTGAATTTAATTAGTTAAATTTGAATGTGAAATAAGTAACACGACTGAGCATTAATAGAAGTATTCCTTCTTTTAAAGAAATATTCTAAATATCTCAATTGAAATACTTTAAAAACTATTTCTAAAGAAGAACCAAAAATGTCTTATAGATATGTTAAAATAGATTTTTGGGCAAATTTTCTGAGTGCAGCAGCCAAAGAAGGGGAAGAGGACACATGGACAGACAATAGCACAAAGAACACGACAAAGCGTTGAAATCGTCGTGCCTTTTGTCTGCCCCGGCACAACCAAAATGGCCGTCACTTGGCTCCTCAATTGAGCCGGGCCAGCCAACGCGGCAACTGCAACCGCAACAGCAACAATAACACACCGACAACAACAACAACAATAAGAAGAACAAGAACGAGAAGGCCCCAAAAAGCCAAACGTGTACCTCCTACAATTCTGTGGCCCAACATAATGTCTGACATGAACTTTGCGCGCTGCCTGAAAATTGCAATTTTAATGCAATTCGTGAGCTGCAACCGGCCAAAGCAAACCAAAGCCAGCCAATCGTTCAAGTCCAAGTACAATTGGACCACCCCGACTGCAAAGCTACGACTGCGACAGCGACTCCGATTGCCATAGGGGCAATCTGGGGCTGGCCAAAGAGTTACATGAGCACACAAATAATACATATATTCACATATATATGTAGATGAGAAAAAAAAAGAAAACTCCCGCGCATCTGGCAGAAGATACAATGTGTAATATAACTAGCTTAGTGGGTGACTCGAAAAGTATTGATCTGTGCATTTGACTATTGGGATAGCTCATAATGAACTTATAATAGGTGCATGAGCATAGGAAATAAACATTTGTATGATGTAGCTTAACTCACGTCTCAATCTAAGCAATCTTCCATTTTTACAAAACAAATTGTGTTTTAACTACCAAATATTCTCTTAAATAGTATTCTTCAAAATGTTAATCCTCTTTTTTAAAGTTATTCAAAATAATCAAATTAATTGTATAATTATGGAACATTTAAACACAGTTTTGATTAAAGTATTAATCATTTTAGTCGAGTGATATTTGTCTTAAGAACTTTCCGCTCTAATCACGTTTTGGTCAATAACAATGTGTAATTACGAACAGCCGCAGTTAAATCTGAACATTTTCATTTAAAAAAATCTCTATAATTATTGATAAATCACAGCAATTTAATAATAACAAAACTGAATAGATGAGTACAGGCATACAAAGCATATATACAGACTTATAATTGCCCGCACAGCGCTCAGTTATCGCTGATCATCATAATTTTTATAGACAAACACACACACACACACATATGTGAGAGTGTGTGTGTGTGTAAAGACAATAGCTCTTCGATCGTACCTCGTGTACATCTTTATATGCCTGGTTTTGCTCGAGGCGAGGCTGAAAAACATTTGGCGTTGCCAACATGTCTGCCATGACAAAAGCCAAAGCCAAAGCCAAAAGCAAAAAAAAGGCCAAAAGCAAAGTCAGGCCAAGCACACAGACTCGCTGCTCGATTCTCGAGTCTTCGCCGTCTTCGAGACTTCAGTCTGGCTATCGACTTGAGCTGTGGCGAGACTGACAATGAGACTCTCATGAAATGCCAAAATGTCTAGCTGCGAATGCTACACGGACAGCAGCCAAAAAATACAAAATAAAAATAACAAAATATACACACAAAAAAAAAGAAGGAACTCAACACAACGATTTCAATAATGAACTGTAGTTTTTTTTTTGTTAGTGTGTGTGTGTGTGCCTTGCCGCGAGGGTTTAATCTAGATAAACAGACAAGCCACAAAAAAAAAGTGCTTCAACATGAGTCCAAGCGGGGCTTGAAAACTTGTTGCTGTTGTTGTTGTTGTTTTTTGTGCCAAGACATCGTGTGTTGTTCATTTGGGCTGACACGCCCCTAACCCCTAGCGCCCCAGCACACGCCCGCCACACCCTCCCCCACCTGCTTGTGTGAGCGACCACCAGGCGACAGCTCAATACATTTTGCGCCTTTAATGGAATTCAATTCAATTCTTATCGTGCTGCAAATTATTGTTATTAATTATTTGAAAATGAGCGAGAGCGAGCAGATTGAAGACTACAAAAGGGCTGGGGTCCAGAGAGGGGGTTGTGTGTACGGGGGTTGGACGGGGTAAAGTACGGAGACAAAGCGGCAACAACAACAATTGCTCAAGGGCTGGGAGCGACACGCTGTCTGCGGCTGACTGACTGACTGACTAAATGACTGACTGACTGACTGGCTGGCGATCGTTTCGAGTTGCCTGATTGAAGCATAAATAATTTCATTATTATTGTTATTATTTATTAGTTGTTGTTGTTGTTGTTGCTGTTGCTGCTAGTGCGGGGCGCACCTTTTGGCAAATTAGAAATCGGCGCATTCGCGTTGATTGCGGATTAGCCCACAAGTTGACTGACTGAATGACTGACTGACTGACAGCGAGTGAACAGATTGTACAAACTGAACTCACCATTGAACTTCAAATCAGCGCTCATATTTCATCAGCTTTTTACACTTAAGTATTAAACATGATTTCATTGTTTTTGCTTATTATTGATAACTATGCATTAAAGTTCTTAAAACTGAATTGATTGAAATTTGGTAACAATTGACGCTGACAGTCAGCTTGAAGTTTTATTAATTCAATTCTTTGTTGCAAGAGTATGTTGTGTAGAAGTTTCTACTTATCTGAGTTTTATTATTAACTATTATTATCATTATTATTAAAAAGTTAGATACTTTTGTCGAAAATTGTGTTAGTAAGAAGTATGACTTAAGATGACTGCTTACAATCATTGGATATCGAAGAACAATCGCATAAAATTCATATAATAAATAAATATATATCCATTTAGTACAAAGAAGTTTATGTAACATTGCTAACCGGAGTTAATCTGCTGACATACAAATATCACTATAGATTTAAAGAACCGATTGATTGATCCTTATTAAGCTATTTGCTATGGTATTGATTAAGTTACTAAAATCCACTAAATTATTTTACATTAATTAAAAATCATCGCTTGAACTTATACCTACAATTTGGCTGACAAATAAACCCAGATACATCAGTTCAGCTTTGCTCGAAACTCTCAAAACTTACAAATAAATGTCTTACGAAATCAAAATACTTAAGAATAAACGCTGAAGGGGCGATCGAAATTTAACGAAATTTGGCACAATATCGATCTTCTGATCGACACTGCTCATGCTGTTTGAACTCGTTACGAACTTCAGAAGAGGGAGCTGACAGGCATTATAAATCATTCAAATTCATATGAGCATCATTTTCATATTTCGTATAGCACATTTGTGGCTTCTTTCTGTCTGTCATGAGAGGACCGTGGTGAAATACAGACATTTTTATTTGTTATTTGCTGGGCACGCAGCGAATGCCCAATGAAAACTGAGCATAATATATACATATTATGAATGATCATTATGATCAATTGTGCCTGCTGTGCTGTGCTGTGCTGTGATGTGTGTGCGATCACTTCATCTTCATCTGCTCAACTCGACTGCCTCTGTTGGCTTTTCCAATTTGTTTTTAACCATTTACTAACAACCGACAACTGGCAACGCAGATCTGTGATCTGCGAGAACTGAGATCTGAGCTCTGCGATCGCCACACGCTTCGATACTTTTTGGCACGCCGCGGCGCAAATGTCAAAAAGCTGACAGCGTCGCACCAATGAATAGATCACATTGTTATTGCGGAGTTTCACACGAAAAGTAAAAAAGAAACAAATGGAAAAAATATGTATTTGTATGTGAGATTATATTTGAACAAGTACAGATATTGTCTTAGCGGGCAGCGCACACAAGCTAAACTAGCTGCGACATTGAACTACTTTATTGATGTAGGCGCTGTATTTAATAAAATATTGAATGAAATATTATATAATGGTATTATTTTAAAAGCATGTATTAAGAAATAATCTTTATTGAAAATGACATTAAAAGCGTAATATTATAAAATTAAAATTATAGAAAATTAATTAAAATGATAAACGCATATTTATAAATTTTCAAAAATATTTAAATATAAAAAATACTTAAATTCTGCTCAAGCTAAAGTTAATTTAATTTTGGTCTAAAAATATATAACTGAATTGATTGCCAAACTAAAATAGCACTGAGTAAACCCCTTGCAGAGCATATTATATTTTAGTACTTTCTTGTTTTTCTAATTTATTTTTCAATGCAATTGCTCAACTTGCTTGTAACAAATTAAACAATTTTTTGGAATTTCGATTGCACTTATATTTGCGCAAATTGAAGTAATTACTGTCCATCAAGTTTGTGGCTTAAGTCTTTCGATTTGAGTAAACTTATTTGGCTTTCAACGGCAACTAAATAAATTGATGTGTATATGCGAAACGAATGTTGATTTCCGCATGTGTGTGGTCCACATCCTGACCACAAATTGCTAATCAGCCCGTCAACCACACACACAAACACACAACAAATTTATGCGGCTTATTAGCGCGTCTCAAATATTTTCGCAGCAAACAAATTAGCTCCACTTAGGCGGCAGGTCTTTCATGGAACCCAATTGGCAAAAATTATTTCATCAAATATGAAGACTGACAAGAAAAAACAATAAAAGACGAAACGTTTTTTTTATTTCTTCTGCTGGCCAACACCCAAAGTGTCTATGCGCACACCTTGACTATGAGAAGTAAAAAAAAAACATAAAAACAAAACTCAAAAACCAAAAACCAAAAGTGAACCCAAACCGAAATGAGACATAAACCAAAATAAAAATAAAAAAAAAATCATATAAAAAATCGTTAATAAATTTCACATACACACAGCAAGCATTGGAGGAGGAGGTGGAGGAGCAGCAGCTGCTACAGATTGGCGGCCAGTTGGGATCGTCACAGCTGCAGTTATGCGAAGGGAGCCAACCTTTTATGTGGCCTGGGCCTGTGAACGATCGAACGAAGAAACGAACGAGCGAACGAACGCTCCGAGAGATAATCTAAAGTAAAACTCGTGGAGCATAAATAAAAAAGAAATTACTTAATTTCTTAATAATGTTGCCGTTGTTGTTGTAGTTGTTGTTGTTTTCTGTGTTTCTGTTTGCCAATGGCTTGTTTCGACAACTTTTTTATAATCCTTTTAGGCCCCGCGGCTGCTGATGCTGCCAACGCTGCTGCTGCACTGTGAGAAATGCTGCAGTGCTTCATCAATCGTTGTTGTTGTTGTTGTTGTAGCTGTAGTCGGCCTGTGCGGGCCTTTGCATTCTGTTGAAATGAAATCTTTATTTCCTTTCGTGACTATAATTAATAATTTTCGGTTTGCTTGTTTTTGTGTATTCGTATGTGTTCCCTTCTGTCCCGCATACATATGTGTGTGCGTGTGTGAGTGTGTTTGTGAGTGTGTGTGTGAGTGTGTGTTTGAGTGTGTGTTGCTAGAAGAGTTGATCTCAAGGAGCAGCAGTCGCAGCAGCAGCAGCAGGAGCAGCCAACTGGCCACTGATCACACCACACACGCAGCAAGCTAATAATGACCATAATAATAATGATGATGATGTGGATGATGTGGACAAGCTAAATGTGCTGCCTTCTGCCTTATCACCAAAATGTACAAAAACTAAAGAAAAGAGTAAAAACGTCGTAAACGACTAAGTTGTACTCTGTTATAATCGAATATAATTGTTATGTGTTGTTCTTCTGACAAAAATAAAATCAGGATAAAGAATTTATTTATTTATAAGTCAATCAATTAAATTAAGTGTGCATCTTAAAGCTATGAAAAAAATTATAAACATTTCTTAATATCAGTCATTGAACTATTAATATTGTTATTGACTTAAGTGACTCTAAAACTGTACATTTATTATTGCCCCTGCTGCAATAATAGCGAGCTAATATTTTTGTTGCTATTTTTTTGCTGGAGTTTTATTCACACTGTATGTTTTTTCGATCCATTAAAAAACTCTACGTTATCTCTGAGGTAGTTTCAAGTTTTATTAAGATATAAAACACATATACTTTCCTACCGTCCCCAACAGTAGAGTATAAAAAGAACAGCAAAACAGCAACAACAAAATGTTTTATGCCTGAAAATTGTTGGTTGTTCTTTGCTGTTGTTTTTCGTTTTGCTGTTGTTATTGTTGTTGTTGGCATTGTTATTGCCTTGTGCAGCATTTTGGCCGCCTTTTTGCATGGTGGCCAACATGTCTCCCGTGGTTTGTTTTGGACTTTTCAGACTTTTTGGGTGGTTACTGGCACTTATACTCCTTCAAATCGCTCTCTGTCTCCCTCTCTCTCTCTCTCTTTGTCTTTCTCTTGCTCGCCGTATCTTTCTCTGTCTTGTTGTGTGTGTGTGTGTTTGGCTGTGGCATAAAGCAAATGTCCGCGTAGTAAATCATTTCCTAATTAGCGGGCAGTCGAAGCTTTTTGAAATGCTTGCCACGGTCGCCACAAGATGAACTGGAACTCGAAATTGAGGCTGGACTCTGTGGCTCTTTGGCATGGGGTATGCGGCATGATTTTGTGGCACGCCATGGCAAATGGGTGGGCAGATACCGCTAATTTGAATATAATTGCAGGCCTATTTGCATGTAGGAAAAGCGCTTTAAAAAAAGATATATACATATGCATTCCTCACATAGCAAATGCCTCAAGGTGCAAGTTGCCTAAGTGGCAGCTGCAGCTGGTGCCATTAAGTCATAAGCACTACATTTCCTTATTTTTAACAATTTATTTATTCGTAATTAAAGAGCTTATCGATTCGAGAAGACTAGCTACAATTAATGGCTAAGAACTTTAGACCAGAGACTTAATTGGACTATTATATTGCGTCCTAAAAAAATAATCCAATAGTTAACGACACTATTAGTTGTTAATATCAAGAGCTATCGGTATCTGATTGAAACTGGACAAGGTCAGCAAGAAATGAGCAATTTTCAATACAAAATCACGATGGTATGCCAAGATGCGGTCGGATTCCCAATGCGAGATGATGCTGAGCCCACGCTGCGTATGCGCATTTCCAGAGATTGGCAGCTTAATTAACGAAAGTCTGCGATGCGACTGCCAAGTTGAATGTTAAAAAATTAAGTGCAAATGGGCAATTAAGTGAAGTAATTTATGAAACAGAAATTTCAGCAGTTAACTGCTTATGGGCAAGGATCATTCGACCGGTTAAACAAATTGAGTGCGGGGATACTCTTATATATATTTATATATATATATACGCGAGTAATCGCTGATATTTGCTTTGAGTGCGTGAGTATTTTTGTGTTCTCTTGCATTGTATTAACTCATAAATTCGAAGTTCGTTAAGAATGTCGAAATAATAAATGCCGCTGCCACATTAAGCCCCCACCGAAAAGCAACAACAGCCACAACAACAATAACAACTACTGCGAGCCATCAACAAAACAATGAACAATCGATTAAACACAAAAAGCAACAGCAGCCAACAGCAGAACAAAGACAAAAATGCCGACAAAATGCCGAAGACCTCAACGCATCCCATTGGACAACAGTTGCAGCTAAAAACAACAACAACAATAAAAGCAAAAACAACAACAGCAGCAGGAGCAACAACAGCAACAGCACAAAAAAAAGTTCCGCACCAAGCAAGCGAAAATGAAAATTTATTAAAAATCAACTCACAGTGATATGCAAGAAACCAGTAAGCATGCCATGAAGCGAATGAGCATAACTAACAAATGCTCAGTAATTAAATATATTTAATATGGATAATTAAGTAAAAGTTTATGAAGTTTAAATGTTTATTCTGCTGCAGAATATAATTAAATATATATTTTAAATCATTTTATATTGTTGTGTAAAGTAGATTGTAATCACAATAACTTCTTCAGATTAATAATATGCCTCTCAGAAGAAGGAAAAATTCATGAATTTATATATGATATTAGTTAATGTGAGAATTACTGGCTAAAATTTGTAAATTTGTACTACCTGCCTTATAGAATCGGAGCCGTCTCCTTCAATGCGTTACGAGTTTCACAACAAAATTATACAACCCTCTGCAAAGTTATGAAAATCATATCTGAACTATATTATTATATTTATATATTGTTATATTTATATTTTATTGAGGGTTATATCTATCAGCTTATGTCAATAAAAATGTTGTAAAAAATATTATATAATTGATCACTTGCCTTTCACTGGAGCCCTAAACACCCTTTGATGTCATGCATTATGCGCGGTATCAAAAGTCAACAGAAGACACAAAAGGGCATTGCAATTTGTAGCGGAGCGTCCATTAACATAAATTAAGGGAAATGCTTGGGCGACAATGTCGCTGTGCCAGTAGTTGCCAACTCCAAAAGAGAGAGAGAGGGAGGGAGAGAGAGTGAGCAAAATTGATGCAGTGCAGCAAGTGGCAAACTGAGGATCAACGCGAGGCAATTTCATGTGGAATTTATTAAGAGATGGGCTAACAAAACAATTTATGCCTTTTTAATGGCTTATTAGCCATTATTAGTCGCGCTTATCGCGCCCGTCTTCAAAACACACACACACACACACCAGCACATATCACACACACACACACACATGCCTCGGCAGGGTCTCTGTCTCTGTCACAGTGTCAATTTCAGTTTGCTTTTGCTGCCAGCTGCGTCCTCGAACTTGGCCAGCGCTCAAATTTCAGCAACGAGTGCGACTGCTGTTGCTGTTGTTGTTGTTGCCGTTGACAAAAATGAAAAATTATCGTAATAAATTAAATTTGCTATCGCAAAGCATTAATTCTGGTCACAATACCAACAACAACAACAGGCCAATGAAAGGAATTTCTGTTCTGAGTGTTTGTTAACTTTTGTTCTTTTTGCTTTTTATTTATTTATTTCTTTATTTTGTGCTTCCCATTTTAGAAAACAGTCGAAAGTGAAGCTTAGCGGGGCTTACTGATAGTTGCTGTTGCTTTTATTGCTGTGGTTGTTGCTGTTGTTTGCTGTGGTTGTTGCAGCTGTTAATGATGATGACAAACAAAAGACTTAGGCAACGAACTTGATGGTTGGTGTGCTTTAATGTTGAAATCTACGTTTGCAAATACATTTTTTTTTTAATAAGTTATTACTTTAAGCCAGATTAGTATTATTATTTTAATACTTATTTACCTTATTTCAGTGTTGTACAATATGTTAAGCATGAAGACTTTGTAAATAATGTGAGTAGTTAGTTGAACTTCGTACAGCGTCAGTTTATTATGGGTTAAATTCAGATTTCAATATGTTTATTTACATGAACTTCAGTTTTCACCAAGTTCGGTCAGTTAGAAGACGGATTATTTTTTGCATTTTCTGCAAGTATTTACACTTAAGAAAAACTTAAATATCCGCATGCGAAATCCTTGCTTATGCATTAATGCTGCCAATTTGTCTGACATCAAAAACGACAATTTTGGAAACTAGCAGCGCATATAAATTTAAAAATAGGCAAACAGAGTCCGCTGGGCCTGTTTGTCTGTCTGTTTGTCCGATGGGTCGGACTGATGGATGTTGGCGATGTGGTGCCAGTTTGGCTGTTTTGGATGCGGACAAACCTGTATGGAATTTTTTGACAAATGTTTAACATGCGACAGCTGTTTACCCAATAAATCCATTAGCTGTACAAACAACAACAGCAACAACAACAATACATTTGTACTATTGACAAACAATGCGGTTCTGGGTGTGACAGTAATCACTAATTGTGGCTTTTAATATATCATTAGCCAAATTGAGAAAGAGCCCAACAACAAAACAACAAAATATAAAACCCAAAAACACAGATAAATAAAATGTTTACCGAGAGAGTTTAAATATAGCTCATTGATTCATCATGAAAGTTGTTTACTATTTAATGTTTACTATTTGCACTATGCCAAGCGATCGACGGGGCAGACAGCGCAGCGCCAGCTTAGTTGGCAACACACAACAGATTGTGTTTTTTTTGCCAAAAGACTGAGGCTATAAACTTGTGACGCACGAGAAAAAAGGCATCTCTGGCACATTTATTTGATAAGCTTAGCTGGTGTGTGTGTGTGTGTGTGAGTGTGTTGGCTTAGCCTGCATCTTATCTGGCCAATCAATCTTGGTTGTTTGTTTAAACACGTTTCATAAAAATTAATTTTTTTATTTATTAAGCAAAAGCATTTTATGGCATGCTGTGAACAGCGGTTCGAACTGGAAAAGAGCCCAAAAACCTAAAACCCAAGTCTGAAGTCCCAAGTCTCAGAGAGAAACACCTGCTGCGATTGTTAAGCAAATGTTTTCTCTCTCTCTCTCACACACACACACTCTCTCTCTCTCTCTCGTCTCTCTCTCTCTCTCTCTTTCTCTCCCTGAATGCTGCTTAGCGCATTGTTATTATTGTTTTTGTTGTTGTTGCGTTATTATCATATGATATCATCACCCGAAATTCCTCGCTCGCAAATAAATCCAACAACTAAATGAATTTGAAATTCTTCTTCTGCTCAACGAACGTCCCGCTGCTTTGTTTGCAGAGCGTCAGCAGCAGCAGCGGCATCATAAAATATTAATTAATTAGCCAAGACTCGGTTAGAAAGCGTGCTTCGATATATACACACACTCGCACGCACACACACACACACGCTCGCACACATGCAGTCACTTTGACAGGGAGCTTGATAATCGCTTTGATAGTAAAATTAGATAAGCTTGACCATCAATTTCTATTGTATTTGCTTAACAAATCCAATCAAGTTCAAGTTTATGGCATCACTCAAGCTATCTCACTCTCTCTTTAGCGCTCCCTCTCTTTTCCTCTCACACACACACCTGCATATCTGCTCTTGATGTTGAAGAAGTTGTTAAAGTTCAGTTATTGTACGAGCAAACGATGAGAAAAGCATCCAAAAAAGAATTCGGACTGATTTGTGCGATAAGCAATTTTATTTTTATGCCATGATTTAATGACAAAAATGTTAAACTTGTTTCTAAATACACACAGACACATACACGCACACACACTAAACACTTAGCTCATTAAGTTATAATTAAGCATTGAGTCTGGGTCAGAACGCAAAACATTTACTCTAAAAGACTCTGGGAAACGGTGAGAAAGTCAATATGCCTGACTCAACTGGAAGAACTGTCAAACAGGATATAAAATAAATTGAGGAACTGTTTAGAAAAATATTTATTTATTGATAAAGATTGTTAGAATTACATTTTTGTATGTTGAGGTAACTTTTGCTGTTGATGCTGAACAAGAATATATATCGATCTATTTTAATATAATTGTTTATTGTTTGGTGACCTCTTTTATCATTTAAATCTTAATTTAGCTGAATGTGTTTTTTTTATTCTTATTTCTTTTTTATATACTCCGATATAATTAGAAATTAGTCGGGTAATTTATTTATTACTATTTATTACTTATTTAATACTGTTCCATAAATTTAATTAAAACTCTTTTATTAGGCTTTTTATTTACTCCAATCATAATTACTCTTTTAACCGAAGTACACTTTATTAATAATTAAGTGATTGTATGAACATGACAGTTTGTGTATCAATTGAAGTATATATATATTTTTATTCAAGACTTGTAGATTTGTAGTCGATTGCATTTGTAAATAAAACAAAACGAGCTTGTACTACATGGCGTATGAGCAATAAGGAAATGCGCACAAAGACGTTGACGACGCCCACGCGATGCAATTTGAAGTGCATAACAGAAATGCATAAGATTTTATGAGGCAGCGTGAGCACTAAATCAATGTGCAACAATTAATGTTAATGTGTAATGTTAAATAAAATACTGAATATACGGCCAGTACTGAGGCACACACACTCGCTACACTCGTATTCGCATTCGCATGCTCAGACTCGCACTCGCACTCGCACTCGCACTGGGAATCGCACTGGGAATTGCACTCATAGTTGTATTCATATTCGAAGTCGTACTTGGACCTGTTCCTATTAAGATTTGCGTGCCGCGTTTTATAGCGTGCACGTTTTAGTAATATGTCAAAATCAAAATACGCGCGCGCCTCGCTGCATTTGCAATTAGTCAACGTCAACGTCAAAGTCAACGTTAACATTAACAGCACCAGCACCAGCAGCAACAACAATAACAACAACAACGAATACTTTGCAATGCAGTCGCCAATTAATTGGCTAGCAAATTACAAAACAATTAGAAGGCATTCCTTAAATGGTATCCAGCCCCCCACACACAAAACGAGACAAACTACGAAAGATGCGCCCAGGCATTTCAACTATGCAATTGAGTTGCATTTCAAAATTATTAACTCAAAAGTCGTCAACATGAATACCCTAACTTCATGCAAATATAGGCTTACGATAAGTTTTGTTATTCCATGAATGGAAAATGTATCTATTTTTAGATTTGTTAAGTAGTTATTTCACTTCAACATTTATGTTTATTATTTCGTATTATTTTCATTTATTTTTAAAAATTCTGTAATATCTAGAATTTAGTAAAAGATCACATAATTTTATATATTAAATATTATACAATTACTCATCGTTTTATCACAGCTTTCACCTTATTTTCTTTACTTACTTTACTTTACTCCTTTGCTTCTAACATCATGAAACCTTAGTCATGAAATTTTCAATTCAAGTTGCTTAACATATTTAATATCCCCGCATTTACACTGTCCGAAAAACACATATAGAAATATTTGCGGTATTTGCTAACAAGATTTCGATATTGTGAACAATTTGGATTTGACAGACGCGATTTCAATTGCCACAAAATATGCAAAAGGCGCCGGCAATTTAATCAGTTAATTCACAAACACAACAACAAGTGTTGTTCATTTTGATGGGCTGGCGCTACCAAAATTGGCCTCCCCAAATGGCTAACACAACAACAACAAAAACACCATCGAATAATTTAAACTGGTTACACAGTTAGCTTGGAGCTTAGAGCTCACCTTGGTGGTCTGCCTGGCAATTGTTGGCTCACGATTCTTACAACTAGAATAGATCCGAGCTGAGAGCTCGGTCTTTGAGATTTGTGCTCAATGCACAAGTGCCGACAGCTCTTGCTTGTGAATATTTCAAATACTTTCCTAATAGCTCTCCGCTTGCATGAATGAATTGGGTTTTTTTTTTCTCAAGCTAATGAAAATACATTTCATGTCATGAGTAATTATGGCAGCGATGGGCAATTTAGCAGAGTCAGAAATGAAGTTTATGTGTAGGCATTTATACATATTCATTTTTAAACAATTGCTTATTACGAAAAATTAATTTACATTCTTAGTAAGCATGAAGTATTACTAGTATGGCTTCATGGGTTTTTAAGCTTACTTTTAACTCAACTATCTAGAAACTCGTGAAGCTCGTTGTCTAAACACTTTTTTCTCATTCCCAATATCAATTATGAAACAAATTTAGCTGTACTATAATAAAAAAAATTGTATCTTTGTCAAATTCCCACTAAGCTAATTCACTGGAATGAAATACAATTAAATATGTGTATAGTAATCCGATATCAAATCAAAACTGCTTCTCGGATGCTCTAATTTGTTTGGTCTAATAAAAAAAAATGAACTTCCTCAGCAAAATCAAAGTCAAAACGTCCAGCCATTATTTATAGTTATTCATGAGTCGAAAGCATCGATAAATGCCCCCACACTCAATTGCTTTGATGCAGCGCCGATACTCCTGATATTCACGCACATAAACAAAAATCACTCGAAATACGAGAAGAAATTGCAGACAAATTGTCGCCAAAAACAAAATAAATAAAATGACCAGAAATAAACACATGTAAACAACACACACAAGTAATGTTGTTGTTGTTTCAGTGTGTGTGGCAAAAATATTGATTACAATTGCACTCAATTGTTTATACAATTAATGTTTTTGGGAACGGGTCCGCTTCAAAGGCGTCCATCATAAATTTCAAAATGTCAAAACAACAAAAGCTCACGAATAAATTTAGCACATGGCAACGTTTATATATAAACAAAAAGGGTGTGCCACAGCCAGTTGTGGGTGAAGAGGAGGAGGAGGAGACCGTATCTGCTTAATATTTCTTTTGATTAATAATAAATAAAGCTTACTTTTGTTGTTGTGGTTATTGTTATTGTGTTCTGGCTGCTGCCGCTCGGTCTGCTTATATTTTATTTTATGACGCCTTGTCGTTGTTGATTCTGCTGATGTTAAATAAACAAAAGGCGTATGTCGACGCTGGCAGCGACTTCAACATCGGCGTCGCAGCTAACAGCACTATCCCAAGGCTTTGACTTTGAAAAGTATTTAAGCGGCTTAAGCGCATGCCAAACTGTTAGCTATCGCGATCTGGACAGCAGCCCGATTCTAGCAATAGCTTCGGCTTTAGCTCTCACTCTGACTCTGATTTTGACTTTGACTCTGGCAATAACTTTAACTTTGGCTCTGGGTCTGGGTCTAGGGTGCCACTAGGGCGTTCATCGCTGCTGTCATCGCATAACAATTTCGCCAGCTTTTTTTTGAATACCTTACACAAATAGTTAGGGAAGTTATTATTAGTACAGCAATGTGTATGTAACAAGCAATATTTTCTTTGCATCATTAAAAAGCCACAAATACAATGGGATGCTTTCGGGGTGCTTTCAGTTCTACAATATCAATCACAATCATCAAAAGATTCTGGGAGTTGAGAAGCTGTAGTTGGATCGATTTTTAAAAGTTTTGGCTTGCTTATCGTTTTGAAACTCAACGTTAATAAAACGTCTGCCAATCAATACAGCCAAAAAAGGGCTGGCTGCAGGGTATCTGCCAGTCGTACGCTATCAGGGCTCACATTTGTTTGCAGTTGCTTTGTATTTGTTGTTTTTATTATTATTATCTTTTTGGCTGCTGCAGGGTGTGACAAATGATCAGCAGTCGCAACCAAAACAACAACAACAAAAAGCGACGACGACGAGCAAAAAAAAACATGTGGAGCCAAATTGTCTGGTTGGTTGTTTGTTTAAGTTGATTTGTTGTTAGTTGCTGTTGTTGTTGTTTTCACTGGCATTTACGCACATTACTTATAACTGCACATGTGCATGTGTGTGTGTGTATTTTAATTGTTATCATACACAACAATTTGTATGCATAGAAAGCTAACAAAAATAATACAAAAAAAACCTTAAAACTTAATGCGCTGTTCTTTATAAGTCATAACATTTAAATATTAACAGTTTCTTTGAATTTTGCACTTCCCTGAACAAATCTATATAGGCGAATACTATGGAAAAAGCTGTACTGTTTGTAGACTCAATCCATACAAGGCACAATCGAACTATCAATATATACTTACGAGCTATACATCAGCAATTCTATAAGGTAGAGTACAGTTATAGTTCCTGGAATCTAAATAATTGCAGAACATGCTTAGAATTTAATGAGGCTAACAAAATATAAGTGAAGCCTTTTTGAAATAACGCAGCGTGCTTGGTTTAAATGAAATTAGTTGCCTTTTTTAATTTTATTTCAGTTAATTGTTTAACCATATATTGGCAAACTTGGTCAAATTATTTGCTATGAAGATTCGATTAAATGTCCTATATATAATATATAGTATAGTATAGTTAGTGGTTATATTGGAGTTCTAAACGGAAATGTCTAACAGACTCAGTTCTCGTTAGTCTTTAGTGCCGGCAAATTTTGTCTATTAGAAATTTGGCCAGAGAGTTGCCATGTGTATCAGGTGATAAGCCTTGCTACGTTCTCTGCGAGAAGGTGAAACTTTAAGATTGCGCTATTTTATAGTAGAAGCTAGTTCCTTTGTGACAGCTTAAACTTTGGTATTTTATTTACTAAAGTTTCATACTAAGTCATTGCTTATTTTTTCCTTTTTACTTTTCAGTTATTAATTTTCCTGTTTGAGTTTTTTTGGCTGCCAGCTGTGAGAGTAAAATAGAAGTCACCTTAATAACTTCATCCCATTTTGGCTGCTACAACGTCAAAAATAACACTGAGAGACGTCATAACTATTTAATCAAGAGGCTATAAAGATTCACCGGTTAGGGTATTTTAGGCATACATAACAAGAAGTTCATGAGCGTTTATGTGTGTGTGTTTGTGTTTATTTTTACGATCTTGCCATAAATATTGCCAGAGCATGTGATATGTGTGTGTGTATTTTGTTGAGCATAGCCAAAGAGCCGTTTAAAGCAAGTCAAAGTCAAGTTTTACGAGATGCGCAAACATAAATTACGAACTGCTTATGGCTTATGGGTTTTCAATTTTTAGAGATGCTCGCTATATGCCCCTTTTGTCTATAGACTAATTTATCGAATTTTTATTTATAAATGCGCAATTTAATGTTGAGCTTAGCGAACAGAACGAGCCGAGCTGCCAAAATGGGTCACTAAGCGTGACAGTTATGGAGCAATATTGCGGTCAAAGAGTCTGTTGCCAATTTGATTGAGAGAACAAAAGACTTAGGCGACAAACTTGGCACTCGCCATCTAACGCGAGGCCGTGTGGGCGTATTAGTGGGCGTATGGACTTGTGGGCGTGGGCGTTGGCAACTGTTCACAATTACGCATGCTAATCGTGTTGTCAACGTAATTAAAATGTAATCGCCGTCGGGCCAACTAATGAGCGACTTGTCATAAACCATATTCAGTGCATTAGCGACGTTGGATAGAGGGGTGAACGGGGGGAGGGAGTGTATTTACGTAGAGGCGAATCGAGCGCAGTTACAGTAAATAATATCTTAATGGTAAATTAAAGCCACAAACGCGTTTAGCTACGGTTTAGAAATGTATTTATACATATATAAATATTATTTTTTTCCTATGTCAACAAAAAAAACTTAAAATCTATATTTGATTTTTTTTTTTTTGCCGAGACTTTTTTTTATTTATAGTTTTATTTATGGCACAATATGCTTGTGCGAAAGTGTGAATAAATTTGTGTGAATAGAAGTAAGTCGGTGTGTGAATAGTGAATAGCGCGTGGGCAAT
Organism: Drosophila basisetae; assembly: GCA_035041595.1. Taxonomy (NCBI): domain Eukaryota; kingdom Metazoa; phylum Arthropoda; class Insecta; order Diptera; family Drosophilidae; genus Drosophila; species Drosophila basisetae. Next base: position 4,772,827 of record JAWNLB010000123.1, on the reverse strand, counting down.
AAGAGAATGCTTGTGTGGCCACTTCAAGTGGCAGTTGACTGGTAGCCTCTTAAAGTCACAACTCCAAAGGCCAATCAAACTGTGAAGCATAACAGCTGAGATAGTATAATAATAAATTGTTGCGATAATTTTTCACTACCTAATCTGTCAGCTGTCGATCTCGATCAGAAATATTAAGTGAAATTTTAGCTTAACTTTATGTGATACTTATATAAAAGTCGAACTTAGTTACAGTTCGTAGCTCTGCCGAGTTGGAACAGATGTTCACTCTTGATTTCCATTAAAAGGTCTTTGATCTATCTAAATTCATAATTTCTTTGAATTAACATTTTTATATGCTCTGCCAAATTTCAGAATAGAAGAACAAAAATAACTTTGAATACATTTCGCTATAAATACCTAGAAGAGAGATTCTGATGCTGTTCAGTGGACCATATTCAGTTAATAACTCTCACAAATTAACCTCAGAAAGAAATTAAATCATTATTACCTTACATAGGCTACACGAATTCGAGCAGAGTGGTTCCTAGCAATATGTCTCAAGCTTGGCCACCTCCCTTGCATCATATTGCAGATATTCCGCTGAATTCTTAAAAATTAATAATATTCATTGATTAATCTCTACACAATTTAACCTGATATTTCCACATATTTTGCCGTTTAAAAAGTTACCCCATTAAACATTTGCTTAGAGTAACGAAACCAAGTCGATCTTTAAAAGTTTCCACCTCCAAATGAAGCCTCCTCTCCCGTCCCACCTCGTCACATATTTCACGCGTTCAGCAGTCCAAATTTATTTGCATATAAATAACAAGATTTGGCTTCTGCAATTCGAGTCAATTTGTTGCTGTTGTAGACTCAATTCATTAGCGATTGTACGTAATGGAGCTATAAGCGACAATTTTTCATTATTACGAATGAAAAGTGTTGGCATTAAGTGGAAATCAAGCCGAATATACCTCATACGCAGCGTTTCACCTGTTCAGCGAGCGTGTCGGCGCAAACTTAATCACCAAGCAGGAAATATTAGCGCACATCGGCTAAAGCAAATACAACTAATGAACAAGAAATATTAATTTGCCAAAATAGCAAAAACGCAAACAAAACAAAAAATTGCAAACACACAAAACCAAAAGGCAAACCCAAAATGAAACGCCATGCAACTTTCAAGTGAGGTGCCCCAGCGGACACTTTGCCACGAAAACTTGAACATGCATTTTAATTGCAGCCCAGCAACTCTCAGTGCCGTATGCAAGGCAAACAAAACTCCAGCCACAATTTGTACAAGCACACCACACAAACACACACACACACACATCACAACAACACAAGAAAGCAAAAGTTTTGGGTAAATGAAATTGGAAGAGAAGCGTTTAATACACTAACTAAAAGTCAGGGAGATAAAGGTTAAGTTGAAGTAAATGCTTTGATATTGATCAAAGTTATGTCCATAAAATACCAATAATTAAAGCTAAAACAATAAATAAAAGACAATGATTAAGGATGACATTATAACTTATTAGCGATCAGCTTGAGTGTAATAATTAATCGTTTGCGTAATGTTTTCATTGTAGGTGATCTTTAATAACTGATAAGATTATGATGTCTGGAAATAAATGATTGTATGGTGTTAAGTTGGTCATACAGGAAGAATTTGTTTAACTGAAGGTGAGTTGGAAATATTGATACCAAAGAGTATTGAGCAACAAGCATGTTCAAGGTCAGTGCGCGGGGACTTTTGGCTGTGTGAAATGGCTTAAATTATCTTATAGCTAGTTATAGCAAGTTACCTTAAAATTGAGGTCAGCCACTGCTGCCTAACTTTAAGTAAATCAACAATATATAAATAGAACCCAGCACTTTCACATATTTAATATTAAAGACTTGGCTTTTTTTGAATTCAATGTCGCTGAATGGCATATCGCATATACCCCAATTGTATAAAGTGTAACAATAATTGCACAAGCAATTGTCTGCAACATGTCTGGTTGCATATCGTCATCGACTGCTGTTTGTTGTTGTTGTTTTTGTTGCAGTTGCTGTTGTTGCAGTTGCAGTTGCAATCGTCTCGCACGAAGCTTCAAGTTGAAAGCTCTGATGCTAACGATGTTGTTGGCTCGTTGAAGTCTGCGCCGGCTGCGGCTGCTGCTGTTGTTGCAGTTGCAGTTGCTGCTGCTGCTGCTGCTGCTGCTGCAACCAGCCAAATGTTGAGCAATCAAATCAAAAAATACAAAAACGAAAAAGAAAATCAACGAAATCTAAAATAAAAAAAAACATTGTCACGTCAAATTCATGTCATTTAATTAATTTTGTTTACTTGCCACAACGTTAATTTGTTTTTGCTGCTGTTGCCGGCGACTTGTTGTCTTTGAAAAAATTTTCCATCGCTTCAGCTTTATCATATTATGCATATGTATAATATGCAGTTGGTTATTTATCGTATCGCCAAATTCACATAGAATGCGAAAAAGAAACCAACAAAAAAATGCAAAATATTTTCCCACATGGCTGCACTTTAAGCCAAGGCGCTCAATTCGCATGAAATCAAACAAAGTTGTTCTTGTCTTTATTTATTTTTTTATTTTTGTCTTTATTTTTTTTTGCAGCGCTTTTTTTTATAGTTTGCCGACAGACTCTTGACGGCCTGTCAAATAAATGTCGCTTTATTCAAATTTCGCTTCGCACTAATTGTCTACGGTTTTGTGTATATTTTATTATTTTTTTTTTTGTGATTTAAGACAAAGGCAGCAAAAAGTTGATGCGGCTGCTGCTGCTGCTGCTGCTGCTGCTTTGTTGCTAACAAGCCTCCAAGTGCAGATTAGCCGTGTTGGTCCACGGCTTGAGCAGACTTTGTGTCGCAGACTTTTCAGACTCAGTCTGAGGCTGTGGCTGCCTCCTCAATCAACTTTCGATCAAAACGCGCCGCGTCCACAAAACGCTTTTGTCTTTGAATGTTTGGAAAAGAAGAGATGCTTTAGTTGAACCTTTTGGCGGCATTTTGCATGGCTCATTTGATTCTTGTTTTAGATGCGTTACGATAGATCACAAGAAATAAAACAAAAAACCCTTCAAAAAAATTATTGCACAGTGGTGCAACATAATTGATGGATGCAGCTCAGTCAAAATTTGACATTAACTTTTCTGGGCTTATGTATTTATAAAGCTGCTCTAAATTTTAGGTAAATGCATTTAATAATATAATATATATATAATAACTTAAATCATAAAGGCTGTTTATGCCAAGAATAAAATGGAATAGCTAATAAAGGATGATGTAGAAACTAGTTTTTTCTTTTAATTTTAGGAGCAAAATAAAACACATTACTCGAAAGTTTGGTTGAAATAAGTTGGTTAACAAAAATGTTGTTCGTACATGGAACTCAACTTTTACCCGATCCTTTCTCTGACAGCTATATGATATAGTGCTATCAAGCTATAAATAAAATTTCTATTATTATGTATTCTATTTTCACTACCTATGCAAAGCAGTAGTCTGTCATTGTCCGTAAAATGTGTGATTTTCAGGGTTCCTCACTTAAGACCTGGTACAGAGCTTTCACTAGCTAATATTATATGCTTAATGAAAGTAATATATTACTTTGATCATCTTCAGTGTGCAGTGGCATCTGTGCGCTGGTTCATTCAAGTTGAAAAACGGAAATTATCAAACGAAAGAGATACGAGTGCGAGCAACATACGACACCGGATGTCTGTCTGTCTGTGTGCCTCTCTGTCTGTCTGTCTGTCTGTCGGGTAATAAGGAGCAACAAACAGGCGAAAGGATAACCGACTACAAAATGTCTGCTTAAGCTGCGGATGAGTTAATTAAATCTGTCAATACTCCAATACACACACACACACACTCACACACACGCACACACATCACATTTAAGGGACAGGCCAGAGCCATCAAATGACTGTGTCCATGTCGTCGTCCATTCAAGCGCCCATCATCAACAGCAGAAGCAACTGCAGCAGCAGCAGCAGCGGCAATAAAAAATGTACCGCAACATGTGCGGGCTCCAGAAGCGGGGAGTGAAGTGAGGGGATGGGGAAGGGGCAGAGGCGAGGGAAAAGCAAGAAAGCTGCTTGCCAGGAATGTAACTCGATTCCTATTAACTCATCAAGTTGGGCGCTGGGGCGTCGTTTTTGACTATAGACCGAGCCAACGGATTGAAAACCGAGGCAAAAATTAAATCAGTTTCGGTTAAGCAAAGTCAACGAAAACAAAAAAAAATAAAAGCCAAAAAAAGCCAGAGCTCAAGGCAATTTGTAGCCTTGTGCGGTCCTTTTGCCCCTGTTCCTGTGTGTGTGTGTGTGTGTGTGTGTGTGAGTGTGTCTCTGTAAGAGTGTGTGGCCTTATAGAAGCAAATATGTTCACACACTTTACTAATAGCTTCATAAATAATAACCAAAGCGGTCAAAATGTTGGCCAAAATGCACTGTGAGAAAAAGTGCTGAGATATTTCTTCAATAATATAAAACAAATTTGAATAAAAGTACCAAAATGTGTATGCATTTTAAATTAAAGATTAATATGAAAATAGATATTGATATTGATACAGATATATAGAAAGATACTTTGGATCAAAATATATCATATTAAGGTAAGTTAAGAGATTTTTGTGACAGGTTATTCATTTAAAAATAGATTTCCAATACTAAGAAGTCATAATTATGATAATAAATGGTTTTTGATATAAATGGTTCAATATTCTATGAAACTATATCAAATAATATGAAGCCAATATGCAAATAATTTGCGTTCTGAAGAATGGAAAAAACACTAAAAGTGCTCAATGCAATCAATATTTAACGAAGCAATGCTCAACACAAAAATGTGAATATTATTATAAATCTGTATTTTAAAAAGGAAGCTTTTTCATTGAGACTTTCTGTTTGCACTTCGCTGCTCTCCATTTCAAAGTCAAAAACACTAAGCGAAGTCCATTTCTCTTGCAACTAGCTGCCAAAAGTTTCAACTGTAAACATTAGCAGCGAGACAACAAGCAGCAAGTCCATCCAGCGACCCTCCTCCATGCCCCATGCCGCTCCACCATCAAAACGAACCCAGCTCTACTCTGCTTTGCCCCCACACAGAGCGCCGTAGATGAAGATGTGTGTGGTGATTCTTGTTGTTGTTGTTTTCGTTGTTCTTGGTTCTGGTTGTCGTTATGTGTGCGTGTGTGTTATTGTGTGTCTCAAGTTTTCAACAACAAGCTATAAGCCAATAAAGAAGAAACAAGACCAACACCAGCAAAAGGCAAGTCCGGCCAACAGGCAACGGGCAGCAGGCCCAGCAACAAAGGATGGGGCAAAGACAGACAAAAAGAAAGCGCAGCCAAAAAAAAATACCTTAATTACGGTTAATGGAGCGTTCGAAAAACTCACTGTATGTGTGTGTGTGTGTGTGCGAATGCCGCAAAATAACTTAATCACATTTCAGGGACCACGAAAAATTTGCGGGCCATGTTCGTAATTTTGTATATAAATGAGCGGCCACCTAATGAGCCTGATTAACCATAGAGAGCAAGACAGAAAGAGAGAGAGAAAGAGAGCGGAGAGTGAGTGAGAGAGAGAGAGAGAGATGGAGCACCGACTCGGGCGGTCGACAATTTAGCGGTGTTTCATTTAACTGCTTTCATGCCACAGATCGCGTCGAATGGGACGCGTCCTTTTGACCTCGAGACGCCGAGTCCCAAAGTCTGATTTTGTCTGTTTTTTTGTTCAGTTTTTTTTGTTGCTTATTTTGTCTCTCCTTTTTTTATGATGCGAGACGGAGATGCTTTTAATTTGCGTACGATGTGTCAATGATCGTGGATCGTGGGCCGTGCAACGTGCAACTTGGACCATGGACCGTGCACCATGTCGTCGCGTGTGGCTTTCATTATTATTGTTGTTGCTGTTGCTGTTGCTGTTGGTAATAAAAATCAGCTTTGCCTTAAATGCCATAAACAAAACGCCTGAACATTTTCGCTGACAGATGTCTTCATTGAAAATTATGCAGGCTGAGAGTCAACAATCTGAACTTAAAAGTTTGGGTCCGGTATCTGGCATGGACTTGGTTTGGGATTCAGACTCTGGCTCAGACTCAGACTCAGATTCAGGCTCAAGCGTCAGGTGGCATGAACCGTGAGAAAGTTTGCAACTCGCTCAGCTTGGTATGATGTTGCCTCTTTTTTTATAAGCTGTACTTGTTACTGGATCTTCTTCTTCGCTATGATCTTTGATTTTACATAAAAATACTTACTGTGGAAGCCAACTGGCTGAAACTATAAAGTTATGCGTATTTGGGTCTTACGGAGTCTTGTAACAACTTTTATATTAGTCAGAGGATTAATCTTGAGAAAAAGAGCGAAAATGTCAAGCGATGTATTTCTGAAAGATTAAAGTGCCAATTTGCTTGTTAGAGATGTGCTGTGGTTTTGGCATTTTAGTCGATAGCCTTTGTGATGGGATCGGAATTAAGAAAACGAAGTTAGAAAGCTGTTGTCGAGAGGCACAGGTCAGATTGAAATCGAATTCATATACAGATCCCATTTCTAATTTGAGTTAAGTTGTTTAAATTAGAGTACTCCCATCAAATATACAAATACAAATGTGATCGTAAAGGAAAAGTCACTAGTTTTAGTCGAATCCAAATTATTTACTTATTTGCTTATGATATGAATCAGTTTGTTTTGGCTACTTAGACAACTAGTTAGCCACCCAATCGAAATGTCGATCAAAATTCAAAGAATCCTTTGTGCTACGAGCATTGTTGCCGCTGCTGCAGCAATCAAATTCCCAGTATTGCATCCCCAGACCAACAGACCAAACCAGACAAGAACAACAATCACAAACGGCCTATTATGAAGCAATTCTCGAGACTGTTTGCTTATTTTCTTTTCTTTTTTTTCTTGTTTTTTTTTTTTGTTGCTCTCTCGCTTGGTGGTCAGCAAATGAAGTCATAAAATTTTCAGCGTGCCAAAGCCAAAGTCAAAGCCAAAAAAAAAAGAACACTAAAAACAAGACGCCCAAAAAGAGTCAGCGAGCAAGTTTTGTACGGTAGGCCCAAAGCTGCCATTGATGATGGAGATGATGATGGGCCTCAACTGGCTGCTGCTGCTGCTGCCGATGTTGCCCCTGCCACAGACCAGGCAACTGAGGCCAATTCTTAGTCTCAACAACAATCACACACACACACACACACACACAAACATCACGTTGCTATGTCGGCGGCTCCTTGAGATACAATGATACAATATTATTATGCTGCGCCAGGCGCTCAGTTTCAGATTGAAATCAAAGTTCGCTGTGTGTGTGCGAGTGTTGGGTGTGTGTGTGTGTTTCTGTTTGTGGTAGGAGAACAATTCAGCATTGTTTTGGCCATTGGCGGGGCCACCCAAAAAGTTATGATTAAGTTATGCTGTTGTTGGCTGGCTCGCTTCGCAAATAGCCAAAACATGACTAAGCACAACCAAGGGAAAAAAACCAAAACTAAATCCAAACCAAAAAAAAAAAAAAAAAAACAAATGAGGATGAGTAGAAAACTAACAAAATTAGAGATTTGACTTTGCTTTAAGCTCAGACATTATCTTCTGGCCACTTGGATTGATTTAGATTCAGCGCGTTATGAAAATCGAATCACTTTCGTCAGAGTTATGAATTATGGAAAGTTTTAAGAGTATAATTTTAACCTGAATTTCAAATCAGAATCGCATCCCAATTTTGTATGTAATATTATTCTATAGGTCAATTAATAACTCTTTCTATTTCTCTCCTAATCAATTTCTCACCCACTTTCGCTCTCCATCTTTCTCTCTCGCTATTTCTCTATCTCTATTTCTCAGTCTCTATATACGTATATGTGTCTACTCAATCTCTCTTCCCCCTCTCTCTCTCTCTCTCTCTCTAGTGTCCTCGATCTTATGTTATCTGTTTACTCTGTCGTTCTACTCTCGCTTTTTTATTTCGCGCTGCGCCAAGAATCGAGAATCGCAAATCACACGTTGCGTTGTTATCTGTAATTTATGCACTTGTACTTTGAATCACTTAGTTGATCTCGTTTCTCTTTTCATGCTCTGACTTCTTTTGGTTGTGCCTGTTGTCACACACACACATACACACACACACACATAGAGACGACAATAAGGCGATGCGATGATTTCGATCTTATCAACAATGCGCAACGATCAACGGCAACCAAAACAACAGCAACAAGAACAAAACTCGGGACACACACGCAGCAGCAAAGGGTAACAACAGGATAAGGGATAAAGTTGTGTTGTGTGCAGGGTGGAGCGAAGTGGAGGGGGGAGGGGAACTTTAACAAGTCACAGTGCTGGATGCGTGCGTAGAACAGCTTCATAAATGTAAATTAGAGCTCGTTTAGCATTGACTATGGGCTCGTAAATAAATGCCAAATGACATCATTATCAACGTGCTTTGTTAAAACGGAGTAGCTGCTGCAACAGCCAGTTGCAGCCACTTGCCACTGCCACAAAACACACTCCTCCTTGCCACAACACACAGTTGCCTGCCACAGGTTGTGGTGCTCCCGTTTTCGAATGTCTCCTTTGCTCGTTATCGTTTTTATGCTGCTGCTTGCTGCCTGCCTTTGATGTTGTCGATGGCAGCGCTGATAGCAGCTACACTGAGCGAAACTACAGTTTTATTTTAAAATTTACAACTTAAAAACGATTTAGGGATGAGCTTAACAACGTACGTGATTTGGTTCTAGTAGATTCATTTTAGACACTGCAATTGTAACTCAAAATTCGACTACAATTTGTTTGTTAAACATGTCAAAATACTGTAGGCCTCTTTAACTATCCAAAAGTGAATCGGACATCGATTTATATATTTATATATTTTATATTTATTTATATATTTATAAAGGTGCTGGAATAACGATAAAGCGAAATAAACTTGTTATGAATATGATATACGAGAAGATATACTCAATTAATGCAACATTGAAAGCCTCTAGCTCTTAGTCTTTATTGCTATCGAAAATCGATTTGTATCGATACTCCTGAAACGTGTTGTCGATGAAATTAAAGAAACTTGATGGTATTGGAGAAGTTATGTTGCCAGTTTAAAGATTCTAGCACTTATAGTCTTTGACATCGGCTTGTTCATACAGGCAGACAGACAGATCGACGGACATACCTAAATCGTCTGCTGCTACTGCAAATCAAGAAAACACATACTCAATGGACTCGGATATGTTTCAGCTTGTTACAACAACAATTTCATGCCTTTTTTACCCACTTTTCAAGTTCTGTTTATAAAAAAAATGTGTATGGCTAAAATGGACATAAGTTGCTTTTGGTTTTTAAAACACAAGTCATAGCTTGTTTTCATTTTTTTCAGTGTAAAGTAGTGACAGAAAGGCTGAGGCAGACAGTGGCAGCGGCAGTGGCAGAGATCTACTGCTGCTGCTGCTGCCGCTCCTGCTGCTGCTGCTGCTGCTGCTGTTGTTGCTGTTGGATCCTCTGGCGTCTGTTATCCTTATCAGCGAGTGGCGATCGCCTGCGGCTGGTGATAATGACTTGTAAGTACAAAATGCCTTGTCAGCGACTGCCGAGCGGATGTTTTGGATTTAGTTGTTGTTGTTGTTGATATTATTGTTGTTGTTGCTGCTGCTGCTGCTGCTGGCGTTCTTGTTGCAACTTGGTTGTTGCTGTTCTTGTTGTTGTTGAGTGATTTTGAATGGCGCATCGCGCATCACTTCAATTAATTTCGCTGGCTTAATTTGCGTTGAGTTTGCCTTTTGCGCCAGTGTTGGCAATGTTGCAAATGTTGAAAATGTTGCCTGTGTTTGCCTTACAAGCAAATCGTGCGACACGGCGTCCGTTTGTCTAAGCCAGGAGGCTTCATTATTTTCCATTTCCAATTTTGCTGCAGCCTCAACAACAACAACAAAATCATGAGCAAGAGTTCTCTAGTCGAGAATGCACGAATAGCAAATATCCTGTAACGAATGTTTTCTTTGAATGTCTGTAAGCAGTAATTTATCCTTCAGTTCTATTTTTCCTTTGCTTCTACAGCAATTTTAATCACACAAATTCTTTATGAAACATTATGTTCACTCAGCTTTTATAAATGTTTTTTTTTGGTCACAGGCGATTGAAATTAATGGATAAGATACAAATGTATTTAAATAAAGCTTGTCTACTGCTGAGTGGAAAAAATTCAATTTTTTCCTACACCGATCAAGCCTTGAAGTGAACTGAGAGATGCCCCCGCTTGAAAAGGGTTTGCAGCTTCCCTTAAAGTTCTCTCAGCTAATCAATGCTTTCTTCATTTGATAAATACTCTGCCTCTCTTTCTCCATCTGTCACGCTTCCTCTCTTTCTTGTAATATTTTCCATATTTTATATGACATATTAAAGTATATTCACAGCGATTTGAATAGCTTAAACTTGAATTCATTGAAATGCTTATTAAATTGTGTCTTTTATTGACTGCTATTGAATGATATAGCTTAAATAACTGAACTATTAATTTATATAAACATAGTTATTTAAGGCGAACACATTTCAAGGCAAATTGAAACAGTTTTTCATAATTTGAATTACCAAATTAAACTCTACGTTCGCTTCACAATATCTTAGTTCGCTGTAACATAACATTAACACAGTCTCATTATACCCGTTTTACACATTTTTAATGGGTACAGGGTATAAAAATGCATTTTCAATTCGAAACGACAACATTGCAGTTGGGGTCTCTGATCATGAGGACGACTACAACCACCACAACAGCAACAACAACAACAACAACCACTGCAACAGCAACGACAAGCAGACACTGCAGACTGTCAGACGCGCTTGCCTGCTGCTTCTTCTTCTTTTGCTTCTTGCTGCTGTTGTTGTTGTAGTTGTTGTAGTTGTTGGAGTTGTTGTTGCTGTTTCACAACCGCAGCTCACTTAAAATTCTTGTGACTTGTATCGGGTAGCTGGAAACTCGGATCTGGCATCTGGCATCTGGCATCTGGGATCTGTGATCGGGGACCTGGCAACTGGCAACTGGCACTCTGACTGCAACTGGGACTGGGATCTAGTACTGCACTTACAACGACCACGGCTGCAAAACTTTTGTCAAGTATTGTAAAATTGTTTTGGCAGGCAGGCAGTAGAAAAAGCAGCAGCAGCCAGCAACTTTTGCCAGGCGGCGCTTGCACATAAAAACAAAAGACGCTGATGAGTCTTAGGATGCGACAACGAATAAAAACACTAGACAACCAAGTGACACTAGACAAGAAACATACACATTTTGTATATAATACAAATAATTATCAATAGTTGCCTTAACGCTTATTGGTATTTAATAATCGACTAATATCCGAAATCTAAAAATCTGTATTTAATTTAAAGTTTCATTTTTGTTATCGTTGCCATACAATTTCGGTCTCATTCTTCTGCTTCTGTAAACCTATATCGTGAATACTCTAAAAGATAATCAATTTCAGAGATATTATGGATATTATGATTATAGTTGTCAGACTTTATCTGCCATAATAGATTTAGGTTCAATTTAGTTCGAATTTAAAGTATTCACTTCCGATAAATTGTTATATTTCTTTTCACATCTCTTTGACTAGTTTTAAGCCATTACTTCAATCAAATTGAAATACGTTTTTCATATTTTTTTTAATTACTAAATTAAACCCCGCAACCTCTTTACAATATCGTTGCGTACATTTTTCATATTTGACTTGTTATGCAGTGTAATCGAAGTTCCAAGTTAATGGCTTTGACTTGGCCCCATGCTCAACAACATGGTCAAGAGTCAAGAGAGTTTTTTTTTCTTCATTTTTTTGTGTGTTTTGTGCGTGTTTTTTCCTGGAAAAACGTCGCCCACATAATTTTCAATTTTGAGTTAGTGGCTGACCGGATGTTGCCGATTGTCGATTGTTGCGCTGTGCCTTCTAATTGTGCCCCTCCCCCACCCTCTCGGGAAGTAGCAGACGCAGGTGGTTGTTGTTAAGGGAGTGGGGGAGGTGGGGTGGGGGTCGGGGTCGGGGTCAAAGTGCACTCAAGTGCGACGCTACAAGCAGCTGTTACAGCAACAACAAATAATTTTCAGGCAATTAGTGAAAATGTTTCAATTTACAAAAACATCCAAATGATAAGCGGGAAATTAGTAAATAAAGACATCAAAAATTTCCCAAAGAAAAGCCGGCGCTAATGGCGCTAGGCAGAGATACTGAGAGGGGGCAGAGAGCGGAATGCATACAACAGGTGATTAATTATAAACACTGACAAAACATAAAAATACAATTTTTACCACGTACACAAATAAAGAAAGCAACGTTGTTGACGAGGGAGGAAATGAGGGAGCGGGGAGCGGGCAGCGGGGCGATGGAAGCCGAGGAGGGGTCGAAGACGGCTAACAAATTGGTTAGAACATTTTTATGAGTGCAATAGGCAATGGTATTATGAGGGGTCACTCTGCAACTGTGTGTGTGTGTGTGTGTGTCTGAGTGTGCGTGTGTGTGCGTGTGTGTGTGTGCCTGCCCATTAATCGCAGGTTAATTGCCTACAAAGCGGTGAGCTAATTGCCCATAGGCAAAAGGTACACACAGGTAAGGGAGGCAGCAGCATGAGCGAGAAAGAGAGAGAGAGAGACAGAAAGAGAGTGAGTGTGAGTGAGTGAGTCCGGGTGGGGGGTTCACCTGTAGAGGGGCGACATCTGAGGAGACATCAAGTCGAAAAGTGGGCGTTTTCATTCGAGATCTTTCTCGTGTGGAATTCGAACGAGTATTAATTGTGATGGCAGTTTTTATTTACTTTTTTTTAATAACGCAACAGTTTTAAAGGTCCTAAAGATTTTGTTCAGAGAGAGAAACAAAGATAATTTCATGCATGGGATTATTTGTGGGTTAAGTTTATTGTGATGGGTGTGTTTCCCTTTTGATATGGCAACGGAGGCTTTTGAGATCCTAAGGATTTTTTATAGAGAGATGAACTACTTGGAAATTCTAATGGACTTTAATACAGATCCTAGCTCTAAAAATGTAACTACTACATAAAAAATAAATATATAAATACATAATAAAGTGCATTTATTCAAAAGAAGAATATAACAGGTGGATTATAATAATAAGTAAACAAGATAATAATTAAAACAAATGATAATAAACATAAACTTAGTTAAATTGGTGATTCAATTCCTGAAGGACTATTTTTTAAATAATTATAATCATTATAATATATTTTATTAACAATTATTCTGCTTATTGTTGAAAGGCTCTTTGGCTCTTTTGACCTTTGACTAAGGCATCTTAATGATGGAGTGCACTTGCTTTAACGACACAAAATGACTGACTAATAAAGTTAAACTATCAATAAGTGCACAAGAGTCGAGTAGAGACTTACATGATTACAGCCGGAGCTACTTTGTAAGCCCTTAAAGATTGTAACCCAATTACCAAAAGCCAGCTTCCAACCTAATGGCAATTACATAAATGTAAGCTGCTTACACATGTGTGTGTTTGTGTGTGTGTGTGAGTGTGTGTTGAGTTAACTGCATGTAAGCTCAACTTTATTATGCACGAAAATGAAACGAACGAGAAATCGAGCCAGCAAAATTACTTATGTCCAATGCAAGGTTGGATGGGGAAAGGGTGGATGGAGGATGCAGCCTGGTTGCCTGCATGTGCGATAGCAAGTTGCCTCGTTGCGGGTCCCATGCTCTGTGTGTCTGTGTGTGTGTGTGTGTGTGTTAGCCCGGGACCTGCACATGCGAATGCGAATGAGAATGTATCTTCTAGCGTCGAGGACGACGACGGCAGACAAAGCGGTGCGTGCAATCGCAGCCAGAACAGCGTCAGCATTCAGCTTGGCCCCAAAAACCGGGCTGGCTCAATGGCTAAGACAGAGAGAGAGAGAGAGAGTGAGAGAGAGACAAAGCGAGAGGGGGGAGAGAGAGAGAGAGAGAGAATGGTGCATGGGATGGGACCACGCGGCATAAATTGCGCATAAAACATGGAAAATGAAGCGATAAACTTGAGATACGCGATCGTAAAGCAAAGCAACTTCGTCGTCATCATCATCATCCTCGTCGTCGTCGTCGTTGTGGGGTTTGCTGCAGTTGATCCCCAACATGCACAGTGGTAAAAGCGCAGAAATTTGTAGATTATCATAAACATAACTAAGATAGCAATTTATAGATGATTTTAGTATAACAGAAACTTTATTTTTTAAATTACTATTACTGTCTCTATTTAAGAACAACAAATTTAATCGCTTATCAATCAATCAATCATCTATAAGTATTTTTTATTGTTGAAACTTTTGCTTAAGTACTCCTCAAAGTATGCAATGTAAAATTTAGTTACTGATTTTAATACTCTAACTAATAGTCAAACACGCTGTATATATCACAAGTATAATAGCAGTGAGATCTAAAGTTAAAGGTACTTTTACTCTTAATAAAACCAGAGATATTATTAATAAAGATCTTTACCTTCAAAATAAGTTTTAATCCTTTTGTCGCCTTAAATACTAAATTCTAAGCTGTAAAAACATTATATTTCAAAATGAGGCTTAAGTTCTTTTGGTATATGCTCGTCTTACTTAAAACTAAATAAAATAATATCTATAGTAACACTTATAAGCTATTTATATTATCGAAATAAAAGAATAATTTAATATTTTTAAATTCTTTAAAATATTAATTTATTTGAGAGTCCGTTGCTTAAATTATTAAATATAAATGAAAGTAGATTCCACTCATTTATTTTATAAGATTATATGACTAAAGACAGACACCTTGCATACTTTGACAGAAATGTTATAAGTTATTTATTGTTTGATTTTTTATATATTTGCTCCACTGTGCCTGTGTAAGCTGTGTGTTGGTGAATTGCTGGGGCAGCATTGGTCAGTCTGTCGACGGACAATGTCCGTGTGTGTTTGTTTATGTTTGATGAAGCTGTTCAGAGGGAGCGGCTGTCGCTGCTGTTGTCCACTGTCCGGTGTCCGGTGTCTCAGTGTCCGCTGCACGTTGCACGTTGCTGGCCGCTGCTGCTGTTGGTGGCCATTAGGCGCGGCCTGTGGAAAGCTTGCGGCTGCAGGATAATGACACCCCGGCCAAGCTGGAGCGGCGAACTGATCCAGCACAGTTATTTCAGCTGCATTTTAATGAAGCATTTGGCTTTCGCTTTTGATGGGCGTGGCTTTTTCGTCGATGCGTCACGCAACTTTTTATTCAGCGCAATTTTTTATGATTTCAGGAAATGGCCAAAAGCCACGAAGCATCATCTTTTCAATTTTAATATATATATACATATATATATATCTATATATATGTATACTGTGTACATATATGTATATATATTTATTTTTTGTTGGTAGTTTGAGTGGCTAACAAGCCGCTAACAAAGGCAAACAAGGCTGCAGCGATGGCTCCTTCTTCAGCTCCTGATCCGTAAACGTCGCAACGATCGCCTTTGCTCTTTTTGATTGTCGGCAAATATTTGGCCTGCTTCTTTTTCGGCTCGTTTTCTTTGGGGTGCTCTGTTATTATTTGGTTGATTAATTAACATGCCATACACTGGACCACCGAAGGTGGCAACAACGCCCGCGGCACCGGCAGCAAAAACACCAACAAAATGCTAACAAGGATAACACAAAGTGTAACAATAACAACAACAGTTGCTAATAACAAACAAAATACTAGGGAGCTACAAGTGACCCGTTTGTTTACCAGTTTGAGAGCCACACAGTTTGAGCAGCACTGCTTGCCTTGCAGTCAACAAAATTTAAGTAGCAATATTTATAGTAATTGCTTGACTATCTATTCAAGAAAACAGTATGCTTGAACTCTAGCAAATATTCATAAGCAACGTTTTGTAATTTAATTCAAGTTTAGTAAAAAAACTTGATTATTGTTCATTCTTGACTTTTAGCTGCTATATTTTTATATTTTTTATTATATATTTAATTATTATAATAAGAAAAACATATTTATAAATAAGCAATATAGAATATATAATGTAATAAACAGTAAACAATAAACAATAAATTTAAAGATTTTATTTGCAATATTTTAAAGTGCATCAGCAAATTAAATAAATACAATTCAATTCATTAATGCATTGCTTATATTCCAGTTTCAACCAATGACATAAATTGTACATATTATTTAAGTAATTCATAACAAATTCAGACGCCAAATGTCCATGCTCTAATCTAATAAATTGATTGCAGTCTATTTGGTCTACTTATCTTTAAGATTTTTTTAATTTGAGCTGTTAGATGTAAGATTTATTTGGTCTTCCAGATGAGTTGCCCGACTTTCAAGAACTGAATGTCTCAGCTTTAAAATAAAAATGTATATAATACATGCCAGAAGAGTTAACATTCGTATATTTATTTATTAATCTTAATAATATATGCACGATATGAGTAAAATTATTAAGAAGAAAAAAGCTTGAACGGCCATTGTAGCACACTTAAAGAAGAACAATAAAAGAATAAGCGATCAACAGCTACCGATATCAACTCTCTTAGCGGACACGACCCCCAAAAATAATAATAAAAAAAAGCTACAAAAAAAAAAGACAAAAACAAAAACAAAATTGAGATCGTTTCACAAGAGAGCAAAATCGAAGCCAAAGACCAAAGTAAAAGCCAAAGGTTTATGGCTGCTGCACTGGCTCCCAAACTTGGACTCCATTCATGTGCCTCTCGCTCCGAAGAGTGTGTGTTATGGGTGTGTGTGTATGTGTGAGTATGTGTGTGTGAGTGAATCCACTTCATTTTGTAGTCTTTGTCCGATGTTCTGTGGCCGTCTGACTGGCTGTGCTTTTTTTTTGTTGCATTTGTTGTTCTTGTGTTGGAGCTCTTCGAATTTTGGAATTTGTTCAGCCTTGTTAAGAGTTGTTAAAATTATGATATATGTATGCCTGTGTATATATATATATATGTATATAATGTGTATATATATATATACATACATATGTAGACGATGAAGACGACGACAGCGGCAGCCATTATGTTTCGCAGCAGGAATGTGGGAAACGGCTGCCTCAGACCATTTTTCAGCTACCTTTGCCGCTCTCTGTGTGTGTGCTTCGACAATACTTACACACACACACACACACACGCACACATACAAATCATACAGTGGCCACATAATCGATTCATGGCTGGTACGAGTAGCATTTCTTTCATGTTGCGTTGTTAGTTTCTTCTCTTTTTTTGTTCCATACGATTTTATGATTTGTTTGAGCGCATCTTTTTGGACCACCCGTGAAATCACTTTGGGTTTGCTTTCGGGGGCTTGGGATTTGGGGCCGGGGCTTTTGTTAAATTGCTCTTGTTTATGTTAACATTTAAATTGTAGCCACGGGTAGCCACATAAACAGACTCACACAGACTCACAGCCCAGCTCTCCACCCGTCAGCGCACCACCACCAGCAGTAACCCAAAAAAAAACTCAAAATCCAAAAAGAAAAAAAAAAAAGAATTCAAACCGAACACAAGTAAAAACCAATATTTAAACGTAGCGCTCCATGAATAATCATCACCCGTCATCATCGTCATCATCACGTTGCTCATCTTTTTTTTGGTCCGCTTTTCAACATGGCCATCAATTCTGATTTACGAAAAGTGTTAATTAGCCAACTCAACTTTAATGCTCGTTGTGTGATATATATGTATGTATACACATAGTTTTTTCAACAAACTGCTGTTGACTAAGCCATAACTCTTCAGCCTGAAAACCTGAAGCACATTTGGATTTACACACACAAATTAATTGGCGTTTTGCATGACTCGAACTCAAACTGAAACACGTAATCGAATAGCGTAGTTGAAAGCTGTGGAAAATCCTTGAGCACACCAACGAAGCGTGCTCTGATTTATTATACTATTATTAATGATATTTTCTATATCACATGTTAGGAAATTATTCTGTGCAATTGCTATAATAAAAATGAGATCTTTCGGGAAAACCCCTATTTTATCCCTATTCTGCTGCAAAAACTGAAGTTTTATTTAATGTGTATTGTGATTAAATGTGTTATTTTTAACTTATAAAATATACACTAACTTGTAAAATAAACTCCCACATTTGGACAAGAGATCATTAACATCGGACTACTATATCATATACATTTCCTAGCAACAATCTTTGTGCTTTTAGTTATAGGGAAATTTATATGTCGACCGGTTGACTCCGGTCAAGGTTAAGTAAACTTCTTTATAAAATCTTTATTAGTTATGCTATAAAGCTTGTCTGGCGCTGAAGCTTTTATTTTGTTTTTACCGTTTTTGCAATAAAAATAAAATTATAGCTGTAATATGATATTTATTAATGATGATGAATTTTAGTTTTAATCAAATAAAGTAAATTAAATTTATAAATTGTGGCAAGCACGACGAATGCAGTGAATGAACTTTAATATCACCATTATCCAATAGAATTCAGGTTATTTTTAACAATAAATAAAGTTACTATGTACTTAACTAATATATTATTAATTTTCCTTCAAATATCTTCTAAAACACTTGGCTAAGCAAACGTACTCCTTGCCTTAAAGCAAGCACTTCGAGCTGAAATTGCTCGAAGTTAAAAGTTTTGTTGGTATGAAATAGTTTTGGAGCCACTGTTGTCTCCATTCATAGTTGGCTGTTGTGGCAGTTGCGAGTGTTAATTGCAACTGCTCCTAGTGCCCCAAGTGCCGCGCATAGTTGTCGCCCCATAATTGTCGCCGTCGCCTTTTGTTGTTGCTGTTGTATGTTGGATGTTGACTGCTGTTGGATGCTGACTGTTGTTGACTGCTGTCTGTCAGCTGTCCATCAAAAGCGTTGCCAAGTTGGTGTTAATGGGCGCCTAGAATGCGAGCGCAGTTTGCGGCACTCGTTGTTGTTATCCCCTCCCCCTCCCACTCCCCACTCCCCACTGCCCTCACACACACACAGCCCTCTGCTTAGCCCATCTCCCACTTGTTGTACATGAAGCTACGCATGTTTTTGCTTGTCGTCCTCCATCGGGGATTACGCGTCAGTTTCGAGTAATTGCCCACGTCCACTTTTTGCTTTGTTTTTTACTTGTTGCCTTGCATTTCGTTTATTTTTGGATATGCTTAAAATATAAGAAAAAGCCACACACACTTAAACACACACACACACACTTACTTTGCACACACAATTAACTTGTAGTTTGCGTCGTCCAATCAGCAGCAGTGAAAGTGTATCAGTCGCTCCTAACTCGCTGCTGGCTGTTGAATTTCGCCACCCAATGCCGACAGCTCCTTGAGGAACTGTTTGGCATTGGTCAGCGTGGAGCCGCCATAGATGATCCTTCTGTGCACATTGGATGTCTGCTTCTGCTTGATAAAGTCCACCAGATTCTGGTACTCAATGTAATTGCCGCCGCCGACCATGAAGACGACTGCATCCTGGAATGGTGCACGATTCTTGGGCAGCACATCGCCACCTTTTAGCAACTTGGGATCCAAGTAGAGATAATCATCCGTTTCCGCATTGCTGCGGCATTCCATCACCTGTTCCGTTATCTTTGTCACGGGCAGATTCTTCAAGAAAAAAATGATTGCAAATATTAAGAAATATTTTGAAAGCGTATCTTAAGGCAAACAATGATTGCTTTTAAATTTGAATAAGTGATTTTTTATCGATAGTATTTGAAATTGTTCTACAGATTTGTTCAACTTAATAGACTGTCTACTTAGTATTCTGTTTTAGGAACCAATAAGTAATATTGCTTTCTCGGTTTTATCTTTTGCATATGTAGTTAAGGTAGAAATATTTGGCGTAGTGTGGAAACATTGTTTCGAAGATAAGATACGATAAACAAACCAATAATGTTAGGAAAGATAGCTAGATAGATAGATTTGTTGATACAGATAGTGTGTAGGGCCTTTGCAAATACTGAAAATTCTGCAAAGACCGAATGGATTTTCTATATAATAAACAATATCTGTTTATAAATGGGTCTATGATGTTTGGAAAACATAATGAAGGTTCTGCTAGGAAATTATTAAAATAAAAAATTAAAAAATTTTACTTACATGCCGCTTGACGACCAAATTCTTAACACCCTCCATGACAAAGGAGCTGCCCTGCGAGACGAGCTTGGTGAACATGGATACGGTTCTGGTGCCACCGCCCTCATACTGTGTGGCCTGACTAATGCCGGGCGAGTGATTCATGATCGATTTCCAGCGCTGCACATAGGCCAACGCAGTCAGATCACAGCCGGCGGCTTGAAGAGCCTCACGCAGACGTTCCATTTCGGGTTCGGGCAGCTGCTGCCCGCAAATGTAGTAGATGATATAGAGACGCAACTTGTCCTCCGGCTGACCAAAGTCGACATCGCGCAGCAGTTCGAGCAGCGGCTTATCCAATGTCTGCTTGGACATGATCTTCTCCTCGATCTCGAAATAGGAGTCGAGGCGTCGCGCCTTGATGTAGTTCAATATCGCTGTGGCAATCTTGGTGTGCATGTCAATGAGACGCTTCTTCTCCATCAGCTGGGGCAGTGAGTTGACGGCACTCGTCAGCATCGCCGTCGTATCGTTGACCAGCGAGAAGGCAATGTCCGCCTCACCCTCAATGCCCATCGTGGTCTTTAGTCGTTTGATTTCCTCCTCGGAGCTGCGATAAGATTCCAGCTCCTCTTGAATCGCCTCGGCCACTGTCGGAAATGGACTGCCCTTGTGCGTCACCCAGAAACGATCGGTGCGATCCAAATCGCACGCCTTCGGCTTCTTGCGAGCACCTAAAATAAGAGTGGGCAAATATTAATTGCTGTTATAAATTGCAAATCAAAATTGATCGACTTGACAAAAATAAATCATCGATATCATATCGAAGTTAAACTTGACCTGCCTTATACAATTTAGCTCCTATGCTCTTTTATCTTCTATATACATATATTATCGACTTTTGGTTACAGGGAAAGTTATCGAAAAACTACAAAATAAAATAAAATGTGGCTTGGTCTATCGATAATTATCGACTGATTGATGATTACCTTAGGGAAATTTATTCTTATTTTCGTAAGGGATTTATCGACTAGCTATCGATATTTTATCGTATACATGCACACAATATCAGATCTTTGCTCTTAGAGTCTCTGAGATCATACAGACATAATAAATAATTAAGCCAGAGACATAGTTATATCTTACTCAGTTGCTCAACCTCATTCAGACTATAAACCAGCCACATCTTCTACTGCCTGCTACAGATGCACAACTATACCATACCCTTTATATATTCACATAGGGTATGCAAACAGGCCATTTGCCTCATCATTCGAGTACTTGCCTGCACTGACAGCCGTCGCCTCGTCCTCCACATAGACGAGATTCAGCCCCAGATCGAGAACGTCATGCACCAGCGCCTGATACGACCAGGTGTGATGCAGTGGCGTTGCCAGGTCCATATTGCGGTCCAGCAGCAGCAGGACGGGCCGCTGAAAACTGAAGACGCCGCCACCCGCCTGGGTGGCATCCATGTGAAAGAGATTGGCGCGTGCATCCCACAGATTCTCGCGCAGCTTCTTCTCCAGCTTGCGGGCCACCATCTCCGCTGCACTGTTCCTGGGACACCGGATAATCGGCACATTGCCCAGCGTGACAAACAGAGCGAAAAGCGAGTCGACAATTGAGTCCATTAGTGCCTCCATTTCCTCGTCGCGGGTATTCGCCCGATTGATGGCATAGTAGGAGAGCTGATCGCTCTGCTGATGCTTCAGTATGAAGAAGTCATCCTCCAGACTGATGAAGTTCACATACTGATCGTACACCCGATGTATGTTTGCCACGCAGCCAGCGTGCAAAGCGGCCGCCGCCAGATTCTCGATCTTGTTGCGTGAGATAGGCGCCAGGAAGTTTAGATGATAAATGTCGTATAATCCATTCGAGAAATCCTGCTGGATGCGATCGAGATTCTCGTCCGTTGGCAGGCAAAAGTAAACAGCTGGCACATCCGGTATTGAGTCACGATCCGAGTGCAGTTGCCTGAAATTACAGGGTATATGGTTGTGTTTGTATATAAAGTATTAAGTATAAAGTATATTACAAATTAAAGCTCATATATATCTATTACTGTCTATTCACTTGTCTCCCTGCTCTCCTCCTCACCCCAATTCCCCTCACTTGTATTCACCTCCTTAATTAGACTTACAGGGTATCTACTAGAGTTAAATATTCTTTTTGACTTGCCTTCAACTCTGATCTTCAACTCAGTTCACTCCTCCCACTTATATTCACCTCCTCACTTAGATTAACAGGGTATCTACTGTTCATCATACCTAACCAAAAACTCTTATTTCAGTCTTCTACCCTCGACCTCAGCTCAAATCGCTAACCTCCCCCTCCTTAATACACTTTCACCCTTTCAATCCATCCATCTCGCTTACTCACACATGCAACGTCACGCTTAATTCTCGCAATTCCTTGATGGAAATGATGGGCGAGATGATATCCTGGCCGACGCGATCGTAGATGAGAATCTTCCACACTGGCTCCGCTGCCAGCGCTTTTGGTTGCTGCGAATTCAAATTAAGCATTTGCTTAATTGCATCTGAAACACGAAAGCAGAAATAGAAAACATAAAAAAAAAACTTATAGTTTTTCTCCATTCGAAACAATTGAGATTTACGCACTTATTTGTCGCTCTCGCAGTGTTAGCATCGTGTTTGTGTTTTGTTATTGCAGTGAAAGCTAATGAAATTGTAGTTAATTGTTGAAATTATGCTGAAAACAACATAATTTACAAAATGTACAAAATAAAACACGTCACAAGCGCTTGGAATGCGTTATGGTTTAATTTAGTACATTATGCAGAGCAACAGCTGTTTGCTGATAGTTTAATCGGATTGTGTGGCGGTTGAGATATACATCGATAGTACAACGCTGCAGCAGGTAATCGAATTCGACAGCTGCTTTGCTAGTGATGAGCATGTAACAATGGGCATAGCTCTGTTAGATAACAGCTGCTGAATTGGCAACAGTGTAGAAAATGTAGTAAAATCTTGTTCAATGTTGTTATTTACGCTCAATAACAAGTTGGATAGTTTATTAAGTAATTCTTGCTTAACATATTTTAATGTTATTGGACGTTTAGCTCAGTTAATTAAAAATAGCTAGATTTGTCACCACTGATGTTAACAGCCCAACACTGACTCGGCTCATGAGCGGAACTGCTCTCTGCTTTCTCTCTCACTGTCGACGACAATTCTGTTGACATTTTGCGTCAAACTTTCGAAGTGAGCGGATGTGCGTCGCGAACGCAGCACAACGAGTTCGACGCGTATTTTTCCCCCCAAACGCAAAACAAACAGTGCAACGAGACTCAAAACTAGTGTTAATTTGTGTAATGTGCATCGCAATGATTGTAAACGAGCAAAAGCAAAGAATTTGTCAGTCAACAAAATCGTGTTATACAATTCAACGTAACTTGTTAAACAATTGCCGCCGGATGGCGAAATGCCGACGACATTTTTCGGTTAGTTGCTATCATTATTTACAACAGAATCGCGTTTTTCTGTTGTTCATTGTCTGTAATTTGTTGCTGCTATCTGCGAATCACAGCGATGCGCAGCTGTTGATAAATGTACAAAATCAGGTATGAAAATGCGGAATAATAATAAGAAAACAAAAAAAAAAACGAAAAAAATAAAACATGACTCGAGACGCTGACAGCGCTGCTAACGTAGCTGCTGCTTTTCGAACATTCATTTCGAAATTGAGAGCGAGTGACAGAGCAAAAGAGAGAGAGAGAGTGAGAGCGTGCTAAAATGAAAAAAAGATTTGTTGTTATTTCTCTGCTGCTGCTTTGTTTTCTTATTTGTTTAATTGCTGCAATTGTTGAGCTGACCTTGAAAATATTTGTTGACTTGTTTATTGAATAATATTTACTTTCCTTTTCGAAATCATAATATTGACATACCTTTGGCTTTGCTATTCCATAAATTTTAAATTACACTTGCCAAAACACAAAATAAAACAGAACAAAGAGTTTTTTTTTGCCTTTTATGTTTAGATTTGACATCCTTTGCTGCAGCCTCTGCTGCTGCAGCTGTTACCTCTGTTTCTTCTGCAGTTGCGGCTTTTTCCTTTTGCTGTCCCTGGCCCCAAAATGTTTGTCTGATGCTGTCGACGTCACCGTCGCTGTCGCCGTTGCTCTCCACTTGCGCTTTGTTTACATTCGCTTTGTTCAAACTAATACACACACACATACAATGTGCATACACAAATAGACCACATTACACACACACACATTTATGCACGTGTGCATTTCCCAGTTGCAACTTTTGCATTTGACATTGAGTTTGATGCTTAAATAAAGTTTTTCATCGGCTGGCAATATACATAAATGTTAAAAGTTTGACAAAATGAAAAATTGACCGTTTGACAGTCAGCCTTGAAAGTTCGCTTTGATAGCTGTCAAAGTTATTGGCAGCCATTTTATAGCGAAAGAAATACTAAGTGGTTTGTTTAGGGTTGCCATATTGTGAAATTCATTGCACATCGAATGAGGATTATTATTACAGCTGCCAAATCATAAAATTTATTGCAAATTGAATGAGGATTTTATTAAGCTTCAAATAAAGGCACATAAATTTCAGCATTGTAAGGAACAGGGAAGTAGTTTAATGTAGCAGAAATAAAATAGGTCAAGTAATCGATTATTTTGTATTACAACGTTTTCCAATTAGTGAATAATTTTTTTTGAAAATGGAAAACTTAATAATTTTATTTAAGAAATATTTAAACTAATTAATTTCATTTTAAGAATATTCTTGCAGATTTGAATACTATATTTTGTGAGAAAAGTTGTTTTGCTGGAAATGAATGTGATTTTGCAGAACATATTTTACGCATGAAAGTTCCACTGGGTGGGGGCAACCATATGTATAAAATACTTGTGTACGTATTCTTCTTCTTCCTCTCCTTTTCCATCTTGTTGTTGTTATGTTTCTGCTTGTCATGTTGTTGAACTACATTTGGTGACAGAGGAGCCAACGAGTCGCGACGAGTTCATCTCAGCTCCCCTCTGCTTTCTCTTCTGGTTGTCGCCTTGTTTTTAGTTTTTCGCAATTTCACTATTTCCGCTATTTCTTATTTTTATTTTTGCGCTCAACTCTCTTGGCTCCCATTTGGTTCATGGTCGCTCCGCTACTGCTGCTGCTGGCTGCGTCAGATGTAGTTAATTTGTTTGTGCTGGCAGCAGAGGCGGCGATAGAGGCAGAGGGAAGCAGCAGCGTCGTCTTCGTACCTTCCCTTTTGTTTGCACGCATCTCTATTAATATTCTAGTGTATGCGTGTGGATGTGTGTGTGTGTGTTGTGGGTGAAGGGGGGGCTCTAGTTGGATAGCGAATGAAAGCAACTCCGTCGAGTTTAGTTTTGAAATTGATTCAACTTGTTGCTTCCATCTGCATTTGTTCATTTCTGGTTGCCTTTTGCAGGGCGGCGAGGTGATACAGGAGAGCATCACGTCCAACGTTGGCGAGGATTTGATTACACTGGAGTTCCAGAAGACCGACGGCACCCTCATCACCCAACTCATCGACTTTCGCAATGTAAGTATATCAGTGGTGGGGGTAATAAATAACTCGAAGTATCCTTTAGAGGCTCTCGTTTCAAAACTGGAACAAGTTGCAACAATTGAAAACTCAAGAAAAAAAAAAGACAAACGCACTTTAAATGAAATTGAAACTAAAAAAACTGTTCTCCATTTCCCCTTCTCCATTTTGTTACAGGAGGTGCAAATCCTGAAAGCTCTGGTGCTGGGCGAGGAGGAGCGCGGCCAGAGTCAGTATCAGGTGATGTGCTTCGCAACCAAATTCAACAAGGGCGACTTCATCTCGTCGGATGCGATGGCCAAGCTGCGCCAGAAGAATCCCCACACGATACGCACCCCCGAGGAGGACAAGGGTCGCGAGACGTACACGATGAGCAGTTGGGTCCAGTTGAATCGCTCATTGCCCATCACTCGCCATCTGCAATCCCTTTGTGCGGAGGCCACCGAGGCCACCTATGTCCGGGATGTGGACCTCAAGGCGTGGGCGGAACTGCCTGGTGAGTTGAAGTCTAATTAATCTTGACGGCCGCCAACCACCGCAGCCCCCACTTGAAAGCAATTGAATTAATTGCTGCTTTTGATTTCAACTGACTTAGCACAAGAGCAAAGTACTTAATTCTAAGTACAGTAAGTAATCGATAAGCTGGCCAGGTGGCCAGCTGGCCTCTTGGAATATCAGCATAGCAAATGGCAAATTATTTGAAAATCAACTGATTTTTATAAGTATTGCCGTTTTGATCTAGAATAATACTAATTTCAAAGTTGGGGAACAGAATTATGGCTTGAAATTGATGTAAAAATGCTGACTTAGAAATTAGCTTTTAAAAAAGTGTCACAACTTTCTCGAAAGTGAATATTACTTAAACCCTGAATCCTGAAGTTTTTCTGAGACAGAAGGGAACGTTTCCGATACCATAAAGTATATTCATTAATATTGTATATCTTGTAAATTCTTGATTAGTGGCAATAGTCGAGTCTATTTAGTCAAACTTTAACAACTTTAACCAAAACTGTCTGCTTCTTTTTATATTTATTTTATTTTATTTATTTTTTTTTTTTGTTGTTGCAACAACACCTCTCCCCCTTTCTATGTGCGACGTTAGGTTCGTCGATTTCGAGCCTGGAGGCAGCCACCGAAAAGTTTCCTGACGCTCTGTCGACACGTTGCAACGAGGTGAGCAGTCTGTGGGCGCCGTGCCTCTGCACGCTGGAGACCTGCATCGGTTGGTATCCCTGCGGCCTGAAATACTGCAAGGGCAAGAGCAATGCTGGCGATACATCGGCAGCGGGTGGCGGGCAACAGGGTCAGCTGCAACAGCAGCAGCAGACGAATTATCGTTGCGGGATCAAGACGTGCCGCAAGTGTACACAGTTCACCTATTATGTGCGACAGAAACAGCAGTGCCTCTGGGATGAATGACGACGCGGCGACTGGCAGCGACTGCGACAGTTGCACATGCTGCAGATGCGCTGCGTCAAGCAGCTGCTGCTGCCATGCAAAACTCAAACTCAAATACGAGCAACGACAATAACAACTGCACAAACTGCAACAACAACAAAAACAACGACCAACAAATTACGCCAACTGCTTTTGTTGGTGCAACAGCAGATGCCTTTTGCACTGTGGAGCTTTCCGGTCCATCACATTTCCCATCAGCAACAACAAACAGTCGCTCAATCCCATGTTGATGCTCATCATCATCATCATCATCATCAGCAGCAGCAGCAGCAACAACCTCATCAACATCATCATCATCATCAGCAGCAGCATCCATCAACAATGGCCGCCATCCTGGCGTGATAATGCCTCTGAAAGTCGGACTCAGACACACACACGCAACACTCTATTTTTTTTTTGCTGTATATAATGTATATATACTACTGCTTAGTATATAGCCAAGCTAAACTTACGCTTATGCCGTTTAGGTTAGTCAACAAAAAAATGAGCAAATCACATTTTAATTATACCTAAATCATTGCTATTCACAATACAAATTGTTCTCATTGCTATAATAATTAATTTTGCTTTTGTTAAGATGTTTTTTGAATGTTCATGTTCAAGTAAAATGACCATTTTTATTCCACTTTCAGTCAGCTTGTTACTTACATTTTTGTATAAATATTATTTGATTTTATTCAGAATTTTATGTCACGTTGAAGTCGTATTACAAGAACGTTTGCTCTTTGATCTTCCTACTTAAATTACACTATTTTTTTTTTGCATAAATCCTTGCTTCTTCTTTAATTTTTAAGACTCATTTTCAACACTTTACAACAATATACTCTTTTTTTAACACACTTTTACTTACATTTTTGCCGTTCCCTATGAACACTTTTTCCATGCAAACTTTTTCTGTTCCTTATGAAATCATCCTTTATAATAATTTACTGATTTAAGCCTATTATTATGAAAAATGAATGTTGCCTAAACTCGTTTCATATTCAATCCTAAAACTCTAACTTTTATGCTTGAGTTCCTCATTTTCTTACATATACATTTCGGAGAACTTTTTCTTATTATCTTTTCGGCTTTGTTTATCTTTGCTGTCTGCATTCAATAATGGCTAATTAGGCTTATTTACAGAGTTCGACACATTTCTTCGCTCATTTGTCATAATTAATGTGTACATAATACAAATGTTTATCGCTTCATTAACTATTCGGGCTTTAAGCTTACGCCTCAATCATATTATTATTTTACGCAACAAAAAAAGAAGAAGAAAAACAAAAACAGCTCAAGTACTAAATTTCATCTAGCATTTAGAATTGAACAAAATAAATATATTTAAAGAAGATAAAAATAAATTAAATGTGGCCTTAGCATATTTTATGAGCGCAACTAGAAAAGAAGTTTGTAAAATTAAGGGATTTGACATAAAACACACAGAATTAATTGTACTATCTGAATTGTGCTCATAATAGAAATAAAGAAAATGTTTACTCTCCATTTAAGGTTAGTTTTTAAAGAGTACTAAATATACTTTATTGATACTAACCGAAACGACTGCCGCAAATGCTTTTTATATAATTAAAACCCAAACAAAAATGGCTGTTCCGTATTAATCTTAAATCATCATAAATAACAAAGCATTTTTAAATATCTTTTTTCCAAATAAAGTAACCCCAAAAGTGTTCCGTAAGCCACAAAATTAAAAAACAAATAAAATTTCGTAAAGTTTAATCAAATTCCTTTTTAAATCAAAACTTTTACTTGAAAATCTTTATAAAACAAAAAACCATTTTTACCTTTTTAACATTTATTTTTGTCTGCCAGCCTTTTAAAACTTGAATTTGAACTACAAATTTATTTATTCCATATTATAAAACCTTTAACCTTAATGTATCTTGATAATACCCAATAAGAAGCTAACAATACCAAGAACAATAATCTATTGTAAAATTTCCAGAACTAGTCTACTTAGAGAGTGTTTAGAATGGCTATTTTCCTAAAAAGCATACTACAAAAACCAATTACTGAAAATCTACACAAAATAAAAAGGAATTTTCAATTTCGAAACAGAATAAATATATATATTTAGAGAGAAAAAAAATGGTGATAATAATTTTTTCTACAAATGCAAATAAAAACAAAACTATTTCTCACAATGTAAAAATGATAAATAAAATTGTACATATTAAAAATAATTAGTTTTAATGACATAGATTTATGCATATATGTAATAAATAATGCTGGAGAACTCAACAATCTGATTCTGATAAAAAATTAAAAACGATTAATCGACTAGTGCTAAGAAAGGAAAAAAAAACAAATAATAATAAAGCAGCTGACAAATTCTACATTTTGTAAAAAAAAAACATCATCTTATTATTTATGCAAGTGCAGACTTGAACCGATTGCGAATTACAAGCACTCAATTGCTTAAACAATGCATTGCACAACTCGCCAGAACAAACACAGCATGCAATGCGAATCCTATGCCGAGCAATGGCAAATCCTTTATGCGATTTGTAATTCATGAGCAGCAAGCATCGCACACAGATTCTTATCTTACTTTCGAGTAGCTTACACACAGCGAGAGAGAGAGAGAGAGAGAAGGAGAGCAAGAGAAATGCTCTCTTCGACTTGGCTGGCTGCATAACTATATTCATGGGCAAGGAGCAGCTGGGGAAGGGGGACTACAATAACTTAAGACGTGCGGAAGCCAAATCGGCGTGGTAGAAAATTGAATTTGCTGCCAGCGGCGGGGAGAGAGCAGTTCTGTGCGGGTGTGTGTGTGTGTGTGTTGGAGAAGGGGTGGTGGAGTGGATTGCTTTCTTCTGGGATTTTGTGCTCTTGACGAGCGGCTTGCAAAACGTATGTGCATGACTAATGAGCCATGAAATGCCAAGGTTTTTTTGGTGTTCTCTCTTCTACTCTTACATATATTTATTTGGTGGCTAATCAGCGACAGCTGGTCAGCCCCCAAATACCGTTAACCTCATCAGATACTATAAAAGCATACGTAATTACAGTTGTGAGCTGCTGGCGCGTAAATCAAACAAAAATCAACTCAACTCGGCAAATGCTCTTAATTAAGTTTACACTCTCGCAATTCGATTTCGTTTTCTTTGCTGAGTGTAGGCTGGAAGACGGGAGGGGGGTGGGGGTGTGTTGAATATAGTCACGCCAGCCGACAAAAGTGTTCATAACGTTTTGTTAATGACCAAATAATTATGCATAACTGAGTTTATTATTATGGTTATTGCGCAAGAGCAAATAAATCAGTTGAATAAACACTTGGAGAACTGAAACTCAGCTCAGCTATGCAGGAAATTTATTTTTATATCCAAATAAATATATTTGTTTCACACGTAATACAGCACAGAAAATATATCGGTGTGTGAGTTATTTCAATTAGTTATAATTAAACTATTTAATTGCTTTAAAATGCTAATTCACAAATTAGACAGCTCGGGGTATTTAAATTGAAAGTGTAAAATAGAAATGAATAAAAAATAAGTATGAAATATAAACTGACTAACCGATTAGAATATATATTTGAAAATTGTTCTGCATTGAGCTTATTGTTATCAAAGGCATTAAGGAAAGAAATGGCAATATTTGAAGGACTCAGAAAAGCAGAGACAAGCATAAATGGAAAATGCAAGGTTTTTGTCGCCTGTGGCAGGCTCAGCTGCTTTCGCTGTTGTTGCTGTGTGTGTGTGAGTGTGTAGGTGTGTGCATCTATAGATGTTGGTGCATGTGTGAATCTTTTTTGTTGCTGTATTTCTCAAATTAAGTTTTTCAGCTCAAAAGGCTGCAGCAGCATCTGCATAACTGCTTAAAAACATTCAGATGCAGATACAGATACAGATCCATATGTATATATATTTATATGCAGGTATATGTCTGTTCAACCTTTGCATATATTTGCTTATATCACGGCATTAAATGAATATCACTCATACGCACTGTAATCGCCTGAGGATCGACCAATATAGGCTCAAGTCAGAGTTCAAAACTCATAATTTATGCAGCCACGCCCCACGTATACCAAAACAGCCCATCAGCATTAATTTTGCCAGGTCATGTAGGACAATGAGCGCCAAAAACAACAACAACAGCAACAACAACACGAAAAACAACAAGAATGGCAAACATTTCAAATGTAATTTTCACTTCTTCTTCGCAATCTTGACAAATGCCGCAGACATTTTGGCATTCAGCATTTGTTTGATTCTAATTGAAAGTTTTAACAATTAGCGGGCCCAAATGAGAAAGTGGCAAAAACAACAACAACAACAACACAACAGGCAACAACAAACAACAATAAAAACAACAACATACAAATTACAGCTACAAGTTTTTGTTTATTTTTGAACCAGCTTGCGACAAGAATTTAATGAAAAACAAAAAAAGAAACGAGCAGATTGAGATTGAAAATGAAATACCCTGACAGAAAACGGATATCCAAGAGAGTGTTCCTATATGGCAGCTGTATGATATAGTAATCCGATGTTGAAGAATTTATAGCCAAGAGTGAGCATGTATATATGTATACATATATATATTTATATACATCCAAGTTGCATCAGCTTGAAAGCTAAGCAACTAATTCGCATGGACACAAAACGACAGACAGTTGAGTCGACTAGTGATGCTGATCAGCAATATATATAAATACTTTATTAGACTCGCAGACAATGTGTTACAAATGTCATGACAAAATTAGAATACCCTCTCCAAGAATATAATCACTATATTTGAAAGGTCAAAAGTAGCACTCAAATCAGCTATGCTTGAAATGTATTCCGGGCATTAATAACAATAACAAGCAAAATTTCGTTAGTCAAATTCCAGCTTTGAAATATTCTTAATGAAATTGTGTTAATGAATTTGAATAAGAAGTTAATTTTGAACAATGTTTGTAGAAAAGTGTGCGGCAAATTTATACGTTTTTTGCTTTTTGGTTTTTGGATGGAAAATAACATTTATTTGAACTTTTGCAATACGGAATTAATTAATTAAAATTGGGCATAATTAAGCAATTAAATCTGTAAAATAATTAATATTAATAATTATATATGAATTAAACTGAAAATAATAATAATTGAATGCTTTCTTACTTGAATAAGTTGTGCTTAAATTTGTGCCTGAAGAATATTGTGCCATTAAGCGTCGAATTACATTAAAAGAAGAACAAATGTATATATTATGCTGTCATGATTATCTATCGCATTATTACGTGAGCTGTGGGCGTGTTATCTTAGCCAAGTTAGTTGCCTTCAACTGCAATGCACATAAATCAATGACAATCAAAATTCATTTTGCCTGTGTTGATTTATTGCGTTTGTTTGATTTGCCAGGCAGAGACAAAAAGACAGATGAAGATACAGATGGATGCTTAGCTACACATATATATACATATATATATGTCTATATGTATATATGGATTTGTATATGTAGAGTAGGGGTTGATTCTTTTCTTGTCAGCAATGCATATTAATGCGAACTGTGAACTCAACATTTAGCTTGCCTTTTGTTATTTCTTTTTCATTTCAATTTTTTCTTCTTTTTTTTGTATAAATATTAAATGTATGTATACACTGTTTGCGGGGGAGGGAGGAGCAGGAGGAGGGGTGTGGAGTGTTTCTGGGGTAACCTTTTCTGCCAAATCATCAATCAATCAAACTCGTGTGATTTGCTACAGTTCAAATCTCGCTCTTAGTTCAATCGTTCAGCCATTCAAGCTGAAATACAAATATTTGCTTCTTTACCCACCGCCCACACCCGCCCACACCCCCCTCCCACCTGAAAGTACAAAAGCGTGCACCCCTACCGCTCCCCATGGGGCGTGGCACACCTTCTTTTTATACCCTGAACTAATTGAAAGTGCCCAAAAAGGTTATAATGGTTTTGAACAAATGTATGTGGCAGAAGGAAGAAGCAACTCCGAGTCTATATAGTGTATATATATTCTTGATCAGGATTAAGAGGCGAATCGATATGAGCACGCGGATCTCAGAGACTATAAATTTGAAATGTATATTCTCATATGCCATAGGCAGAACAACTGTTCTTCACTCTATCGATACTGCCTGCGTTTACCGTATATCGATCAATTTCGATTTTCGATAGCAATAAAAGCCACAATTTTAAAGGCAAATGCTGCTAATTAATACATAATATACATTTGCATATTATTGATTAACCGCACGAATTTCATCAAGATCGGATAGGAAACACAGAAGCTATTGCCGAAAATGTATTCTGATATTGATCATATTTCTAGCAGATATATATGAGAGCCCACGTGTGAGAAAGGGATGGCATGATAATCACCGCAAGCTTAAATATGTTTGTGTGTATTCTGCAGAGCCCCGTTACTTATGATTGCAATGTATATATATGCATGCGTTTGTTGCAGGCCTGCTGACATTAATGAAACTTTTATATGTTTCACAACTGTGATTAGGGTATCTGGTAGTCGAGCTCACTCAACTTCATCACTCTTACTTGTTTTTTGTTATTGTGTTTTTTGGAGAGCCTCTCAAGTGCGGAGCCAGGTTGAGAGCTTAAGCTCCGTCTGTCTGTTTGTCCGCTTGTTCCTTCGACTGACTAACATGGCTTACAAATGAAGGCCTTTCCCTCACATCCCACCACACTCTCTGTGTGCGTGTTGTCATGAGTCATGACCCCATTGCGTAAAGGGGTACACAGAATGGCGACAAGGCGACCCTAAAAGCAAACAGCAGCAGCAGCTGCTATTCTTCTTCTTCTTTTTCTACTTCTTCTGACAGCCGTCTAATCTGCTATGCGATGTTGTCCTAGCAACCTGTTACATATACATATATATTAAATACAAATATACATATATATTAAATACAAATACATACATAGCTAGGGATTCGATTTAAAAGGGGCCAGGGATCGAGGATTTAGGTCTCAGGACCCTGGCCTACCACCTAAAGGTTAATTAGATTCTGTGCAGTTATTTACACACATACATACATACGTAAGTGTTGCCATTGGTTTGCATACAGATGCTACTTTGCAGAAAAAGAGAGAGAGAGAGACAGAAAGAGTGTGTGTGTGTTAATTTGCCGTACGTTTATGAGCAGTGCTTAATATTATATTATCGTTGTATAATTGTTTTAATTTAAATTTATTGCTGGATTTTGTTAACCACAAAAAGAAAAAACTAAAGAGAGGATCAGCTGCTTTTCTCTCGCTGCGAAACTGCCAAGTCGATCTCAATGAGCGAAAAGTAGTCAAATTTAAGAGAGGATTACCAGTCACTTATGTTATTGCCCTTATTTCGCAAACTTCTTGTTCCCTTATCTTTCTAATGGCTTCTTTGTTTTTACTTGTACAAGTGTGAGTGAGATGCATACGCTGCAAAAAGCAAAAGTTGAAAGAAGCTGAAGAAAGGACTTTTTTTTCTTGTGACTGCTGCTGCCGTTGAGTGATGGGCAATTTTCTCTTTAATTACCAAAAAGCATTGCTTATTTTGTTAGCAAAATTGTTGCAATATTTTTGTTGCAGTGTAATCGCACATTGTCAACTCGACTCCACTGACAATTAGCTTTTGGGAAGGAGGGGGAGTGTGAGGCGACGCTTCTGCTAAGCTTCTACTTCCGGGTTTTTGGAGAAAGGGAGCATTGCCAGCTTCGACTTGGACTGCTGCTTGTCGTCATCCTGTCATCCAATGCAATCCGGTTTGCTGGCTCGGCTTGTTGCCAAAACAATTTGCGTTGGATTTTGGCTAACACATTTTGCGCCCAATTGGCAATTGTGCAATTGTATTTGCCAAGCGACGGATAAGCCAACGAGGGGGTCTGTTGGGAGAGGGGGCAGGGGGTGGGAGGGGAGGGGAGTAGCAGCAGCTGCTGCTGCTCGAGTCTTGCATACATTTATTCAATATTCCAAAATGTGCGCCTGCTAAATTGTAAATAAGTTTTGCAGCTGCAGTTGCAATAATTGCGAACAATGCAACAAACTTTAATCAGAGCCGCCGCACACAAAAAGCGGAAACGGAAGTGGCAGTTGCAGTGGCAGCAACAGTGTCAGCACAATGCGACAACAAGCAAAAACAACTTAAATCCTTGAAGTGTTCAGTTGGCTTCATTTTCGCTGCATTTGCCTCAAGTGCATTTGCTAATGACAAAGTCAAACAGACTTTGGACAAACTTGAGCGCTGCACAGTGGCTCTAAATTGCATATATATACTACACATATATGAATATATGAATGCTTTCGTTTTTTGATCTTTTGATCACAACGTAGCTGCAAAGAATTTCCTGTTATGGCTTAATCAATATTAATTAGTAACTGCTTAAATTTATAACATTCAAATTTATGTAAAAATTGCGCCCCAATCAATTTATTGACGGACCTCAACTTTTCTCTGCTTTAACCTAATCAAATTTCAATTTGAACCACAAAATAAAAGTGCATTCAAAAATGGCAACACGATTTTCACTCGAAACTCGATTAAAATTGATGCCACTAGAAAATCGATTTTCGGACAACAACAGAATATTTGCTTATTAATATTTATGACTTACAACCACTGTGCGTATATAATCACATTATTTTCGTCTGCTGTATTGCGTGCCACTGTGCAAAGCGCTTTGCATTTATTGTTGCATGCTTTTGAGCGCGCCGCAGACAATGCGCCTTTTCCGCTACGGTTAGCGTCGGGCGACTGCTGCTCCCTCCACCCCACCCCTGCCAGCAAACCCTGCCTGAGTGTAGAGTTTAGAGAGGTGTGTGTGGAGTGTGCGTGTGCAATTTACGCGTCCAGCGTCAAGTGGCAGCCGAGGCATGCCACAAGCTGCTGCAGGCGATGCCTTTGTGACCAGTTGACAGTCATGCAACTTTAGTGTTATGTGTGTCTGTGTGTCTATGCGTGTGTGTGCGTGTGTCTGGCTTGGTGGCAAGTGTTGAAAACATGTTAATTGCTAGCATTAACAATAACAATAGCAATCACAACAACAACAACAACACGAACAACAACAAGAACTAGGCGACAGCTTGCCTGCTCCACTTGGGACAACGACCAAAACAACGAGTACAACTTTGCCATGTTGTAAACGGAAGTCTGCCACCCGCCATTCTGCCCCATACCAATCCCGCACCCTTCTGCCTGCTGCTTAAGAAGGCTCAACATGAAGAAAATTTGTATAATGTATAAAAAACCAGTCAGAGTGAGCTCGACTAGGGAATACCCTGTTGAAAACATAATAAGCCTGCTGATAAACCTGTGATTCTTATCCGACGTACATTTTCACAGTCGTTCAAATATAAATCTTTTAAATTATGGCTTTTATTCCTATCGGCAATCGATTTATATCGATATATGCGAAACGTGCGCAGCTATCGAAAAGATGAAATAAGCTTGATCTACAATTAAAATGTGTAATTGAGGTCGACTTGTTCATAGTCAGATGATCAGATTCTGCTGTTGTTGATCCTGATTACGAATATATATCCCGTATGGAAGCGAAGCTGCTTCCGTCTGCCTATATTAGCCAGTTTTTATGGGCTCAGTGCATAATAAAAAAATAAGTAAAGCTGTGCGCGGAAGTATTTGTCAGGAAATTTATCGCATAAGCTATTTCTCTTGAGTAGGCGGGTGCCAGCCAGCGGAAAATTGTGAAAATTTAATTGAATATGTTGCCTGGCAAGGACACGTGCCACATGCAAGCAGTTGTCGGTTTGGAGTTTGGGGCGGAGCTGGCCTCCTGGGATACAACAGCAGCAGCAGCAGCTCATCAAATAATAAAGCATCGTTTTATTCCATTGGCGCAGCTGCCATTGTCGAGTTGAAGCTTAAAAATATCAATAAAAAAAAAATACAAATACAAATTTATAAATTGCACCATTTTTAAAAATGGGTCATCGATTGTAGCATTTTTTTTTCTTTTCTGTATCGAGAATTATGTGGCTTTAAAATAAATAATGTGTTTTTTTTTCATTGAAACAAATTAATCAAATTAAAATGATTGATGATTTTTATGTGTGTAAAATTTAATACAATTCTTGGATTCGATAAATCTGAGTTCTATGCAGTATATTATTGTTGAACCGAAAATTTGTTAGTAATGAATAATGAAATTAAAAAAAAAAAACGGTTGTTAAAATTGCAATGGGGCGTAAGCGACAGCGGAATACCCTGTTATCAGTCTGTTACCCACTGAACACAGGTGCTGCTGGCAAGGAAACTTCAAATTTGCTAATTGTTAGACATATATGGTTTTATCGATGTACACATTTATCGGCTTATCGGATGTAGGGCCAGGAGTGGGCGTGACCTTTAATTTGCTCGATCTCTTAACGTCTTTACCAATGAAATTTCAAATTTGATCACTCTTAATTTTAAATTGTGCAAGATATGTGATTCTATCGAGTTATCGATCGCTTATCGATGTGATCGATTTCCCAACTCCTCGCTGAGCATAGCACTCTGAGCTGAATACTAAGCAGAAATAGACAAATATATTTCTCAAGTTTCAAGTCGCATAATAGCTAGACAGACGGATGGACAATGCACAAAACCCCAATATACTCTTCTCCCTTCGTCAGCAGAGTATAAATAATTAAGTTAGATAATATTTTGCTCTCATTTCGTTTCCCCCCCGCATCTATTTCACTTTTATTTATTTTAGGCTTTGTTATGCTGAATTCAACTGTTGTTTGCACAATTTTGCAGGCTTTTTCTGGCTTTTTATTTTATATTTTTTAGTGCTGCATTTTATATTTTATCTTCTTTCCTTTCCTTTTTTTACGTTTGATGGTAAAATTTTTACAACCAACGCAGCGATTTAAAAATCACAGCCAAAACGCTATATCAAATTAAATATTCGCATACGCAAATAGAAATGCCTAATAAAAAATCTATAAAAACAGTTATGCACTTGCTAGAAACATTTAAATTCAGCTTTAATGCGCATACATTTTTAATTAAAAAAAGAAGCAAAGGCGACGAAGAAAACCTCTACAAAAAAAAACGAGTTAATTCAAAAAAAGAGTTTAAAAAGAGACCCGCGCAGAATCTCTGGCACATAATCCATTTTAATGGCTGGGTAAAAAAAAGATTGAAGTCGACAGTGCATAAAAAAATGACGACGGCCGCAAATTAATTTGTTTATTTAGGCGACATTTTTGCAGCTGTGTGCTCTGAAACTTTTGCTGGCAATTTAAAAGAACACATAAAAAACGCAACCCTTTAAATAATACACTGAAGAAAAGATCGTTGCAAAACAGTATGGAAAACGTGTGCATTAAAGAGCCAGAGGCAGCATAACGGCATTTCCAAGCACTTCGTTTGCACATAACCTCAGCGAAACCAAGCAGCGCCTGCAACAGATGGGCGGAGCGGAAAGGGTGGGGGGGTGTGTGCGTGTGTGTGTGTGTGGAGGGGAAGTGAAGGGTAATGGCGTAGAATAGGAAATTTGTATGCGAAATAAGCGCGAGTTGTCAGCAGTTGCTAGAAATAAAAATACAAAAAATTTAACAAATAGAAATCAACTGAAATTTAGCAAGCCGACAATTGAATGCACTTTTAGCAGAGTGTCAAACTGGAATCGTGATCGAATGCTTATCGATTGAAATGAACAATCGGAATCGAAATCAAAACCGATTCTCAACTTTTGATATTATTAGTACCGAAAATGTTGTATTGTATTATTATTATTATTATTATTATTATTGTATAAACACACGATTCCGTTATTTTGTAATGTGTATGTGTGCTTTTTATATCTTTCCTGAATCTTTCTCGTCGAAAAACTGTTGAAACTGTTGCTATGACCACCTTTACCACCTTTTTTTGCAGAGTATTCATCACCCCGACTGATACAACGATACTTTTGTATTTTTCCATTACGTATCGTAAAAATCAAGGCATCAAAACAAGTAACAAGTTTGAAGATTAACAGAATCTTTACTGGAATTTGTATAATTTGCGTACCAGAATTGGAATTGGCATCTAAATTCGTTTCGGTTTGAGGCATGTTAACATATATCGTATTAAAAGTAGTATTAATTACCAAAAATAAAGAAATAATAGAAGGATTTTCATCTTTTATAATTAATTGCTGTAAATAATATGTGAGACAACCTTTTCTATTAAAATTGAGCTGCTAGCAAGTGTTTCTATCGATTGATTGCTCTCAAATCCCAACTTCTGTGGTCCAAAACGTCAATTACATTTATTTTAGCTAATTAATTTGCATTTACAACTACAACTATATTCCATACAGAAAGCTGTTCTGAAACCTGTAACGAATTTGAAAATTAGAGCTTGAATCGGTGAGGTTTCTAGCTGCATGACTTAGATAAATATTGGCTTCAACATACTTGTTTTCTAAAAGAAGACGCTTAGATTTCCCTCTTCAAATGGGTCTTCTCATCGGAATAAAAAATATGTGAAAAACAAAAGATGACAATTTGATATATGCTTAATATGAACTCTAAGCAGAAGCCTCTTGCGTAACATATTCAAAATACCTTGCAGTTAGAGTAGTCAGAAAAAAAATGCTGAAATTGCAAATGACAAGTTTTTTGCACTAAGCAGCAGTACAAATAGACGAGAGCCCAGTGACAGACACTCTTGTGTGTGTGTGTGTGTGTGTGCTTGTGAGTGTCCTTGTGTGTGTGTGTGTGTGTGTAAGGAAGAGATGACAAGTTACATTGACACACTTACTGCATGATGAAGCAAAATGAGTGACAAACTGACTGCACAACGTTGTAAGCTGCTTATTAAGCACTGCACATGCAGCATCCATCCGCTGTCTCCGTCTCTCACTCTGTGTTGCAGCAACAACAGCAGCTGTGGCAAGCATTTGGCATGGTGCAGTGAACACCGCGTGCCCCATTTAACAAGCAGCAACCCCAAAAGCCACTAGCCCCAATCTAAATAAGCTCAAAACACAAAAAAAAAGCCGAAAGACAAAAAAACCGAAAGCGAACTCAAACTTCAAGTAAATAAATGGGTTACTTTCACTTGAGAAGGGGATGAGCGGTGAGGGGTGAGGTGTGACGGGGTGCGTGGTGCATGGTGGCAAGAATCAGTGCCACAACCCAAATCAATGTCAACGGCTGCTATTTTTGGAGCGTGTGGCGCCTCGAATCCTTTGGGAGTGGGGCACACTATGCACGTGCCACCAGTTGATAAAGTTACCGCGCTAACAGCCGTTAAACTTGCCACACGCAAAACGTTTAGACGCACCGTTAAAACTTCCACTGCTTTTTCTATTTTTGGGCCGACTTGGTAAGAAAACTTTTGGCCCCATTCTTCCCAATAAATAACCAAATGGCACCGAAAAA